>PVKZ01000498.1:0-600000 GCA_004027375.1 Macroglossus sobrinus
GTGGGGTGTCCATGTCCTTGGTCCTGAATGGTCACGTCCTCCTAAACTAGCTTCATTCCGGCAGTTCCCTTACTTTCAGGTGTAGCCATGTTATGTTCCTTTGGGTAGTACTGTTCCTTCCTTCCCTTTTCTCTTGTCTCCTAAACTCAGAGAAAGCAGAGCAAGGAGAGGATCCATTTCTGCACCACTCCAAGGATGGGAGTAATTTATAGAAGTAATTCCATTTCCTGAATTTAAGACTCTTAAACTGGAGATAATCATCGTAGAGTCTTGCCAACCCTTCCCTAGAGCCACAGGGCAAAGTGAAGGTCCAGAAAGAACAGTCCAGACCTCAAGCTTTCATTTGTTTTAGTCAAAACCAGGAATTTACAGTTATAGCCCTGAAACACCAGAGAGCGCTGCTGGGCTGCAGGGAAGCCAGCCGCAGCCCTGCCCTGTACTGGCTCCACCCCGCCCCACCCCACCCAACTCCAGGCACAGATGGCAGAGTCGCTGTTCCAGGGAGCTGTTTGGTTTCCAGTGACTCTCTTAAAAAGGTTCAGACCTGAGAACCCAACACAAAGAATCTCCTACCAGGACACAAAGTCAGCAGCTTCTCACAGTATGAATGAGTAAAGCTGGAGCCAGGGTGGCCCCCTGAGCACCTTGCAACACTCCCGGGCCCAGGTTGATGGGAGCCACTGCACCCAGAGCCCCATCCACTGATCGCTGGTTTGCACATCTAGGCTCTGATTGATGTGACATGCCCTTACTCTCCTCTTGGCCCTCTCCCTTTTCTCAGCATGGGCAGCAGGGAGGGAGCAGCGTGTAGTGTCAGGGCCAGCAGGTAGGACTTTCCTGCAGGAGGCCTGGGGTGGGCTCTCCCAGGCTCATTCACACAGGAGGCTTCAGGGGCCAAGAATTGTCCTTTGTCACTGAAAAGGCAGAACCTGAGGGATGCCACACAAGGCACAAACCCCACTTGGCTCCCAGTCCCAATGATAAGCCTTCCCTAACCTTCTGCCCTTCAACTTCAGATGGTCCTTTAGGTCCTCCTGAAGGGGTCTGCTGACCTTGGGCAGAGCCCTGTGTTTAGGGGAGGCCTATTTAACCTTTAGTGTGTCTCTGGCCCAAGCAGAGCCTCACATTGGGCCTTTCAGGTATCGGACGGGTCACCATAAGAAAGGCAGATTATGGTGGATTTAGACCATGAGAACCATGAGATAGGCTTTGCTGTGCCCAAGAACTCTGTGTCCTTGGCGCCATCAGACATCAGGAAGTTGCAATTTCTGTCCTAAATCCCTCCAATCTCCAGTTTCCAGCACCACTAGCCTGAAGTTCTCTGTGTCCTCGACACCAATGACCTTCTTTAAGATAATTTCCCTCCCTTTCTTTTCCCTACAGCAGGGAGAGAGGCCCTGCTCCTGCTGGAGCCTTTGAAGAGGGTGCTGTATGTCAGGTCCATGTGGCTGCAGCATGCTCTGCCCTCCTCCCCAATTCAGACACTGAGGCTGGGTCCACAGCAAGGGTTTCTTTGCAAATGATTAAAGAAGTGGAATTTGAACGATTCCATCTTGGCAACCTGACAAAGGGTGTACGCATCCTCAACTAAGAGAACACAGCATCTCCAGAGCTGATGAGTCATCCAGACTCCTAAGAGTGATCAGAATCATTTTATCACATCAGCCTTTTGAGACAAGAAGAATCATTAGACTTATATTAAAGGGACACTGCTAAGAATTACACTATGACAAAAGGGATAAACTGAGAAGCACCAAGCCCACAAGAATACATTGCACACTGGATATTACGAGACTCAGTGTCTATTGTCCCGGAAGTCCCTTTCATCTCTCCTATTCTCACCTGTTCAGAGAGAGCAGGTGGGCTCAGAGCATGTTGGGGATGCCTACTCATATGGACTCCCTGATCGACCTGCCTGGGGCTCACTTCACTTCCTCCCAGGAAAAGTTGTTGAGGGTCGTGGCCTTTAGTTTGTAAGACCCCTTCATGCAGCATGATCTTCCAAAAGCAAGCTGTAGCTAGGAGACAGGATTACTATCAGCAGTTTAGGCTGTTCCTGTAGGCAGCTGATATGCTCTGAGGGTGGGCTCTGACTCAAGGTGAGAGTAGGTCTGCCCAACGATTGCAGGCTGGCATTGAACCCCCATCTGACATGTGCCTATTCCACCTGTATACCAGCCACACCAACTACCCCATGCATGGCTGCCAGGAACACCCTTTTGCCCTGTCCTAGGCAGAAATCTTGAGTTTTCAGAGCTCAGATCACAGACATCCCTAGGCTATCTCGCCCCCAAGACCCCTCCTCTGTGCCTCTCCCAAGACTTGTGCTCTGAAATGTGAGTGCCTGCCTTGCCCGTGGCCAGATAAAAAAATCTGTGGCTACAGCCCCTTCACCCGCACATATGTCTGAAGCTGACCTGTTTGGGGAGCCCAGCCCATGAGTTGAGGTGAATCCTTCCATGCTGATTGAGAGTACTCCCTGTGTCCCATTCGGTGGCCTTCTCTTACTGAGCCTCTCAGGGAGCTGGACAGAGAAGTCCTGTGGGTCAGAAGCCATTCCTACCTAGTATGAAGGCCACCACGTAGTTGGAGATCTGGCCCATGCCAACGATGACAAATAACACAGTGAACATCTCCCAGTTGATGGAGAAAATCTGCAAGAAGCTGAAGCCAGTCTGCACAGCCATAGTTGAGAAGAGGATGCTTTTCCTGCCAAACCTGTAGAGTACAGCACAAGATAAAACATGACATGTGTAGGTGACAGCAGCGCTGCAGTTCAGGGCGTGCGGCAAATGCTGAGTCAGGTATCACTGCAGACTGTTTTTTTTTTTTCAGGGCTATGACAGACTTTTTCCCTGTCACATCCTCCCAGGCTGCTCCTTGGCGAGGCTTCAGGCATTCATCCGCCTAGGAGGGATCTTTTGAGATCCTAAGCCTCCTGTACCATATCTTGACAGCACAGAGCAGCTTAGGCAAGGACCATGCGGAAATTTCTTTAGAATGAGCCACAGGTAGAAGCTGCTGCCACATTTCTAGAAGATGGATACAGTACAGACTGCAGATACATCTGATATCAGCAATGTTGGCAGCATTATATGGCGTGGTCTTCAACCTTAGCTACACTTAGAATCACCTAAAGAGCTTAAAAAAATACTGGTACCTGCACCGTACTCCCGAGATTTTTATTGTCTGGACATTGGTTTGGACCTTAAGATTTAATAAATTTTCCTAGGTGAGTCTGATGTGCAACCAAAATTGCCAACTACCACTCTATGGGAAGTGTAGCTTTTAGTGATGTCTATGAGTGACACTGTAGTTGGCTTAAGTCTTAATTTCACATTCTGATAATGACCAATAGGAGGGATAGAGTGCAGGTGTGAGCAGCACAGTCTTCCACCCCATTTTCCAAACTCAGGTCGCAGGCTGTTGAGCTTAGGGTCCCATTGGGCTTCGTAACTGGGGGAGGTTCATTGACATCACTGCCATTTAGCAGTCCCTGACCTGGCCCCCACAGAATGTTCAGGGGCCAGTGGGGCTCTTCTCCCAAAGCTGTGATGCTGTCTCCTGCAGACTGAGAGCTCCAGGTTTGCACTGTGACCCCGATGCTTGGTCAAGGGCCTGTCCTGCAGCAGAGGTGGGCTCACAGTTAGCAGGTACTTGCTCGCAGTCTGGCCCTGACTCTGGCTGATGGTTGTTTGTGGACAGATCACATGTCTTCCGAGAGTCAGAGATGGGGTGGGAGACTGTGGTGATGGCAGCAGGGTCTTTTTTGAGGTGTTTGATGATACGATGACTCCACTTTCCATTGGGTCCTGGTAAGAGGTTGTGGGCAGGGAGAATGGGAGACATCGTGTCTCCTCTGATCACTGATTTGTTGGCCCAAGGGGCCTCCCTTTTTCTGGGTTAAAATAGCTTAAATTCAGTCCATCTCCAAGACAGTAAATGAACTGTCAAGGGGCCCCATCTCGTCTTTTCTCCCTCCCAGCCTCCTTACCTGTCAGATAGCTGCCCAGACACAAAGGAGCCAAGGAGCACGCCAACAAAGAACAGGGAGGAGGTAAGGGGCGTCTTCCAGTCTTCCTCACACACCAGATTCCACTGCCAAGGACGACAACAAGAAGCGTGAGCCCAGCTCCCCAGCAGGTCCAGCTCCAGCCAGGTTCCGAGAGACTATCATCATGGCAGCTGGGCAGGCTCGCTTTTGTGTAAAGACCATAGGCCTCATTGCCCTGGGGTCGGCTCCTGACTACCATTCACTGGGCAGGTCGCTGTACTCCCTGAGACTCGCCCTCCTCTTCTGAAAGGGAGGGTGACATCTCCGGTTCTGCTTACATCATGCAGCAAGGAGTGAGCTAAGGCTGAAGCTGTGACTAGTGACCTGCAGCTGCGAAACACTATGAAGTAGAGGTGGCACGGCTACTTCAGAAGGCATCAGAGCACAGAGGGAAGATGTTAGAAACTCCTGAGGGACAGGACAGAGGGCACGGTCAGTTGGTCCAGGTATAAAAGTTTCCTCTGCCTTGTCCCAGGGCGTCTCTGACCACATTCTCTGAGCAAACTCCTTAGGAAACCCCTGTGCTCCCTGGTCCCTTTATACCACAGGCCAGTCTGGGGGCCTGATCCAAGGCCCCACTGTGTAAGAGGGGAGGGGACCTTATCTCCCATTTACACTTTTCCATCCTCCTTCCCACACAGCCTTCCCAGAAGTGTGGGCTCTCCCATGCTCCAGGGCCTATGGCCTGCTATAGCCCTGACAAGTCCCTGCTAATTGGGCTCTCCCATGCTCTAGGGCCCATGGGCTGCTATAGCCCTGATAAGTCCCTGCTGGTTGATACATAAAATGAGGGTTTTGGTCAAAGTTTCAGTTCTTAGCTCATAACTTAAGTTAATTCAGCAAAATCTCAAGGGAGGTTACAAGAATTTCAAAGTGTGTTCAATGAACTTTCATTTATTTAATACATAAGCAAGTGCCAATAAGTATTTGGCAGCTGTGAGTGAGGGGCTTGCTGTGTGGGGCCAGACGATCTGGTCTAGAGGAAAGACCCTTGCCTCCGCCCCATCCCAGTTTCCGTGCTGGTGGTGCTGCTTCCATGACATTTGCAAAGCAATTCAGTTCGAATCCTCACAACATCCATGAAGAGGATTTAAAAACGAATTCACATATTTATATCACACCTCATTCTGCAGCAGAGAGAGGAGTATATAAGGAGTCAGACAAAAGTATGAAGCAAAAAGGAAAGAGAATTGGGGCAGACAGAAAGCACAAGGGAGGAGGGGCTGCAAAACAATCTAGCCAAGGGTAAGACTGACTGCCGGCCTGCCCGCCCAGGGGCCTGCCTGCCTGCCAGGGAAACCCTGATATTGGGCTTGGAGCATCTCAGAGGCTCATCTCACAGGACCACAGTCTGCAAAGTGGTACACTCATTCTGAAGCAGCTGAGTTGTTTTGAGTACTGAGACCTGAGAGAGTCTCTCTTAGATCCTTCCTTCCACAAAGGGGGTCACTCTGTGATGTTGAGGATAATGTCCTTACGAACACCTCTGTCCTGGAAACAATAGCAAGATTCATGAGGTTGCCTCTCCTGAGGCCCACGATGCTGGCCACAGGTGGGGCGCCCAAGCACAGCTCTGCAGAAGGAAGACAGTGTGGTCTGGAAACTCAGCTCTCTACACTTCAGACACAATTCAAGGATAAATCTTAGACCATAGCCAGAGTAGGATTGCTTCATCTGGGGGTCACTAAATGGACTTTAGGGGCAAGGGCACAAACTCCCCAAAATTGTATGGCCCAGCCAGTACAGAGGTCAGAAAAGTCAGATAATGGCCACCTGCTTACAAAAATCACTGGCTAAATAGCTTGGTATTGCCCCAACACATAGTGAGGTGAATAATCGAGGTCCCCAAACCTTGTGATGTAGAGTGTGACCTATTTTGTAGAGGAGTAAATGGAGGCTCTAAGACTGGGATTTGTTTGAAGTCATAGCAAATAAATAGGCATGGGAATTACCAGCTACTTTGGACATGAACTCCAAAGGCTGTACAAAATGAACTTTTTAAATCCCATCTGCACAGGACTGGGCTGGAAGGCCTTCACCACAGCCTCAGCCTTGGGCTTGGTAGGGGTCCTGACGTGTCCATTATCAAGCAATACTATTCCATCTGCAAATGGAGCAGAAAAGTCCTTCCCAAGATAATGTGCTCTTCCTCCTTCGTGGCTTTTTGAACTTTTTCTGTCAGGACTCTACCTTAGAGGAGGATAGATAGGACTTAGCGACAGAAAGGAAAGATGAAGGCTATCAGATGTGGAGCCAGGTGTCACATGAGCGAAGGTAGTGGGCAGGTTTGGCTACCTAATTTGCAGGCCCTGTGCAAACTGAAAATGCAGGAAACCCTTGTTCAAAAATTATTAAGAATTTCAGGATGTCAATACCAGAGCAGTAAAACCAAGTGTGGGCCCTGTGTGACACCATAGGTTGCCCGCCCTTGAAGCTGGCCTGGTAGTGGGTCGAGCCTGGTCTCTTTGGGGAATGGAGCAGAGGAAGGAGTTCTGAACTAGGGTGCTGGGAAGGTGAGGTGAGAGCCAGCTCTCTATCACTCTCTTACTGGAGACCATGCAGCCATGGCTCTAGGTCCCCTCCCTCCCTGAAGAAAGGCCCAAGAAGCCCTGTCAGCATCATCAGCACAGGAGAAGGCCATACAGGAAGAGCAGCCACCTGCCCAAGACCCGCACAAGCTGCCATCTGTCTTTGGAGACCCTGTCCACGCCCAGCAGGGAAGGCTGGACCTTACGGTTGCCCACAGTTGTCTCCAGGGCTGGGGCCTTTTTTGAGGAGTTACTGTGCTTGAGGAGTCTTTTTGGAATGCTGCAAGGGGTCTGGTAATAGGACACAGAATTGGCAGGCAAAGTTCCAGCTGGGGCTCATGGGCTGCAGTCTAGTAAATCAGCTGTCAGCCTGAAGAGGGGCCCTTTTCTCCACAGGACTATTGTCAGGGAGGCCAGGCCCTGCCTGTCCCCAGCCCCTTGGGGTTTGAGGGGTGTAACTTGGAGCCCCACTGGCCAGGACCCAAGGAAAACTCTGTGGTAAACAGTGACATAATAGTCTCAGTGGGAGACAGTCTTTTCCTCGATGGGACACAATTGTCCCTTGGGTGTCTGCACATGAGTTTACACACATGCACATGCAGATACACATCTACACAGCCAGCTCAGAGGCTGATGGGGATGGTCTGGTGAGGAGCTGACTCGCCTTCCTCTGGACCTGTGCTTTCAGGTCTCAGACACTGATGTTTTCAGAAACATAACCCCTCCCCCACCCCATCCCCACACACCCTTGGTCAGACAGCGAGACTTGGGAACCAACTGGCCCAAGCTGTGCGAGGTGAAGGCACTGGACATGCCCCCTTCTTTTCCCCGGATTACTATGTCTTTCTCATCCTCAGGGTCTCAGACCAAAATTTCCTGACACAACAGAGTGAGTGCTATTTAGCTGGACCATCTAGCCTTCAGCTCTGCTTTAAGAAATAAAAACCCAGGTCACGAGGTAAAAGGGGATGGGAGGCTACTTTCGGTATAGTAGGATGTGCTTCTCATCCTTCCCGATAGTAATAATGGGAATGACAGCTACAATGTACTATACACTACAGTACACTGTGTGCACTGTATTATCTTGTGGGATCTCAACATTGCCATGAGAAATGGATGCTCTCTTTATTTTAAAAATGAGGAAATGAAGGCACAGAGCACAGAAATGACCAGATGACATTCTAGTGGATTGGTACAGGAATTGCTTAATCATTTATCCAACCGTCATTGAGCACCTGCTCTGGGCCAGACTCTGTGTGAGGCACAAAACAGACATGGTTGCTGCCTCCACAAAGTTCAAGGTTGAGCATATTTTACAGGACAGATCTGGTGTGCACATGTGCATGCATGAGCCCAGCAGTCCTGGACAGGGCAGGCTCTGTTCTGGGCCTCTACGTCCTTGCTCTATGGCTAGAGAGGGGAAAAGGCACCCCTTCCTTATCCTTCTCGAGATGGATAAATGTCTAAAGCCTGAACCCATTTGCATAGCCACTTGCGATAACTAATGCTTGCACAAGGCCAGGCACATGGTGGAGGCTTAACAAGATGTCAATCAACGAACGTTGAACAATATGAGTGATGAAAAATAAGTTTGGAAAACATGTGGTATCACACACTGTCCTTTGAAAATCATCCTTAATCTTGAACTCTCCATGTAGCCAAAGTTTTAGCCTTTGTGAAAGCCATAAAGGACCATAAAAGTAAGTGTACCCCTGAGCTACATAGAACTGAGAACTTGAGAGCAGCCTGATATTCAGCGAAGAGCACAGGTTCTCCCACTTCTGGCTGTGTGACATTGGGCCACTAGTTCACCTCTATCAGCCTGCTTTCTCATCTTCAGAGAGGTGACAATACTCCCTCATGGGGATGCTGTGAGCATTGGACAGGAAATGTAAGTAGAGTGTCTGACACAGTGTCTGACACATTACAGGCCTTATTAAATGGCAGTTCCCTTTCTACTAACCTCACACCTTTGTCCGAAGGAAAACGATGACAGAACAAACAGTGCAAATGAATAAGCAAAGCAGGTTACACTTAAACTTGACTAGGCAAGAGAGATTCTTAGAAACAACTTTGTATTCAATGACTAAAAACTAGAAAAGCTTTTACCACAAGGTATGAAATCTCTTTATAAATAGACTTCAATCTCAGAGATGAGTATAAATGAAAAATTAGCATTAATCCATTTAAGAATAAAAAATGGTTTTTGATCATGTCCTCTTATAGTTATTTTTCATTCCAGGGGGGAAACTAAGAAGCAGTAGTTAGTTAATAATAGAATATACATCACCCTGATTTCTTCTTCATAACTTAGTTACAACTTAAACCTAAAAATTTCTTTACCATTGGGGAAATAAAAGCTTACTATTTAATTCTTTTTGTTTATCATAGCTATATTGAGATATAGTTTATATGCCATAAAATTCGCTCTTTCAATGTGTACATTTCAGTGTTTTTTAGTATATTCACAGAATTGTGCAACCATAACATTAATTTTAGAACATTTTTACCACCCCTGAAAGAAACCCTGTACCCATTAGTAGTCACTTCCCCATTCTCTTCCCCCAAGTCCTGGCAAACACTAATCTACTTTCTGTCTCTATATTGGTAGGTTTTGATTGGACATTTCTGTAATGATTAATGATACGGAGCATCTTTTGTGTTGAATCTGTAGATCAGTTTGGGGAGTGTTATCATCTTAACAATATAATATCTTCTGCTTCTTAAATAGAACATGAGATGTCTTTCCATTTATTTCAGTCTTTAATTTTTTTCAAACATGCTTTGTAGTTTTCAGAACATAAGTTTTGCATTTAAAAAATTATTCCTGAAGCACTTCCTTTAGTACTTCTTGTAAGAAAGTACTGCTAGCAAAAAAATTCTCTGTTTTTGTGTATCTGGGAGTATCTTTCTTTCATTTTCAAAAGATAGTGTTGTTAGAAATAAAATTCTTGATTGATATCTTTTTTTCTTTTAGCGCTGTGAATATGTTATCCCACTGCTTTTTAGCGTCCATTGTTTCTGATGATGAATCAAACATAAATTTTATTGGGGTTCCCTAATATGTGACAAGTCATATTTTTCTTTCTACTTTAAATTTTTCCCCTTCGTATTTGTCTTTTGGCAGTTTTACCATTACATGTCTGTGTGTGAAACTTTTTGTTTCTTTTACTTGGAGTTTGTTGAGCTCTGAACTGTGTAGATTAATGTTTTTCATCAAATTTGGGAAATTTTCAGCCATTCTTTCTTTGACTAGTATTTTTTTTCTACCTTTCTCTCTTCTCCTGATATTCCCATTATGCATGTGTTGGTGAGCTTAAAGGTGTTCCACATTTCTCTAAGGCTCTGTTCATTTCTCCTTCATTTTTTTCTCCCTCTCTTTTTTTCCCTTCATTTTTTTTTCATTCTCTTTTCTGGATTGCATATTTTCTATTGCTCTATCTATAAGCTTGCTGATTCGTTATTCTGCCTTTTCAAATCTACTATTAAGGCTTTCCCATGAATTTTTTCGAATCTCAGTTACTGTACATTTCAGCTTCAAAACTTCTATTTAATTTTTTATCTCTTAATTCATATTCTATATTTGATGAAACATTGTCATCATACTTTATTTCACTTTTTAGAGTATGATTTCCTTTAGTCCTTTGAACAAATTTACAATGATGTTTTAAAGTCTTCATTAGATGTGACATCTGGTCCCTTTCAGTCATTTTCTGTTGCCTGCTTTTTCCACTGTGTATGGGTCATATTTTCCCGTTCCTTTGCATGTCTTGTAATTTTTTTTTGTTTAAAACTGGACATATTAGGAACTATATTGTGGAAACTCTGAGTATTGAACCCCGCCCATGCCCTAGGGAGGCTTGTTTTTCAATTTTTTTGCTTGTTTATTTGTTTAGTGACTTGGCTGAGCTCTGAGTGAAGTCTGGTTCCCCTGCAATGTGAAGCCTCTGATGTTGCTTCTCAGAGGGCGCAGCCTTAGGCATGTGCACAGTCACCCCAGAATGACAATGGGTTTAGCAAACCTCTCTTTGACAGTCTCTTTCCCTTAGTTTTCTATTAAGCTATCTGCCTCTGCTGATATCATACCCAGCTGATAGCTTTATTGTTTTCAAAAATGCCCTGGTGCATAAATCATCCCACAGTCTAGTTCCATTCAATTCAAGCCCCTTTGCAGGAGTAGTTTTTGAGGCAAGCTTTTGAGGTTTCTTTCTTTTTCTAGTTCTCTCTGGTAAACTAGCTGACCTATGGGTTAGCTCGCTGATCTAATGGAGCTCCCATTCTCCTCTTTTTTCATCACCACATTGTCCATTGTTTTTCAGAACACTTTTGGGCTTCAACTTCTGCACATTCTGTTTCAGATGAAATTATTTTCTATAGGGACAACTTCAGAGCTCTCTGTTCTAACAGGACTACCTCTTTCCTTGGGGAAAATCTCTGAGCTCCTGCTCCAGAGCTAGGTGCAGGGAAAGTAGCCCTCAGAGTGATACCCTACTTTATGAGTTGGATGCTGGGTTGGGGTGGTAGCCTCTGTCTTTTCAGCTTGCCTCTCATGGCATGGAAACTCCACTCTACAAACAAGCTGAGACAAGGGTGATCAATCCCACCCTACAAACAAGTGGGTCAAGTGTCCCAGTATTCTTGGCCTGTGGAACCTGAGGTATGGCTGCCACTATATGATTAAGGGCTGAGTAAAGGATGGCATCTCCCAATCTCTTGGATGCATTCACCAAGAATTAAACTTCGGAAACTCAGAGCTCGGGAATTAAGGTGGGCTAAACCTTAAAGTGTTCTCAGTATCTTTCTTCATTTTAGAGGTAAAGAAAGAGCAAGCATAGGTGGAGAGGCCTCAGTGAAGAGTTCTGTAGTCATCGGGGGCTAAACCAAAGCAAAAGACCCAAGGAGTTTGAGTGGGATGGCAGGGATGGGAGTGGAGGGTTTGAGGGAAGGAGAAGAGGCACTCAGGGGCCTGGCTCTCCCCTTGCATGCAGGCATGGAATCCATCACATTTCTACCAGTCTTCACTCTGGGAACATGAGTAAATGGAATGGAGTATGTGCCAGCTACCTGGCACCAAGAAGATGATCTGGAAGGCACCACTGTAAATCTGCCTTGCAGTCCTGCAAACCCTGCAAACAGAACAGGAACCGCCAGTCCTGGGCTGTCTGTGACAATTACTTGAGCATGTGAGTCAATCCAGCCTTTCCCCAGAGTCTCTATTCTCTCTGCACCGTCTCTTCTCCAATGGGGATTGTAGCTTATCTTTGGGGTTCCAGAAACATGCTTAAAACTACACCAAGTTTTCAGATAACAGAGCAGGCCTGCA
Source organism: Macroglossus sobrinus (assembly GCA_004027375.1). Lineage (NCBI taxonomy): Eukaryota > Metazoa > Chordata > Mammalia > Chiroptera > Pteropodidae > Macroglossus > Macroglossus sobrinus. The sequence goes on from PVKZ01000498.1 coordinate 11,906, forward strand.
TTAGCCTTGAATATAAATCAAATTTGGTCTGTCACAAGGGAGAAATTACAGTCCTTTCAGAGGTCCGAGGCATCTGCAGCTTGTCTGATCAGCCCTGCCAAAGGCTTATTTTTGACAACATGCCATCCTACCTCTTGGACTCTGTGTGAGGGTTCTGCTGCCCACCAGGAGCGACAGACAAAGTCTGTTTATCCAGAAACTTGGCAGGAGGTGTAGGTGAAGAAGCCTCTGGACAAAGGCACGCTCTGAGATCCTGGTGGCTATTGTTGAAGGAACACAGCTGAGAGGACACAGGCAAACTGTTTGGGGTGAGGCAGCAGATAAACAGGGAAGCACATTTACGCCAGAGCTAAGGAATGCCCCTGAATCTACTTTATTTATTCTCTGCTAAAATCTTTCTGAAGCACTTGCTGGTATTGGCTGGTGGAAGAAGTCCCCACACCTTATGTACATGCTTTGGAATCTGCCAGAGTGCAGGTCTGAATGCAAACTTGGTTAATATTCAGTCTGTTCTAACAGCCAAGTTGCCAGTCCCCCGACCAACCAGCAGTATCCCGGGACAGCCTGCAGGCCTGATGGGAAGAAAATAGCTTAAACCTGCCTGCTGCTCAAAGTTTCACCCTTGCCAGAGTCCAGCCAAGCCCCAAGGGGAGGCACATTCCTGTTAGCTGCCATTTGGAGGCCTATATAGTAGCTGGCCAAACGCCAGCCTCAGTCTGTCTCATCATTCCCTTCTACGCTGTTCCCAATGCCTCCCATAAGTGCTCTGTTAGCAGAGATGAGGCCCCCTTGTTCCTACTTTATATCTTTGGATTGTGGGTGGAAATTAGTGTGTCCTGCTCTGTCCATGCCCTGACCCCAGGTCCCAGGAAAGACAGCAAAAAGCACATGCCTCCAGGCCCTTTGCTGGAGGCTCTATAATGCTTAAGGGCATAGCGACCAGCAGCTCCACCCCTGGGTTTCTAGAGAATGCTCCCAGCTGCAGGAAAGGCTAGAAGTCTATCTGGTAGAGAAGCAGAGCCTAAGGCTGCTACAGAAGGCTGGTCCTTACCAAAACCAGGTGCCCTCAGGACCTCTGGAGCATGGGGCCTAAGAGAAGTGGTGCTTGGCTTAGAGGCGACTGCCTCGTTTTCCCAGCCCGTGGACTAAAGGGGGTCAAGGCTATCTGATGCTCCATGGGAAAAGAAAATGTGTTTAAAGTGGAGGCCAGCCCCTGCTTAGACCCTGGCCAGAAGCTAAGCTCACCCTTATTGTTCAGCCTGTGGCCCCACTGATGGATCTAGGCTTTTAGCCTCAGGGCAAGAGGCCTCCGAGCTTCCTCACACATTGAGTTTTATGGGGTCCATGACACTAAGGGCTATATGGAGGGCCATGCCTGGAGAGACTGGTCTCACAACAGTAGTAGGTTTCAGTGATAAGGACTCCATCATCACACCTTTTGGAGATGCTTGGGGTCCCTGTTGGGCCAAATCTACCTGTTTCTGCTTCTGTTCCTGCATTGCTACTCCAGAGCCAAACACGGGCTCCTCTAACTCTGACTCCAGAGACAGATAAAGGACCTTATCCTGACTTTCACATTCTTTACTCTTAAAGAGAAAAATAACTTGGTTCAAGCTAGCACAACTGAAGCAACAAAATAAATAGGATAATATTAAATTATAACTCATGGAACAAAATAAATGTGTGTGAGTCTGTACTGATATAAAGTAATAATTGTGTGAATAAATAAATGGGAGAGAAGAGGAAGCTCTTTTTTGTAGAATTCCGATTGATAGATTGGAAGGAATGTGTCCGATGCAAATCACCACTAGGCGAACACCACAGAAATAGTTGTTTCAGTTAAGGTCCTGCGATGGATACTATAATATCAAGTGGGTAAAAGTTTGTGAAGAAATTGAATATTTGTAGAGTCTCAAAGTATCTCCTCCAAGATACTTTTTAATTATAAAGGGAAAAAATGGTAACTTTACAGTGTAGGAACCCAGCAGATACCAACTTAACCAAGTGAGCAAGGTAAACACTGCCAGTAATAAGCCGTAATGACATCATGTACTTGCTGGTACAATGCCCCGAGGACACATCACTTCCATGGTATTCTTACCAAAAAGTTCACAAACTCGATCTTATCATTAGAGAAATCACACAAACCCAACGGGTAGGAGACTCATCAGAATAAACTGATAGACTTATGAAAAGTGTCAAGGTCATGAACACTAAGGAAAGACTGAGGAACTATCACAGATGAGAGACTAAGGAGACATGACAACCACATATAAAGTCCTGGATAGGATCCGAAAACAGAAAAAAACATTAGTGGAAAAACTGGTGAAATTTGAACGAGGTCTGAAGTTTTAGTTAAGAATATTGTAACCAATATTAATTTCCTGTTTTAATAAATGAATTATGGTTACATAAAGTATGAACATTAGGGAAAGCTGGGTATATGTGAATTCTCTGTGCTATTTTCATGACTTTTCTCTAAATCAAAAGTTATTTCAAAATAAAATTTAAAAAGCAATTCTTCAAAGAACTCATACAACTCAATAACAACAACAACAAAAATGATCCAATGAAAAAATGGGAAGTAGACCCAAACAGACACTTCTCCCTAGAAGACATACAAATGGGCCAAAAATATATAAAAAGATGCTCAACATTGCTAGCTATTAGGAAAATGCAAATCAAAATCGCAATGAGATGCCATCTCACACATGTTTGAATAGCTATAATCAACAGGACAAGTAATAACAAATGTTGGAGAGAATGCAGAGAAAAAGGAACCCTCATACACTGCTGGTGAGACTGCAAATTGGTACAGCCACTATGGAAAACAGTATGGAGGTTCCTCAAAAAACTAAGAATTGATCTACCATGTGATCCAGCAATCCCTCTCCTGGGTATTTACCCCAAAGACTTGAAAACCCATATCTAAAAAGATATTTGCACACCGATGTCCATAGCAACGTTATTCACAGTGGCCAGGACATGGAAGCAACTGAAATGTCCTACTATAGATGATTGGCTAAAGAAGCTGTGGTACATATATACAATGGAATATTACTCAGCTGTAAGAAGAGATGAAATACTGCCATTTGTGACAACATAGATGGACCTTGAGATAATCATGCTAAGCAAAATAAGGCAGACAGAAAAAGTTGAAAATCACATGATATCATTTATATGTGGAATATAAACCTAAAAGCAACAAATGAGCAGGACAGTAAAACAGAGACTCATGAACATGGACTATAGACTAGTGGTTTCTAGTGGGATGGGGGAGGAGGGGGAAGATAGACGAAGTAAAGGGCATCAAATATATGGGGATAGGGAGAGGGTGAAGTGGGTTAAGGGGATCAAATATATGGTAGCTGAAGGAAACTGGACTTTGGGTGGTAAACACACAATTGAATATACAGATATCAAGTGATAATGTATACCTGAAAATTACATAATTGTGTTAACCAATGTTACCCCAATAAACTTAATTAAAAAAAAGCAATTCTTAGTAACTGCACAGGATGAAGAAATCAGCCCCCAAGGAAGGAAACTACTGTATATTCATGTACATGCATTCATTGTACATATATGCCACATTTCATTTAACCATTCTTCTGTTGATGGACACTTGGTTTGCTTCCATCTTTTGGCTACTGTGAATAATGCTGCTGTGGGTGTACACATATCTCCTTTAGACTTTGTTTTCAATTCTTTCGTATATATACCAAGAAGTTGAATTGCTGGATCATATGATAATTCTTTTTTTGATATTTTGAGGAACTGCTATACTCTTTCTCATAGTGGCTGCACTATTTTACATTCTTACTAATGATGCACAAAGATTCCAATTTCTCCACATCTTTGCCAACACTTGTTATTTTCTGTTTTTTTTTTTTAAATAATAGCCATCCTAATGGGTGTGATGTGATATCTCATTATGGTTTTGAATAGTGTTTGTGTTTCCCTAATGATTAGTGATGTTGAGCATCTTTTCATACACTTGTATCCCCTTTTATAGATAAGGAAACTAAGGCTTTGAGCAGTGACGTGATCTGCTAAAGTCAGACAGGTGGTCAGTGATGGAATCAACTGACCCTCCAATCAGATTCCAGAATTCTGCCTTGTGCCACCTCCCTGGGGAGAGCCACCTCTATCCTAGTCACCCTAGAGCTACTTTCTCCTTCCTTCCAACCACCAGTTTTGCTTTCCAACCACCCTTTTGCTTTTTACTTTACTCCCACCATCTGAAAATGAAGCAAAGAAGAGAAAGGCTGCTGATAAATGCAAATTCTGGCATGTATATGTGAGTGTGTGATGATAGGCATCCCAGAGGTGCTCACAGACCCCTCCCTGTGAGCAGGGCATAAAGGGGTAGGTATGGACTTGGAGGCCAGCAGCTACCCACACTTTGAGGTGAACAAAACCAGCAAGGAAAGGGAAATGCAGCTGTCAGAGAGGGCTGCAGCCAGCAGGGCCAGCTCTGGCTTAGCTGCTGATGACACTTCCAGGAACTGAGTAGGAATGAGCTGGCCCCCAGTCTTAAATGCCCTTGAGCCAGGCTGTGTGTGGGGTGGGGGTGGGCAAGCACTATGAGGCCCTGCTAGGGGATCAAAATCAAAGAAGCATGGCTACCTCAGGGCACAAGGCAGGCATGGCACCAATGCCGGCCGGATCTAGAGGTGGACCAGAGGCTAAGCCCACTTTCCACAGGTCCTGTAGATTCTGCAGTCACCACTCCTGGCTGGCCATGAGCACTTCCCGAAGCAACTCCCACAGCTTCCTCATTTATCTGCTTGCTTTTCATAGAAGCTCGAGTGAGCTCTCTCTAAAAACACAGATTTGGCCATGTTACCCCTTGCTTAGAACTCTTACTATTTCCTCATTGTCCTCAGAATAAAGTCGACTCCTCCACATTCCTACAAGGCCCTCTGGCCTTTGTAGGCATTTCTAGCCTCACCTATCTTCCCTGAGCTCCAGCCATCCTGATCTATGGAATTCCATTCCAAAAATCTGCCATGTGCATTGCCTGGATAAATCTTGCTCATATTTCTAGACGTAGCTCAAATTTTATCGCCCATCTTAGAATTTTCCTCACCCTGTTATACCCACCCTGTAATATATTTGCCTCAGGTCACACAGCAAACCAATCAAGATTTGAATTCAAGCTTCAGAATCCTGTTTTCAACCAAGGTTGATATTGACCTTCTCTGTAACACGGTCAGTGCGCCCCATAGGCATCTGTGCTTTGAGTGGTCTACAGCTTAGTGACCAGTATGACGCCAGCCATGCTGTCTGATGATTGTTACATTGTGCTGAGGGAAGAAGATAAAGGACTAGCAGATGACAGACACCCTCAGATTTTCCTTGGGAAAAACATAGGGCAGAGGAGGAGCCAGAAGCTGGGGAATCCTACCTGCCTGGACAACAGCAGGACACTAGTCTGTGAGGATACCCTCCTCAGAAGAAAGCATGTGCCCTGACCCAGCATCTCCTGGACCTGACCACAAGTGAAGCAGGAAATGCAGAGGGTGGCAAAGTATGTGCATAGCCTGATTCCTGAAACTTGGAAAACCTGCCACCAAATCACCTAGGATGCTAAGGGGCTACTGGTATAAGCTGGAGCCCCTGTCTGCCACTGGGCCCTGTGCTTGGAGAGATCTCATTGAATCTGTCTCTTCATAACAGCCTTGGGGCCAGGGTATGCCTCCTCTGGTTCTCTGGACCCAGCCAGAATCAGGAGGCCTTTGCTTCTTTCCAGAGAATTGGAGCCTCGGGACAGGAGTCTAAACCCCACCATAGGCTTATGGCAGAGCAGTAGGCCCCTGACATTTCCGGAAGTCTCTGGCCAGAAACAGGAAGACCTGCCCATTAGTGTCTGCGCTTGGGCTCAGCAGCAGCCCCCACATCGGTCTTTCTGACTGTGATAGGAACTTGACTCAGCCTGTATATCTGGAAGCCTGGGGCTGGGCCTCCCCAAGGCATCATCTAGGCTCTTGAGAAACAACTTCATCTCTTGTGAAACTTTGAAAGGAAAAGACAGTTGGTGACACCACTCCCTTCTCCATCCTCTCCATACTGTACAGAAAGATCAGGAATGAGCCTATGGTGAGTCCTGCTCCCTTGGGCTGCACTCTTGCATTAGAAACACAACCTAGTGGCGGGCCAGCTAGTTTTGATGCGGAGTGGGGAATCTTGAGGGGAACTGATGCAGGTGGAGGGTCTCTCACACACCCACCTCGGTCACGATGGTGGACAGGTAGACGTCCTGGCTGAACTCCCAGCCATCCAGACAGCTCTCTTGCTCCAGCTGCTCCAGGTCCACGTCGCGCCCCGGCTCCAGCCCGAGCGCCGAGAAGTTGGCGATCGCCTCCAGCCGGTAGCGCCGGCAGCTGTGCGGCACCTCGCGGCCGTCCTGCAGCCGCAGCGGGATACTGTGGTTGCGCCACGCGCTGCTCAGGTTCGCGGTGTCCGGCACCCGGCAGCGGTGCTCTGGGGTCCCAGCAAGGAACACGACCGACATACCATTGAAGCCATTGGGGATGATACTGGCACTGAGCAGGAAGAAGATGAGGCGCTGGTAGGGCCCCCACTCGCCCAGGAAGGCGGTCACCTCGTCGTAGTCCCGCATGCTTCCCGCCGCTGTTCGCCAGCTAGCAACAGGGGGTGATGATAAGAGCGATCCTGAAAGAGTGCCGAGAGGTCGAGGGCGTTACCTGAGGGTGTCAGAACGTTCTCGGGGGAGGCAGGCTGCGGGGAAATGGGGCGATGCGCGGGCCCGGGTCCCGGGAAACCTGCTGCGGGCTTCGGAACGTTCGTGGGATCTGGACGCAAAGCTGGAAGTCACAGTAGAAGCTTGGGACCACACCCCCATCCCGGCTGGGGCGGGGGAGGGGAGGGAGGCTGGGCCGGCCGGGGTGGGGCTATCAGGCCGGCTCCGCCTGGTGCCGCGTCCCCCGCGGCTGGCGACTGCGGTTTGGCCTCGGCAGCGGCGCCACCTGCGTGCGGAGGAGGACGCTCGGCTCCCGCGCACTCCGCGTACCCCGCGACCCCAAAGTGCTGAGCAACCTGACCGGTGCCCGGAAGTTGGGGCCCACCGGGGAGAGCCGACGAAAGGGCGGGGCCCAGGCCGAAAAGCAAGGCCTTGGGGAGGTCGGCCCTGGGCCCTCCCTGCCGGCGTCGCCTCAGGCCTCGCTCGGGGCCGGAGTCTCTCCGCAGTCCCTTCCAATCCGAAGTCTGAGCTCTGGTGGCTTTGGGCGGTAGGGCACGGACAGGAGAGTCAGTTGAGTCAATGTTCCCGGGAAACCTCTTTGGGCCTCCGGTGACAGGAGCGCGTCCCTTCTCCTGGCTTGCACGCCGCGCGAGTGGCGGACAGCAGCCAGCGGGGCGCTCACTCCCCACCAGTCCTGGAAGGGCTGATTCAGTCACCAGCCGCAGCTCCCGAAGACGCACCTTCGGGACATCCAGGAGCCTCACTTTGAAAAAGGGAGACATAGGCCCAGACCTCGGAAGGCATGTGCAAGGTCACACTGCGTCAGATATAAGCGGGGAGGAAGGGAGGGGAGGGGCAGAATTCGTCCCAGAGTCCTGCTGGGGCTTCTAGAGAAGACTCCAACATCCCCGCGCCTGGCCCAAGTGAGAGCACCTAATGGAGCCGCTGCTGTCACGACGCCTGCGTTCTGATTTTGATCCTTTCACTCTCGCCACGTCCTCAGGGCTCTTTTATGGTTTGGCTGCCGGAGCCTTCTTGGACTGGAAGGCCTCCTGTTGGCAGAAGGGACAGCCCCCAGTCCAGAAAAGGCGGGAGAGAGGAAGGAGGAGAAGGTCCAGTTTGTCGCCTAGATCTGGGCAGGTAACCAGAGTAGGGACCACAGTCAGCTCAGTGTCCCAACCTAGGTCCTCTCTGCTGCCCTGTGAGCTAGCCTGGGTTCTGAGTCTTGGGGTTCATGAGACAGATGAGATTGACAGGCCCAACTCTCCAGAGATTTTGTAAAAGTGTGTTTGCTTCTCCCCGCCTGGTTAAGAGGCTCAGGACATTTCTGCCTCACTTTTTTGTAGCCTCCAGTCTGACCCTTCCTCTTAGCCTGGCTTCCCACCCCTTTGGAACCTGTTTCCTTGTCTATAATAGGACCATATGTCCCAATGTGCCAGACAGCTCTGTTTTATGCCTAGTAACACAGTGAAATTATTAATAGCACTTCCCTTTACTTTTAAAAGTATCCTTCTATGAACAATGTATACATACAGCAGATCTCCTAATAACGTGGTCTTGTTCGATGTCATTTTGTTATAACATTGATGAGAAAAAGAAAATCAATTCCTAGCCAGGACCACTGTCTGTGTGGGGTTTGCATATCCCTCCATTTCTGCATGGGTGAACTGGCATGTCTAAATTATCCCAGTCTGAGTGTGTGTAGAGAGTGCTCCCTGCGGCAGAATGGTGTCCTGCCCAGGTGAGTTCTTGCCTTGCGCCCTGAGCCGCTGGGACAAGTTCTGCCCACCCACTACCTGGAACCAGAAGAAGTGGGTTGGAAAATAATGTTCTTGCTTGTTTTTGTTAATTTTTCTTAAGTGTATGTATAGCTCACATTTACTTCAATGTTTACTCTTAGAAGTGTTTGGAGTCTTTATTTAGAAGCTTGGTCATATTTTTTTGTGACTAGAAATAGGCCCTGGGAACTTAACTCTTGTTTCTATCAATTAACCTATGGTAAAAATGTGTTGTTGTTGTTGTTGTTGTTGTTGTTTCACTTAAAGTTGCAATTTGTGGTCACGGGTTTTACTTAGCTTGATTTCATCACTCCCCTCTCCCCCAGTAAAAAAGCAAAGCCTGAGACAAGAACTTATGTGAAGTTAGTTTATTTTGAGTAGTAAAGGAGTGAGGGGCTGGAGAGAATGAATAGGGGAGGAGGTAAGGCAAACACAAGACTGTGTCACTTAGCTGCTAATTGACCATGACCAGGATCAGTGACAATGCTGTGCTGAGACATATTGGAGCCAGAGGCCAAAGGAAAAAATTAGTAATCCTGATCCTATCTTTACTTAAAAGTTTTGTATTTTATTCATAACGAACTTTATACTTCTATTTAGATTTAAATATTATTAATTCTGACTATTGAATTTCTTGGTGCCACCATTAAATTTTGCCGCTGAGGCAAGTGCCTCAGTCACTTCACTTACCTTAGCCTTGTCTCAACCTTCATTGCCATGGTGACTGGAATTTGATCCCATTGGAACATTCTAAAGAGCTATGTAGAATGAGGAGGCATTTGTTTCCTGGTTCTGGCTCCATTGGTCAACTCCCCTGCACTCACAGATTGTTTTGAGTTAAGGGAGAAATGTTGGTATAGCTGAAGTAGGTGTCACAGGAAGGCTTCCTGTTGCAGAAAGCATGACCTTGCTCTGGAACCGTAGAGATCTGTACTGAAACTCTTTTATTAGGGCTTATCAGAGACTCTAGCCAGCATCCTTATCATCACAAACACCACTAGCACCACTATTCTGCTGGGTCACATGGGCCAAATGGCAGGGAACCTTGTACTATACCTAGATGGACACACTGTAGAGTTCTCTTTCTCTGGGATTCACTAAAAATTGGAAGCCTTCCCAAGCACCCAATAAATTGGTCAGAGTAATAGTCCCCCCCCCCAAGAATTATGTCTTTTTATTAGTGGTAGAAGGTACAGGGTACAAGAATTTGGCTTTACCTTAGAGAAGATAACCTGGCATGCTCCAGACTACTGGATCTGTAAATAACTTCACCAGTTTGCATCAAAATAATATATGATGGAAGAAGTGAGTGAGGATATAGATGAAATAAGATTGGCCATGATGGTGATCCTTGGGGTTCATTTTACTAGTTTGTCGATTTGTATATACATTTAACTCATTCCAGAACAAAAAGGTAAGAGAAAAACTTCACCAGTATGGCAGGCCCTGAATTTTCATGGTTTTTATCGCCCATCTTCTGGCATGCTCATATCTTAGTAGGACATCTAGAGGACTTGGGCACATTAGCATTATGTCATCAGTACAGGAACCATCATGATGTTCTATGGACTATTAAGACAATCAAAGTTACTAACTACTGTATTGTCAAAGGGAACAGGAGAACTCACATAGCCCAGGGACAAGAAAGTCAATATGTGCTGCTATTCACCCCACATGAAAGCAAATGACTTTTCATCCCTCTCAATGAAGGATATTGAGAAGAAAATCTTTACCGTTGGTGCTAATCTCTACAATTCCTCCCAAATGTGGTTTTACTCCTGAGTCAATAAATTGGCCAAAAATGTGGGTGTGTTAGAGGCTCCCATTTGGCTCTTCCTACCACAATGGCTCTTATTTAATAGGATAGGGAGTAGATGTTAGGGTCTTGCCAGCAGCTAAGTTTATCTATTTCAGTTATGCATTTAGGAATCAGGGAACTATAGCGCAGATCTTTAGACCCATTAGACCTGCTTGCATGAGAATTCCATTTATCACCTGGCTTTCATGAGCCTCCATTTTAATGGCGATAGGGGAGCGTTATGCTGTTTTCCATCCTCTGGCACTAATGCCAGCTCATACTCTGAATCCAGCAGCCCTTGAAAGGTCTGGAACTTTCTCTTTCTTCAGCACAGAATTACTCTGGTAAAAGGCCACTGCCCTGGACTGAATTGTGTTCCCTCAGATTCATATTTTGAAGCCCTTACCTTCAGTGCAATAGTATTTGAAAATGGGATTTTGGATTTAGGTGGGATTGCAAGAGTGGTGCTCTCGTGATGGGATTAGTGCCCTTATAAGAAGAGACACCAGAGAGCTCGCATGACGGTGGCCATCTATAAGCCAGAATGACTCTCACCAGGAACTGAATTGGCCAGCACCTTGATCTTAGACTTTCCAGCCTCCATAATTGTTATGGCAGCCCAAGCAGACTAAAATAGACATGGATCCCTTGTGGGGAAATAATTATCATATATACTTCGGCCACATAGGAGGGGTCTTCCTTAAGGAGACTTGGCCTCCTTTTCAATCAATAGGCCCTGAGCTTGTAAATTGGCCTGGATCTGGGAAGTTCATGATGAAATATGGTTTCTTGCTGGGGTAGCTGACTTCAGGCTGCTTCTGCTCACTAGCTCTTAATTTTGGGGATCAGGTTGTTATACAAGTAACACTTGGTTATTTGCTTATTTATTTAACTCCTGGGAACAACATGGTCTATTAACCATCACTATGGATCCCATAGGTTGAAGCACTTTGGTTGCCGCCTTGGTCTTGTAATTATATCCACTCTGCTTTTGTTGATAAGTGTTATCATCTGGCCTTTGCTATACTAGAATGCTACCATCCCCACTAGGCCTGCTTCACTGTGTCCCCTGGACTTGGGAATGTAAGCTGGTGATAGGTTCTCTGGTCTTAGTTGATAAATACAATCTAACATTCTTACTCCCCTGAGCCTCCCTTGATATTCTGTAAAGAAAGTTCTGGCATCACCCCCTCACCTCATTTCTGTAGGCCATAATTGTATCCAAGTTTCAAAGAGTCAAGTTTCAAAGAAGCATATGAAGATGGTTTTATGTATCCTTGCTTGGATGTTAAACCCAGAATAATGAGAGAGTGCTCCCAGGGTTAATAAATTCCCATTCGTTACCCCTGTTCCTATCAGATCATAGGTCTGGTCACTTTTTTCAGTATGTCTACTATTTCCTTGTGGGTCAGGGACTGTATTTCTCCCCTTAGGCTGTGCTGAGACCCAACCCTAGGGATAGGTATTGTGACAGTGAGGGGAAATAGGGAGGGAATTTGAAGATAATAAGCAGCATCTTTGAAACCACTCACCTCAGGAGTCTTGACAGGGATTCCCGGCAAGGAGAGACTGTTCTCCTACAGCAAAAGGGGCAAAGCTGGCAGCTGTTAGCCTTGAAGGTTTAGGGAAAATCTCACAGTCTACCCAAATATCCCTGTTCTATGCTCCAGGGTCCTACGCATTTCCTGTCAGAGCCATGACTTTGTCATAGGAGACCCTTTCTTATATGTGGCTCTCTTACCTTTACAATTAAATCATTTAAATCCTGGGGTTGATTTCTAGCACAATTTGCCCTGTGGCTGCAGGAGATGACGAGATGGAAGCCTCCTGTCTCAGTGTGCCTTGAGTTTATAGTTGACCTACCCGGTCCTGTGATTTTCTTTTTTTTTTAAGGCTTCTGAAACACTTAACAAAAGCCAACCAGCTCCACGATCTTTATAATCACCATTGTCCCCATGCATTCTAAGAGCCATAACTGGGGTTTCTCATCCTTGGCATTATTAAAGTTTTATGCCAGATAATGCTTTGCTGTGGCAGTTGTCCTTTGTATTTTAGCAACATCTCTGGCCTCTGTCTACTAGATGCCAGTAGCACTCTCCTCTAATTGTAATGGAAAGGTCTCCAAACATGTCCGCTGGCAGGGTAGGGGTGGAGGATGGGGGAAAACCACTGACACAAGCCAATGTTTTACTTTCTACTTGCATCACAGTCTAATAAACCATGGGTAAGAGTTTTATTAAATGATGCTTCTGCACGCCAGAGATCATTATCATCCTATTTACCAGAACAATTAGGGTCTTTATCTTTGTTTGAAAGGTGAATGTTCTTATTATAGAATTTCTTCCTTGTAAGTCTGCCTTCTAGACTACTTCTGTTTGGAAATAGATCTGAGGGAACAAAGTAAAGGACTGTGGGAGTGAAACAGAGAAGAAAAGCAACCACAAGGGTACAGCTTAGGGTTGTTTACAGCTGTGGGAAATTGGGGGGAATGGGTCTCAAAAACATCTGAGGGTCAGAAGTAGGAAATGTGTCTACAGGTTTCTATGCCTCACTGTTCAGGTGTGCCCTAATGGGAATTAAGTCTCCCCCACTGCACATGCGTGAATGCTGAGCCAGCTTCTGTAGGTGTTCCATGCCTCAGCGTCCGAGGGGTCTGGAAGCAAAACATGAGAAGCAAGCAGTGCAGCTGAGGTCAGGACACCTCAAAGGAGCTGGTTGCCACATTAGTGGCTGAAGTAAACAGTAGATCCAGAGTCCCTGAAGCCATGTATCATATGCCTGTCATCCTCTTCATATAGAACGGGGGAAGATGCAGTCTGTGCTGCCTCTCACTGGGTGCTGCCTAGGGGCTGAGGAAGGCAGGCTCCTGGCAGCCTCATTCATAAGTTCAACTCCTGATGCTGCTTGTTCTAGCCAAGAGGGCCTGGAGTTGACAATGCGAGGCAGTCCACAGGCCACCTCCTGGCACCCAAACAACCCCATCCAGCCCGGGTGCTTGCCCACGCAAGTTCAAAATCAGTGGTGGGGAAGGGCAGAGGGATGAGGTCAGGAAGGTTGGCAGAGGTGAGACTATCCCTGACCTTAAAAATTCTTAACTGTTAAATGGCTTTAGATTTCATTCTGAGGCAATGGGGGTGGTGGGGTGGAGAGTCAGAGGAAAACCTGATGAAATTTCTGTTTTTAGAAAAATCCCTCTGGTGGCCAAGTTGAGAATGCAAGGGAGGGAGATAGGGTGGAAGCAGAGACACCACAAAAGAGACTGATGTAATGTCCAAGAGGAGGATGGTGGTGGTGGTCCAGAAAGAGATGAATTCCAGAGCTGTTAAGGAGGTGGCAAGGACAGATCTTGATGACCAACTGGATATACGGAGGGGAAAAGGAGAGGAGGCAGGGAAGGCGCCAAATTTGGGGAACTGGATGGATGCTTGGTTGGTGATGTGGTTGGTGAGATGGAAGCATAGGAGTAAGAGTAGGTCGGAGAGAAGATGAAGTAGGTTTGGGATGTTTGAGTTTGGGATGTCTTTGGGACATCCAGGTAGAGATGTCTAGTCAGTCAGAGGTCTGCGTTAGAGATATATATTTGGAAGCAAAAATGACTGCAGAGTTCCTGAGACTTTGGGCATAAACGAGGACACCAGGGAGCAGAGCCAGTCAGGGTTTCTGGTTGTAAGCAGGCTCCAAGAATTGATGAGGAAGCTGGACATCCAGCAGGGATAAACAGGAATCTGTTGTGGATGTGGCTCTGGGAGCTGGGAAGTGACAGACTAAAGTAGAGTCCTGGCAGAACAGCACCTGAGATCGAACCTGTATGGGAAGAGCTTCCCCCTGGCGGGGCCAGGGTGCTATGTGAGCTCTGTCCTCCCAGGTCAAATCCAGTGGGACTGGGCGAAACTACAAAAGGTGGGCAGGGGCAGTTTAGAAGGCAGCCCAAACAGCCCAAGCCACCCTAGAGAATAAGCATTTGGGGAGGAAAGGAGGAACTGGCCAGAGCTTTGAGGAGGCTTCTGCCTCGGGGACCGTCAGAAGAGTGGACAGGAACAGGCTGAGAAGGCACAGCATGATGTAGGAGGACAGGGCTGAGGGGTAAGAAACTACCCCCAAACAGGGCAGGCTCTAGCAATCAGAGAGAGGGAGCCCTGGGGGCTGAGAGGGGACCCTTCCAGGTTCTTCTGGTTCCATCTCTATCTCTCATCTCTATCTCTATGTCAGTGCTCCAGGGAACACTGAGCAGCCAGGATAGCCATTTAGCAGGGATTACGACCTGGTTTCAGGAATAAGTCAAGCAGGCACTGAGATGGATTCAGGCATGCCAGAGTTTATGATCAGGTGCTACAGGCACCAGCCTTGTCTACACTCAGACCCAAAGCTTCTTGGCTCAGCCCAGGTTTCACCATTTAATTCCCCATGGAGGACTGGGAGCCCAGCCCTGTGTGAAGAGTTGGTGAGTCTGAGCCTTGTAATTGGGGCTCTTCTGGGGACCTTGCCAAGCAGAGACAGGTTAGCACCCTTCAGAAGTGGCCTAATCAGAGTCACCACACCATTGGTAGGGCAAACAATGTCCTACAGGGAAGATGAGTACTTGAGATTGCTCTGGGTGTCCTTGCCATTGAGATTAGCTAACCAGCATGTGACCTTGGCAAGTTTCTCAACCTTTCTGAACTCATCCATGAAAGGGGATAATAATTGTACTTCCTTTGCGGTTGACATGAGGATTAAAGGAGAATAATATCAGTTCACCAAGGACTTGGAGATAAATGCCTGCGACACACTAGCTCCTGTTATAGTTCTTATCCAACTTGTGTCCCTTCCTCTGAGCTTGTGGCTGTGCTCTGGCTTCCCATGAAAACATGCCTTAAGTCCAAGAATGCCCTGGAGAACAGCCGAATGTCCTCCCACTGCTGCCTTTGTCAGTGAAGAATCTGCTGTGTGGTGCTTTGGCCTCTGAGCTTGGGTAACGGGTTTGATAGGGAAGACAGACCCGTCAGTTATTTCTGAGACCACATGGCTGAGGCCAATTCCAGGAACAAGTAAGGCCTCTGGAAGCCTCTCCTGGGATTTTGAGTGTCTGCCTTGAGCCACAAATGGTCCATGTCAGACAGGAACAAAGGTGAAATTTGATTTCTAAGGGGGTCCAAATAGAGTTTCCTACTTATGGTAGTGGGGGCACAGGAGCACAGTCCTTGCTTGTTAGAAAGACCCTTTCACTACCTTTGATCCATTTTAGACTCCCATCTCCACTCAGGAGTACTGAGGAATATTGCATTATTATTGAATATTGTGTGGGAAAATGATAAACCAGGAAATTACCCAGTGTCGTGAAGAGTCTGGGGCCCAAAGATAAGAGGCTATTACCTAGGGCAAAAATGAGCTGTCCAGGATAGAGCTGGAGTGCAGGTAAGCTAGGCAGGGAGACTCAGAGGTGGAGGAGCAGGCAGGGCGCTCCCCAGGTGGAGCATCTAGGCATCATAGTACAGGTCACAACACCTCCCAACTTGGCTGTTCATAATGGCTGTGAGCCCAGGGCCAGGTTTTGTGCCCTCTAGAAGGGCTGAGTCTTTGGAAGGGAGGAGGGCTGGTATGAAGTAGTGTCTGGGTTTCTCTGGCCCTCACCCCCTTCTTTGATCTTCAGAGAGACAGGTTGGGGTATCAAAGTGTCACACAGAGAACTAAAAGGAAGGACTCAGTTTTTGTTTCAAGTTCCTTGGAGGGTTCAGGAAGGCTGCAAGCGTTTGGAAGAGAGCTTGATAAAGCTGAACTTACAGGTCCACGTGACTGGAATTGTGGGGATGTGAGGCAGGGCTGTGGGCAGAGATCAGCAGGGGCTGCCCCTTGTGGGGCCTGTGGGCAGGGACTGGGAGTTCAGACTTTGCCCTGAGAGCAATGGGGAGCCAGGAGTTTTAATAGATAGGAGTGATATAATCAGAATTTCATTAAAAAAAACTCCTTTTGCTGTTGTGTGAAGAAAGAATTGAGGGGCCAGACAGGAGACAGGAAGGCAGGTGGGAGGCTATTAAGGCACCCAGGAGGAAAATATGGGGGCCTGGGCTGGGGCTAGAGCTCTGGAGGCTGAGGGAAGTGGGCTAGTTAGGGATTAATTCGGGGTGAATGCAGTCATGTGTGCTAACTAGTCTCCTTGTTTCCACCTTTGCCCCTTACAGTCCAATCATCATACAGCAGCCCAAGTGATCCTGGTTAAAACAATGAAGTCCAGGTCATGCTACTCTTCTGGCTCCTCATGTCTGAGTAAAAGCCAAAGTCCTGCCTGTGGCATATAAGGTCAACATGGTCAGCCTTCCTGTCCTCAGGTCTCTCTGACCTCATCTACTACTCCTAACCACCTCACTTACAGCACTCCAGCCATTTCTTCACTGTTCTTAGGACATGCAAGCACATGCCTCCTCTCCTCTGCCCCATCTAGGGCCTTTGTATTTCCTGCTCCCTTTGCCTGGAATGCAATTTCCCCAGATACCCACACAGAGGCTCCTTCACCACCTCAGGGCTCTGCTCAAATGTTACCTTATCTGTGAGGTCCTTCTAAATTCCTCATATGAAGGGATCACTTATTCTCCACTGTGATAGTCTATTTATTTCCTTTCTGGCACTGATTATATTTACTTATGTTTGTTCAAAATGTTTTCCTAGTAGCACAATGCTGGGAACATAGCAGATTCTTAATAAATAATTAGTTGAATGAGTTTGAGGTGAGGTTGAGGATGCAGGAGCGAGACAGTTATCTCTAGGCCTTACCTCCCCTTGAGAATTTAGGCAATGTGCCAGCTGAAACCAGGTGAGCGAGGTGAGAAAGAAGGTGGTGGGAGGTGGGGAGACCCAGGATATGTGTGTGTGGAGGCGGGGTTTGGCCCCCAGGCCTCCTACACCACTCAGCGCCTGGCCTAGGGTCTGGGTAGATACAGGTAGGTCTGGGCCAGGCTCTGACCAAGGAGATAACAGGTTGTGCCAGAAGCACCAAGCAGAGATGGAGGGAATGGAGTGAAGGGCATGAGAATGCCTGGGGATGGGAAGGCCAAGGCTTTGCTCCAGGGGAGGGGATAGTGTTGCTGGGCCTTAAAGAGTGGGTAGGAGTTTGCTGGATAGAGAAAAAGGAATAAAGCCGTTTTGAGCTTCAGAGGAGGTTTGAGGGGTATGAAAAGGCAGAGTGGCTCAGAGAATGAACTGTCTGGTGCAGCAGAGGAAGTGAGACCAAGAGGCCAGCAACCTGAGGTCAGAGAGGCTTTAAATGCTTGGCCTATAATTGACTCATCTTGGACACCATCCTGAAGGCCCTGGGGGCCTTGGAGGGGTCCATGAAGCAAGAAAGTGAGAGAATCCTCCAGTTGCCCTGAAATGGGCCCCTGAAATGCTCAGGAGGCACAACTCCAGACAGAGCGATAGATAGGATGAGATAGTTGGGGTGAGGATGATGCTCAAGTCTCTGGTTAGAAGGCCCCAGAGGTGAGGACCTGATAGAGGGGCAGATTTGGGGACAATAGTGAGAATTAGGTCTGGGCCAGGTAGCCTGGGTCACTCTGAGTTGGGGATCCTGGATCTGTGTCTCCTCCTGGAGATTCAGCAGCACCGTCTCAGGACTGGGTCACAGAGACATTGTCCCACAGAGACCTTATCCCAAGATTTTCACGTCCACCATATTTGGGCTTAGTCATGGCCTCTGGGCAGAGAAGTTGTTTGAGGACTGGGCAGAGACCGAGCCTTGAAGCACCAAGAAGACAAACCAGCCTGGCAGCTGAGGGCTTCACTACTGTCTCCCCCACCCCTCACCAGGCAAGGGCTACTATGGCTGCTGAAGTCCGGTTAGGGTGGAGCTGTTTGTCTTGGGGATGCTGATGGTGCCAAGGCTGCTCAAGGACCTCTCAATCTGGGTGGCAGTCTCTGTGGAGGAGGGGGTGATTGCGCGTCCGTTTGGGATTAAGGAGAACACTGGCGGCTGGGAGTGGGGAGCGCAGTCTCTGCGGGTTTGATCTGGGAGCTGGATGGAGGACTGTGTGCCTGGCTCTGGTGTTTTTCCACCCCATTCCAGCGCCTAATGGCTCCTCGGGCTGCCCGTCATCTCCGCCGCTCCCGCCTATGACCGGGTGGACCTTGTCTGCAGGCACCTCGGAAAGAGGAGGGAAGGGCTGATTCGCCCAGTCCCACCCTACTCGGATGCGGCCGCGGGGTGCGTGTGGGTGTGCTCTTGCGCAGGCGCGACGCCGGGGTGGGGTCTTCCGTCAGCTCCAGGTGGGGCCTTGCTGCTCCCTGTCTGACCCATCACCAAGCAGAAGGACAAGGGCGGGGCGGAGCCAGGGTCACCCGCAGGACTAGGGCCCAAGACTCCAGCCCCTTCTCCTCACCTCACTTCTCAGGGGCACCTGCCCACTGCCTTGGCCTGTGCTCCCTCAGGGAGGGGAGGAGACGGCGGTAGGAACTATATGGAGGGAATCCTAGCAACGAATTAGAGCAGAAACGCAAGATATTGGAGAAGAAAAGGGAAATAAAAATACGAGCATGAGTACTGGCGCCTGAATAAATGTCACAGTAAGCACAGATCACAGTATTCCCAGGGAAGAAATGCCAGTTCTCACCAAATGCCTCTCTAGATTCAGGGGCCAGTCACGCCTCAAAGAGGTCTGTTTGCTTGTTCGCTTCCAGAGCTTGGCATACTGAATCTAAACCTCTGACAATTGGAAATATCCCTGACAGGTTTGTAAATGAAGAACGAGGAGAAATTGCATATTAAACTCCAAAATAGTAGTAATTAAACCAATGTGATACTGTCACAGAAATGGGAAAATAGATCAATGGGATAAAGGCCAGTAACAAAGATTCTTACAAAAGTATGAAAAGTTTCTATCATTAAGAAGTTAAATAAGCCTTGGAAAAGGGAGTAAAGGGTTTAGAGCAATTCACACAAGAAGGATTCTTGGAGAGAGAACATTCTGTTCCCCTCTGTTCACTCAGCTCCCACCAACAAACACAATAAATATTTGTTGAGTGAATGCTCACCACTGGTAATCAGAGAAATGCAACTTAAAGCAACTACATATCGCCTTTTACTTATCAGATTGGCAAAATTGGAAAAAATGATAATGCCCTGTGTTGGCAAGAGCGTGAGGATATGGGTACTGTCATTTGCTGATGGTGGGAGTGTGAATTGATTTTGTAGTTTGCGATAGTACAAAATTGAAAATAGAATAAATGTGCATTACTCTGGGCTCACTAAATAAACCGGGACTAAATAAACAAGGCAGCTAGCTACCTGTCCCTAACAAGCTAACGAGAAGATGTATGTGACCGGGAGTCCAGACGGGACCTCTGGTGTGAACAGCCGCAATTCACCAGCTCTGACACCATTTATATTTTTTTAGAGTGCGAGTCTGTACCCATATGTACAATCGAGCTGTCAAAGGCTCCAGGTGGCCGCACACGCTGCAAACACTAGGCCTCTGAGGAGGGTTGGAGTTTACTCGCGGCTTCTGAGACAGCAGGGTGGAGGGAGGGTGAGGCCGGAGGAGAGTGTTTTTGTCTAAAATCTTTTCCCCTCTCATTCTCTGCTTTTCTCCCTCCTTCTCCCCGCCGCCCCTGCCAACCCCACGTGCGCGTATACAACGCTAAGCGCGCCACCTGGTGGGAAGAGAGGGAAAGAAAAAGGAGTCGCGGAGGGGAGAGGGAGAAACTCTGAAGGGACAACGCAGAGACCGCCCTGAGGTAGATACTGCTCACGCGTCTGGGAGCTCTCCTCCCTGAGTCATGTACTGTGGGCAAACCCTCCTGAGGCTACTAGGGGCTGTCTTTGCTCATGTTGGTGGCCAGATGGCGCCCTTTCTGCTCACTCTCTCCTTACCTTTCACACACTGTTCTCCACCCTGTACAGCTCTTGTATTCTCATCCCTTAGTTCTCAGCTGACACCTTCTCTAACTCCACCCAGGTCAGACCCCTTGGCGTGTCATCACCTTACAGCACCCCAGACGGCGCCTCCCCATGAACACAACTGCCCTTGTGATTTCTATCTGTCATCCACCTAGGCTGTGGCCTCCTTGAGGACAGCACAGCACCTGTCTTGGCTCGCCACTGCACCCAGTGCCTAGAAAATGCTTGGCACCTGAACAGAGGTAGCACTTGGGAGTTATGACCTGCGCTGGAGTGAGGCTGGCCATGACACTGACCTGGTCAAGGCTGAGCACAGAGAGTTTATTAGAAAGGCAGGGGGCAAACACATATTTACACGGGCTGCGTGGGGGCATTAAAAAAAGTGGAGGCAGGGACGGGAGGTTCTGAGAGCGGTTCAGACGAGTTCCACCTTGGCATTGGGGTACACCGCCACCACATCATAGCCCTCTGGAGGCTTGACCCGCGCCTTGGCATGGCTCTCGCAATAGAGCCGCTCGTCCAGGAAGAAGTAACCACGCTGCTTGAGGTTCAGGCCGCAGTCGCTGCACATGAAGCACTCAGGGTGGTACAGCTTGTCCCGCGCCTTGACAATGGTGCCCCTGATGGAAGACCGACAGAGAGCAGCATGTCGGGCACGGTCAGGGAAGAGCTGAGGTCGGTGGGGAAGGCTGGGGAGGATACTCACACGATGCCGTGGCCACAGCGTGTGCACTCGGGCAGCCCCTGCAGGCCACTTAGTGGGGTGCCCAGCTTGCTGGCGGTGGGTTTGAGGTTCCGCGGGCTGCCAGGCCCAGACCGCTCCCCTGAAAGCCAAAGTGCGGGCGGCATGAGCCCAGTGCGGACAGAAGAAGGTCAAAAAAAGGAAAAACTTGACTTTTGCAGGTGTGGGGCTGGGGCCTGCTTCCAGGACTATCAGCAGACTGACGAGTAGGTTTGGGGCCAGGTCCCGAGATAGGGGCGGCACAGCTAGGAGTGTGGGAACATGAGGTGGAGACGAGGGACGGGTGGATGGCAGGGAAGTAGGGTATGGGGTCGCCAAGTTGGGGTTCCCCCGCCCCCCGGAGAAGCGGGAAGCAGGTTGGGTAAGGCGGTGGGTGTCTTACCGCCCTCACCAGCTTCCAGCATGCCCTGCAGATAGCGGAAGGACCCTGACTGCTTGGGCTCCATGGTTGGGGGCTCGGCGGGCTCCTGCAGCATCCTGTACACCTCTGAGCCCAGGTCGATTCTGCAGTCGCGGCTCCGCGAGAGGCCTTTGGCTGGGTCAGTGCTGAGCAAAAGAGATTCACGAAGGGACAGGGTTGCAGTACCAGACTTCACTCTCCCACTTCAGGGGTCTGGTGAGGTTTCGTAGGTCAGAATGTAAGCAGCTGAGACCCAAGAATTAAGTGTCAGAGGTCAGAATGGGACCTGGTGAGATTTAAGATGGGATCTAGGTGTGGCTGCAGAAACCATATCTCAGCACTACCTGTGCGGTGGAGACACGTGCAGGGTGCTCATCTGTGCCAGTAAGGTGGCCTCACTGCTGCTGCCATTGTGAGGGGCTGGGAGGCGAGGTGACTGCCCATAAGGAGATCCCAGGGTTGGCCTGCCATCTTCTGGCCCAGTCCCCAGGGCTGAGGGCCGCCTGCTGGTCGTTGGACTGCCATCCTATGAGAGAGAGGGGCCTGAGGCACTGGAAGACCCTCCGGGGTGGGATCTCTGGCCATTCCTAGTGCACCTCCACACTACCCTGCTATGCCAGGTCTTTTGTAGATGGATGTTGGCTGGCTACACCTGCTCTGGCATCTCTGGGCAATGGTGCCCAGCCATGTAGGGGGTTTGTGGAGAAGGGCTGAGACTTGGCCCTGGTTTAGCCCCTGCAGAAATGAGAAATTCCTGTAGAAAGTCAGACACAAAATCTCAAGTGCCTGAGATTCAGTCTTGTCTCATGAGCTCTGTGGTGGTTCTGCCACCAGTGATGGATGGTGTTAGGGCAGGACCATCCCAAGAAGACTTTTAAGGCCAGTGTGACTGCAGCGAAGTATGTGGCTTCCTTGTAGAGGTGGTCCTGGTGCCAAACCTTACTACCTGCCAGATGTATGCCAGGTACTAGATGGGCCCATGGCTGGGAACACAAAAAAGGAACTAGTTCTGCAGCCAGAAAGGGTCATCAATCACTACGTGCCCAAGGTCCTTTGGTGGGGACAGGCTGAAAATCAAGGGTGCCATTGTGAGGTGAGATCCCTCCAGGCCTGTACCTCTGCCCCATTCCTGCATGTCAGGCCAAAATGGTGGCCTTCTCTAGGCACAGCAGCTGAAGGGCTGAGGCTGGGCCAGGACTCAAGGCTCCCTACCCTATACCCTATGGCCAGCCTGATGCCCATGCTGAAACATTTGGGGGAGGAGTGCTCTGAACATGCCTCTTTAGCCCATGAGAAGAGGGCAGTACCTCTGTGGGTATGAGTATGAATGGGGTCTGGAGATCTCTGTTCCTGCAGAGTCCAGTGCATGTTGCCCCTAGCTTGCAGGCACGTGTTGATGGCAACATGAATATAGGCATGCACACTCTCACAAGTATGTTTATAGACATACACATGCATGAAGACCACACACACTAGCCAGTTCGCCCACACACACTTAGTCACATACACATGGTTACATATACTCAGAGTCAGTGCTGGTCACCCTGGGGATGATCATGCCTGGGATGAGGCTGGTGGCTAGAGAAGCTTGACTTTAGGATGGGGCCATAAAGGTGGTCTCAGCCTGAGTCTGGGAGGAAACATGTAAATTTCTCCTCTGCTCTGCAGTGTGGACAGGGAGGCTGGGTGGGGAGAAAAGGATGCCTAACTTGGGGGAATGAGTCTGGCTTGGACTCAGGCAGCCACCAGCACTGGGGCACAGTTAAGTCTACAGGGCTTTACCCCGACTGCCCCTGCTTTCTGCAGGCTCTGAGCTGGACAGGAGCGTGGGGAATGGATGTAGCAGCAGACTGAGGGTGGCAATCCCATTTCCCCCACCCCAACAGACAAAGAAAAAGGTCTCTCACTACCTGTGTGGGCCTGCATCAAGAAGAAAACAGCAGCAAAAGACCCTCGTCCCCACTGGGCCCAACAAAAGCCTGAGAAACCCGAGCACTTTCACACATGTATCTGCAGGGCAGGCAGGCAAGGTTGGCCCAGCCTCTAATAGGGACCAGATGGGCCATGGGCCATGGGGGCAGGGCCCAGTACATAGGAAACTTCGATAGGAAGGGGAAGTCAGAGGGACCTGGAAGAAGGAGGCCCCCACTCACCCCCACCCAGCAGGGTGTGAGTCTATTGCAGGGTCATCAGAGCCATGCTCCTCCCATGGCCACCCACATAGTAGCCTCTCTTGGTCTGAACTCAGTGGTTAGGGCACATGTGGTGACCTCAGGGTCTTGGTTTCAGTCTCAGTTCTATCACTCATTAACTGAGCAAGTCACTTCTCTCTGAATCTGTTTCTTCATCTATGAAATGGAGAACATGATGGCACCTATATCATAAGTTCCTTGTGGGGATAAAATGAGACAGTTGCATACAAAGCACTTAGCACAGTGCCTAGTACACAGCAAATGCTCGTTAGATGAATGGCTGCTGTGGGTGTTCCTGAGCCTCATTCCTGGATTTCTCCTCTGTGTGGCACACTTGGTACCACATGCTCCCCCTCTCTGAGTACCCACCAGCTGCTGATTTGGTGGTTGAAGGCTCAGTGGGTTAGTCAGGATAATGGGGGTAACTGCTTGCTCATCAGCTCCCGCATGACTACGGTCAGAATGCACGACACTCAGCTTGGATGGAGGTGGGTGCTGAGTCCAGATGACCAGGCAGCACCTCCCAGAAGCCAAGCCCCAGCTCTCTGTTCACCTGGAGAGAGCAGACTGAGTGTGCGAGGGCTGCCTGCTCCACCTGGCCTGCCTTAACTCGTCACCTGGTTCTCAGTTTAAATACCACTCTCTCCAGGAAACCTCTCCTTCTCACTGTCCCTCCACTTTGGGCTGTGCCAAGTGCCTCTTGCATTACCATGAGGCCTGACAGAAGAGTTCTCCATAACCCTACATGGAAGGTGGGCCTGGAGTTCCAATTGGCCCTGTCATATCCAACTTAGTGGAGTTCTAGTTGTCCCTGTCTTATCTGACTTAGGGGTGTGTGCCAGGGTACCTTGTCATGTCTTAGGGCCAATTGTGGTTTTCTCCTCTTCTGATGGCTCCAGCTGGGCCCACCCTCCTCCCCACTGCAGGCAGAGGGTGGGAGCAGTGTGGGACAATGGATCCTGTGTCTGTGTTACTGAGGATACAGGCTTGCAGGGGCTGGGTGGGGGTGTTTCTTTCACCACCCATGGAGCTCATGACCTTTTAAGTATAAAAGGGGCAGCAGCTGACAGGGTACCCTGTTTCTTGTGGAAAATCCCTCTGATTCCATCCTGAGCAGCCTGGTCCTTGAGGAGGTCAGTGAGGGAAAGTGTGGGGGTAGGGGGAGTTGTTCTCCAGGCCCCAGCCCTCCAGGCCCACTGGCTGTGAACCTGAGGTTGGCTTCAGCCAGGTGGGTGCCCAAGGCTAAGATGGAACAGAAGAGTGCCCCATTGCCTGAGGTCATTCCATAGCTTGAGGTTGTCTCCCACCCTGCCCCCAACCCTGGTGACTTCCTCCTGGTCTGGCATCACTGGGCACCACAGCAAAACCCAGTTGGGTGGATGATAGCTCTGAGCCAAGGCCTGACTCTGTCCTTCTTCACCACAGACACTTTTGTCCCCAAATCCAATACTGCCTGGAGTACTGACAGAGCCCCCAGCCGGTGCTTATCAACTGGGGAGCATAGGATGGAGCATGCGCATGGCCCTGAGAAGCTGTCTACTTCAGTCTGGCCTGGGCACCTGAGAGCCTCAGTGAGGACATCCGATGTAGTTGTACTTGCAGAACAGGCCTGGACCCTCTGCCCTGAGTCTGTACATACCTGGGCTTCAGGGTCGATGTTGATCCTGTATGCCTGAGCCTTGCTGTCCTCTGGGGCACCAGGCCAGCTCCTGCCTTCTGGCCTGTGGCAGAAATTAGGATGGTCAGATATATCTGTTTATGCCCACCAGGCCTGAGAACCAGGACTGAGAGGGCCTGGGCTCTAAGCCCAGAACCATCCAGAACTAGGCCTGGCACCATGCACGAAGAAGGACACCACACCAGTGCTTTCCCCTGTACTAGAATGGTAGCTATTGTGGCAAAGAGACACAGCTCTAGATTTGCCACTGGCCTGGGATGGGGCTGTGTGTCACTGACGCCTAGAGAGAAAGCTGTGGCTTCCCCACTTTCTCCTCTCTGTGGCCCACAGAAGCTCAGCAAAGAGCTCACGGCAGGGGGAGCCAGGCCTCATACTTCAATCAGCTTGGAGCACAACCACTCATCCCTCTTCTGTTCACAGCCTCCAGATGGGCCTGGGGATCAGGCATCCATGAGTTCTTGGGGAGGCGGAATGGAGGCTCTGAGGGGGTATGCCTCCCTCCTGCTGCTGCCGGCAGAGTCATCACCAAGGTCTGCCCAGCCCAGATGGGAAACAGGCCATTAGGAAATTCCTACTTCACCATAGAAACCAAAAGCCAAACACCACTCAGGAGGGAGAAAAACATCATAAACCTGCCATAAGCAGGACAGACAGGGCTGAGAGGCTGCAGGCCTGGGGCCCAGTCTTGCCACTCAGTAACCCAGTGAGAAGGTGGGCCAGGAAGGTGCTCAGACCTTGGACTGGTGGGTGGGTGTGAACTGAGGCTAGTTAGACCAAAGGGGAATAATGTCCCCCCAGCCACCCAAAAAGGCCTCCTGTGGCTTCTCGAGGTCTCACCACTGGGCCAGCAGCTCAATCCTACCTCTCTCCCCGACTCAGCAAAGAGCTTTAACAATCTGTCTACACCAGAAGTCCACACTCACTTGGCACTTCCTCACCTTTGCCCATTGCTTGGCCCCTTGCAGGCCATCTCTCACCCCCAAAGCCTTCTGGAGGTCTGTGGCACCAAGGTTCTGCCAGGGCAACACCATCTGCACTGGCATCTAGCTCCAGCCCCTTCAGCCAGGCTTTTAACTCACAGCTCTCACTGTGGCCTCCACCCACTCAGAACTCCATTGGGATGAACTGAGAACATCTCATGTGGCTGTTTAGCCTTTTACTTCCCTGAAGTTCTGCTCAGAAGGGAAGTACGAGCCTGAGGTCTCAAGGTCAGAGGGCACAAAGTACCCAAAACCATGGGGGTAGCTCAAGGCATCAGATCAGATCATGTTTCAGGCTGAGTAGGTGGCTCTATCTGCCATCTTTAAGCAAAATGACAGCTAACGGGTAGGCTGTGCATATGCATCTTGTACCACATGAAATGGGCAAGAGAGGCCCCACCAGAGGCACCAGGGCTGGAGCTGACATCAGATGGATCCTGTACCTACAGAACATTTCCAGAAAGTATGGGTTAACTTGAATTGTTGGACACCTGGCTTTGAGCTCCAGACAAAATGAGCATAAGCAGGGAAGCTGAGCCTTTACTTCACCTTTCATCCCATGGACAAGTCTGAGGAGGATTATAGCCCTCTGTACACAAGAGGCCAGGCAAGGAAGCTGGTCTGGGTGGAGATCATTTTGGGGGGCCTTTGGGGCCCAGGCATAGCAGGCAAGATAGAGAGCAGGGTCAGAGGCCTTGCAGGTGAGAAAGTGCCCATGAGAAGAGATACTGGCCTAGAGAGTCAAGGTGGCCCCATGTCTTGATCCCCCAGAATCTGCATGTGTGAGAATTGGGGATAGGGAGCTGGAGGAAAGGACCCCAGATTTTCATTTTAATTGAACAAACCTGGTATGTCATCATCACTCAATCCTCAGATCACAAGACAGTCCCCATCATGGAACTGACAAAGCTAAGAGCTCTGAGGTTAAATCACTTACTGGAGTACAGTGGTTCCCAAGTGCAGAACTGGGACTAGGACTGGGACTGTGAGAGCAGAGAATGTGCTTGCAGCTGCCCCACGGCCACCCAGCATTTGGGAGCTGAAAAGCCCAGGGTGGAACAGGTCAGTGGACCTCTGGTTCCATCCATGCCTGGAACAAATGACCAGGGAAGGAAGGAAGGGGGCCCTCCATCCTGCCCCCATCCTGCTACTCTGCCCTGACATCATTCCCTCTGGGAACCTCCTGACTCAGGCCCCCTGTAAGCCTCACCACCCCCACCCCAGCCCCACTACTGCCAGGGTTTCCCTTGTTCAGCCACGAGAGTCAAGGCTGGAGGTGAGTCAGGGCCCAGGAACCCAGCCAAGTGGAGAGGCCTCAGAGGCCACTCGTGGGCAGAGCAGAGCTGATGTTTCTCCAGCCAGCTTGTACCTCAGTCTGGGAGAGGGTGTGATCCTGTTTGATGATGTGATCCTGTTTTATGGAGAAGGAAACTTAGGTTCACAGAGGTCATCCGGGTACTCAAGATCCCACAAAGTCTGGATGAGGATCGGCTCTGCTGAACTGCCAGGCCGGGGCCCCCTCACTGTGGGCCAGGTGGGGTGCATAGGCCCAACACCTCCAGCTGGACCCACTTAGCACTGAGAGCATAGCCAGGGGCCCTGACTCCAACCTGCACCCAGACCTGGGCCAGACACAAACAGGGGCTAGTTCAGAAGCCTTCCCACCATGTTTGATGGCTCTGAGCAGATGGATCACTCCCTGCCCTGCCAGCTCTAAGGCATGGTTAGTTCGGTTGTGGTTTGGGGAGGCTTTTCCCTACACATGTCCACAGGGGGTCATGGAAAGTCCCTTCAAGCAGTGGCAGAGTTCAACAGTTATTTCTAACTTCTCTGGATCCAGGCAAGACAGGGGGGCAGGGAGATAGCACTCAGCCAGGACCCAGACAACTGCCATCAGAGCTGAGCAGAGACCCAGGGCCCAAGCACAGCTGGGAATGCCCCATGTGAACCTTTCACCCATCTTAGATCATCTAAGGGAATATACAGGGCTTGGTGACCCCAAATTCCCTCTTCATGATGGGCTGTACAGCATTACACAGTTCATGGCATCCAGATTTAACCAGGACAGAGGCATGGACCATAGTGGGGACAGCTGAGGCAGAGCAGCTGTGGGGCTCTGCTGCCAAGTTGAGGGAGTGCAGTCTCTGGGGGTGGGAAAGACCTAAGGTCAACTTGTGCTTCCCAACTCCCTCTCTGTGTGACTTTAAGCACCTTCTAGTCTTTCTGAGTCTTGGTCTTTCTGAGTCTTGGCTGTCTCCTCTGTAAAGTGGGGAATACTAGGTTTTACCCTATTAACTTGGTTTGAGAGTTTATTTATTTATTTATTTAGGCAAGACAACTCTTGGTCGATCTCACAGACTGCAAGGATTTTGTCAGTTTACAATCCCTTATTTTTTATTTTTTACGCCTACAGCACCTGGTCTTCCTAGGTGGTCTCCCATCCAAGTACTAACCAGGCCCAACCCTGCTTAGCTTCTGAGATTAGACAGGATTGGGCTTGTTCAGGGTGGCGCATGGCTTTAGACTGGTTTGAGAGTTCAAAGAGATGTTGGACAAGAAATGGAAATGGTCATTTGGAAATGGCCAACAAACTGGCCACTCAGGGTTGGGGAAAGGACTGATGTTGCTCCCTCCCCCACCAAGAGGCTACCCAATGTTTTATTTTAGCCTTGATTTGGGGCTGCTTGCCCTCCGCCATAAGTCCCCCAACACACTTTCATCTCTGAGTTAAAAGGAGGCTTCTTCCTTCTTAAGCAACCCCTGTACCTAGTACCTGCCAGCCTTCTGTGAAAGCACTACTCCTTAGGACTGGGGTACACCTACTTCTAGCTGCCAGTCTGTACTCCTGGGTCACAATCTCACATCCACTTCCTCTGAGGCAAAGAGGCTATGTGAGGCTCAGCTTACCCAGGATGTTGGCCACTCATAACATCCTTCCTTAAATCTCCCCCCGACCCCAATTATCTTGGCACAGCCTGCCCTATTTTTACCTGCTCACAGAAAGTGTGAGGTGGTCGTGGCAGCCCTTGATGCGGTTCTGAGCCTCCAGGTGTGTCATGAGCTCTGTGCTTTCACCATTGATGGCCTGGATCAGGTCTCCAGGGCACAGGGCAGCCAGTGCGGCCTTGCTGCCAGCATGGACCTGTGGGTGGACAAGCCAAATAGCTGGACATTGGTCATTATGTGTACTTGCTGCAAGGTTTTGCTTTTGCCCCTTCCCTCTCAGAATCTGGTCAGTGTGGCCCTGGTGCCAACATAACCCGTGCTGGGCAAGCCAAGACACTGGTTGAGTTCTTATCTGGCCTTGCTGCAGCCTCTGCTCTAAACATCCCCAACTCCAGCACCTGGAGGCCTGGTGGGTGCGAGGGCATGAGGGGGCTTCTGACTTGGGACAAGTGGGATGTCACCTTGAAACCTGTGTATGTGTGCAAGGACATGCAGGGGAACAGAGAGACACATGTGCTTCTCGATACATACAAAGCATGGATATGTCACAAATACCCTACAGAGATAGTGCCCACCCCTAGCCAGACCTTACAGCAGCCCCTTGACCCATATTCAAACCCTTAGTGACCTTTGCTCCCTGCCTGTTTCCTCTCATTCACTTTCACTCACACTCACCTCCACCCACCCACACTTTATTTAGACCACCTGAATGTCCAAGAGATGCCCATGGGTACCATGTATCTCTCACCACCACACTTCTGCAGATGCTGTTCCTTCTCCCTGGAACATTCTTTCCTTTGACCTCCAACCCTAATTACCAGCTTACTCCTCTTCATCTTTCAGGGCTCAGTCTAGAGAGGCCATTTCCCCTGGGAGTCCCCTGTCCCGGGCTCTCATGTACCCTGTGCATTCCCCACACCACTCTGTTCCCTTGACATCATTAGTGCCTCATTCTAGGTCTGTGTCATCACCTCCCCAGGCACAACCAAGGCCACCTGCTTCCAGCTGCCAGTCTGTACTCCTGGACCACAATTTCACATCACTTCTGCTGCAGGATAGGCACTCACTCAGGCCACTCCAGTATCACTACAGACTCCAGAGGGTTAAGCAGTGTCCATAGCTGGAGCCTCTTATCATTCTGGTCCCCTGATAAGGGCCACATGGGGCTGGAGACAGGCTCATAGGGAGGCCTGAGTAAGCAGTCCAGGAGAAGTCAGGCAACAAGGCACCCTTCACCCTGTCCCTGGTCCTGGCACAGCCTTGGAAATATACTGTAGCCATCCTCATTCTTACCCAGCTTCACCAGTGGTGCCTGGCTGTGGCTCAAGAGTTGCCAGTGACCCTGTTCCTATTGGTGGAGGTAGGAGCTTCTGGAAGCCCAGCCAGGCTCAGCCTAGCCAATTATCAGTAGAAAGTGGACAAAGCCAAGGTGCTGGCAGCTCCTTGGCTGGAGCCCTGGTATGGGCACTGCCTGAGCTGACCTGGCCTGCAATAGGCTGCCCTGAGGAATGTTCTTTGGGAACATGACACCCTCAGCCACCAGTCACCATTAATGTTCATTCACAGGGCTTAGGTACCTGCACAGGCCTGTCCTCCTGGGGGTGGGGCCCATTTGGCTCCATCCCACCCCTCCCCATCAAGGACCTGCTCCAGGCCCCCTCTCCTTCCTGGATACCTGCTCTGTGACATGACCTGGGCTCAGTGCTTTAACATAACTAGCTCTCAAGCTGCTTATGGTAAAGTGGCAACCTCTCAAGCACCTAGTGAGACAGAAGTGTTCTCATCCCTATTTACAGACAAGAAAGAGAGGTCTGGAGGAGGAGCATCTCACTCCAGTCCCCACTGGAGGAGAGGAGTCTTCTTCCTCCGGGGGGTGGCTAGCTGTGGGATGATTCAGCCTGCACAAGGGCACATTCAGGCCCCTGTAGGTGGGGAAATTCTTGAAAGCAGAGGTGGCTGAAACTCTGCCAGTTCCACTAGCCCAGAGAGTTCTGGTCAGAGCGGGCTTGAAGCCAGGAAACAGTGACTCTTCCAACCACCTTTCCATGTATTGTCTCATTAATCCCCAAGACAAGCCCATTTGCTAGATGAAATAACCAAGGTCCAGAGAAGTACAGAAAGACACTCAACTGATAAATTGGAGTTAGGATTTTAATGCAGGCCAATTTGTTCCAAGTGCTATGATCTTAACCACTGTGTGCTTCTCTGCAAAAAGGGAGGGAGGGGAGAGAAAGTGTCCCTGGGGAGAGAAAGTATCCCAGGTAGAAGAATTAGCATGTATAATGACTCCTCTTGGGGAGAGAGTAAAAAGCAGGGTCCTGTGACTGAAGCATCATTAGTTAGGAGAGAGTAGAAGAGATGAAGTCGGAAGGACAGGGGCCAGACCTGTAGGCCTTGTAGGCCCAGGTGAGAAGTTGGCATTTCTGGGTGGGTGGGAATGGTGGAGGGTTCTAAGCAGGGAAGTCAGGACAGAGTTGAATTCAAACCAATGCTGCTGGCTGCTGAGTGTGGAATAAACAGACAGAAGGAAAAGAGAGGGGAGCAGTGGATCAGCTGAGAGGCTGGGGCATGAACCAGCCCTCTCACTGACAGCAGCTACATCCCCAGCCCCTATTCCATTTTGCCCAGCCTAGAAAGTCAGGTGCCATATTGTTCCACATGATCACAGCAAGCTCTAGTCAGGCCTGAATTCATGTCCCTGCTCTGCTTCTCTACATTACCTTAGCCTCTCTGAGCCTCAGTGTTCCCATCTATAATGTGAGGCCAGAGGGAGTCCTTAGTTCTAAGGGCTGCTGTGAGGACTACCTAAGACTATTAGGGCAAAAAGCTCCCACAGGGTTTGGGTACACTGTGGTGTTCATTCCAGGTACTGGTTGCTGGGGACCTGGGACCAACAACCTTTAGGGTGGGGCCTGGAATGCTGTAGATGCTCCGAAGCCAGCAATCACCACAGTTTGTGGAGAAGAAGCCTTGGACATTGTTTCTGGGGGCTCTCTGAAGCTCCCTGAGGTTGTCAGGCAGCCAGGCTCCCCCCTATCTGTGTGGCTATCCTCACTGGGCAGGGGAGGCTCTGGAAGCATGGGAAGGCTGTGTCTTGAACACCCCTGGTAAGGACACTCCTACTTATTGTCAGTATATGCAGATCTGCTTTTGAGGTACCTCCTGGCCAAGCTGTGGCCTGTGCCTCCCCATCCCCATAAATCACCCCAGATTCCACCCAAACCCAGGCTCGGCCATGCTGTCTCCTCAGGACTGAGCTGCTGCCATGTGACTTTGGGGGGCAAGGGGAGTTCTTCCTGGCAAACGGTCTTCCAGCCAGCCTGCCTGCCTGCCTTTCCTGCCTGCCAGGGGCCTGTATCCCAATCAGCTCCAAACAAGGCCGCCACTGCTGCTGCCACTGTGACGTGTGGAGGCCTTTCCTCAGCGGGCAGGCAGCCCGCGTGGGCAACAGATGTCTCTGCTCCCTGCCGCCTGCAGCCGTCAGCCGCCGCCACTGAGCCTGTCAGCGGCCTCACGCCCAGGGTGCCTGGCCTCGCTGGCTGGCCTAGCGCCCCCACCAGCCGGCCTCTGCAGACACACAGCATGACATGCACAGGCAGACAGACACTCACGCACACACTCCCAGCAGGTCTCCCTCAGAGAAGTAGAAGATGAAAGGCTCCCGAGTGTGTTAAAGGCCTACCTCACTCAACCCCAGAGACCTGGTGTTGTGGGGTGAAGGCAGATGTGGGAAGCCTCCCAGGACAGCTGGGCCTGCCTGTCACCCTGGTCCCAGAAATGGGATTTTATGATTCCACGCTCTACTGGGTGCCTACACCCCTCTCAAGAACTGGAAAAAAGTGTCTGAGAGGCCAGCCAGCTCAGTCTAGCACCCACAGTGAGAGAGGTGGTGGTGGAGGGGGGCAGAAAGTGGGTCTCAGTTCCCCTAACACAGGCCCCTAACAAAAGTCAAAGCATCTGTGTGGGGGCAAGGGATGGCTCTCTGATGGTCCCAGGTTCCCTTCTCCCTTCCTTCCAGACTGGGAGCCTCCAAACCCAGACCCTGGGTTCTCTCCTCTTCTGTCTTCTGTGCTAGGATACCCAGAGGCAGAGTCTGGGTCCCCTCTTCTGGCCCTTCAAACTACGGGACCCCAAGGCTGGGCCAGGATCCCATCTCCCTCAGAATAGGCTCTCGCTCTGACAGGGCCAGAATCCTCTCCTCTGTCTCTCTGTCCTCCTCAGATTAGTCACTCCCCAGCGTTGTGCTCTTTCCTCTTCCTCCTCCGTCCTAAGCTTGGGGCATGCATGGCCCTGGAATCTTGAGAAACTGGGCTGGGGCTACCCCAGCCCCTGGCCTTGTGTTGACTTGTGGGGAGAGGTCTCACAAGCTCATAGTCAAGTCTCCTTGCTCTGGGAACGAAAAAGTCCTCCTGGTCACTTCCCCTTAGGTCAACTGAGGTCACTGATGAGAGACTGACCAAAAACAGAGTGGGGAAGTGGATGGATCTTTCTCTTTTCAGGTTCAGGGAAGACCCAGACCTTTCTGGAGTCCCCCAGCTTTGTGGCAGGCCCCCTTGATAGGGGAAGGGGGCTCTCAATCATTTTGCCCCAAATCTTCAGGCTGGGATTCATCTAAACAGCATTTCTGGGCTTCTGTAGATCTGTCCAGACGCTTGTCCCATGACTGAGGTCCTTCCCTGGACTGCAGTGACACTCCCCAAAAGAGGCCATCAGGGAGGCTGGTGTGTGAAGTCTTAGGATCCTCCAAGGGATAGGACAGGCAGGCCTAATCGAAGGGAGGATAGGGTGTTGGGGCGGCACTGCCCTGCCTGGAGGCCTCCTCTACATTCTGTGGGTCACCCAGGTCTACCCTTGGCTTTGGAGCCTCAGGGACGTTGGGCTCCGGTTCTGAGTCTCAGATCCAAGACATCCCCCCTCCCACTCTGTGGCCGCCGGACTCACCCGCGAGATGGTGAGGGGTGCGCTGAAGTCCCGGCCGCCCACCAGGCGGAAGCCCCAGGGTGAAGGGCCGCGCAGAGTCACGGAGTGGGGCATCGCGGGCGGGAGCCGCAGCCGAAGCCTGAGCGGGACACTGAGGAGCCGCCGTCGCCGCCGCTGCCGCCTGGACGCCGCGCCCCGCCCCCGGCCCGCCCGCTCCCGGACCCCCCTCCGCGGGGCCCCCGCCCCCGCTCCCCGCGCGCGGGGATTGGCCCCGCGGCCCGCCCGACCCTCCCACTTCGGGGTGTTCTGAGGACCCGCCCCTCAGCCCCTCTGCCTGCCGCCTGCCGCCTGCCGCCTGACACCCCCTCCGCGTTCTTGGAGAACCACGAACTGGGATGGCCCCGACGACCGAGATCCTGTCCTGGCCTGCGCTCTGCGGGCGGTGGACCCAAACCCGGCAGCAGAAGCTCGGGCATAGGCCCTTTGAAGTAGCTCCTCCAAGACGGCGCCCGGGACCGCGGAGGGATGGGGCGGGAGACGGCCCTGATGGGGGATGGGGCCGCTCCTTGCTCAGAAACCTCCTCAAAGTCCTAGTAGGCGAACCTGTTACCCCACCCCTCGTTGTGGGGTGTCATCCAAGCGAGCACTGATGGGGACCCCTGGTCCTGAACAGGCCTGGGTCGGGAACACAGACCCAGGATGACAGCAGACAGTGTCAGGTGTGGGGGTGAGAACAGAAAGGTACTAAACCTCGTTTGAGGAGGCCTGGAAGACTATCTGGAAGAGGTAACTACTGACTTGAATCTAAAAGCAAGGTACCTTGTCTTGTCCTTCCAGGTTTCACTGCTTCCCCCAGGGCACTCAGGCCTTCTCTGGTTATCCTCTCTTCCCAGGCCATCTTGCTGTCTTCAGAGTGCCCTCCTTCCTCCTTTACAAGGAGCTCCGTTTCCCCAGACTTTCTGGAAAAGTTGCAGCTAGGGTAGTGGGTGTGCCACAAGATGAGAGTGAAGTATTTGAGGGAGCAGAATTGTGGGCAACCTTTCACTTGGGGCCCTTCGGGGTCTTCTCTCTGCTCTCAACCATGGTCCTCCAGGAGCATCCTTGAACAACCTTTGCTGGTGCTGTGGTTTGGTGAGGGCCCCACCTACCACCCTGTGGCTCTCCCGGATACTTTGTGTCTGGCTACATCAGGGCATCACTGTTTGCTTCTCCAGACCCTGAGAAGGCCCCTAACTTATCCATTCTTGACAACATCATGTGCCCTCTTGGCCAAGTTCTGGTAACGCTCTGTCCTTGGGAGGCTAACAGGCTGTGGTGTGAGATGTGTCCTGTGGGATCTCTAACACCCCCAAAGAGGATGTCTGCTTGAAAGGCACAAATCTAGGGTAGTCCAACAAGGGGGGCACCCTTCAGGATGGAACATGAGTACCTCTTTGAGAGACGGGTGCTGCTGTCTGTTGAGCTGGCAGAGAAATGTGAGTGATGTGTGTGTAGCAGTGGTGTGTATGGTGGAGGTATCCATATCCACAGAGAGTCAGCCATTGGGCACTCAATACTGTGAGATGGAGGTTTCTGCTCAACCCTATACAGAGTTAGATTCCACAAGGACGGAGTGGAAGGGCAGCAGGAGAGTTGGTCTACATGGTCTCTCAGAGGCCCTTAGGTCAGAGGCTCCCTAGGACTTGCACCTCACTGAGTGACATGGAAAGTGAGGGTACCCGTCACCCATCCCTGACTGTCGGAGGGTTAGGTGCACAGCATGGCTGGGTGATCAACCACCTTATTTAGACTCCAAGATAGAGTGAATGTAAACAGTGCAGAGCTTTGCTGTGGGGCGAGGGGGGTCCCAGAATCTGTGCAAGTTCCTACCCAAGGCATCTCATGGTGGATTCTTGAAACTCCTCCTTAGACTTGCTTCCTTCTCCCAGCTTACACACTCCTGGGAACTGCCAACTACCTTCTCGAAGTTCCTTTGTTGCCTGCTTGTTTACTTTTGTTTGGGGGTGCATGTCACTCCCTCCTGAATACAGTTTTCCCAGCCCTTCACAGCTTTCAGTATAGTCCACCTCCGAAAGCTTCTCTCACAGGGTTGAAGATGGGGGTGGTGTGTGGAGTGGCTCATCTAGAATCTGGTACACAAACTTGTTTATTTCATTGTACAGTTCTGGGGCAGTTCCAGGGTCCATGCCAGTCATCTCCTACAGTAGGTCCTTGATGACATCTTTGACTTGAGAGGACATCAGAAGCCCACTTCTGACAGTGCCCTCTCACAAGACATAGGTCTGGGCTAGGCCACATTCCTGGAGACTGGAGGCAGCCCTTCTTAGGGGCCATACTGTGAGCTTACTCCTGCTCCAACCTTCTTCTTCCTCCAAGAAGTCCTCAGAATTTTCTTTTTGTTCTAATTGGCTTTGTTTCAGGGGACTTGTTATGTTGCTGTATTCTTATCAGGCAGTTACATGGCCTGGGAGCCCTCTCTCAGGTGGACATGGTGGCGGCCGGGCCAGGCCTCATGCCCGCCTTAGTTGTTCATTGTGCACCCCACCGGGCATCTGTGCTGCTGGGTATAACCAGACTGCCCATTTCATACATTCTTTATCCATTCAACAAATATGTATTGAGTGTTTTTCATATGCTATCACCTGTGCCTGTCCCAACAGGGACAAAGCTGATTCTGACATCCACAAGGGCAGGGGCTGTGTCTGTCATATTTATTTATGTTTCCTCAGCACCCAGCAGAGAGCCTGGCACACAGAAGGTATTAAAAACCATTTGCTATTAACAATATTATCATTGTTATAGGAATTATTATTTCAGCTCACCCCTTGGTGAGCATAGCCCAGAGAGAGGCGGGGAGGATGTGAGGGGGCCTAGGAAGGGGAAGGCTTCAGCTCCTGCTGCTTTGGAGGTCACACTCACACCCAGTGGCTTTGTCCTTCAGGGGAGCCCCAAGTAGTTCAGGGCACTATGCCCAGCTGCTCTGTGCATGGCAAGGTCTGTCCAAGGTCAGGAGAAACCACAGCTCTATTTCCTCAATGGGTTGGCAGGTTCTAGCAGGAGCAGATGCCCTTGGGAGGTAACCTTGGGGCTGAGCCTAGGGGACAGGGGAGGAAAGGGCTGGGACAGGAACACCCTTAGGGTGAGGTTAAGGCCAAACTAGGGGATAGCTCAGAGGTGGAAACAGCCCTGGAGGGAGGGATTGATGAAGATAATGGAGTAACCCATGAGGATTCCTTCCTGTGTGGTGCTAGGGGCTGGCCAGAGAGCTCAGACACTGCCCTTCCCCACCCTGGCACGATGGCTACAGGTTTCTGGGTTGAGTCTGCCCCATTTGGGCTTATCCCCTGGGGTGAATACATTTCTCTTTGAAGGCCCAGTTCCCTCCTCCCAGACAACAACCTGGATTCCAAGGGAATTGGAACTCTTGATGCGGTGTCCCCAGGGGATGTCCAGTCCAATCCAGGGTCCCAGAGGGTAGCCAGAGAAGAACCTGAGAAGTCCCCATTTCAGTGTGGCCTATCTAGCCAATCTCCAGGTCCCATAGCCTCTGGCTACCCAGGTGTCTATTATCCAAGAGGCCTGCTGGTCATGGTTAGAAGCTTGTCAGTCTGTGGGATGAAGAGAACAGCAATTTGGGACAGAGCTGGATGGGGTGGGGCCGTGCAGGCTTTCTGCAGGGCTAGGACTTGGCCCTACAGTGATAGTAATCCAAGGCAAGTTCTAGGCAGGGTTTGGGGGGCTCTGAAAGGGGTGGAGGCAGCAGGGGCACAGGGCAAACTCAAGGGGAAGGTATAGTCCATGAGGTGGTGTAGTCTGGGAGGTGGGTTGAGGGCTAAAGCCCCACATATCCTGGGACTGGGATGACAGGACTCAGTCAAGGAGGCAACAGAGCTGGCCTTTGAGCTGTGTGTTTGGTACAGCAGAAAACACAAGGAAGGGTGTGCCTGTAACAAAGGGAGTTTCTCAGCTCTAGTTTTGTGCCATTTAATCCCTCAATAAATATATTTTGAGTGCCTGCTATGTGTCTAGCCTAGACCTGATTAGCTAGCCTTGGAATTGTGGTGGGGACACCCCACACTGTTACTACTGTGCCTCCCTTGGGGGGCTGAGAGGCTAGAGGTTCTAGAGAGATCCAGTCTCTGAGAGTCCCAATAGGGACAAAGCTGATTCTGACAATTAGAGCCTAGTTACTGGCCCTGAGCTAAATTTCAGGGCAGACAAAAAAGCAGAACAAATTCTCATCCAGAAACTGGGCCTTGGGGAGGGTGAGTGACCACCTTAAGCTCACATAACTTCTAAGCAGTTGATCTAAGCTTCTAAACAGGGTTAGATCCTGCGTTGGTGACTTTGGGTCATGCCTCTTACATTGGGGACTAGACGTGTCTCAATCATATTTGCAATCCCCAACATCACCCTTGTCAGACCTGCTTTGTCTCTGTTTTCACAGAGAAACCCGTCTGTTCTGGGAGCCAACAAAGGGGCTGCCAGGCAGCAGGGCGGAGGTTGGTTTACCCAGTGGGGCCCAAGAAGGCCCTGGCCCTGAGGCCTGGGAGTGAAGGGTGTTGGGAAGAGTGGCATCTCACACAAGGGGGAGGCAACAGACAGGAGAGAGAGCCAGAGGCAGCTTAGCCCAGTCCAGGAAGGGAAGTGACAAAACAGGCGGTGGCAGTGAGACACATGTGATTGTTGTGTAACTGAGGCCTCAGGAAAGCAGCTTACAAAGGCATCATGCTCTCCCCCTGCCTCAAGAATACCCCATCCTTACCTTCTCTCCCACTTCTCTTTCAGGCCAGAGGGTGTAGACAGCCTGCACTCCATCACCCAGCCTCCCCTAGCACCAAATGCCTCAGTCCTACCTGTAGTCTTCAATTAGAAGCCCAACCCAAGGGTTTCAGTTTTCCAGCTTCCGTTAATAGTCGAAGGCTTCTATCAGCTAGCCATGCTGCTATATGTGCAGAGAAACTGCCTTCACTAAGGCAGGATGGGCAGGAAACTTCACCAAGACCAATCAGTGACCAATCAGTGGTGCCCTCTGTCTGAGTCACAGGTTGGCGGGAACCATTTAGGCTGACCTCACCTCTGGGCCTGGCTGTGGGACACCCCAGTTGTGGCCACCTGGTGGGAGCCTGGCCTCCCGTGTTGCTGGGAGAGTGAGGCAGAGCCGGGCCACCAGGGTGCAGCAGCTGCCAGCTGGCTCTGGGGTCTGAGAATCCAGGTGCAAGGGGGCACGGGAATTAGAGCAAAAGAGCCAGATCCAGGCCTGGGAGAGTAAAGCTGGGCTGAGGCTACTCCAGGCCCAATGGCTGGAGCAGGATCCATGAGTCAGCCTCATGTCCTGGGTGGCTATGTTCTTGGCTCGCAAAGATCTTCAAAATTTTTTCCCACTTACTTTCTCTCCCAAGGCCAGGACCATTGCTATGCAGACTAAGGCTCAGTAGTGGGGAGTGGGCAGCCGAACTCTCAGTAGCTCCCACTGAGAGGATGCCTGATTGGGTTGTTTGTTGCCTGTGT
Source organism: Macroglossus sobrinus (assembly GCA_004027375.1). Taxonomy (NCBI): domain Eukaryota; kingdom Metazoa; phylum Chordata; class Mammalia; order Chiroptera; family Pteropodidae; genus Macroglossus; species Macroglossus sobrinus. The sequence goes on from PVKZ01000498.1 coordinate 51,422, forward strand.
GATCACCCTGTTTGTGGGAAGGTAAATTGCCTAAGGAGCAGGAAGGGACGTGCTTCTCCCACACGAGAAGTCAGGATTGCTCCAGGAGAATATATAATGAGAACTTCTGTATGCTGAGAGTTGAACAGAAACTGTCTCATCTTGGGGAAAAGGAAGGGAAAATGGTGGGTCAGGACTAGAGAGGCACTGAATGTTGGAATGGGCCCTGCCCAGCACTTGGGGACCATCAGAACCTGAGAAGTAGCTGTGTCTGGGATTAAGACAAGCTGACCACAAAGAGCTATGTCATAAAGGGTTCAAGCATGGCATATTGTCGGCCCAGAGGAGGAGTACCAGCATTCTCCTTCAGAGAACCGTGGTGTTCCAGAGCCAGAGAGATGGAGAGCTTCCACAGCCTTTGTGAAGATCTCTTTATTGTCCTAACACCAAGACAGGCCCTGCAAAAAAAAAAAAAAAGAAAAAGAAAAAGATAGATCCATATAATTTGTGAACGTAACAGATTGGCTTCCATAGTATGTTAAAATAGTTACCAACTTGGGGATTTTTCTAGGATTCCGATCTTGATTTAACATGATTTAATCCATTGATTAATAGATTAAATGGGAAAAAAGGAACTTTAACAAAAGGCATTTGATTAAATTCACCAGCCAATCACAGTAAAAAGTTGGAAAACCATGAAGAGAACGAAATGTTCTTAACATTTTAAGAAACATACTAGAAACCAAAAGCCAATATTGGACTTAACACTCCCAAATTCCCATTAATGTCAGGATCCAGTGTCTCTTTCACTACTATTGTGCAACGTTGCTCTGGAGGTCCTACCTAGGACATAAGGAGAAAAAAGAAATAATAGATAAGTAGAAGAAATAAGTAACAAAAAGAGCCAAAATGATAATTATTGGCGGATGACACTATAATTGTGCCTCCATAAAATCTGGGAGAATCCATGGAAAAGCTATTACGACTATAGAGGGATTCAATCAGATAGAGCAGAATAAGATAAATGCATATATGTATATACATTTTAATAGCTTTTAAAAGCATTAAGTCACAACTAATAAGAAAATGTGATGAAACCAATTTATCATTCACAGCAATAGATACATGAGAAATATCTAGAAACTCACTTAACACACATGAAAGGCATATAAACTTTGCTCTAGGATAAATATAAAAGAAGAAAAAATAAATAGAAGTGTATGTCATGTTCCTGGAAAACTCAATATTTTAAATTTATTAATTGATAAATTCAATTCATTCTAATAAAAATTTGTGGATAATTGGCAAGACGATTCTAAGGATCAAATGAAAGAGTAAACATGGATGGAAAACCAAAAATTGGATTGAAAGCATAATAAAGTGAGATTTTTCCTATAGGTATCAAAGTATGTGATAAAGTTAAAGGAATTAAGAGTTTGTTGGTAGCACAGGAAAAGACAATATATCAATCAAACAAAAAGAGAGTTGATAGCATGTGTTAAAGAATACATCTTAATTCAGAGGATAAAGTAGTTTATTCAATAAATCATGATGTGGCATTTGTTATCTATTCAAAAATATGGTTATAATCTTAAATATTATAAAATGAATTTCAAATTGATTCATGATTTATGTTTCATTTTTTGCAATGTTTTTTCATAAACTATTAAAATATTTGAACTCTGAAAAGGGCTGGTAGACAATACAGATAAACAATTTCATAGTAAACACCTTTTCATCAAGATAAATAGTTTAAATGTTTTTCTGTTACATATAGACAAAAAAATCTCCAAGAAATATACTGTAAACTGTTGATAGTTGTTACTACTGGCAACAGTATTTTGGGATTTTTATATTTTCTAGGTAATGTACTTCTATTATTAAAAAGTAATTGTTTTTGCATTTTTTTTGGTAAGCTTTGGTTTTAATAATGATGTTTATCCATTTTAGTAGTCCATGAAAAGGAAGGGTAATGCAAATGTATTACAGTTTCTTTTCTTTTAATTCTCTTTCATGTCTGATTTATAAACTCCACAGTTTATTAAACTCATCTTATGTATTAGTAAATGAGTACTATACCTTTTCATTATGAATTAACTGACGTATTCCTCACATTCTGGAGTCACTGCATCAAAGTCTATTGTCCAAACTGCTTGTCCATAATGGTCAGTTGAGCTTCTACTTCCCCGACTTCCAGTTGATGTCTAGTTCTCCTGTATTCCCATCACGTGGGGAGAGCCTCTGAAGACTTTGGGGCTTGTTCTTCTCTGTGGTCGAATGTATATGAGGAAATGGAACTGACTGGGGCAGTGCCAGAGAGAAAGACAGGGTTCGCTCTGCTCCTCCTGCGGGGGCCAGCAGGACTCAACTGTGAACCCCATGTGAACCTTGCCCTAAAGTGGCAGCCACCACCCCTCCCAGACCTCAGCGTCTCCTCCAGCTCCTTGGGCGTGGGGACTGCTTAATTTTGCTTTAAACAGTCAGCTATCTTGTAAACAATTTAAGAAATAAGAAAATATATTTTATACTTAATGATTAGATTTACTGATCGTTTTTGTTCTTCTTTGGCCTTAAGAACTTACAGTATTTCTGGTAGTGTAGGTCTAAGTGGTGAATTCTCTCAGCTTTTAAAATTTTATTCCAAAAAATCTTTATTTCTCATTCACTTTTTAAAAATAGTTTCTCTGGATATATAATACTATGTTGATATTTTTCTTAAAGCATATTTGATATTTAATACATCATTCCATGGTTCTATGTTTTCTGGCTTGATAGGTATGTGGTAATTCTTATCATTGTTCCTCATAAAGTAATGTGTTTGTGTTCTTTCATTGTTTTTAATATGTTCTCTTTGATTTTGAGATATTTGACTGTGAAATGCCTGGATGTAGTTTCCTTTGTATATATCCTGCTTGCGGTTTTATAATCCTGAGCTTCTTGGAATGGTGAGTTAATAATTTTTAAAATCAAATTTAGAATTTCAGTCATTATCATTATTTTTTAATATTTACCTCAATCTCTTTATTCTTTATTGTTCTTGAATTTTTATATGTTAGATTGTTTGATATTGTTTCAAGTTCATTTTACTGAGGCTCATTCATTTTTTTCAATTCTTTTTCTTTCTATGTTTCCATTTAGATAGTTTCTATTGACTTGACTTCAAGTTCACTGAAACTTTCTTCTGCACTGTTCAATATTCTCATAAGCCTGCCTAGTAAAATTTTCGTTTTGTATATTATATTTTTCAGTTCTATAATTTCCATTTAGTTCTTTTTTATAGTTTCTATTTCTCTGCTGAGATGGCTCATATGTTCATTTATTATGTCCATGTTACTGTTTAAAATTCTTGATCATATTTATAATAGCTGTGTTATCTCTGTATCTGTTTCTATTTATTATTTTTTTATCCTGGTTATGGATCATATTTTTTTGCTTCTTCATATGTCTGGTAATCTTTGATTATATGTTGAGAATCGTGGATGGTACATTGTTGAGAGTCTAGATTATACTATCTCCTTTACAGAGTATTGAGTTCGTTTCATAGGCAGTAAATTTACTAGAGGCTTAATTTGACTCTGTTGAGGCTTGATTTTAGGCTTTGTTAGGGCAGATATAAACTTTCTAAGATTTTAATTAAATGCTCAGGGATTTAGCACGGTCTTTCACTCTGGCTGGCCAGAAGAGGTCTCAGCTTGTGTGATCTCTGGAACCCTACCAGCGTTTTTACCCACCAGGCCTTGTGTGTTCTTGCCCTGCACACTTGCAACTTAGACAAAACCTTAAGAGGACCACTATGCTGATGCCTAGAGCTCCTTCTCCACTCAGTTCCCTCCTCTTTGATACCCTGCCCCACAGTGAGACTGCACCCAGTGAGACCCTTACTCTGTTTGGGGTCCCCTTTCCCCTACCATAGTTTGGAAAGTGCACCAGGCAAAGGACTTTACCGAATGTGGAATTCACCTTGTGTGTTTCTTTTTTGTTAAGGAAGAAGGCTATTTTATGTCCAATTCTTGTAATCAGTTATAAAGCCTTTATCTAGTTTTACAGTTGTTTATGGTGGGGAAGTGAGTTTATGACCAATTACTCAGTCATGATTGGAATCCAATAAAAGTTTAAAAGAAGAAAAGAAAGGAAGGGAAACAGGGAGTCCTAATTCAGGATGTGGATCTGATACTACACATGTCTAAGAATCTTACCTGAAAGCAACTGAGCCAGTGGGGCCTATAGTTCTTTCTCATCTGCCATCAGAATTAGACTGAAAAAAAAATTCATATATATATATATATATATATATATATATATATATATATATATATAAACTATTTGAGAGCATTGGAGAAAAATCAATACAGGTGAGAACTGAAGGATTATAATCCTTGAGAAAAGGGAGTAAATGAGTTCCACATTTACTCTGGCTTTTTCCCTGGGGACATTCCCACAGTGTTACATGGGGGAGTAAGTAGGACCAGAAAGAAAGTATCAGGCTTATCAGCCTGAGGATAGAGGGGTTGGGTTCAGGAATACCAAAGAGGCTGGAAGTTGGGGAGGAAGTTGGGGAGGAAAGGAAGAAAAAACAGAGAAGGAGCCCAATGCTTATACACATATTCTTTTGAATTTATTGACCTAATTATAAATAGCAGCTTAGAGGCTAAAAAATTGAGCAAAGATTTTAATGAATACAAAGTGCTGTGGAAAAAAATTGGAATTCAAGTTTTGCCAAGGTGGAGAGGCTTTGGTAAACACCCAGGTTTTAAGCAGGGAATGAAAAGTTAAGCCACAGACTGACTGACATACATACATACATACATACATACATACATACATACATACATAGATCTCAAAAGATTCATATCCAGAATATATGCAGACTCCTAAAAATCAGTAAGAAAAACTCAAAAAAAAAAAAGAAAAAGAAAAAAGAAAAATGGGCAAAGACTTGAACAGATATGTCATCAGAAATAACCAACAAACATGAAAATGTGCTAATGTAATTAGTGACCAGGGAAACATTACTTATAATTAAAATGATCTATCTCTATACACTCACCAGAATGACTGAAATTGAAAAGGCTAACAATACAGAATATTGTTAAAGATATGGAGCAACTAGAAACCTTCTACAATGCTGCTGAGAGTATAATTTTGTGCAACCATTTAGGAAAATGATTGAAAGTAACTAGTATAACAAAATCTACATATACCTTATGATCTAGCATGGCCATAGCCAATGTAGGCTGCAGGCAACTTCTCCAAAGTCCATTTCCTCCCTCTAGTCGATCTTTTCTTTTATGCCCATTGGTCAAACCTAATAAGAAAGCACAGGGCAGGAGAACCTGTTGATGTCATCCATACAGGTCAGCATCCAGGGGCACAGAGCAGGGGGAATGGGGAGGGAGGTGTCGGGATCTGAAGGGACAAGCAGAAGCTGTCCAACAAAGATGATCTGTCAAGTGTTAGGTCACACTTATTATAAGGAGAGTGCTCCACACATTAGCTGCCCAGTCACAGAAGCAGCTCAGAGCATCAGAGACATCTGGCTGGGGACTGCTCCTTCTCCACTGGCTTCTCTCCTTAAGGAGCTCATCTGAATAGGAGCCAGGATAGGTATGTCTAGCATCCATCCAGTCAAAGGCCTCCCCCATCGCCTTACCTAATTTCATTGCACTACTAGGCCTTGTTTTTTCTTTAGGCCTACCTGCTTCTACAGCCTGAGACTTCTTCAAGGCTGCAAGTCAACTTAACTGGCTATGAAGGGTCCTGGTCACCCATGGTTGAATAAGGAGTTTGGGACCCTCCCAACATCCTTCCTGGCTTCCGCATTGCTACAAGTTTCAGCATTGAAGTCATTCCCTATGGCCCGGAAAACATTTCTATCTGCCTCAGTTGCTCATGCTTATGCAGGTGAGGATCCCAGCTAAACCTTGGCAGTTTGGAGAGGTAGGGCACAGAAACAGGCCTGGAGGGGCTCACCCTGCTAGACTGAAAATGCGCCTCTAACTGGGTATCCTATGATGGGCTTCGTACACCCTCTGCTGGCCATCCTCATTTTTGCAGATGCAGCTCTGGGCAGGATCTAAGCAGCAACAGAATTCCCTAAACCTAAAGGATTATCAGGCGCCATAGTCTTTCCCCCGGGGACATAGATAACTGCTGGTGTTCCAGAGTGGAGTGTGGAGAAAATCCCAGATCTTGATAAGGGCAGAGCGTCAGTTTGGCCTAGAGCTGTAAGGTGACTGTTGGGGTGAGAGGCCACTGCTTGCCCTCAAGACTGTTGACACACGATAGCAATAGTATCTGTGGTCCAGATGTTGTGGGGAAGCCATCACTCTACCTTCACTATCTGGATCATTCAGTCTTCAGCCAGGGAGATGCTCTATCCAAGCCATCCCAGTTCCCCTGGGGCACTGATTCCTGAGGATGATGGAGGTGGACATTTTCCTGATTCCAAACCTCAACCGGCTGTTTCAGGATCAGGGATAAGGTCAGGTTCTGGTTCAAAGTAAACATCAAGTTGAGTCAGAGTCATAGTGAATGGCAGTGCCAGAGTACAGAGCACAGAATTTCCTTCTTGTTGTGTGAGAGCTAAATACCACAAGCTCGTTCATGAATGCATATCTCCGTGTGCATGTGTGCATGCGTGCATATGAGTGCACATGTGTGCTTATGTGTTGAGTGGTTAGGGACCCTTCCACCAAAGGCTGCGGCCTTGTTCTGTCTTTCATGCAGTAGAGGCACGGGGATCATCAATCTTCTCACAGGTTCATGCAAATGTTCAAAATAAGAAAACATAGAAAACCACAAAAAATATACAAATACTAAATGCTAGCAAATGTAATATTATGTTATGGAAAGTAGTCAATTGTGGCTCAGCCACATTCTTACTGGGTAAATATAAGATGTCTGTAAGTGAAATATGGTTATGTTGAAATATGTTTGATGTGGTGTGAGGTAATCAGAGCCTACAGAGGAAGGAGTACCCTGGCCTCTCCAGGGTGGGTCAGAGTCCTGCAGAAGACAGGGCTCACTAGCAAGTTCGAATGATGGTGTCTACTTGAGGGACTGGGGGAGAGTCAGTGGCCCAGCCAGAGCTGGTACAGACAGAAGAGTTGAGGGTAGGAGAGAGCCTACAGGAGTGATTGGGGTCCTTGAGGAAGAAATAAGCAGGCCTCAGACACCCAGAGACAGGCTCCTGTGATTATGTGGAAGTAGTGATTTTGTATAACTGAGCCAAGGATACCCCTTTTTCAATTTATTTTATTTCCATCTACTGGAAAGTTATGATGAAGCCCTATAATGTCTGTGATGGGAATGAAGCCCCAGGCTTGTCCAGTACAGAATTTGCGCAACCTGATTGGCCTAGGGTCACTCACAGATGGGTTGACTGACACCCATTTCACTCTAAAAAAGGATATAAGGCAACTTGCAAACATGTATTACTATAACAGGAGGAAGTGCGTTTGTTTAAAAATAGAAGGGGGAAATGAGGCACAGGGAGAGGAAGGGTGGTGTTAGTGAATTAGTGCAGAGGCCATCATTAAGTGGATGGTTACCTTGCAGTGGAAGGAGTCTGACAATTGAGGAAACCAGACGCTGTGATTAGTATTTCATGTCAGTCTGGAACCCTAAAGAGTGTTAATGTATTCTCTGGAGGTAGTCAAATCACTCCTTATTCTTGCGTTGTCTGGGGGCTGCCACCGATTTCCTTTCTCAGGGCATGCACTGGAGCAACAAAGCTGAGGATACCAAAGAGTGAAAGACCCCATTTTGCATGAGAAGTCAGGCCTCATCAGAATGGGGAGCAGAGCATTCAATGAGTGTTTGTTGAATAAATGAATGAATAAGGGGACATAGTTCTTCCTATTTTACCTCGGTTAATTCTTAAATCTATCCACTTTTCTCTATGTGCATTGCCATTCCCCAGTTCAGGTCACCATTAGCTGTCATCTAGACTCTGCACCAGTCCCCTCCCCCATCACCTCCAGGCTCTGCTTCTCCCTGCTCCCCCAACAGTGAGCAGACAGGGCGCTCTTCCTAAGTCCCAGATCGGCATCTGCTCCTTCCTGGCCTTCCCTCTGGGGTGCTGCTCCCTGCCCTCAGTATTTAAACCCTTGTTTATGGCCCACGAGGTCTCAGTTGATCTATTCTTGGGGCCTCTGCAGCCTTCCTTACTTCTAATTTCTCCCCTACCTTCTCCTTCTACTGGCTTCCTGATTTTGACAAGGCCTGAAGGAACAGTAAAACCACTGAACTTTCTGCCTTTTAAACAATAGCTAAGTCAGATTTCCAATAGCTATTCCCAATCCTCATCTCATCCTCACCCATCTCTAATCCCCACCAGCCCTAATTTGGGCTCAAGACTAGGGAGGAAGGATAGAGGTTGGCTTCTATATTATAATAACCATTTTTAAAAGGGTGCTTTATATTGTATGCACCAAAATACCAGGATTTGTAAGCACCACACTTAACTAGCTAACTCTTGATTCTCTAGGCATTTGCACCAACCTGGAAACTTCTGGCCCAAGACAGAAGGACGCTGTGAAGACGGAAGCCAGTCTGAGCTCTCTGTCTCTACCATGAGGGCCCGCCCTGGACCTGCTGGGTAATTACAGCTCCTCAAGGCCCTGGGCCGCCTCTCTCCACCCAGTAATGACAGCCCAGCTTGTGCTGGCTCTGCTGTCTTAGGCTGCAGGGGTCTATGGAGCGGAGAGCTGGGAGGGGCCTGTAGCCATTCTACGGCCCGGCTCATCTTTTGCATGCATAAGATGGACTCAAGGATTTTTTTCTGGGCGGCCGAGGGGGGGCGGTGGTGGTGGTTCTCTAGGCACCCACTTGGCCCTGTTCAGGGCTACCCCAGAAGTTCCTGAGGATCTGCCAGATTCTCTTTTCCTTCCCAGGGTCCTGCACCAGGCTGTAAAACCAGACCATCTGTGAGGCCCTAATACTGAAGCAGTAGGGCCACCACTAGGTGGCTTCACTGAAGCTGCACCTCCTTGCCTTCTGTCTTTTAGCCTTGAGTCAAAGGGCTGGGTCAATTTGGAACCACCTTGTTTTTCTTCAGTTCTTAAAGGGAGGAACCTGGAGGGGAGGGCTGGTCCCAGGGTCCAGTGCAGCTGTATGATGAATGCACTAACACGTATAAATGTGTGTCAACATATAGAATTCCCTCTGTGCAACATTGGTTGGTCCTGAGGACACTGGTCTGGAGTATTCCATGGAGTGACCAGGTTCTCATAAACCCCTGCCATGTCTCCAGCAGCTGTGGTGGTTGCTAGGTACTGCAGGAGTCCTCAGCAGTCAGGGAGGTCTTAGCCCTGAGCAGTGGAGCCTGCCCTCTCCTCTTCCCCAGGGAGGGATCACAGGTGAGAGCACAGGAAGACAGGGGCAGGGCAGGCTGAAGAGGTCTCTGTTTAGAGGGAAGGCCTACACCCCACCTGCCCTCACATTCATCCAGTTACCTGTCTGCCCAGCACAGATATTTTTGCCATTCTTTCTGAAGAGACATGAGATCCTTCCCTTGGGATCAAAGTGGTGGGGAGATAAGTCTAGGCTGCTTTGAGGAGCCATTGGCCAGGAATGTCACTTAGGAACAGCATGAGGGTAGGGCCTTGTGCTCCTGGTCATGCTGAGGTCAAAGGTAGCGGTAGCAGTCCATACCTGATCTTGAGACTGAGGAGGGTCTCTAGGCAGAAGGCACCTTTTACCAGAGGCCTTCACCAGCTAGAAGGGGCTGGGCCTTTCTGTCCCTGGACAAGCTTGCTCTGTGAGCCTCTGTTCTCCTGCCAGTTTTCCTCCACTAAACTGAGCTTATTTGACATTTATAGCTCCTGAATCCCTAGCCAGGGCCTCAACTGGTACCCAGCAAATGTTTGTGGAGTGAATGCATGTGTGAACATAATAAAGCCAAAAGCAGAAGGTAGGTACAGCTTTGTTTACACTATGGATGTGGGAAAAAGGAGTATAACATGGCCCATTCAAGATATCTATTGATTCATTTAAGTGACACAATGGGTATATTTAGCGAGGTCTGCTGGAGGCCACAGTAGTGGGGAATGTACATTCATTCATGCATTCGTGTAATTTTGTTCCCCACTCTCTGTTCAAGTCCTGGGTGCCAGGCCCTCTGCTAGAGCTAGAGATACAGTGATGAACAGAACAGAGGCAGCCCCCTCCTCCCTGTGAAGACAAAGTGGTGAAGGAAGTAGACATGGATGATGCCAATAGCATGCATGAAATTCACCCATGAGGAGCTACAGGATCTATGTGGAGACCTGACTTAGGCTGGTCCCAGAAAAGGCTTCCAGAGGGAACAATCTTTTTGTGAGAAGAATGTTCTAAGCAGGAAGAATGACACAGTCAAAGCCCAGGGGACTGAAAAATGCCCAGGGCGCTAGAGCATCGAGATTGAGGCAGCACATGATGAGGGAAGCCATCAGGACCGGATATGGGAAGTGGTAGCATTGGTGAGATTTGTGTCTATCCCAGGGGCAGGGACACCTTTGAGGGTTTCTATCTATGGGAATGACATGATCGAAATCACATTGTTAAAATATCACTCTGCCTGTGAGTGGAGTAAGGGTAGAGGGAGCTGAGTAGGAGCTGTGGATTATTCAGGTGAGAGATGGTGGTGTCCTGAATTTGGGCTGTGTGGAGAGCAGTAAATGGATTGAGAGATCCACCAGGTAAGATCTACAATGGGGAAACATGGAGGAGAAGAAAATGGAAATGACTGGGAGATGTTGACTTCATTTCCTTAGGTATGGGAAATGCTGGAGCAGAAGCATTTTGGGTGGTATGGGGTAGGGTGTAGGGAGATAACAAGCTTGCCAATTAAGTGGCCCTAAGAAAAGCCTATATAGATCTGGAGTAGGCCTGGGCTGGAGATTCAGAACCCAGAGTCATGGATTTATGTGGGCTCAGGAGCCCCTGGAGGCATAAGGGAATGTCAGGTATGGTAGGTTGGATGGTGGACCCTAAAAAGATATGTGCAAGTCCTAATACCTGAACCTTGTGAATATGATCTTATTTGGAAAAAGCAGATATAATTAAGTTAAGAATCATGAGATGAAATTATTCTCATTACCTGGGTGGGCCCTAAATCCAATAAAAAGTATCCTTATAAGAGAAGAGAAGATGCAGATACTGAGGAATGAGTGGGGTCCAGGACTCTGAGGCCCTGTGGAGGCAGGCCTTAGTCCTTTGGCTACTGCTATGTGGAACAAGGCATTAAGGAGACACCCATCCCTTCACATGGGCAGCAAATATTTATTTGTGGTAGGGCCTGAGGATATGATGATGGACAAAAATACACATAACTTATATATTCCTGGATCTCCCACACCAGTGGTGGTGGTGGGAGTGGGGTAGATATTAATCAAACCATTATTCAACTACATCAACTGTGGCAAGTCTTACAAAGTACACAGGGCATGAGAAGCTGTTGTAGGAGGTTCTGACCTGGTCAGGAAAGTGAGGAAAATCTCTCTGAGGGGATCAGGAGGATTTAGTTGAGGTGTGGAGGGAATTTTTCTAGATAGAAGGGGAAGCATGTGCAAAGGCCTGAAAGTGGAGTGGGAGAGCAAATGGCCAGTTAGAGAGACTGGAGGAAGGTCACTGTGGTTAGAGAACTGAGCAGGAGCCAAACCATGTGGGGCCTTAAAGACCACTTTTAGGTTTTTTCTTAAGAATAATGCAGTTTAGTAAGCTGACAGTGATGGGTTCAGATCAGCATTTTGAGATCACTGTGGCTGCAATGTGGAGGGGAAACAAAGGGGGGGTGCAGCCATTTGGAACACTTGCAATTATTCAGGTGAAGGGGGATGGAGAGAGATGAATGGATTAGAGAGAGATTTAGGTGGTAGAATTGAATGCACATAGGATATGGAAGGATAGGGCTTAGGGGTGAGGCAGAAGGATGTGCTAAGCATGACTCCCAGGCTCTGGTTAGGTAACCGATGGGGGATGGTGTGGCTCCTTCAGTAAAGCAGGTAATATGGGAGGTATGGAGGGAGAAGAAAGCATGAACTCGTGTTGGATATGTTGCAATTAAAATGCCTGGGGACACTCAAGTGGAGATGTAGACTCTGTAGTCAGTTATATGACGCTGGAGCTCAGGAGTCAGGACAAGGGTAGGGAGGGGAATTTGTGAGTCATCTGTGTATAGGAAGAAATTATAGAAAGGGGAAAATAGAGTGCCTGGGCCTGATCTTTGAGGAACTTTCATCCTTTACTGACAAACTAGGAGAAGGGAAGAGGAGGATGTGCTGGGAGTAGGGAGTTGGGAGCCTGGGCAGAGGTAGCCAGAAAGGATAGTGGAAAACAAGACGCATGAGTGTTCCAGGGAAGTGGTGGTCAGACTCTGCCAGAGTGTCAAACGCTGCCGGGGGCTTCAGCAGATGAGGAATGAAGAGTGGCTGTTGAATTTAGGAGCTTGGAAGTTACAGAGAGTTTATTGAAACCTGGTTTGGTGTTGTGAGGGGGCCAGAAAGTCCACTGCAGGCGGCTGAAGGATGGGAGGGAGGTGAGGATGAGGAGACAGATTGCTCTTTCAGGGTTTTTGCTGTGGTTGAGAAGGAGGGAGATACTGCAGTAGTCTGTGGGGTCAAATGAGGCTTTTCGTTTTTGTCTTTTTCTCTACAGTAAAGACTTGAACATGTTTATAGGTCAAGGGAAGTATATAGTTGAGAGGGGGATATTGAACATTCAGGAGAAAAAAGGATGATCCACAGAGCAAGCTCCTGAGAAGGGGAAGAGGATGGGAGGATCTGGGCAGACAGAGGGTGGCATAACAGGATGTAGCAGATGCAGGAAGGTTTGTTTGGTTTTAGCTGAGCTCTGGCTAGTGGCTGACATAGGCCGGAACAGTGTCTCATTTCGTTTTTTATGAGTTGTGTGTATTTCTGTGTGTGTGCTCGTGCCTTCCCCCAGTCTAGGCTGCCAGCCTGGACAGTATGCAGGGAACATCCCCACAGGGCCTGGGCAGAGGCTGGGTACCTCCCACTCCGGGCAAGTTCCCTGATGAGATTCTCAGACAGCATTTCCACTCATTCATGACCAGGAAGGTTCACAGAGCAGGCGTGGGAACCTGCCTGGCCACCAGGGCCTCCTCCAACTCAGGCTGAGGTTTGCTGCATCCCTACCCTCATTCTCTCCCAGACTGGACTGGCTGAGGGAGGTTTTTGGTCCATGTAATATAGAATAGTTTGGGCGAACTAAGGTTTGATCGCACCCCCCTCTCCCTTCCCACCAGTCCATCGCCTACACATCAATCAGGAGGACGAGTGCTTGAACTAGTAGCTGGGGAGTCTGAATTCCTTTGGATGCTTGGCCCAAGGGTGGACACCAGGTTCCTAGTCTTCTTCAGGGTCTTCCCCACAAGTCTGTTCCCACCTCCTGACACCCCGGCCTCCGCCCCTGGTGAGACCCCCATTCGCCCTCAACCTGCCTGTGGTGATGAAGGGGAGGGGGCACTAGGAGCTCTGTGTACCCAGCAGGACCACCAGGGCCTAAGAGGAGGTCAGGGGAGTTCGTCAGCGTCCAGGGACTCCCCCGACAGCACGGGCGCCACGGTCGGTCGGTAGCGGGCCCTTCTGCAGCCGCCCAGGGGCTGGGGGAGGGCGGGCGGTCCCACAGGTCGGGGCCGGGCGACGCGAGGCAGGCGCGGCGTACGTGCGGCCAGCGGCGGGCGGCATGAGGGGCGCGTAGCGGCTCTCGCCTGGCCCGAGGCGGGCCGGGGCTTCCCTGCGGGTCGCTGGCGGTGGCGACCCCTGGCCGAGGATCTCCGGGCGCGGAGCCAGGGGCCGGGCCGGCTGGGCCCCGGGGCGGGAGGGTGGGGACGTGGCGGTGGCTCAAGCGGGCGGAGTCCGGCCGCGGCGGGAGGCGGAGCCGCGGCGGGAGGAGGCGCCGAGCGGGCCGGGCGCCGCCGCGGGAGGTTCTGGAAACGCCGGGAGCGGCGCGTGTCCAGGTGAGCGCCGTGCCCGCTCGGCGGCTGCGTCCGCTCAGGCGCAGGCCGGGGTCACCCGGCCGTGCGCTCAGCCCACGCGGGGCAGGGCTGGGGGGCTGGGGGTCCCGCCCTCGTAGCGCAGCCCCGCGCCCTCCGCGCCGTTTCTACACCGGTCTGGGTCCCTGTCCCTCCGCCTGCGTCCGCTTCCCGGGCTCGGGCTGGTGAGGTCAGCGGCGCCCTTCCTGCCGGTTCCCTCCGCGGCCGCGCCAGGCGGGGAACTTGGCCGCCCTGCTGTGTCAGGCTCCCCGGGAAGGGGCGGCCTGGCTGCCAGAAGTTGGAGAGGGTAGCAGGGGCGTCGGCCAGGCCCCGAGGGGCCGCTTCATGTTAGTGAGGTCCACCTTCCTCCTGCCGGAGGGCAAAGGGTTGGGAGTCTGTGGCGGACCCGGCGGGGTCCAGCTTGGTGCCCATTAACACAGACTGGTGGATGAGAAAGTTTTTTTTTTTTTTCTTTGTCGCCCTCCAGACATCCCTTTTGAATCTGCCTTGTTTTTCCTCAGCAGCTGTGGAGACTTGTGATAACTAGTTAACTAATTCAACAAACTGAGCCTTCTGTGTGTCAGAAACCTTAAGGAGTTGCTAGCCCAGTGTGGCAGATGGACTGGAAGATCAGGCAAGTCCAGCCCCAGAGCAGTGTGGTGAGTGCTGTGCTGGGAGGGAGCACTGCGCTGTGGGTACTTGGTAGAGGACAAGACGCTTCAGGCCAGAAGGCTTCCTGGAGGAGGTGACCCATGAGTTGAAGTGGTCAGATGAAGGCTGAATAAAGGATAACCTGGACAGGAACAGCCTGTGTGAGAGGGACCAGACCTGAGCACTCTAGTGGAAGCAAGGTGGTGGGGCAAGGGACTCTTTAGGGGATAACTGCCCATGTGGACCTTGTCCACAAGAGCTTCAAGTGAGAAGACAGTGCCTGGTACTGTTCCCTGTGTGTGTGGAGGGTTCTCATTGAACCCTTGCAGCATGAGAGGGGATCAGGGCACTTTCTACTTCAGAACAGTATAGGTGGGCCTCTGGCCTCTGCATTCTAATGACATCTTTAAAGTGGCGTAGAAGAACATTAGAGTCTAGAGTCCCTCCCAAGACTGAGACTGGTGTCTTTGCTATAGAGTGACACCTAAGGCTTGTGCTTCTTGATGGAAACCATCTGAGGCCCTGGAGCCTTGGCCCTCCTGTAGGAGAGCCTGGCTCTGAGAACAAGAGTTGGGGGATGTTGCTTTGTAGCTTAGGACATTCTAAAATACCTCAGATTTTGCAGAGAGCCACTGTCCACCTATGTATTTATAGAATGTTTTTGCAAGCTGTTGCTTCTTCCCAGCCCATGTCACATCTGGGGTAACACGTTCCATGATTGAGTTCTCTGTTAAATGAACCAAGATGTCCTTAGGCTTGTACTGAAATTGCCTTCGAAATGTCCAGGGTATAGCCTCTCACTGTGGTTTGGGCCTCAGGGCTCAGCCTCTTTGTTCACTTTTCCCACTCATAAGATCTTTGGGCTGTGAGTCTTTTTCTTCTCAGATGGCCAAGCATGTCCACTGTGCAGCTCAGCCAAGGAAGCCACGTAGCAAGGATGGAGTGAATTGGCTGAAGGCCTCGGCCCAGAGATGCTGTCATACTGGGCCACCCTAGTTCTTCGAGAGCTCAGCAGGCAGACATGGTGACGACTAGTCTGTGGCTTGTGATAGTTGTCCCCTCATCCTGTTGCAGGCTCTGAAGTGGGGTGCCCAGGAGAGTGCTTACTTTGCTGCTGGTTTAGCCTGGCCACAGCTGCTCTCTGTTTATTTCTGTGTACCTCCTGTGTGCCTGGTTTCTGCTTAGAGTGTGCCTGGGGCTAGAATGAGGGAGGAGGATGAGGAGGCAGCAGCTGCAGTGGCACTGTTCTTGCCCGTGGGTAACTCATAATCTCTCTGAGATTACTGCTTTATGCTGGCAGTTTAGCTGGCCATGTGCCAGGGGAGGAGCCCAGAGTGTGAGTGCTGATCAGAAGGAGAGACTGTGCGGATGCAGCCCCAAGGAATGAGTCGGGTGAGGACTCTGGGTTCTACTCATTTCGTGAGAGAGCCTCACTTTTTCACTCTATCCTCCCACATTCTTGGGAGGGTCTGAGATTGGATGCAATATCTTGGCCGACTTGTGGCCACGCTGGCTGATAGTGTTCATTGGGCTGGTGGATGTGTTTCTGGCTCCTGGGATCTGTCAAGAATTTAATTTTATGCAGATGGAGGTTGGCAAGAAATGTTGTGATGCAGGCACGTGCAGGCCCAGACAATGCTGGGGTGACAGTTAAACTGAATATAGTTGCTCAAATATAGTAATTTGGATTTCTGAAGTGCCTGGGGGTAGGACATCAGCCTGTCTTAGAGCAGAAAGGGCTGGTGGCTCCTGTGGCCTCTGGGTTTTATACTGGGTGGGAAATGTGGAATGATGGATATCGTTTTTTATTCTTAGAAGGAGCAGATGGGAATGAGAAGTCTGGATTAGACTCCTTGGAGCCCTAGAAGAGAGTTTTTGTTTCAGTGATGTCATGGCAAGGAAGAGGACTAAGTGTTTGGGTAGTGAGTTCTCCAGCTCTGATAGGATCTGTCTGAGCCTGATCACAGACAAGCATCTACTCCAGACCTTTCAGGAAGTACTTGCTGGAATGTGGCCTATTGTGTGCCTGGCACTTCTGAGGGCCAAGGTGTGGCTGAGATCCTGAGGTCTCCTCCATCTGTGTAGGAACTTGTAGTGAACAGATCAGAGGCGTAGGCATACATGAGGTCTTAGGACTGGTCCAGTGCCCTGCATTTTGCCAGAGGACTTTCCTTCCTTGGTGAGCTTTAGAGCCAAGGATTGACCAGTCCCAGGATTATTCCCTGGTGTGCTGCGTTCCACTGGACTCCACTCTCTCCTGAATTAATGTTTCATCTCTTCTGGCATTCCTAGGACCTGGAGATTGCCCAGTTTCTGCCTCATTTTCATCTTCACTGACCCCCTAGACTGGACCTTCTTTCTCTCCAGAGATCAGCTGGGCAGCTCTCAGCTTCGGGTCTACTGACATTGCTCCAGTACCCTAGGTGCTGATGACTGGTTTAAATAGTGCCTGGTGTGGTCGGGCTTCCCACTGACATCTGTCATCTCATTGAAGCATCCCTATGAGATGTAGGTCCTAATATTATATAGATGGGAAAACTGAGACTCACAGAGACCTATAACTTATCTAAGGTCACAAAGCCAGGAAATGATTGTGGAGCTTAGATTTAACTTTGGGGCTGTCAGACCCCAGGGTGTGGCTTCCTTGCCCTGAGCTGGGCTGATTGGTCATTGGTTAGTGCTGTGATGTCTGGGGCAGGAGTGACTGTTATCTGAACTCAAGACACCATTCCTGTCTTCCGGTTCATGTTGTTGTCTGCCTTCTGGTGGGATCCAGCCACAGATGTAATGACGCTGCTTTGTGAACCACGATAAAGTCCTTGATGTGCACAGGCTTGCTCTGCCAGGGCAAAGTGTAGCTCCCACTTTTGGGAGGTCCTTGTGCTGTAAACCAACAGATGTTACTGAGGGGAATTGAATGGCAGCAGTGTCTAGTGGGAAATGTGTTTTGGGTTGGAGTCTTGTCTCTGTCTGTGATTTGCTGCCACTTGTCAGGTGTGCACAAACCCTCTCTCAGAATCAGTTATCTACCTGTATCTGAAATGGAGATGATCTGTCTAGTTTACAAGGTTTGGGTGAGGATTATAAGATAGAAATGGAAGATTTTTGGAAACAGAGTGCTTACCTTAGCATAGTTCCCAGAAAACAGAGCCTGAGGCAGAGCTTAAGTGCTTCATTGGAAGGGGTAGTTGCAGGGCAGCAAGAGTGAGGGGAAAGGAAAGAGGTAGGAGAAGGATGGGAAGCAAATGCAGGCTGGCGCTTCAGCAAGCCAGCTGCTCTGTGCAGAGCAGCAATGGTTGTTCAGCTGTGCGGGCCGTCTCTGGGTGAGCGCTGCAGAAAGTCCCTGGCCCAGAACAGAAGGTATTTATCTGCTGACCTCTCTGTCCTTTCCCAGTCAGAGCTGTCTCATGAGTTAACTCCTCCTGCTCCTGCGCTGGACTACGGGGCCCTCCAGCAGTGACTGGGGAGGAGGGTGTGGCACATCTCTGGAGTCCAGAAGTAGTGGGTGGAGCCAGAGATTTGGGGCCTCACTGGGTCTGAGGCATAGCAAGTGCCCCAGGAGACTGGTGAGGCCAAGAGAGTAGAGGTGGTACGTCAGATGCATCCAATAGAATGGTGCCAGGATTTAATCCTTGTGTGGAGTTCTTTCTTTGAATTAGTGTCACCTAGACCGCCAAGTCTCTGCAAGGATCGTGACTAAAAACACAGCTTGGCTTTTGCATGTCGATTTTTACAGCCTTCTCTGCTATTTCATTGCTTGTTTACTGAAGCAGGAAACTTGTTTTGATGGCATCCAATTGAGTACACATCTACACGTTCATGGGCCAGATAAAGTGTCAGGACAAATATGGGTGAATGCCTATGATTCATTAGGTTCTCAGTGAAGGAGAATATTTTTTGTGTGAGGTAGTAGTTAGAGGTATGAAACTTGGAGTCATGAGATGGGGCTGAGAGGGTGGTAGGGCCAGGTCATGCAGAGTCAAAAAGGTCCTTAGGGCTAAGGAGTTTAGACTTCCTCCTGAGGGCAGTGGAGAGCTTTTGGAAGGTTCTTAAGGAGAGAGAGACCAAAAGAAGGGCTGCAGGAAGCTATGCTGGCTACTTCGTAGAGCAGAGGTGGATGGGAGATGAGAGTTTAGTGCAGATGGCAGCGTGCTTGCAGGAGGAAACGGGGTGGCTCAGACCAAGGTGATAACTGAGGCATGACATTGGGAAAGGAGAGTAGGGTGCCTCCCATTTTTCCCTGGAGTGCCAGTGACAGCAGGGTCCTCAGTGAACATCTGTGTGCTTAGGTGGCAGGACCTCCTGGAGCCTCTACAACTCCGCCTAGGTTGAGCATGCCTGTCATCTTGGCCCTGCCATCCTAGGGTTGGCCACACCCCTAGGAGGCAGGGCCTCCTGTTCAGGCAGGTTTGGCTTCTTCTCTAAAGGCAGGCAGCCTGTGGTTCAGTGCCAAGCAAGACCTGTTTGTTCTCAGCAAACCCATGTTCTGTTTCTAGGCTGTTAAATATATTGTTAAAACTCAAGCTGTTGCATTTGGGTTGCAGCTGGGAGCATTGGCAGAGGTTCCTGCCTGATGAGGTAAGGGGAGAAGCTAAGGATAGCAGCAGTAGTTTGCAGCTGGAAACATCTTTTCATGGCCATTTGGCCAGGTCGTAAATGTCCTTTCCAAAGAGTGGGCTGGGGACTCTGATTGTATGTTTTGGAATTGCCCTGTGATTAGAAACAGTGCCAGTCACCTGGTGGGTGAATCACTGTCTCGGGGATATTGGCAGGTTTTGGAGGACCTCCCCTTAGAGATCCGAATTCCAGCTGCCATGGCCGCTTTGGAGTCATTTGAGAGGGCCTACTTTGTTTTCTTTTTAAGCATACTAGAAAATTTGTTTCAAATTTCTCATAGAGCTCCTTGAAGAAAGGTTAGGAAATACAAATAATCATAAAGAGCAAAATAAAATTATTTCACCAAGATACAACAGTCTTGCATGTGTGTATATGTAAATTTGCACAAATATGCACATATATACATTTTTCCTTGTAAAAATGAAATCACAGAGTACATACTGTTTGGAAGCCTGCCTTTCCCACTTTACAATATGCTTTGATTTTCTCTCCATGTTAATATGCATATGGCATTCATTCTTATACAATCCACAACAATCCATTATAGGGAAGAAATGTACAGTCTTCTTTTGTGGTAGTTTGTTGGGTGCCTTATATGGACTAGACATTATTCTAAACTTGGGATGCAGCTCAGATAAAACTCATTATTGGTTTTCTGCCCAGGCTTGGTGCCACTTTGTTTTTCATAAAAGGAAGTTCGACATTGCCCATTTCCAGGCTTGTTCAACATGGATTTCTGAGAGTTTCTAGAATGTCTTTCAGCAGCTTTGGACACTTTATTTGGCACAGGGCAGGCACACATGCTCCCGCCTAGTCTGTCCTAAGCAAGCTCCTGGTGTAGGTGAGATGGGCGGAGGGCGGGGTCATGTAGGTAGTTGGCCTTTCCCACAATGCCACCTCCCAACTTGATCTTGGTTTGATGACCTTTTGTACAAAGCATTTAGTGTTCGGGGACTCAGGATCCAGGAGAAATGGGGTGGGGCTCCAGGGCCCTTCTGCCCGGGGTCTCAGTATTGATTGTGGTAATCTCGGAGGGGTCGTTCTCAGGGTTGACTAGCTCTCTGGGTCAGCAGAGTCATTGTCATCCTCCTCAGAGCAGGGCATTTCAGGTTCTTGGTAAGCCCTTTCCTAGAACCCTATCTGTGATTCTTTGGGGCTCTTCCTCCAGGCTGGGATTTATAGATGGGCTCAGTTTAAGCCAGACAGCACATTCCGGAGAAATGACAGCTGGTATTTATGTAATGAAGGAACCTGGCAGCTTTTCCCTATGTGCTGTAATGTGTGAACCATGGACAGTATCACCAAGGTGATTTGAAAGGAATCAAGAGGCTTCTCCTTCCCCTGAATTTGTTCCCTGATCTCTGAAGAGGTTTGCCACTGCAGCTGGCGACACAGCAGGGGAGAAGCACTGGGCGCCCCCAACTGTGCCTGGTCTGGTTTCCTACCTGTGCCCCACTCTCTCACCCGCCTGATGGGGAGTCAGCTGGTCCCTCACTGTCCACAGGTACATCCTGACCCTGGATTTTTACTGTCCCTTCCCTACAGAACATGCTCTCCTGAGCTAGTCAAGCCTCTTGAAAGATAAGGAACAGACACCACCCCAGGTAAAAGGGGTTTGTGTAAGCAAGAAGAAGCCTTCTGGGGTGGGGATGCAGTATGGTGAGCCTGGGAGCTGACCTGTGGCCGGAGCAGGGAGGAGCTGGATCCCGCCTCAGAGCTATCCGGCCTGCCCCGCTTCTCTCCTCTGCTGACCTCATTCCATGATGGACCCTTTAGTCTGATACTCCCTACCTTGCAACAGGTTCTGGGCTGAAAGATCTTGTCCCATGTATGTCTGGGCTTCTAATACTCAGGGCACTGGTGGGCTTACTGCTGGCTCAGCAGACATTGAGTAGGGGTGTGAGCAAATGAGGTCATTCACTTATTCTCTCCTCTTTCTGATGTGGGAACCATATGGGGTGGGGGTTGTGGTTGGGCTTCTCTGAACCTAACCTGGAACCATAGTGGATTGGAATTTCTTCTGAAAGGGTCAGGCAAGGACTGATAGTTGTGACTGTGTGTCTAATTGACCATGGCAGGCAAAAAATCGATGAACTGGCATTAGGTAGCTCAGACTGAGAGTTCTGTTAGTTAAGATTACATTTATGGGGGAAGCATTTTATATTTCCTTTATTTTCCTTGTTTTCTCTTAGTAAATTTCCAGTGGGGCTTGGCCGAAGTAGAGCAGGAAGAGGAGGGACAGGCAGAACAGGGCTCAGATGGATGCTGGTCCTCCAGTGTCCTCTGGGCTGTGTGGCTGAACTCAAGGCAATGTCTGAACCTTCCGTTGTGTACTCAGGT
The DNA here is from genome assembly GCA_004027375.1 of Macroglossus sobrinus. Lineage (NCBI taxonomy): Eukaryota > Metazoa > Chordata > Mammalia > Chiroptera > Pteropodidae > Macroglossus > Macroglossus sobrinus. The sequence goes on from PVKZ01000498.1 coordinate 72,984, forward strand.
CCACTGCCAGTGGGCCTTGCACCAGGTCCTGCCTGCTGCCTTCAGAGCTGGGTCTGGCTATTTTGAGGCCTATGAGAAGACAGCATCTGGCCTCTTACCTGTGTCATCAGCCCAGCCCAGCCCAACGTTTTAACCCTGTGTGGCCAATTCTTTTTTATATCCTGGGTGCCTAGCTCAGTGCCTGGCATATGTGGGTCCATGCCTCAGTGACTCTCCAGTGAGGACAGTGACTGCCAAGGAGTCTTCCTACAGGAAGAACAGCATCTGCCCAGAGTGCTTGTTTCCAGGCTGCTCTTTCTGTGGCCAGGTGTGGACTGGCAGGAGGCAGTTTTATTCCTCTTCTGGCCTACCATCTGCTATACACCCCATTTTGGGTGTGGGTCCCCTGGAACATATCGTGTCAAGTTCTCTTTCTGTCATTGTCTCTCATACTGTCAACTTTCTTGTGGGCAGGGACTATATGTTAAGTCTGGGTCCTTAGTACCTGGCACTGTTCTGATACATGTGTTAGGCAGAAAAGCAGAAATAGAAAAGCAGTCTGTGAAACAAAAACAGGTGGGCCATAATCTCAAATTTACAGACTATTAGAGCCAGAGGCAGCTGTCCTCCATGCAATTCAGCCTTTCCATGAACCAAGAACCAAGAAGGCACAATCTCTCCTGAGCCACATAGCCCCCTAGAGCAGGGGCCAGAACTGAGCTCACACTACTAGTTCTACACCCTGTGTTCTTTCCACTGGTGATCCTGAATATCCTTAGCTTCTGTGTGCTAGGTCCAGATTTGGCATGTTCGAATGTGTGTATGTGTGTGCACATGTGTATGTGTTTCCTTACCTAAGTTGCTTGTTTTCTCCCCTATTGTTGATCCAATGACTATCACTGAATACCTTGCAGATGCTGTCCTCTGTGACTATGAAACTCCAGGTGTCCATGTTGCTGGTGGCCTGGTTTGGTGTCCTGGGCTGTGTGCAGGCTGAATTCTTCACTTCTATTGGTATGTGCCAGCAGGACTATCATCTGAGCAAACATTAGCTCAAGTGCCAAGGGGTATCACCGCCTGAAGACTGTTCTTATTCAGGATGAGATGGCCTCACCCACTGGTTTTGACCAGTTTTAGGGAGAGTGGGACTTGCAGAGTTGCTATTTCTGCTTCTGAGGCCCTGATGACCTGGATGTCCTGGGAGCCAGCTGTCTTAACCGGGTCCTCCTCCCTGGGACATGCAGGCTGCTCCTGGGCAGCCCAGCTTTCCTGACTATGTTTCTCCCAAATCTGAGAGTGGTTCTGAGCAGAAAACACTCTGTGGCTGGTGGATCCAGCTGCTCTTCTCCTTCTGACTAAAGTCTCAGAGCTTGTTTCCATGTGATGAAGCCTCTGGGACGTCCATGCTCCAGTGACTTGACCCAGCTAAGTGACAGTGGGAGAATGAGATCTGGAATTTCTTCCTTAAGGTGCTCCCAGGGCACTTACCTCAACATCCCTTGGGGCCTCTGCCTCTCTTCCTGAAGCTGGGGGCCAGGATCATCTGAGAGCCTAGGTCCCTTTTAATTCTAAGTCCCCGTGATCCCAACAGAGGTGACATGCCCATCACCCAGGAGACTCACCTCTGCTGGTGTTCTGTGCCCCAGGGGTGAGGGCTGGATGTCTCTCATCCATTTCCCACTGCCACTTTCTCTCCTCCTTTGCAGGGCACATGACAGACCTGATTTATGCGGAGAAGGATCTGGTGCAGTCTCTGAAGGAGTACATCCTCATGGAGGAAGCCAAGCTCTCCAAGATTAAGAGGTGTCCGGTGCCCTGAGTCCCCACACCCACCCTGAATCAGTGCTTCTGCCACCCAGAAACCCACCTTGAGTGCCCAGAAGAGGAGGCCCTGCACAGGACACTATGGGGCTGGTTGGCCTAGAAGTGACTTCATGTCATTTGTCCAGGGTGGCTCTACATGGGCTGAGGACTCACCACTTTTTCCTTTCTGTTTAGGAGCCTTTTTGCATACATTGGGTGCCCAGCTCTTTCTAGACTAAGGGGCTGGAAGGATCCATGGGGAGTGACCACATTCATTTTTTTAGTGCTCTTTGATGAACACAGCCCTAAATCTCACCAGGGAGATGATCAGAGGCGAAGACCTTTGTGGGCGGGTATGTTAGTCTTCTTTTACCTTGGTTCCACAGCTGGGCCAACAAAATGGAAGCCCTGACCAGCAAGTCAGCTGCTGACCCTGAGGGCTACCTGGCTCACCCTGTGAATGCCTACAAATTGGTGAAGCGGCTGAACACAGACTGGCCTGCACTGGAGGATCTTGTCCTGCAGGACTCAGCTGCAGGTGAGAGATAGTGAGCAGGTGCTTGGGTGAGCCGGTGTGTTTGTGTGCTCGTGCCTGGGGAGTGTGTGTCTGAGCCTGTCTTGGGTCTGGGTGGGCATGTACAGATCATGGCCCCTGCCATCTCATGGCTCTCTTCCTTCCCTGTGGGGAAGTCTGGCAGTTGGCCATTCTTATTTTTTAATATGTAAAAATAATTGGTTTTGGCCTTTTCCTAGTGTTTTCGCTTCCCTTTTTTTGGCAGTGATTTTTTTTTAAATTACACTTTAGTAATACATTTTTCAGAAAAGTTGGAGAATATAAAAACAATTACATAAGAAAACTATAATTCTTAATCCAATTGCCTTGTGATAAGCACTATTAAAAGTCCAATCTTTCTACACATGCATATACATTTAAAAAAAAAAATGGAACCTAAGATGTACAACAGGGATGCAAAGTCACTTGTTTTGAGGGACCATATGAATTAACAAAAGGGAGTCAAGTGGGCTGGCCACTGGGGCCTCATTTAAATTCATTCCCACCCATATCTTTTAGAAATAAAACATCTATTAGCAGATATGTGACATAAATGTATATTTTTCTGAATTTTTCAACTTTTCTGTATGTCCATTAAATGTTCTTCTGCAGCATGATTTTAATGGCTGGACAGTAGTGTGTTATACTGATGTGTAAACTGGTTAAGTTAGTGGACCTGGCATTGTTTCCAAATTATCATCAACCTTGCACGTATATCTTTGGTTATTTTCTTAGGGTACATTCCTAGAAGTGGCATTTGCAGATCAGAGCATGAACTTTTTTAAGGCTTTAATGTACTCGTGCTTTCACCATGGTAGTTCTTTCTGTACTGTCACACTTTCCTCCCAGTGGGAGGTGGTGGGATGAGCCCTCCCACCTCCCAGGCCTGGACTCAGGCCCCTGGTCTCACCACCTCTTCTCCCTGAGTTGGGAGTGCCAATTAATTTCAGACTAGTTGTCCTTCTGACTGAGGCATTTCAGTGGCCAGACTGGGCGGGGTTTGGCTGGGGACAGGGCAGCCTCTGGGGAGGGATTGGTGAGCTCAGCCGTGCTGGAGCTGTGCCCAGTGAGCTCACTGCCTCCAGAAGCTGTGGCTGCCTTTCCCAGACCCCTGCCTTGCAGCCTGGGCCTGTGGCTCAGAACTATCTGTTCCGCCTGCACTGCGGGAGAATAAAGGCTGCTCAGGTGACCTCCTGCTCTCCATTCTTCTCCACTCCCCACCATCAACATCTGGTTCCTTTGGAAAACCTTATAATTGCCTGGAGGAAACAGGATAGGCCCACAGAGTGATAGGTTGTTTTCACCTCTGACCTTCAGAGTTCTTGCCCCTGAAATGAGAGGGGAATGGGGGAGGGGACACACTGGGCTTTTTCTGGGAGCATATTTTCTTTTTCCTGGATTATAAACCCTTTAGAATCTCTGACCATGCAGTCACAGGGAAGGCAGCATTGCAGCTGCCTTGGTCCCCAGGCATGACTAGAAGTGGGTGTTTGAGCCTGAGGTCATGAGAGTAGGTGGCTGTGGGTGCTGCTGCTTTGGGGAAGAGGCCAGGAAGAAATGGCATTGGGGCTCCTGTCCCAATGCTCAACTCACAGGCAGAATTGAAGTCCTCGAATCAGCATGGGAAGGCTTGGCCCTCGCCTGGAGTCCTGAGATCTCAAAACAGTGCATATCTTCTTTACAGTGAGGGCTTGGAGTCCCAGAACAACCTTCTTGGGCTACTTTGGTGGTCAGGGGCTCTCCTAGGCTCCAGGCTGTGGTCTTAAGTGCAGGGCAGTGAGCTCTGAGTGGCGGGGGAGTACTCTGGAGAGCAGTGTGGTCTCAGGGGACCATGGTGGGCTAGTGCAGCTCCACATCAGTGCTCGAGCTGTCCACATGGTCCCCATCCTTCTTCTGGGAGGGGCAGATAGTACCAAATGCCTCTAAGACTATCATCATTGCTTTTCTGATGTTAAGGGCCAGTGGTCAGTAATGAATGGTCAGTGGGGCTCTGAGTTGACCACCTCTGTCCCTGAGCTCCTCTACCTGAGATGCAGGCTGGAAGTCCATGGTTACCTAGCCAGCCCAATAATCCTGGATCAAGGTTCTCTATGTGATCCATTTTCCACTAGGTGGGCAGCACGTCCTCCCTGAGTCCTCTTGTGTGCCCTTTTCAATTACCTTCTCTGTCCTTTGTCTCTTCTGCCTACCAGGTCAGTGCTTTGGAGCCAGGACCCTCACATATTAACCAAAGTTTGGGGCCATTTCTGTTTAGTTCCAAATGAGCAGCACAGGCAGTCAGTACAGTAAGGAGTAAGAAAGGAGAAGGCTTTCTGGGAGCCACTGGGAGGGCTTTTTGGTGGAGGGCACAACAGCCTTTGATGGAGGGGCAGGGAAATTATAATAGCTGGAGACCCTCCTGTGTGTGCCTCTCTGATCTCGGATGGAATTCTGCCCCTGGATCAAGGGTAACCTTTTATTCTCACTCTCTTGGAAGGTTTTATTGCCAACCTCTCAGTACAACGACAGTTCTTTCCCACTGATGAGGATGAAACGGGTGCTGCCAAGGCCCTGATGAGGCTTCAGGACACGTACAAGCTGGACTCAGACACGATTTCCAAAGGGGAACTTCCAGGTAACTAACTACTCCAGGTTTTGCCTGTCCACAGCATGTGACTACTGTGGTGTCTGGACAGGGTTGGAGCCACTGCCCATTTGTGGTTTCTGCCCTCAGGTACACCATCCCCTCTGGCATTGAACCTCTCTTGGGTTTCCACTTGGTGCCAGTCAAGTGACAGTGGCCTCCCCTCAGCCCTGACCCGTAGCCTCCTTCCGTGTACTAGTCAAGTTCCTCTCCCGCATCTCAGAGAAAGCTGGGGCTGCTGCTCAGGACCTTCTTGGCCTCTGCCCTGAGAGCACCACTCAGATCTGCGTCCAGACCTGCTTCCCCACCCTCTGATTTCTTCTTGCCTAAGGCTGATCTCTTGACTCACTGCCCCATGTCCTGTGTGCACTAAAGTATAGTCTCTGCCCCATTCCTTCTGTGTTTACTTCTTTGGGCTCTACCCCTGAGCTCACACATGGGCTCTGTTCATCTTACAAACCCCTCCCTCAGGATCCAAGGCCCTTTTGAGTGTCTGCTGCTGATCAATCTCTTCTCCCTCTTGATGAGGCTGTTGGAAAGAGTCATCTATACTCTTTCTTCACTTCCTTGGTTCCCATGACCTCCTGAACACAAAGTCTGGCTTCTCCCCTCGTTCACCAGTCCTGCCAATACAAGTTCACCTGTGGCCAGTTAGCTGGTAAAACTAGAGGACAGGTTTCAGGCTAATGACTTGTCTGCAGCATTTGGCACACTGATTGGCCCTTTCTTTCTGATATTCTCCCCTCCTTTGAATTCTGGGATGCTGATCTCAGCTACTTCTCTTTTGGCCTTTATGGTCATATTCCTTTCTTCCCAGCATCCTCCTCCCCCTGCTCTTCCCAGACCCCTTTCCATTGTGTTTATAAGAAGTTATATTGGGTTTGGGGGAGGCTATTAGAGGTCAATAAACCCAGGAATTCAGTTAGACCCTATTAGACCCTGGACGCCACCTCATCCAAGGGAGCCCTGGAGAAGGCAGAAGCAGAGGGAATCATGGTGTGAGGGAGAAAGAGACTTTATTGTTGGCTGGTCAAGGCCTGGAGCCCCAGTACTGAGAAGTCTGTGAGCCAATAGACTGCTCTCTTTATTTCTGCCTCAGTCAGGTCTTAAACCTACTAGGCCAGCTTCTTATTTCACATTGTTCCTGAGGCCAGGGAGAGATGGCAGCTCGGGGCACCTGCAAGATCTGTTCACCATATAGCTGTGAGAAGGGTTGGTGGGAGGAGGGAGCCATTCCCAGGCATTTTACATACAGTTAACAGACCCATGTGTATCCTGGAGGGGGAGTGAGGAATAGAGGGGAGTCCCTAGGACTCCACCCCTACCTCATGTTGTCACTACACATCTTCTATGGGTAAACCCAGCCATTTCTGTTACTAGAGGTATCACCTGTACATGGATGACATCCAGATCTGTGTTCCCTGTCAAGGCTCATCCTTGAGTTTCCAGCCAGTGTAGGCAAGAGCCTGTGGGACATCTCTACTTGGATGTTCCATAGGCTTCTCAAAATTCACACGTCCCAAACTGAAATTCTCATCCCTTTTTAAGTGACCTACCCTCCTTCCTTACCCCTTATCTCAGCAAAAATCACCTCCATCCACTGGCTGTCCAAGCCAGAGTCCTAAGGCCTGTGGATTCTACCTCCCTAATGTCTTCTGTTCTTGGTGGCCCTGACTCCAGCCTCATGGTCACTTTTTTCTCAGCTGGATTATTGAAATATCATTGTGACTTCTTGTATACCTCCAGATCACGCTGAAAAATCATTCTTCATGTGGTCTTAAGCATTTATCTGTGTGAGTTCCTGATCACAGGCTTAACTGTTTCAGGGCCAAACCTAAATTCCTCCTGTGTGTGGTCTTTGCAGTCCTGTGTGGCCCTGTGTGTAGGCCTGCTTGCGCATTGTATTAAGCTTCCCCACCACTCAGCTCCTTTGTTTACCACACATCCTCTTTAGGGATACCTTTTACCACATCAGCTGGGCTCCATGTTGGATTGCCCTTCAGCACTCGGCTGGCACTCTCCAGGAAGCTCTCTCCAGAGAGCATTTTGCAGGGGTTAGATATTCAATTTGGCTTCTGAGGTGGATGCTGAGTGTCTGGGAACTATTTGTGACATTCTTGGCATTTATAAGACATGTCAATAATAGCTATGATTATTAGCATCCTAGGGGTCATAGGAGACATAATTCATATATCATCTCATTGAATTCTTGGTACAAGTCCTCTAAAATTGATGGTATTATCTCTCTTTAGAGATAAGGGGACTAAGACTCAGAGAAGTTAAGTAACTTGTCTATAGTCACACAGCTAGTGGGTGCCATAGCGAGGCCCACCCAGACCCAGAGCCCCAGCTTGCTCAGCTGTGTAATACTGCCGCCATTGATGTGGGCTCCTGGGCCTGCAGACCCATTGGAGACACATGGGGAGTGGACAGGGGACTCAAGGAAACCCCTAACCTCTGGCTTGCTTACTAACTCCACCTTGTATTTACTGTCCCCAGCTTTCTATCCCACATTGTTCCTGAGCTTCCAGGGCAAGCAAACTCTGGTCTCTGAAGCAGCTAACCCATTGCAGCAGGGGTTTCACTCTGGGCACAGCCCCATCTTGGATATCAAGCATAAAGAGCCTACTCTGAGGAAGCTCTTTCCTGTCAGCCATGCTCTGATCATTGTTAATGATTGTGGGGAGACTCCCTTGCTTTCCAGGGAGGTTCACAGCCCTTCCTTAGTCTCCATAGGACCTGTTTTCTCACTGTTTCCTGAGGAACACTCCCACCTTTCTCCCACCCTAAACTCTGAGTTTCCCTAAAGCTAACACACCACACCTCCTTGATTGAGACTGTCTTCATGGTCACAGGACCTGCTGAATTGATGCTCAACAAGGTCTCTGCCACCTAACTGCCAAAGCTGGCACTGCAGTCTTGGCTCTTGGCCTGCCTTGACATTTGTCACATGACTCCTCCTCTCTCTGTTTCTTCTACTCCTAAGATTTTTCTCAGTGTTATTCTTTCTCTGTCCTTTTTGTATAGGTGCTCTCTAGGGCTCTGGCCTTGCCACATTCCCTACTCTTTCTTCAGGTTCTTACTGGGAGTGATTATCCTCACCCATGCTTTGGATGCCATCTAAGTTCTGTGTTTTATGTTCAGCTGATTTTTCTACCCTTCATTCTCTCATGGCCAGCCGCGCAGGACCTTCATACTCTCCTAAACACTACTTCTTAGTGGGCTTCCTGAGCTCCTCTGTAATAAAGGCCTTTCCCACTTGGGAGAAGGGGAGTCTGAAGCTAGGAGATTGGCCGCAACCCCCCAGCCCAAGGCTGGGCTAGCCCGGCTGTGCTCACTGTACCATTGGCCCTTTGAGGTGTGTGGTCTGAAACCCCGTGAGGCCTTGCTGGGATGATGCCCCTTTCCCACTGCACAGCTCCCTTGATGTGGACATCTCTCCCCCTGACCCAGAGGCTCTTAGGAGCCTACTGTTGACTTCTTCTGCTGTAGGAACCAAGTACCAGGCAGTGATGAGTGCAGACGACTGCTTTGGGATGGGCCGCTTGGCATACAATGAAGGGGACTATTATCACACGGTGCTGTGGATGGAACAGGTGCTAAAGCAGCTTGATGCTGGGGAGGAGGCCATCACAACCAAGGCTCAGGTGCTGGACTACCTGAGCTATGCCGTCTTCCAGTTGGGGGACCTGCACCGTGCCCTGGAGCTCACCCGTCGCCTGCTCTCCCTTGGTAAGGAGGTTCTTGGGGAAGGTCAGATGGGGATGGGCAGCTGGCAGGAGAACTGGTTGGTCACTCTTGTGGCTACTACCTGGCCATTCTCCTGGGACTGAGCCAGTCTGGCCAGTGACTAGTACCTTTCAGGCCCAATCTGGCTGCCAGGGAGCTCCTTACCCACCTCATTTCTGGCCTTAGTCCTTGCCTAGTTGCGCTCAGTCCTGTGACACCTGTGGCCCTACACATTCCCTTTTAAAATAGGAATCTAGTGCCTCTGTAGCTATGCAGGTGGAGTCTTCACTGAATCAGAAGCAGCTCGAGAGGCAAGCTGTACTTTAGGGTTGCTGCAGTGACAGTGACCTGATGCTTTGGTTAGATGCCTGAGATCTAACTGATGGGACTCGCCATGGCATTGGTTTATGTCTTACGTGGTTGGGCTGAAGAAGATCAAAAGCCCTGTGTCTCTAAAAGCCATATGTTCTTCTCTTACTAATATACGAGAACATCACAATCTGGAATTTCATGGACCAGCAAAGACTTTCTTGTGCTGCTGTTTTTTGTGAGCCTGATATCAGCTATGTATGAGGTTCTGTTGTGTTAGTAAGAGCCTCAGACAGGGAGTCAGGACACCTGGATTCCTGTTCTGTATAACTCTCACCTAAATCTCTTCAGCATTTTAGACCTCAGTTTCGTTATCTGAGGAGAGGCAGAGTAATCCTGCCAAGCTTGCTTCTTCATGCTATGAGACCCACAGGGTGAAGCTGTGGCAGTGTCACACGACTGCTCTTTCTCTGGTATTTCAGCCTGCCTTCTAGCCACGGGCAGCATGTGCTGTGGTCACTAGTGGTGGATGTACTCTGGGGAGTGGATGTAACTGACACACCAGCCAGGAGGAGGAGGCAGGTCTCTGGACTGCTTCTCTGGACTTGTGTCTTTGGGACCTCCAGAGAGGCCTGAGAAGAGAGCCCCCTTGGTGGCCAGCTAAGGGTCTCCTGCATTTTTGCTCCTTTCTCATCTCTTACCAGAGCAGGAACTGACTTTTCTGCTCTGACTAGCAAACCCTGCTTGGGTGCTGTGGAAGGCAGAATGCTTCATGCAAGTGGGCTGCTAGGAGAGAAAACCACTTATAGAATAATTTCTCTAAACGACCTAACAGATGTTTGTGGTTTCCTTTTCCTTCTTGTTCTTTGCTTTTTCTAGACCCGAGCCATGAACGAGCTGGAGGGAATCTGCGATACTTTGAACGGTTGTTGGAGGAAGAAAGAGAGAAAATAGTATCAAATCAGACAGAAGCTGAGCTAGCAACACAGGAAGGCATCTATGAGAGGCCTGTGGACTACCTGCCTGAGAGGGATGTCTACGAGAGCCTCTGTCGTGGGGAGGGTGTCAAACTGGTGAGTTATGTGCGAGGCAGGGGCCCAGGCTGTGCACCTAGACTCTGGCCCTGGACAGGCAGATTTGAAGAGGATGTTCCTCTATCTGTAGGTTGTATATCAGCATCTTCCCTAGTTCTTTGTAGCATCTGCTGAGGCTGACACATGGGCGTTCTTTGAGGGTTAAGGCAGGAAATGGTCTCCCCTCATGGCCCAGATAGAGTTTCAATCCTTGAACTTATTCCCAAGCTCCCCTCCCCACTCCAACATGCCCAGCTTCTGCTTGGGTTATTGTTGAGAAGAAAACCATGGGTATAGACATGCTTCAAGTCCCAGGGGGCGTCGTGGTCTGTAGTCCCTTCTGTAGCGAAGACAGGATATTTGCTGGAGTTTGGTGTTAAGTATCACTGGCCTTGGGGAGCCCTGGGATCCAGTGCTTCCTCAAGGAGGCACAAGTGAGAGTCTGCTTTTCTGTGCCTATCTACTTGGCTCCCATTGGCCCTTCCTCCTGGAAAGGCTTCTTTTTTGTCCCAGCCCTTCGGAGCCACCCACACCTCTGTGAAAGGGGTCAGGGTTACCCTGTGCCACAGGATATGAGGTATTCTTGCAAAAGAAGAAACATTGCATGACTTGTGGGGTGTCATTTTATGCCCATCCAGCTGAGGTGCTTTGGAGAAGTGTGAGGGAGCAGCTGCTGGATGGGGTGTGAGACTGGTATCTGCAGCCAACCACTGGTAGGGAGGGTTAGGACTCACTCGGCCTATTGCTCTTTTCTCCCTAGACACCTCGGAGGCAAAAGAGGCTTTTCTGCAGGTACCACCATGGCAACAGGACACCACAGTTGCTCATCGCCCCCTTCAAAGAGGAGGATGAATGGGATAGCCCACACATCGTCAGGTACTACGATGTCATGTCTGATGAGGAGATCAACAGGATCAAGGAGATTGCTAAACCCAAAGTAGGTATCTCTGCAGGCCCTTCTAGGGTCACTCATCCCTGGTATTATGGGGCAGTTAGTTGCTTCCCCAGCTTGGCCAGTGTCTAGCATGAGTTTGCTGTTGGGATCCTGAGGTGCTGCAGACTCAGTTTGACCCTTCTGGGTCCTGTGGGGGAGAAAATTGAGGAACTGATGTGGATGGCCAGGTGCCACAATAGAAGGGCACAGTGGGAGCAGGACAGGCCCTCCTGGGAAGAAAACTACTTTCTTAGCTGCCATGTGAGAGAAGCACTATTGTGTCAGAATCTCCTCCCTTGTCCCTCAGAGATTCCTCCTTTGTCCCTCAGACTCAGGTACTGAAATCAATCAATCTTTCTCTCTTTCTTTCTTTCTCTCTCTCTTTCTCTCTCTCTCTCTTCCTCTCTCTCTCTCTTTCTCTCTCTCTCTTGCTCTCCCCCTCCTTCTCTTCCTCTCCCCTCCCCCCACCCCTCTTGCTGTCTCTCCCCTTCTCCCTCCCTCCCTCTCCGTGTGTGTGTGGGTGTATGTTCATTCATGTGGGCACCTGCATGTATACGTGTGTGGCAAGGGCTGTGGTGGGGAGGGCTGGGAAAACTTGTCTTTGAATAGAAACCATGTGAAGAGATAAACATGTTGGCCATTACAAGCTGACCTCTCCTTTCCGGAGTCTGTGAGGGACAGATGCTATGCTGGCTTTGAAGTAGGGCCGACGAGCTTAGCTTGGCCTGTAGGGAATGCTTGGCAGCTGCCTGTGAGTCCCTAGTCTGCTTTCAAAATAGCCCTGTCTGTCTCTGGGAGCAGAGCTCAGCTGCCCAGAACTTCCTGGTGGGCATCAGGCCAGCAGTGAGGCTCAGATCCTTGGACGGGGCCTGGCTATGGCTGTAGTTGTCATCAGGGAGAAGCCATAGACAGGAGCTCACAGGGAAACCCACTGTCCCGGGTACACTGGCCGTCTTCCGAGAATGCGCTGCAGCAGTACAGTGTCCAGGTTAGCTGATCTCGCCTCCTGACCAGCCTTCTGGTCCATTCATTCCTCTCCATTCCTTCTGCCACCCCGGCCACCATCACCTCCTGCTCTGACTTCTGCCTTGACCTCCTCACTGGCCTCCTTGTTCCCACTCTGGTCCTTCCTTAGTCAACTTTCTGTGAGGCATCTACAGGGATCCTTCTTACATCAGGTTGTGAGTATCCCTCCCCTGTATAAAGCCTTCCCTGTTTCTCATTGGCCATAAAGTCGCATCCAGGCCCAGTTCCAACTTTCCTCTTCAGCCTCTTCTCTTAGCTCTAACTTCTAATTCAGTCAGTGCCACACCCATCTTCATCCTGGGCCTCTGCATTGCTGTTCTTTCCTTCTTCCTGTCATGTTCTCCTGCTTGGCTAACTCCAGCTTACCCTTCAAGTCTCAGCTAGGTTGCCCTTCCTGTAGGAAAGCATTCCTGACCCCACACATTGAGCTCCCACAGATAACAAGCTTACCCTGCTTCCAGCTCTTCCCATGTGGTATGGCAATTACCCAGCTAATTTCTGTCTTCCCCACTTGACTGAGTTGTATGAAGGCAGGGGCCGTGTCTTGGTCGTCCAGCATAGTGCTGGGCACATAGTAGGCAATCATTAAATTATTGAAATTAAGAGGAAGTGCTCTTGGGTGGGCATATTTGGGTCTGTGGTCTCACCTTCAAGAGGTCATTAGGACAGTCCATAGATGATGCACTGGGGGCTGGCTCTGGGCAGCAGGTCCTTCTTGGGAGTGTCACTGCCTCTGTGGGCACTGGAGGAGATGAGGTAAGTGAGGGGTGTGTGTGTATGTGAAGTGTGTATGTGGGGTAGACGGCTTACAGACAGCAGTTCACTTATTTTGACTTGTTGAGTCTTTTCTTGATTCTATCACCTGACCTTGCTAGTCTCCTAAAGGAGTAGAAACTTCCTGAGTTTGCTCCTGTAGCAGCAGGAGCCCAGTGTGAGCTGAGGCAGCAGCAGAGTGTTTGGGCAGGTTTCTTGGTAGAGGAGTCCGCTGAGGTTCAGAAGCTCGGTGGACTCGACCAAGTTGAAAGGAGCATGCAACGTTGAGGCTCAGGCATGATGGCACAGTCTGAATGTGGTGGAAGCAGCCAAGCGGAGGCTGTGCGTAGGCAGGGGTGGGCCTGGTGAGAAAGGGGGCTGTCCAGGAAGATGGGTGGACAGACAAAGCAGACTCCATAGGCATAATTCTGCAGATAACATGGCTCGGTGGGAGCAGGGGTGGGCATTGACCAAGTCTGACAACAGAGCAAGAATATAGAAGCCTCAGACTACTGCCCTGGCCTGGCTTGCAGGATCCTGGGGCCTTGGCTAGCCTTCTTCCCTGCAAAGCTTCTTCCCCAATTGGCCTGACTAGCAAATCTGGTCCCAGTCTCTCCAGGAAAACACTCAAGGCAAAGAAGGATAAGTCTGCCCTCTCTTCCTGCCTTCCAGCTTGCACGAGCCACTGTTCGTGATCCCAAGACAGGCGTCCTCACTGTTGCCAGCTACAGGGTTTCCAAAAGGTTAGCAAAGGTGATGGTGGTGGGGTGACTGCTCAAGCCCCAACTCCAGGGCCTCCCAGTTGCTACCCAAGACTCCCAAGGGAGGGGTGGCTTTGCTTGTCTTATCTGCTAGTATCTCCCCCACTTAGAGCACTCACCCTGTGCTGCCTGTTAGTGTTGGCCCTGATGCCTGGGAGAGAGTGCAAGGCCTCATCTAAGCCTGCCTTCCCTGCCTCTCTCCCTTTAACTTTGGCTTAGCTCCTGGCTGGAGGAGGATGATGATCCTGTTGTGGCTCGAGTGAATCGTCGGATGCAGCACATCACAGGGCTGACAGTAAAGACTGCAGAATTGTTGCAGGTATGGCTGGTCCCCGGGACCCTTGGAATAGGAGGGAAGGGGTATTTCTGGCTGGCTGGTCAGGCCAGGGCCAGGCCTCGGTATGCTTGCCCAACAAACTGTATGATAGCACAATGCTGTGAACATGGAGCCACCTCACACTGGGGAGCCAGGATTAACAAGCCTGCCAGCATCTGGCAGTTAGCATTCAACAAATAGCGACTGAGTATCGTCTGTGTGTCTGGGTGTCATACTAGGAGCTAGGGTCAGTGGTGGGTACAGCAGGCCTATTCCTATATTTTTGACTACAGAAGCTGACATCCTGAGTTGTTCCAGGGACACCTCTAAGAGAGCTATAAATATCTTCAGAGGTCATGGTTTATCCTTGTCAAATGCACTTGGAGGTAAAGTATTCTGTGACATGCTGGTAGAAGTGAGAGTCCTGGATCAGTTGTCTGGTGAAGGTGGAAGCCTCTTTTCAAAATACTCCTGCTGGAGCCCTAGCTTCCTGCCTATTTTAAAGGTGATTGTGAAGACTTATGCAGCTGAAAAGTTTTAGGTGAAGCTCCTGATAATGAATCTTTGGTCTGTTGAGTTCAAGTCAGCATTGGCCATGCCCCTTGCTGAACGTCAGAACTTCTAGGTTCTGTTGTAAACTGAGGGCCAGGACATTGCCTGAGAAATTTCGCTGGCTTTTTTCTGGTCTCTTGTAACTGGCCAGAGTTTCTGTGTATTCACCTTTAGGCTTGGCATTTAAGTCTCATCAACTGTGCATCTCATTAGAATATTGAACCCAAGATTGTCGGGAAAAGATTCTCTGAACTTTTGCCTTGGACACAGCCAAACAAATCAGTGCATGCTCACTCTCTCTTGCTCTCTCTCTTGTTCCCTGCATAGCTGTGTCAGCAATCAGAAAGCCAAATTTGAAGTTCATCTTTATAGATTTCTGTGAAGTCTGCCACAGTTTTTATAAACATGCCGATCACCTCATAAAGTCTTCTGAAAACTTTATGTGATCTTTTCAGTTCACTTCAATTTAGTGAATTGTTCAGCCTAATTTTTAAGTAAGTTCTACAGACAAGCACACTTGATAAAGGATTTCTGCACATCTCCTACTTCCTTCTTCTGTGTGAGAACACCTCCATTTCAAGAGCAATAAGGGCTTTCAGTGGACTAGGTGCATCCCTGTTGGCATTGTTGTGCTTCATGTCTTCCTGGAGCAGAGTTTTTTGGTTGCTGTTGTTAGGATACCTGCCACTGCTTCCCGTGCATCAGAGCTGAAGGTAGGAGTCTCATGGTCCTGATCGAGGATGATATTCTGCTTGATTGGCTGATTTCTTATATACCCTGGATCAAAGGGCTGAAAAGACTGGATGGGACCTGTGCCCTGCTGCTTCCCTGGCTGGCCTTCTGGCTGTACCCTCTATAACCTATGACATATAGCCCCAGAAGACAGCACCTCCGTGTTTGGACTGGTTTTTCTGCCACAACTGTGGCTTTATCTCCTCTGACCTTTCCTCATGTTCTAGCTCAAAGGATGTTGGGAACCTCAATGCCAGCACTCCTGGGGGAGGGGTTCTTACAGTCAAGGCTTTTTTGGAAAGTCCAGACTACTTCTAGGGGGCTGAGACACCATTTTTGTTTGTTTCTTTTTCTTGGAGCTGCCCTGGTGTTTCCTCTGCCATCCAGCAGTGTTGCAAATGTTTATCCTGAATGATTAGGGGGACAGGCACCTGGGCTTCAGTACCTGTTTCTAAGTGCACATTCCACATGGACTGCATGAGCATGATAAATGCCTAGGCACCTGCAACAGCCTGCACACCATGGTCCCTGTGGGAACGCTGCAGGCTTCTGGAAAGGAAGTGGTTCTTCTGGACCTCTGTTGATGCTGCCTGTTGGCACTTGTTCAGCTATAGTTCAGTTTGTTCAGCTGAAATGTTTGCTATAGGTCATTTAGAAAAAGAAAGGGAAATTGAGGTTTTCTTGTGAATTGGATGAGGGCCAGATAGAGGAAGAGAAGCTGCACTGCTAGAATTTTCTAAGATTGAAGACACTTCTGAATTGTCTCAACCTCACCAAAAGAGTAATTTCTAACCATTTCTTTTTGCTTTCACTTTGATCTCAGCATCATAAAAAAACATGTCTTTAAAATAATTGACTCTTCTACTTTCGTAGTAACAAACCTAATTATTCAAATGAATACCTCCTCACAGGAATCAGTTTTGATGTCCAGTTCCTTGTTATTAAAGGTGTGAGTCTGGAGACTGGAGTTCGCCCATACAATGAATCCGATTGCTGCAAATCCAGAAGTTTCTATGACACTTGAAATATTTGGGGACAGTATTAAATAATGTAGGTACAATAGCTTCAGCACCATGATCAAATGCAATTCTCCAACTGTTAAAAGATGAGCCAGCTAGAGCAATGCAGCTTCTTTTGCTCCCTGGCATCTGACAGTGTAAGTACTACATCCAACAAGTGGGGATGTTAGAAAATGCAGCCACGCTTTGCAGCTCCAACAACAAATAGTGATTGAATTTTCCTGAGTGCATTGGTATACTAATCACAGTCATGCTTAAAATTTTCTTGAAGTTCTCAACTAGGGTGGATCCAAAGCAAAAGCATTTGTACTGTCACTTCATCAACTTCTCTAGCACTTTCCTTCCTAGATTTACTTCCAGCCATTGGGCCACGTGCTGAACCAGCCTCTTGCACCAATGACAGGATTTCCTCCTATTTTTGGCATGGGAATCTTGAAGGCTGAAGCAGTAGATGACAGCCATTTTCATCCACTGAGTCTTCATATCAAAATTTTTATTTTTGTGGAGACTGAAAATCATGCCGCACTTTGTCACATTAGACAAATATTGTTTGAAGATTTCCTCCAACATGAAGATTTCCTCTCTCGTAAAGCCCACACTGCCTTTTCCTCTCTCATGTCTAAGGGCCTCTATTATTGCCAGTTTTGCTCTCACCTGACTGTTGAAGTGGCCAAAAAGGATATACCAAAACTTCCCATTTTCTGAGGACTAATAGCTGAGCCTCAAAGGTTTTTAGGATTTCCCAGATGGACATTGGTGATGTCACTTGATCAATCAGCTTTTATATCAGATCCTGCACTTCATCTTGAACTTCGTCTCTGTCTACTAAAGCTAAAATAACCATTGTAACTTAGGACTTAAATTGTGCTGATAAACTTCACAAAAGCATTTACAATTTTCTAATCCAGTTGACGATACCAGGTAGTTGTGAGGTGTCTCAGGTCATGTTTTAGGCCCAGACCTCTGCTGGGGATGCTGAGGTGGAATAGCAGTTTTTGGCCACCTGTAGCTGGCTGCCCATGTCCTGCTGCTTCACTTGGATGCAGAAGTACTCCATACAGTGGGCCACTGTGGGGACATGTTAGCCCTGCCCAGCCTGACCAGGAACAGCTGCTGAGACACCATGATAGCCAGAAGCAGTGCCCGGCACTGAGTAGCTCCCCAAAAAAATTTCCTCTCCTTGAGTTTGTTACTGGCTTTCCTCTGGATTACAAAGAGGGCCTGCCTCAAGGGCTCCCCCTACTGCCATCTGAGTGTCTCCAAAGGGCTGAGTGGCCCATCGTGTTCTGTTTGGGAAGCCACATTTGTGCTGCTGCCTTATTCTTCCTCTAGCTCTAGAGCTGTTTGCAGTGTTTACCTGTGCTGACGGGGCATAGTTACTCTCTACCTTAACAAGGCTAGTCTTGGGGATTCTCATTTGGGGGTTTATGTTGTTCTGGTTACCTGGAGAGATAGTACCCCTGGAGAGATGGGCTGCCTCATGGTTGTTCATGCTGCTGACAAGCTCCACCACTGCTCTTTCCCACCAGGTTGCTAATTATGGAATGGGAGGACAGTACGAGCCACATTTTGACTTCTCTAGGGTAAGGCTCAAACCACCATTGCTTTTAAAGGGCCCTGCCCCAACTGGTATGAGAAGGCTGGAGCTTCTAGAAGCATTTCAGCCTTCACGCCAGGCTCCCTTGCCTCATGAGGGCCAACTCATTGTTACTGGAGAAACCCAAATCTGGAACCACAGTCCAAGGCAGCCTGGCTGTTTTCCCTGTGATGTGGGGTGTGTTCTTCCTGCCCAACTCTGGCGTTCTTTGCCCTGACTCTAAAGCAGAAGACTGCACTAGGTCTCCATGAAAGCTGTTTCTGCCCACTTTACCAGTTTCTGCCCTGGCAGGGTTTCCTTGGCAGCCTTAGCCCATGGTCCAGGCTGATGTATATATCACATACTTGTTACCTTTTCTGAACCTGTTGGTCCCAATCCTGTGGGTGGTGGGCGAAATCAGTTGCAAACTTGGGTGAAAGTTGTTGTTTGTTGCAGCGACCTTTTGACAGCGGCCTCAAAACGGAAGGGAATAGGTTAGCGACGTTTCTTAACTATGTAAGTATAGGGTCCAGGCCCGCCTGTTCACTCTCACTTAATTTTATAGAACCATGAGCAAGATGTTTTCAAGCATTTAGGGACGGGGAATCGTGTGGCCACATTCTTAAACTACGTGAGTATGATGTGTGCAGTTTGTGGGCCTTAAGGGGAGCCTGGGTCTAGAATGCTCTCATATCCACCCATGCCTATCAGGGCTGATACCACCAGCATTGCTCAATGGTTGGGTCCTTCAGGCCCTCAGCACCCTTCTTGGCTGGAGAAGAGACTTAGCCTCTGTTTTCATTTGCAGACTCCCCCCATCCTCCAGGACTTTCCCATCTCTGGCTCCTTTTTTAGGGGCCCAGTGTTAGTCTGGACTTGGGGCGTAGGTGCCCTGGAAGGTTCCCTCCTTGGAAGCCAAGTTAGGAGGTTCTCTTAGATGAAACATACCTTTATTTCCCCAGACCCAGTGGCCTGCCTCCCACCTGCTTCTTGTGTTCCAGCCACAGGCCGTCGGGTTTACCTCTCACATGAGGAGCAGTTTCCGCTCTCCTCTGCTGAGAGAGCCAACTGGAAAGAGGCAAAACTGTCAAGAAACTTAGAGACAGAAGCCCTTGTCCATTTTTTCCTTTGGTCTCTCATTTACATTTTATTGTGTGGTTTTTGTGTGCTGGGGACTGCCATGAACATGCTGGTGTGTGGGACTCTCTTGTAAGGCTTATGGTCTAATACGAGAGGCTTACTTTAAATTTAAGAGAGGTAATTGTTTAGTTACCATGGTGACAAGTACTTTGATGAAGTAGCTCAGGCTTGGGGTTCAGAGAGGGCCTCCCTTGGGAAGTAACGTGTCAATATTGAGACTTGAAGATTGGGTGGAAATTAGCTGGTGGAACTTGGAAAGTGTGTAGAGACCTGGAAGCGGGAAGGAGCGTGGGATGATGGAAAGATAGAAAATGCTGGTGGCTCAAAGGCAGTGCATGAATTGAGAGTGGCTAAAGAGAGAGACTGGTGAGACTAACAGGGCCTTCGGGTTCTAGAAAAGAGTTTGGATTTGATCCCCCGGGCAGTGGCTGTGAGGAGTTTTCATCTTACTCATTTTCCATGTTTGTCAAGTGCCCTTCAGTCTGTCTGGTATGTGTCCTGTGGAAATATTTATTAGCTCCAAATATTATTACATTATAGGCAAAATACTTGAAGTGAGAGAGCCAGATGAGAAAGAAGTGGTACTTTGGGCATGAGTTGTGGCACACTCTGTGGGCATGAATGCAGCCTCATTTCCATGGAACTTTTGTTTATTTTGAGGCCTCACCACGGGAGAGAGCAAGGCCTCTGTAGAGACAGTGCCCTACCTGGGAGGGTGAAGGTCTCACTAGAGCAGCAAGTTATTAAAACCTGAGAAACAGAGCCCACAGCAGGGGCCATAAATGGTGTTGGAAGCAGCAGGGAGTTCATGAGGCGTAGTAGCCTAGGTGAGGCCCAGGCTAGATGGGGTACAATGGGTCAGGGGTCGGCAGGCATCTCTGAGTATAGACTCAAGATTGTTCCCATCTGAGGATAGCTGGTATGTGGGTCTCCTGCAGGCCAACAGCTCTTGAGTGCCTATGGCATGGAAACTTTTGGTGAATCACACAGATTAATCAGGATTTAGGGAGGGGCAGAGCATGGGAAGAGCCTTTTTGGGCAGAAGGGCTGCCTATGGATCTGAGCCTCCAAGCAGTGCTGCTCATGCTTAGAGGAGGGTGATCTGCACACCTTGTCACGTCCTCTGTGGCTCAGTTGCTCTGAGAGCCTTGGGTAGAAGGGCCAAGCTTTATGCCTTGTGTTCCCAGATGAGCGATGTAGAATCTGGTGGTGCCACTGTCTTTCCTGATCTGGGGGCTGCGATCTGGCCTAAGAAGGTAAGTTCTGATTCTTGTGGGTCATGTTGAAGCAGGGCTTCAGTCCCCCATTCCCATTCCTCAGCCTGCTTAACTGACTGGGAGAGGCCTTAGTCCCTTTCTGCCTGAAATCTGACCTTGTGACTTCAGCTTCTATCTGGAGAAAGGGTGGGTAGGGATGTCCCTTTAAGGGCAGCTAGGTTTCCAGATATTCACCATGACTTGAAGTGTAGGTGCTTTCTGGGGAACTTCTTTGTCACTGGAGTCTCAGAGCCCTCTCCCCCTGTACACAGGAAAGTGAGGGCGTTTCTGCTCAGGGAGGGGCTTTGTGGTGCTTGGGGTCAGGTTCTCAAGCCCAGTCTCTAAGGATGTGGTTTGACAGGTCATCTCTTTTCCCAGGGCACAGCAGTATTCTGGTACAACCTCCTGAGGAGTGGAGAAGGTGACTACAGAACAAGACATGCAGCCTGCCCCGTGCTTGTGGGCTGCAAGTGGGGTGAGTGGCTTAAAGTGTGATGTTGGCCTTGGTGGCCTAAGTCTAGGCTTTAGTGGCTGGCTTTAAGCTCTGAGCTGGGAGACAACTGCTGCCAGATTTTCACAAAACTAAAATTTTCCCTTTAAATTTTTTTTTTCTCCTGCTAACTGGTAGTCCCATCCAGCCAGTTAGCTGTCCACTCAGCTGGTTATGTGCCAAGACAACCATTTGGGATCACGCTCAGAGATGCCAAGAGAGCTGAAGAAGCCCCAAGGAAGACTAGCACAAGCATCAGAGGTCCAGGATAGCTCCCCAGACGAGTGGACTCTGGCAGGGGTTCTGAGGGAGCACTGGAATCAGAGGAGAACAGGTGTCCTAAGCAAGCAAGGCCCACATAGAACAAGGCACAGGCTAAAATCATAGGTATGAAGACTGGCTGCCTTTGTCACCTGAATAATGGGAGGCCTGTGGAACAGGAGCCAAGAGATGAGGTTTGAGACAGGGACAAAACCACAGAGGCTGAAGCTTGAGCCTCCTTCCGGAAGCAGCTGTGGTGAGTGAGCTATGGACAGGCTTGAACTGGGATGTGACAGGAAGTGATCACAAAGAGATGAGTTTGTAGCCCGCCTAGGGAGTTTTGGGAATAAATAGTGATAGGTTTAAAAAAAATTAAGCAAATAAAAAAGAGAATTGAGGCAATTGCTGACTTTAGGGAAAAAAATTACACAAGAGAAGAAATATAAGTATAATCTATTAGGTAGCTCATGTGTGAGCAGTATTTATATGACGTAATGTAAACACTTAATATGAATTTACCTAAAACTTGTGATTTAACTCTACTAGGAAGACAGGAGGGAATAAATATATTTTTTAGGGCTAAAAGAATTCCAAAATTGGAAGTAAGAAATAGCACTATAAGCATGTTATTTAGAAAAATGAGGCTAAATATCAGAAGAATCAACTAAAGAAGTTGAATATCTTCTGGGGATTAGTGGTGGGAATGGGTAGGTAAGGAGATTGCTATTTATCATTATAAGCTTTGTAGATGGTTTGAGATTTTTCAATGAAGTATGTGTATTACTTTTAAAATTATATTTAAAAAGCTCTATGATTTCAGTAGTGCATTAGAATAAGTTTTGTTTTATTCATTGTGCAAGAGACTATGTTGAAGAATGAAATGGTGATACATAGGCATCTGAGATACAACCTTAGGTGACAGACAGTGCTAGCACCAGCTCGGCCTCTTTGTTACCCACAGCACACAGATTGGATCTGCTGGCCCACAGCTCCCGAGGTTGATGTCTAGGCCCTCCACAATCCTGACAGGCTTCCTCATCTTTATCTCCTACTTCTCAGTTCCCACCCACCACAGTCCAGTAATATCAAGCTTCTTGGTGTCCTTAACTCAGCATGGTGGTTCATACCTTGATGTTTTGCTCTTTTCCCTTTTCCTGGACCCCCTTGGCTTAGGAACCATTGTGGTCTGTCTGTCTTCTTTCCTGGGCAACTCCTGTTCAACTTCATATCCCAGGTCTAGGGGTTCCCCTTCCTCCACATGATTAGATGCCCTTTGACTCTGTTTCCATGGCAGCCTTATATACGTCTCTCCTGGGTCACTGGCAGACTTATACAATTATCTGTCTTCTTCACAAGCTCCTGAGCAACTTGAGGCATGAGACCAGGTTGTACTCACATCTGATTCTCAGGGCCCAGTCCGAGATCCATCATGAAGGAGCCATTAATTTTGGATGCTGAACTAAACAACAGGATTGTAACATACTTTCTGTCTGTTCACAGTCTCCAATAAGTGGTTCCATGAACGAGGACAGGAGTTCTTGAGGCCATGTGGATCAACAGAAGTTGACTGACATCCTTTTCTGCCCTTCCTCTTCCCGGCCCCCCAGCCTTTTGTCTTCAAGTTCAACGTGACAGACACCTCTCTATATTCCAGCCCCTGTTAGGCGGGTCTTTGGGGTAGTGAATGTTTGTCTGGAGCAGAGAGAGTGGACAGGGGAGGGTCGTTGGTGACCTTGGTCCCAGCCTCTCTGGTCAGCCTGTGCCATCTCAGGTCAGAGCTGCTGTAGCAGAGTCAGGCTGTCTAGCACCTAGTAAGGTGCCTTTGTACCTCAGATGTTTTAGGTGTGAGATGTTTCAATGAACCAAAGTTCTGATACCTTGTTTACATGTTTATTTTTATGGCATTTCTATTAATGTGGCTTTAACCAAAAAATAAAATGTCCCTGCCAGAAGCCTTAAAGAGCCTTATTTGGAGTATTTTTTTCTTTTTTAAGATGGGGAGCTTTTACCATTTCACCATTTCCTATGCACCTCTGTGGAGGTAGAACCTGGGTAATGAATACTTCAGTGGCAAAACCCTGACCTTGAGTACTGGATCTGGTTTTAACACTTATATCTCCTACAAGATTTAGTGTCCTTTCTGGAAAGTAAGGGAAATAGTTTCTCTCTGCCTCCCAGAGAACATAGAGATCATAATATGTTCATAATTGTGATGCATGATTGTTATAATTTGAAATCTATTTTAAAATTTGAGATATACATACAGAATTGTGAAACTCAGATGTACAGTTTAAAGACTCTGAAGGTGAGCACAAGCACATATGTCACCAGCACGCAGATCATTTTCAAATCCACACCCAGGAGCCCCTTGTAAGCCTCTCCTGGATCACATCTCCCACCCTGCCCACCTCAGTCTGCCTCCCTAGTACCTTGGCAGTAACCATTGTCTGACTAATGATTTATGGTAGTCATTTCTTGGTTCTTTGCAGTTTTACTACCTGTGTCTCTATCCCTAAACAAATAGTCATTTTGTTTTCCCTGATTTTTGAATTTTTTGTAGATGGAGCTAGAATATATTTTGCGGGGAGTTTGGCTTCTTTCATTCAGCTGTTATTTTTAAGATTAATACATGTTGTTCTATAGCTGTAGTTTGTTTTAATTTGTATAGTTTACTGTTTTGTTAATGTATATGGTGAGACGATACCTTAATATAGCCAATTACTTTTGATAGACATGTGAGTTGGTTTTAGTCTTATTATGAGTAATGCTGCTGTTTTTATGTGTGATTCCTGATGCACATAAATACACATCTCTGTAGAATATATATCTAAAAGTGGAAATGCTGAGTCTTAGTGAGTCTTCAATCTTATCATATAATGTATTAAAGAGTGGTTATGCACATTCCCACCAGGAGTAAATGAGAGATCCCAACCTTCTCCGATATTTGGTATTGTTAACACTTCTGCATTTTATATGGTTTATATAGTATTATCTGTTTTAACATGATTGTTCATGACATCAAATACCTTTTTGTATGTTTATTAGTCTTTGTTTCTTTAACTGCCTATGCAAGTCTTTCTGCCTATTCAAGTCTTTTCTCATAGGAATTTCTAATATATTATGGACACAAGGTCTGTTGGTTATATGTTTTACAAATGTCATCTTTTTTTCTAGATTGTCTTTTCACTCTGAGTGAACAGTTCTTAATTTTTATGTCAAATTTATCAAGTTTTTCCTTTTTGATTTATGTTTTTTTATGTCTTGTTTAAGAAATTCTTCTATACCCAAAGATTATTAAGGCATTTTCTTTATTATTTTCTAAAAGCATTATAGTTTTATCTTTTTCCTTTATGTCCTTTAATACACTTGGGTTTTATTTTTGTATTGTAGTATGAGGTAGTTTTATTTGTATTGTAGTATGAGGTAGTTTTATTTTTGTATTGTAGTATGAGGTAGAAGGGCTGACTTAAAAAATCTTTTTGCGTATTTTATTAGGGTAGGATAGGCTTATGGTACAGGAATAAAATAACCCCTAACTCTCAGTGACATAATATATAAAACTGTGCCTCATGCAAAAAATCACTTGGTCTAGAGCAACTGTTGCTGCCTACTACCATCTAATTTCCTTCTAATGCTTTGCATAGGCAGAACTTAACAGGAAACCAACTGGTAAGGGCATCTGGGAAATATAGTTTACAGAATTACAACTGTAATATAGCAGCAGAGTATAGAAGAATGAGCCGAGTATAGAGCTGAGAAATAAGAGAAAAAGTACTGGCATGCTAGTTTTCATTTTTCCTATTCAAGCTAACCTACTTAGCTTAGCATTAACATGTTCATGATGGTACCAAAGAGTTGGACATTTCAGTGGGCATTTGACAGTGTGCTAGGGATGTTACAGTCTGTTATTTCAAACTTAAAACAACTCTTTAGGTAACAAAGAAGATGAAGTTTAGGTTATGTACTTGAGGTCACATAAGGTATCCCTGTTGTTTAGTGAAAAGCCTGGAAATCAAACCCTGCTCTGGCAGCTGTTCAAAGCCTTTGCTCAAAAAGTATATTTTCATCCAGCCAACAGTTTTAAAGCTCTGATATGGAAACAAAGATGAATAAAATACTGCCTTTACCTTTAAGTAATTCAGAGTAATGAAAGAGATTTGTAAATAGATGTGTGAAATGTGAGAGGTCTGATAATGGAGGATTAGTGCTCAAGTAGTACAGGAGAGTGAGGGACTAATTTAACCAGAGAAGTTGGCACTGCAGTAGGCAACATTAATCTGAGTCTTGAAGCATAAGTAGAAATTTGCTTTCTTGCTATCCCAGTTTGCTATACATGCACCTGGCTTAAAAAATAAGGAACAGGAGAGCTTACCATGACTAGTTCTTCCCCACCCTACTTCTCTCTTCTCTCCTTGTCTCCCTTCTTAGAGGAACCTCTTTCTATTGTCTTTACTTTTAATTTTTCTCACTGTGAATCATAGACTTACAAAGTGCTTTCTCTTGCTTTTTCCACTTTAGAAGTTTGAGAGATGATCATTGTTATATACACTATTTTTCCTGATACCTCCCATCCCTTTGCCACTTTTTGGTAGTAATATTATTTATAGTCCTGATAACATAAACCTTTTGCTCCGTAGGCCTAAAGTAGTATCTCTGACATTCTAGTAAGTGACATGAAGATCTAGACTTGTGTTTGACCAAACAACTAGTCACCATAATCTAACCAAGTTGACACATAAAATTAATTAGTACATGCCCTTTACCTCTCAACTTCTGTCGTTATACTTTGGACACTGTTTTAGTATCTAAGATAAACTGATTTTAAAAGTTGAAAAACAAAATACTATTTTTCTTAATTTAAATGAATTTGTAGTCAGTATAATGATATCAAAAAGAATCTATTCCTTACTTGTCTAATAAAATTCAAAACAAATTTACAATGTGTATTAGTTTGGCAGAGCTGTCATAACAAAATATCACAGAGTGGATGGCTTAAACAACATTTTCTCACAGTCCTGAAGGCTAGAAGTCCAAGATCAAGATGTTGGAAGTTGTTTTTTTCCGAGGCCTCTTTCCTTGGCTTGCACATGGCCACTTTCTCACTGAGTCCTCACATAGTCACCCCTTGATCTTTGTGTTATCTGTGTCCTAATTTCCTCTTATGAGGACATCGGTCATATTGGATTAGGGCCCACCCATATGCCTCATTTTACCTTAATTACCTAACTCCAGATCCAAGGTATTGGGGGTTAGGGCTTCAACATGAGAATTTTGGGGGAACATATAATGCTACTAGGAAATCATGTTAGATCTGAAACACTACTAGGAATAACAGCAAAATATCTTTCCTTGTTCTTTGTACACCAGATATATTTTATCATGAACAAGGGTGTCAGATTATTAAAGCATGTTTGCATTAAGAACATCGTAACAATAGAAGAAAGTTTTGTTGATTTTTTTTGAAGAGGTAAAAGAGGGTGACCTTATGAAATTCTTAATAAATTGTAAAAGATGATATTGACATACATTTTTTAAGGCCAATGTTATGATAATGGAACAAATATAACAGGGTGTATACAAGCCATTATTTCCCCCCAAACGATGATGCCAAATTTGTGCCTCGCTCAGTTCATACTCTTAATCTGCAAAAATGCTGCTTTCATTGAATTTAACCTTTTTAGTATTGTATAAAGGATAAACATTTTTGTGAATTCAATGAGGAGATAGAATATTACATGTATTCTAAAAACTACAGTACAACATAAATAGAAATCCTGAGGAGCATCAAGATGAAATATAATCGGGGCACAAACTAAAGATATTTATTAAATATTAAAAGATATAACATCAGATGAAAAAATGAAATATGCTGAAATAGCAAGCAAAAATAGATTACAAATTTTTATGCAACTTATCCACATGGGATGTTATTTTAAACTAAGTAGAAAAAGTTAAAGGTTTACAATAGAAAAAATACCCACTACTATATACAATAGAAGGCTCATGTTATTGCTTATAATAAATGTAAGCAAATAACTCAAAATATGTTTAATGTAAAAATTTAACAAGAGATATGAATATACTTCCTGAATTTGACAATGAAAGAAATACACAAATCACTGGCCGAGTGCATCAATTATTATAGGAAGAGTGTTTATTAAATAGAAATTAAAGAGATAATAGTTGTCCTAGAAATAAATGAAGATATGCAAAATCAAATGAAGTGTCTTCAATTATTTTGAATTTTTACCTGGAGAAGTTATTTTCTATGAATACATCTGATTTACAAAAAGCAACTTCTTCAGTAGTCTGATGATTTAAATCTTGGGGCAATTTCTTTTGAAGTGATTTTAAGCAGCACACAATATCAATAATTTGTAATATAAAAATCAGCATTGTGTTTGCATCCTCTAAAAATGATTCACAATTTTTTTAGTACAATCTTATCCAAATTTGGAAGTGTTAGATAGGACAAGGATCTCAAGGGCTGGGTGGTTCTTACCAAATGCTATTTTTTCTAAATGCTAAAATGTAGCACAATGTTTGGCAGATGAGCTTGACCTGAATTACAAGGTTAAGTTTAGCCAGTTGCAAAGAAGAAATCAACATGTCATTAACCAAATAGTATGTATAAGCAATGGTTAAGCCTCCCTTCAGAGAGACAGAACTTAGGATGTGAATCCCTTTTCCTTTACTTGCTGCAACCACCTTGGACATCTTGTGCCTGAACAGAACACCCCAGGCAGTGAACCCATTAAGTTCAGAAGTGCTCTAGAGAACGTTAAAAAAAAAAAAACAATTCCAGTCACAGTGGCATCCTACAAAAGAAATTTCAGTAAACTGAAGTTAATTAAAAATTGTTTAAGATCGCATTTGGGCAAGAGAAGTAAATTTTGAGAATTTTGTTGATGAGTTTGCTTCTATCAAAGCCAGGAAAATAAAATTTGTAATTTTTTATTTTTGGTATAATATTTAAACTTAAAAATAATGTGAATTTTAATATACCCACTTTTCAAAATTTCAATATTTTCAACTAATTTACTAATTTGGGAACATTAACCATTAAAAAATATGCAAAAATATGTAAGGAGCACTTCAAAAGAATTTGCCTCAAGCTGCTATGTGACTTGGCACATCATTGTTCTTATATTTCCAAGCTTGGCATCCAAGCTCTAACATTAAGGTTGCCAGATTTAGCAAATAAAAATACCGGACATCCAGTTAAACTTTAATTTCATATAAACAGCGAATAGTTCTGCATGAGATACAATAAAATATTTTTATTTCTTCTCCCAACTGCAAATTTAACTGGGCACCTTGCATATTATCTGACAACCCTAAACATAATTATCCTATGTTCTAGAAAAAACTGCCTGCTTCCCTGTTCCAATTTCCCTGTTCCAGCAACGTTGTCTGGTGACTCTGGCCGCTGGCTACACAGCAGTGGCGAGGGCGCCCACTCGTGCAGTCACGAGGCTTCGACGCACACCGCGTGAGCACGTCCAGTCCTTACCGGGTCTGGGAGACCCCGCGTCCTCACCTCCGCGGAGGGCTGGCTCCGCTCTGTCACTTGGCTTGTCAGGACCTCTGTAGTTGCTGGTTCTCCCTGGCATGTTCTCCGCTCAGGTAGTCACAGTGTTTCCACCCTCATTCCTTTCAGGCTGATCACATATCCCCTTCTCAGGCCATTCAAGACCACCATGAAGCCTCTGTTTCCTCGTTCCTTCCCCCTAACTCTGCTTTATTTTTCTTTATAGAACTTACCAACACCTGTTAAGTGTTATTTGTGTTAGTTTACAGTCTGTCTCCTCTAATAGGAATGGAAGCTCCTTGGGGGAAGTTTTGTTTTTTCAATTCTCTGTCCCCACCGCCCCAAATGGCCTGTAGTGTGCTACAAATAACTCGTTCAAGGATCGGTGAAGTGGGACAGTAAGGAGGGAGCGCAGTTCCCGGATGGGCGCCTTGTGGGTAACCTTGGGGATGATCTTGTGTGAACTTCCAGGGGCGGGCCCAGAGGTTTCTGGGAAGCCCTTGGTCCTGTGGTAAGTGTTCCAGAAGGTGAAGCTGTGAAAATGGCTGGGGCTGAGTGCCGCATGGGCGAGGTGGTCACTGTGCATGCTGTGGCGTAGGGCTTCTGGCTGGCCCCTCCGTTCAGGCTTGCAGTGTCGGAGCAGCCCCTGAGGACCAGCTTGGCGAATCTGTTTGGGGCCGGTGGGACTCTGTCCCCTGAGCAGGGCACTCTCTGAGCAGGTGAAGCAGAGGCAGCACCCTGAAGGCTGGATAGTGCTGGATGATGTCTTGGACATCATTTCGGAGGTTGAGGCTACTTTGAAGAGGTTTATTTAACGGTTATGAAGATTCTCAATTCTAATCTTGGGGAAATTTTTTTTGTAAAGCGTTGGGGTTTAAGAGAAGTAAATAATAGGAAAAGGCCATGGAGATGTGGAAAACCACAGTTTTGTGTTTTAAAGGAAATTTTCAGTATCTTTCTGAAAGTGCTTTTGTAATGTGGAGGATAAGCAAGCTCCCAGGAGGTCTGTCTACCCTGGTATTACTCTCTTTTCTGAAAAGTCAGTCTCTTTCCTTTCATGAATTTGCAGACAACAAAACCTCACTAAAGTAATAATTAAAACCCCTCTTGTACCTGATGGCTCACAGCTGTCATTTTTGTCTGTTCTCTTGATTTCACTGGCAAGCTACTTTAAACTGTGTTCTCTAATTACTGTTCTCTCATCTCCCAGTCTTCATTTTTTTGACAAAGGAGGCCTACCCCAGCTAATTCCCTGAAACTATCTGGTAAAGTGTTCAGGGTCCTCCTAGTGGCCAAACTCAGTAGACACTTGACTTTTGTTTCCTTCAGTGAATCACTTCTTGATTCTTGGTTCTCCTTTCTTTCCCAGCCTACCTTGCTGGCTCCTTTTCATTGGCCCTCCTGTGTCCTGTATGTTCCCTAGTCTAACTAATTGTTTCCGTTTCACAATACTATACTGTAGAAAGAGATCTTATCTATTCCCACAGCTTTAACCATTTATATGCCTAGAATTTATTAAATTCTTTTTGCACTCAAATCTTTCTCTTGAGTTCTAATCTAGACCCTTATATCCCACTTCTACCTGGACTTCACACCTAAGTCTAGAATAGATATCACAAATTATTTAATGAATGATCATAATAGGGCCTGAGGTAGAAAAAAAAAAAAAACAGTTACAGTGACTGTTAACCTTTGAGGTCCCAGACCCTCTTGAGACTCTTATTAGAATCAAGGACTTTCTCCTTAGGGAGAAAGGTGCACAATAATTTTTGCCTGTAATTTCAGAGCTTCCCAGATCTACTATAGTTCGAGAACTCAGATCTTGGCTTAGGATTTCCTGAAATAAAATTAAAAAGTTTGTTCTCCTAGATATACAGCAGATCTAGAACCTTATAATGAAAGTGCATTGTATTCCAGTCTCTATGGACCATTAACTCAAATTAATCTATTATACTTATTTATGGAAACAGCCTTTAGAAATATCATCAAGAAGGAAAAGTCTAGAGCCCAAGGAAGAGAGTTTCTCATTAACTGTGTGGATTGTTTGTTTCACAATCCAGATGGGATCTACCTTAGCCTGTTCAGATACCAGGGTCTGTTCAGACATTTCAGAAAGTGCTTGCTAATGAGAATGTAGCCTGCTCCTCTTCTGAGGACCACTGCACAGCTGAGGTTTTGAGGCCTAGTGCCTTGTGGCAAAATATACATAATGTATTTATCATTTTAATTGTGAGTGTACAATTTGGTGGCATTAAATACATTCACAAGGAAGGCGTATACTCATCACTACTATCCCAAAACTTTTAAAAATCATCTTCAACATAAATTATGTAACCATTAAACCATACCTCTCCCTGTTCTTCTCCCACTAACTCCTGGTAAGTGCTATCCTGCTTTCTGGCTCTGTGAATTTGCCTATTTCTAGATACCTTGTATAAGTGGAACCATATAATATATGACTTTCTGTGTCTGGCTTATTTGAATAAGCATGTTTTCATAGCCCATGCTTGTGGTAGTATATATCAAAATTTCATTATTTTTTATGTGTGAATAGTATTTTGTGTATATGCCACATTTTGTTTATCTCTTCGTCTGTTTTGATAGACACTTGGGCTGGTTCCACATTTTGGCTATTGCAAATAATGCTGCTATGAATATTGGTCTTCAGGTATCTTTTCGAATCTC
The DNA here is from genome assembly GCA_004027375.1 of Macroglossus sobrinus. Lineage (NCBI taxonomy): Eukaryota > Metazoa > Chordata > Mammalia > Chiroptera > Pteropodidae > Macroglossus > Macroglossus sobrinus. The sequence continues at coordinate 104,085 of PVKZ01000498.1, forward strand.
TGTTTACCTAGGAGTTGTATTGCTGCATCATGTGGTAGTTACGTTTAATTTTTGAGAACTGACAACTGTTTTCCACAGTGATTGCACCATTTTATTTTCCCACCAGCAATGCACAAAAGTCCCGATTTCTCTACATCTTCATCAACACTTCTTATTTTCCATTTAAAAAGAATTATAACCATTCTAGTAGGTGTGAGTTGGTATCTCAGTGTGGTTTTAATTTGCATTTCCCTAATGACTATTGTGGTTTTAATTTGCATTTCCCTAATGACTATATTCATCTGCATATTGACCATTTGTATATATACCTTCTTTGGAGACATACAATGTGTATTCAAGTCTCTTACCCATTTTTTAATTAGATTGTTTTGTTGTTGAGTTTTAGATGTTCTTTGTATTTTTAATATTAATCTCTTTTCAGATATATGATTTTTAAATATTTTCTTTAATTAGTAGGTTGTCTCTTCACCTTTTTGATAGTATCCTTTGAAGTACAAAAGTTCTTAATTTTATAGAAGTTTTTTTATGTGGCTTGTCCTTTGGTCATATTCATGAAATTGTTGCCAAACTCAATGACATGAAGGTTTCCCCCAGTATTTTCTGCTTAGAGTTTTATAGTTTCAACTCTTAACTTTAGATTTTTGACTAAACTGAATGGATTAAACTTAATGGATTTTGAGTTAATTTTTGTGTATGATATAAAGTTTCATTTCATTCTTTTGCATGTGGTTATCCAGTTTTCTCAGCATTATTCATCCTCAAGAGTGTCCTTTCCTCACTGAATGATCATAACATTCTTGTTGAAAGTTAATTGACCATGAGTGTGATGGTTTATTTCTGGGCTTTCTATACTATTCCATTGGTTTATATGTGTGTCCCTAGGTCTGTTACATAGTGTTTTTTTTTTTTAAATTTTATTTGTGGTAAAATACATACAAATTTTACCCTCTTACCATTTTTAAGCATACAGTAATGTTACATACATTCAATAATGTTGCATACATTCATATTTATACAACAAATCTCCAGAAATCTTTTGTCTTTCAAAAGTGAAACTCTATACCCCATTCCTCTCTCCCCCTAGTCCCTGGAAACCTCTCTTCTACTTTAGGTATCTATGAATCTGATTGCTCTATGTATTTCATAAACATGGAATCATATAGTATTAGTCTTTTTGTGACTGGCGTATTTCACTTAGCAGTTGTCTTCAGGTTCATCCACATTGTAGCCTGAGTCAGAATTTCCTTCTTTTTAAAGGCTGAATAATATTCCCATGTATGTATATACCACATTGTATTTATCCATTCACATGTCAGTGGACACCTGGATTACTTCCACCTTTTGACTGTTATGGATGATGCTGATATAAATATGAGTGTACAAATAAGTCCTCAAGACCCTGCCTCCGAGTCTTTTGGGTATATGCCTAGAATTGGAATTGCTGGATCATTCTATTTTTAACTTTTGAGAACTACCATACTCTTTTCCATAGTGGTTGTACCTTTTTACATTGCCTCCAACAGTGCTTAAGAGTTTTAGTTTCTCAGGTTTTTTTAATAGCAGCCATCCTAATGGATATGAGATGTTATCTCATTTTGGTTTTGATTTGCATTTCCTTAATGATTAGTGATGTTGAGCATCTTTTCATGTGCTTATTGGCCATTCGTATTTGTTTTGGGGAAATGTCTATTCAAGTCTTTTGCCCATTTTTTAAAATCAGATGTTTTGTTGTTGCTGTTTAGTCATACTGTTTTAATTACTCTAATAGTTTTGTAGAAAGTTTTGAAGTCAAGATGTGTGAATCTTCTAACTTTATTTTCCTTTTCAATTGTTTTAGCTATTTGGGATCCCTTGGAATTCTAGATAAATCAAAGTTTCTGTTTCTGCAAAAGAGGCTATAGGAATTTTGATAAGGATTGCATTGAACATATTGATCGCTTTGGGTAGTATTGACATAATGAAGAATGAATGACTTAAGTCTTTTACCCATTAACCTGGGCTTTTTTTCTCCATTTATTTATACCTTTTCAAATTTCTTTCTTCTGTGCTTTGTAGTTTTTAGTATGCCAGTCCTTCACCTTGTTGGTTAAAATAATTTCTAACTATTAATTCTTTCAGATGCTATTATAAAAGGAATTATTTTCTTAATATCTTTTTCAGATTTTTTCATTGTTGCTGTACGGAAACACAACAGCTTTTTGTGTGTTTATCTTATACCCAGCAACTGCGCTGAATTAGTTTATTAGCATGAGTGGCTTTCTTGTGGAATTTTTGAGATTTTCTGTATGTAGGAGCTTACCTTCTGTGAGCAGAGGTTGTTTTACTTTTTCCTTTCCAATTTGGATGCCTTTTATTTTTGTTGTCTAATGGCTCTGGCTATAACTTCTAGTACAGTGTTGAATAGTAGTGATAAAAGTGAGATTCTTTGTCTTGTTTCAGATTTTACAGGGAATTTGTTATTGTATAATTTGTTTTTGTATAACTTGTTATCATATAATTGTTCATAGAATTCTCTTATGCCCCTTTTTATCTCTGAAGGCTGGTAGTAATGCCCCACATTCATTTCTGATTTTTGGCTATTTGCATCCTGTCCTTTATTCTTTTTGTCAGCCTAGCTGCAGATTTATCAATTGTTAATCTTTTCAAAGAACCAATTTAAAATTTTTTTTCTATTTTTTATTCTTTATTTTGATTATCTCTGGACTAATCTTTATTATTTCCTTCCTTCTGTTATCTTTGGATTTAGTTTTTCTTTTTCTAGTTTCTTAAGTTGTGAAGTTAGGTTGTTGACTTGAGATTTTTTTTTTTTTACATAAGCAGTTATACCTATAAATTTTCCTTTTATCCCAAAAGTTTGGGTATGTTGTGTTTTCATTTTTATTCATCTCAATATTTTTAATTTCTCTTTTGATTTCTTCTTTCACCAACTGGTTGTTTAACTGTGTCGTTAATTTCTCCATATTTGTGAATTATCCCATTTTCTTTCTATTATTGGTTTCTAACTTCATCCTCTTCTAGTCAGAGAAAATAACTTTATGTGATATCTATCTTTTAAAATCTGTTGTGACTTATTTGTGGCCTAACATGTGATCTGTCCTAGAGAATGTCCCATATATACTTGAAAAGAATGTGCACTTGAGAAGAATATTCTGCTGTTGTCGAATGGATTATTCTGTATCTGTCTCTTAGGTCTAGTTGATTTATTGTGTTATTCAGGTTCTCTATTTCCTTATTCATCTTTTGTCGTGTTAATCTATCCTTTATTGCAATTGGGGCATTGAATTCTTCAACTGTTTTTGTAGAACTATCTATTTCACCTTCTGTTTTGTCAATTATTGCTTCATATATTTTGAGGATCTATTATTAGGAATGTAAATATTTATAATTATATCTTCTTTCTGTATTGAACCATTTACTAATATATAATGATCTTAGTCATTCTAACCTTTTTGGATTTAAAGTCTATTTTTTTTTTCTGCTTGCTCATATCTGCTTTTAAACACTTTGGTATATTTTTTTAAAATTTCAATTATTGTGCTTTTTAACTACATAATTTCATTTGGGCTCCTTTTTATAACATCTGTCTTTTTGTTGGTATTCTCATTTTATTCATGTGTCATTTCTTATCTTTGTTCACAACTTCCTTCAGCTCTTTAAATATCTTAAGGAGAGTTTTAAGCCTTTGTCTAATGGGTCTGACATCTGGGTTTCCTCAGACATAATTTCTGTTGATTAATTTTGTTCTTATGAATGGACCATACTTTTTTCTTTCTTTGTATGCCTTGTGATTTTTTCTTTGTTGAAAACTGGACATTTGAAATTTATTTTGTGGTAATTCTGGAAATAGAATTCTTCCCCTTCCCAGGGTTTGCAGATTTTTTTGTTTTTGTTTTACAGTGTCACTGTGCTAGGGAGCAGCCTGAGATGAAAACTTAATGTCTTCTCAAAGTCTTTTCTGAGCCTAGGCATGTGCAGTGGCTTCCTAAATTTCTCTTAAATGTGGTTGTCTTTGAATGCCCATAAATATAGATGTGGCTCTTTTATATCTCTTGGAAGCTGCTTTAACTGATAGGATTTGGAACAATGACAGCCAGCCTCTGTGGCTCAATAATCTGAAGCAGCAATCTTCAGTCAGACTGAAAACCTGATATTTGGAGGACAAGGTCCTTATTACCCACTCTGGCTCAGCCATGCCAGAAACATGAATTGCTCTCCCAACTGTTACTTCCCAGTAGTTGAGGTCTGAAATCAAATGATGTTAACTGAAATTTACCTCCAAGCTTTCCCCTGGAAGCAGCAAACTTTCAAATATACTCTAGAGTTTCACAACAGTCACTTCAGACAATTTCTGGCAATGCAGTTATTGTCTAGGTGGAGAGACAGAGTCCTGGCTGTTTCTACGCTGCTATATTCCCTGATATCACTCCAGGCTCTGCTTATTTTTCTTCATTCATTTTTATCTCTGTTCCTGAGATTGGATAATCTCATTTGAGTTGTCTTCACGTTCAGTAATTTTTTCTGCCAGTTCAGATCTTCTGGTAAGCCCCTCTAGTGAATTTTACATTACAATTTTTTTGTATTTTTCAACTCCAGAATTTCTATTTGGTTCTTTTTTATACTTTGATTCTCTTCATTGATATTTTATCTTTGATGAAACATCTTTATTTAAAAAAATTTTTTAGACATGATTGCTTTAATTCTTTGAAAGTAGTTATAATAATTGATTTAGGTCTTATTAAGTAAGTTCAGTATATCAGGCTTCCACACTGCTTTTCTGTTTAAGAACCATACTTTTCTGTTTCTTTTCATGTCTTGTATTTTAGGGGTGTAAAAATTGGATATTTAAAATAATGAAATATGGGAACTCTAGAAATTGGAATCCCCTCATCACACTCCCAGGGTTTGTTATTGTTGATTCAGTTTAGTGACTTTCATGATGTAAGTCTGTTTTGTATGGTCATTTAAGTTTCTGTTAGGTTAGCTTTGTGGTCAGTTAATTATTGGGCAGAGATTTATCCTTAGATATCTTGAACCAAAGTTTTCTTAACCTTTGCTGAGGGACTCTGTGGATGTCACGGCACATGTTCAATACTCTTGTCAGGTAAATTACATCTCTGCTTTATCCTTCACATACTGCCTGTGCAGAGACTCAAGGACAGCAAGAAGTGAGAGGTTAGGACCCTCTTAGGTCTTTCCTGGGAACGCACATAGCACTGTACATATGTGTGGCACGCTAGAGCCCTAAGACTGTGTCATAGCTTTTCAGAGTAATCTATGAACAGTTAATTCCCCAGTTTTCCCTTATACTAAGGGTTCTGATGTAAAAAGTGAACAACATGTTAGAATGGGTGGGTAACATAAGCAGAGAAATAGAAACTCTGAGAAAGATTCAAAAGGAAATGTTAGAAACAAAAAAATTACTCTAACAGAAATGAAGAATGCCTTTGATGGGCTCATCAGTGTCCTGGATATGGCTGAGGAAAGAAACAGTGATCTTGAAGATATGTCAACAGGAATGTCCCAAACTAAAAAGAAAAACAATGTAAAAAACAGGACAGAACATCCAAGAATTGTGAGGAAATTACAAAAAGCATAACATATGTGTAAGGGTAATACCAGAAGAAGAAGATATAAGGGGACACAAGAAATATTTGAAGTAATAATGGCTTACAATTTTCCAAAATTGTGACAGACACAAAACCACAGATCCAACAAGCTCAGAGAACACCAGGTGGGAAAGATACCAAAAATTTTATACCTAGGCAACTGCATTGAACCTGCATAAAATCAAAGACAAAGAAAACATCTTGAAGGAAGCTATAAGGAAAAAAAAATTACTTTACCTGTAAAGGAACAAGGATTAGAGTTATTTCAGACTTCTGTTCAGAATCATGCAAGCAAAAAGAGAATGAAATATTTAAAGTATTGAAAGAAAATAACTATCAACCTAGACTCCTGAATCCAGTGAAATTATCCTTCAAAAGTGACATAAAATAGACTCTCAGAAAAAAATTGAGAGAATTTGTTTCTGGTAGACCTACCTTGTAAGAAATGTTGAGAAGTTCTTCAGAAAGAAGAAAAATGGTACACAGACTGTGGAATAGTGGTTACCAGAGGGAAGGGATGGGGGAGGTAGATAGGAGTAAAAGGGATCAAAAATTTGGTGATGAAAGGAATTCTAATTTTGGGAGGTGAAAACATAAGACAATATGTATACAACATATTGTTGAATTGTACATTTGAAACTTTTTTTATTTTATTAATTTCACCCCAGTAATTTTTAATAAAAAGAAAAGTGGTATAGAAACTTGGACCTGTATAAAGGAAGGAATAGTGTTTGAGAAAGAATAAATGAAGGCAAAATAAAATTTTTATTTTTCTTATTTATGCCTGGTCTAACAGATAACAGTTCAAAATTATAGCAATGATTTTAGATGATTATATGTATAAGTTTATATATAAATGAAATAAATGACAGCAATGTTATAAGGGATGGGAGGGAAAAATTTGAAATACTCTGTTATAAGGTATGTGCACTACCCATGAAGCAGAATAATGTTACTCTCAAGTGGAATTAGATTAGTTGTAAATGTATATTGTAAACTTTAGAGTAACCACTAAAATTTTTTATAAGTGATATTCTAATAGGAGATATAAAATGGAATAATATAAAATGCTCAGTTAAAACCAGAGAAGGCAGAAAAAGAGCAGAAGACAAAGGAACAAAGACCAAAGGTAATGAATAGAGTAACAAATATGGTATATTGAAATCTGTATCAATAATCACTTTAAATATAAAAGATCAAAATTTACCAATTACAAGACAGACTATAAGGGTGGATTTTTTTAAAAAAAGGCCTAAGAATATGTTGTCTACCCATTATAAATACAAAGACACATATATATTAAAAAAGTAATGGAATGGAGCTTTTTTCTATGCTACCCAGAGAAAGGCCTATACAGCATTGTTCTTGGTTCCCACGTAACTTAAAGGGAAACTGTCACAATGTCTGGAGCCCTTGATATCTTGCAAATTAAGGAGGTGGATGTCCTCAAATTCCTTGCAGTAGGAATTCACATAGGTGGCATCAACCTTGACTTCCAAGTTAACAGTACATCTACAAAAGGAAAAGTGAGGGCCTCTACATCATAAATTTGAAGAGATATTGGGAAAAGCTTCTGCTGGCAGCTTGTGCCGTTGTTGGTACTGAAAACCCAGCGGATGACAGTGCCGTATCATCCAGGAACACTGGCCAGTGAGCTGTGCTGAAGTTTTGCTGCTGCCACTGAAGCCACTCTTACTGCTGGCTGCTTCACTCTTGGAGTCTTCACTAACCAGACCCAGACAGCCTTCCAGGAGCTGAGACTTCTGGTGGTTACCAATCCCAGGACCAACCACTAGCTTCTCACAGAGATGTCTTGTGTTAACTTGCTTACTATCATCTTGTGTAATGCATATTCTCCTCTGTGCTATGTGGACATTGCCATCCCTTTCAACAACAAGGGAGATCATTCAATGGGTCTGATGAGGTGGATGCTGGCCTGGGAAGTCCCATGCATTTGTGACACCATCTCCCGTGAACACCTGTGGGAGGTAATGCCTGATCTCCACTTCTACAGAGATCAAAAAAGAAGAGCAGGCCACTGGTGAAAAGGCTGTGATCAAGGAGGAATTTCAGGGTGAATGGACTGCTTCAGCTCCTGAGTTCACTAATGCTCAACCTGAAGATTGGTCTGAAGGCATGCAGGTGCCCTGTATGCATATTCAGCAGTTTCCTACTGAAGACTGGAGTGCTCAGCCTGCCACTGAAGATTGGTCTGCAGGCCCCACTGCTCAGGCCACTGAATGGGTAAGAACAACCACGGAGTGGTCTTAAGCTATTCTTCTACAAATTCTTAAACAAAATGGAAATAAAGTTCATGGAAAATACAGTTTCTAAAAGTTAAAAAGTAATGAATGGAGAAGCATATACGAAGCTAACACAAATCAAAAGAAAGCTGAAGTAGCCGTATTAATTCAGACCAAGCAGATTTCAGATCAAAGAAAATTATCAGGGATAAAAGGGGACATTATATAATAAAGGAGTTTATTTTCCAAGAAGACACACAAACCTAACAGCATAAGCAAAAAGTAATAGGACTGAAAAAGGAGAAGTAGAAAAATCTGTTACTGTCAGAGACTTCAACACTCCTCTGTTAGTAATTCACAAATGCATCAGGCAGAAAAGCAGCAAGGATATAGTTGAACTGAACATACAGTCAGTCAACTGGATCTAATTGGCATTTATAGACTACTTCATTCACCAAAGGCAACGTATATATTCTCACACTCACATGGAACATTCACTAAGGCAGAGCACACCTGAAGACATAAAATGTATCTCAACAAATTTTAAAAAATGTAAGTCAAAATATGTTCTCAGACCTCAACAGAATTAAGCCTGGAATCAACAACAGAAAGACCACTGTAATTCCAAAATATATGAAGGTTAAACAACATACTTCTAAATAACATATAGATCAAAGAAGAAGTCTCAAGATAAATTTAAATTTTTCTATGTAATGAAAACAAAAATACAAATTATCAAAATTTTACTCATTAGAATTTAGTGAAGGACTAGTACTTCCACTTGGTTTCCTCTAAACTTTACTCCAAGCTCCTTTTTTCTTTGCTGATTCTGCTTTATATTCATTTGCTATAACTTCACAACTACATGTGAAGACGTGGATCTTCTCAGTGAATCACTGAATCTGTAGGTAGATAGTATTGGGATATTCAACATGTCAGTGTAGAGTTGAGCTCTGCTTTTTAAATCTAGTTTCGTTATCTCTGCTTTTAGTTGGGGTGTTTAAATCACTTGTATTAATCTAAGTGTCTTAATAGTTTGATTTAAATCTACCATGTTGCTATTCTGTTTTTTTTTTCACTATCTTCTTGATTCCTTTTTCTTTACTGTCTCATTTTCGATTAATGGAGTATTTTTGTTTCTATTTTATTAGCTCTAATTTCTTGTTTTACTTTTTGTAATGGTTGCTTTGGGATTTGAAATATAAATCTTTAATTTATCATAGTCTACCTTTACATAACATTATGCCTCTTTATATTAATGTAAGAACTTTATAAAACTATGCCTCCATTTTCTCCTCTTTTTGCTATTATAGTAATGCATTTTTCTTGGATATATGTTAAGAAGCACACAGTACTTTGCTATTATTTTTTGCTTCAAACACTCAATTATTTTTTAAAGAAATAATGATGAAAAATCTTTTTTATATTTATCCACATAGTTACTAGTCAGTTCCAGTACTCTTTATTTTTGTGTGTGTATATACAAGTTTCTATCTGGTATAATTTTCTTTCTGCCTACAGAACTTTAACTTTTTTTCTAGTAGAGGTCTGGTGATAAGTACTTTAAATTTTGTCTTAAAAGCTTTCATTTCACCTTCATTTCTTGAAGATTTTTTTTCTTTTCCATATATATATATATATTAAAATTTATTTCACCTAGCCCTCAAAACCTCCCTCCTCTCTGTCAATCACCAGTTTGTTCTCTGTATCTGTATCATTTAGTTGGTTCATTTCTTCTTTTCCTTAGGTTCCACATATGAGTGAAACCTAAGATATTTATTTTTTTCTATCTGATATATTTCACTCAACATAATACTCTCTATGTCCATCCATGTCATTGCAGATGGTAAGATTTCATTTTTTGGTAGTTGAGTAATATTCCATCATATATATGTACCATAACTTTTTATCCAGTTGTCTATTAATGGGTACTTAGGTTGCTTCCATATCTTGGCTATTGTGAGTAGTGCTGCCATGAACATAGGGTGCATAGATGTTTATGAACTAGTGGTTTGGTTTTCTTCGGATAAATACCCAGAAGTACAATTGCTGGGATAAAAGGTAGTTGTATTTTTAATTTTTTAAGGAATCTCCAAACTGTTTTTTATAATGGCTATACTAATTTGCTATCCCACCAAAAGCATATGAGGGTTCCATTTTCTCCACAACTTCTCCAACATTTGATATTTTTTGATTTATTGATGAAAGTAATCTGACAGGTGTGAGATGATATCTTATTGTGATTTTAATTTGTAATTCTCTGATGACTAGTGATGTTGAACATCTTTTCATGTCTATTAGCTATCTGTATTTCCTCTTTGTAGAAATACCTGTTTGGGTCTTTTGCCGATTTTTTCATTGGATTTCTGTTGTTGTTGTTGTCGTCATTGGGTTGTATGAGTTCTTTATAAATTTTGGATGTTAATCTTTGTTAGCTGTATCATCGACAAATATCTTCCCCTACTCAGTAGGCTGTGTTTTCATTTTGTTGATGGTTTCCTTTGTTGTTCAAAAATAGTCTCATTTGTTTATTTTTTTCTCTTGTTTTCCTTGTCTGAGGAGATATATCAAAAAAAAATTATTAATAACAATATGAAAGAGTTTGCTGCCTATGTATTTTTTCTAGAAGTTTTATAGTTTTGGGTCTTACATGTAAATCTTTAATCCATTTTGAGTTTATTCTTGTATATAGTGTAAGAAGGTGTCCAGTTTCTTTTTTTTGCATGTATCTGTCCAGTTTTCCAAAGTCTCTTTGTTGAAGAGACTTTTTATCTCATTATATATTCTTGCATCCTTTGTCATAGATTAAATAACCATATAGGTGTGGATTTATTTTTGGGTTCTCTATTCTATTCCATTGAACTATGTGTCTTTTTATGCCAGGACCATACTGTTTTGATTACTATAATAGTCTTGCAGTTCAGTTTGATATCAGGTAGTGTGATATCTCCAACTTTGTTCTTCTTCCTCAAGTTTGCTTTGGCTATTCTTAATCTTTTATGGTTTCATATAAATTTTTGGATTATTTATTCTGGTTCTGTGAAAAATGTCATTGGTATTTTGATAAGGATTTCATTGAGTCCATAGATATTAAGTCTTCCTACTCATGAGCACAGTATATGCTTCCATTTATTTTCTGTTTCTTCAGTTTTTTTAATGACTTATAATTTTATGAGAACAGGTCTTTTATCTCCTTCATTAGATTGATTCCTAGATATTTTATTGTATTTGATGCAATTGTAAATGGGATTGTTTCCTTAATTTATTTTTCTGATAGTTCATCATTGGTGTGTAAAAATGTAGCTGACTCCTGAATATTAGTTTTGCTTCTTGCAACTTTATTGAATTCATTGATCAGTTCTAGCAGTTTTTTTTCATGGAGTCTATAGGGTTCTCTCTATATAGTATAATGTCATCTGCAAATAATGACAGTTTTACTTCTTCATTTCCAATTTGGATGCCTTTTATTTCTTTCTTGTCTGATTACTGTAGTTAGGACTTCCAGTACTATGATGACTAGAAGTCTGTAAAAGTGGGCATCCTTCTGCTGTTCTTGATTTTCAGGAAAACACTTTAAGCCTTTCCACATTAAGTATAATGTTAGCCATAGGTCTGTCATATATGGCCTTTACTATGGTCATATATGTTCTATTTCCACTTTGGGGAGAGTTTTTATCATAAATGGATGGTGGATCTTGTCAAATACTTTTTCTGCATCTATTGATATGATCATATGATTTTTATCTTTCAGTTTGTTAATGTGGTATATCATATTAATCAATTTGCAGATATTGTACTAATCTTGCATTCCACAAATAAATCAATAAATCCGACTTGATCATGGTGTGTGATATTTTTAATGTATTGCTGAAATCGGTTTGCTGATATTTTGGTCATTGTTCATTGAGGATACTGGCCTTTGGTTATCTTTTTTTGTTCTGCCTTTGTCTGGTTTTGGAATCACGGTAATGGTGGCTTTGTAAAAAGACTTAAGAAGCCTTCCCTCCTCTTGAATTTTATGGAATAATTTGAGAAGAATAGGTGTTAATTCTTTGTATGTTTGGTAAAATTCAACTATGAAGCCATCTGGTTCAGGATTTTTGTTTTTTGGAAGTTTTTGATTACCAGTTCGATTTTGTTCATAGTAATCGGTTGGCTCAGATTTTCTGTTTCTTCTTGACTGAGTCTTCGGAGTCTTGTATGTTTCTAGGAATATATCCATTTCTTCCAGATTATCCAATTTGTTGGCATATACTTGCTTAGTATTTTCTTAGAATCCTTTGCTTTTTTTGTGTGTGTGGAGTCCATAATTGCTTCTCCTCTTTCATTTCTGATTTTATTGACTTGGTTCTGCTCTCTTTTTCTTGATGACTCTGGTTAAAGGTTTATCAATTTTGTTTATCCTTTCAAAAAGCCAGCCCTTGATTTTTTTTAATCTTTTGTATTGTTTTTCTAGAGTCTATTTCATTTATTTCCATTCTAATCTTTATTATTTTTTTCCTTCTACCCACTTTCAGTTTTGTTTGGTATTCTTTTTCTAGTTCCTTTAGGTATGAGGTTAGATTGTTTATTTGAGATTTTTCTTGTTTCTTGAAGTAGGCCCATAGTGCTGTAAATTTACCTCCTAGGATTACTTTCACCATGTCCCATAGATTTTAAGTCATTGTGTTTTCATTTTCATTTGCCCCTAGATATCTTTTGATTTCTTTCTTGATATCATTGTTAATTCATTTATTGTTTAGTAGCATGTTGTTTAGCCTCCATGTGTTTGTATATTTTTGGTTTTTTCTTTCTCGTGATTGATTTCTAGTTTCATACCATTGTGGTTGGAGAAGCCACTTAGTATGATTTCAGTCTTCTTAAATTTATTGAGACATGTTTTGTAACCTAACATGTAGTCTATCCTGGAAAATGTTCCATGCGCACTGAGAAGAATGTATGTTCTGCAGCTTTGGGTTGAAATATTTTGAAAATATGAATTAAATCCATCTGGTCTACTCTGTCATTTAAGGCTGTTGTTTCTTTATTGATTTTCTGTCTGGAAGATCTGTACATTGGTGTCAATGGGGTATAAAAGTCTCCTATTATGAGTGTATTACTGTCAATGTCTGCATTTATTTAGGTCAATAATTGCTTTACATATGTAGGTGCTCCTATTTGGGAGCATATATGTTTACTAAGGTTATGTTCTCTTATTGTATTGATCCCTTTATCATTATGTAATGCCCTTCTTTGTCTCTTATTATTGTCTTTGTTTTAAAGTCTATTTTATCTGATAAAAGTATTGCTACCCCAGCTTTTTTTTTTCATTTCTATTTGAATGAATAGAAATGAAAATATCTTTTTCTATTCTTTTACTTTCAATCTGTGTATGTCATTTGATCTGAGGTGGTTCTCTCGTAGACAGCATATATATGGGTCTTTTTTTTTTTTTTCTAATCCATTCAGCTACCCTATGTCTTGATTGGATTATTTAATCCATTTATATTTAAGTGATTATTGATAGATACACAGTTATTGCCATTTATTATTTGTATTTATGGGTTTCCCCCTTTCTTTTTACAGAAGTCCCCTTAATAATTCTTATAGTTCTGGCTTATTGGTGATGAATTCCTTTATTTTTTTCTTGTCTGGGAAGTTCTTTATCTCACCTTTGAGATATCAATTTTAATTGATAGTCTTGCTGGGTAGAGTAGTCTTGGTTGTAGTTTCTTGTTTTTCATCACTTTGAGTATTTCATGCCAATCCCTTTTGGCCTGCAAAGTTTCTGTTGAAAAGTCAGCTGACATTCTTATGGCAGTATCCTTGTAAGTAACTATCAGCCTTTCTCTTGCTGCTTTTAGGATTCTCTCTTTGTCTCCAGCTTTTGGCTTTTTAATGATGATGTGTCTTGGCATGGGTCTGTTTGAGTTTCTCTTGTTTGGAACTCCGCACTTCTTGGGCTTGTATGTCTATTTCCTTTGCAAGGTTAGGGAAGTTTTCTGTCATTATTTCTTCAAATAGGTTTTCAACCCTTTGCTCTCTCTCTTCTTCTGGTACCCCTATGATGCAGATGTTGGTATATTTGATGTTGTCCCAGAGGTCTCTTAAACTTTCCTCATTTAAAAAAAATTTTTAAATTAAGTTTATTGGGGTAACACTGGTTAACACAATTATATTTTTCGGTATACATTATCATTTGATATCTGTATATTCTATTGTGTGTTTACCACCCAAAACCAGTTTCCTTGAGCTACCATATATTTAATTTCCTTTACCCACTTCACCCTCCCCATAAACCCTATATGTGACCCCCTTAACCCTGTCTACCTTCCCACTCCACCACCACCCCACTTGTAACCACTTGTCTATAGTCCATGTCCACTCTGTTTGTTTATCCTGCTCATTTGTTGTTTTTAGGTTTATATCCCACATATAAGTGATATTATGTGATTTTCAACTTTTTCTGTCTGGCTCATTTCGCTTAGCATGATTCTCTCGTGGTCCATCCATGTTGTCGCAAATGGCAGTATTTCATCTGTCCTTATGGCTGAGTAATATTCCATCGTATACATGTACAACAGCTTCTATAGCCAATCATCTATTGTAGAACACTTCTGTTGCTTCCATGTCCTGGCCACTGTGAATAATGCTGCTATGAACATTGGTATGCAAATATCTTTTTGGATATAGGTTTTCAAGTCTTTGGGGTAAATACCCAGTAGAAGGTTTTCTTATTTTTTTGCTCTTCCGATTGGGTGTTTTCTGTTACGTTGTTTTTTAGCTCACTGATTCTATCCTCTACTTCATCTATGCTGTTGATTCCTTTTAGTGTATTCTTCATTTGTTATTGTATTCTTCATTTCTGACTGGTTTTTCTTTATGGTTTGTCCTTATTTATAATTAATAGCTCTCTACTGAGGTCCTCACTGAGATCATCTATTATCCCCCTAAGTTCGTTGAGCACCTTTATCACCAGTGTTTTGACCTCTGTTTCTGGTGGGTTGCTTGTCTCCACTTCATTAATTATTTTTCTAGAGTTTTCTCCTGTTTCATTTGCAGTATTTTCTTTGTTTTCTAATTTTAGTTGCCTTTCTGTGTTTGTTTCTATGTATTAGGAAAATTTGTTCTGTCTCCCAGCCTTGACCAAGTGGCCTTATGTAGTAGGTGTTCTGTGTGGCCCAGTGGCACAGTCTCCCTAATCACCTGTGCTATGTAGGGAGGGGCTTTGGGTGTTCCTTATGTGGTTGTGTGTGTTCTTCTGCTGTAGCTAAGTCTTAATTCCTGTTAGCATGTCAGTAGATGAGATTGACTCTTGGGCTGCTGGCTGTGGGGATTGGCTGTGCCCACAGTAAGTTTCTGTGTGATCCCATGGAGTAAAATTTGCCCTAGCATTGTCGCGTATCTCTTGAGACCACCCTTTGGGTATATCACTTATGGGGCTAGTCAGGTGGTCCTCTGTTGTGGTCTGATACCAATCTTCAGATGTGTTGGTTCTGCAGCCCCTTGAGAGTGGCTCCTGTGTAGGCCAAGTTCAGCCTCTGCCTTTGATTGCTCTGGGCTATGTGATAGGAGCTGCCTATGCTGAATCTGGAGGCAAGTGAGAGAGACCACAATGTGAACTGAGGTCGGTTACCCCTAGTACTGGGCCTAGGGCAGCTCAACAAAAAGGACCAGTGCACCCCAAAGCTTGGGGCTGCCTGCCAGCTGCTTGTATGACTCCATAGCTGGAAGAGCCTTTCAGTGATATGAGAATTGGGTGGGGCAGGGACCCAGGGAGTCACTGGAATAAAGTGAACAAATTTTATCTGGCCAATGCAAAGTCAGGTTACATGCCAGTGCTGAATCTGTGGCTTCCTTTGGAAGTCTAAGATTGTAGCAAAGCCAGCTTCTGGCCTCCTCAGGCCCTCAGACCCCCGTGATCTGCCCAAAAGATATTGCAGTTCGAGCTGGCACCAGTGGCTCACCACCAGAAGTCTCCCCTAAAATATGTGGGCTGTGCATAGACTATGTGAGCTTCGGGCCACTGCCTGCCAATAAATATGCAGCCCAGGGAAGCTGCAGGGTGGAACTGGTTGCCTGGCAATGGGCCAAGGTAGGCAATTTGTAGTCTAGGTGGAGCAGGGCCCCAGGGAGACACATGGTGGAATGAGTCAATCTCACCCGGCCAATGCAGCTTCAGAATTGGCCCACTGCGGGGAGGGTTCAACACAGACAAAATGGTGCCCACTTGTAGACTGCCCCAAGAGGAGCTTGACAAAGGAGACCCATTTGCAGATTTTAGCATCTTTTCTGTTTGTGCATGGCTCTTCTTTCTTGTACTCTGTTTTGCAATTTATCATAGCCTTGGCATTCCCAAATTCTAATCTACATCTCTTCAATTTAAGATCACTGAGCTCTGTTTATGTTACTCAGCCCTACAATGATGTCATGAATTTGTCTCCAGATAGAAAAATGGGAGTGTCATAGAGCTCACCTTGTTTCTTTTCCTTTTCTCAGGCATCAGTCTTGCTCTGATTTTTGTCCAGTTTCTGAAAACAGTTGTTTGAATTATGTTGTTCAGGGAAAGTCTTGTAGTGCTTATTATTTATGGACAGAAGCAGAAATAAGAGTATCATTTATTTTATTTTCTAAGTCTAATATAGTAAGTTGTTATGAATTTTTTAAAAAAATCTTTCTTGAGACAATCATTTTCCTGTTCCAAATAAAACTTATTCATTTTTAGTCTTACTTCAAGCATGCCAAAATTGAAAGTAGTTTTGCCTCAGAACTTCAATTGTTCTAGTATCCAGTGTTGTTGATGGGAAGACTGATAGTAGTCTGATTCTAGTTTCTTTGTAGAATACTTATTTCTTCTTTCTGGAAAGATCTTATCTTTATACTTTGGCCATAGATTTCACAATGATATTTTAAATATTGAGGAATTATTTGTTTCTTTTTCTCAGGTTGGCACTTTGTGAGCCACAGAGATTCAATATAGAGATTGTGTTTTTCTGCAGCTCTGGTAAATTGTGTTGTATTTCTGATCATTTCTTTTTCTCTATTTTTTCTTTTTTTCCTTTCTGGAAATTGGGTGGAAGATTTCCTGAATCAATTCTAATATTTTTTCTGACATTTTTCATTTCTTAGTCTATCTTTTGTACTTTCTAGAACTGTCAGTTTTATTTTGAATTTTATATTTTGTCAGTCCTATTTTGAATTTCTAAAACCTTTTTTATTTTTCTGATCATTGTTCTTTTTACATAGCATTTTACATTTGTTTTTGGGATATACTATTATCACACATATAAATATATTATCATATATATATACACATATCACATTTTCTTTATCCATTTATGTATCAGTGGACACCTATGTTGTTTTCATCTCTTGACTATTGTAAATAATTCTGAAGTGAACACAGAGATGCAGATATATTTTCAAGATAGTGATTTTTGTATCTTTGCATAAATGCACAAAAGTGGAATATCTGGATTATATAGTTCTATTTTTAATTTTTTGAGGAATCTTCATACCATTTTCCATAATGGCTGTACCACTTTACTTTCCCATGAACAATTCACAGGGGTTCCCTTTTCTCCATATCTTTGCCAATACTTGTTACTTCTTGTCTTTTAGATAGTAACCATTCTAACAGATGTGAGGTGATATCTCATTTTGATTTGCATTTCCTTGATGATTAATGATATTGAGCAACTTTTCATGTAACTGTTGGCCATTGAATGTTTTCTTTAGAAAAATGTCTATTCAGATTATTTGCTCATATTTTAATTAGATTGTTTGTTTTTTCTATTGAGTTTTATGAGTTCTTTATATAATTTGGATATTTAACTCCTTATCAGATACATGATTTCCAAATTTTTTCTTTGTTGTATATTTTTGGCTTCTTTGTCATAAATTCCATTTCCCATTCTGTATTCTTGGCTTCTTTGTAATAAATTACCATATATGCATAAGTTTTTATGCCCTTTTATTTCTGGGCTCTCTATTTGGTTCCATTATCTATGTGTCTGTTTTCATGTTAATACTATACTATTTGATGACTATAGCTTTGTAATATAGTTTGAAATTAAAAGGCATGATGCCTTCAGCTTTATTCTTTCTCAAGACTGTTTTGCCTATTCAGGGTCTTTTGAGGTTCCATACAAATTTTAGGATTGTTTGTTTGATTTATTTCACATTAAATGCCAATGGAATTATGTTAGGGATTGAATTGAATCTGTAAATTGCTTTGAGTAGTATGGCCATTTTAACAGTATTAATTCTTCCAGTCTATGCACATGGACTAGCTTTCAATTTATTTGTTTCTTTTTAAATTTTTTTCATCGATGTCTTATAGTTTTTGGTGTGGAGATCTTCCACATACTTGGTTAAGTTAATTCCTAGATATTTTATTCTTTTAGATAAAATTGAAAATTGAATTTTTTTTTAATTTCTCCCTTTGATAATTAGTTTTTAGTGTCAGAAATGTAGTTGATTTTTTTATATTGATTTTATATCCTGCAATTTTACTGAATTTATTTATTAGTTCTAATAGTTTTTTGGTGGAGTCTTTAGGATTTTCTATATAAGGTCATGTTGTCTGCAAATAGAGGCAGTTTTACATCTTCCTTTCCAGTTTGGATTCTTTTAAAGTTTTTTTCTTGCCTAATTGCCCTGGCTAGGATTTCCAGTGCTATATTGAATAAAAGTATTGAGAGTGGGCCTCCTTTTCTTGTTCTTGGTCACAATAGAAACTCTCAGTTTTTCACCATTGAGTATGATGTTAGCTATGGTCTTGTTATACTTGGTCTTTATTATGTTGAGGTATGTTTCCACTATACCCACTTTGTTGAGAGTTATTAATCATGAATTGATGTTGCATTTCACCAAATAGCTTTTATGAATCTACTGAGATGATCCTACATTTTTAGCCTTCATTTTGTTAATATAGTGTATAATATTGATTGATTTGAGGATGTTGAATCATCCTTGCATCAACATGCCACTTGATCATGGTGTACGATCCTTCTAATGTATTATTGAGTTTAGTTGGCCAAAAATTTGTTGTGTGTTTTTGTATCTGTGTCCATCAGTAATGTTGGCCTGTATTTTTCTTGTGTCTTTCTCTTGTATTGGTGTCAGTGTAATTTTAGGCTCATAAAATGAGTTTGAAAGTGTTTCCTCCTCTTGTACTTTTTGGAAGGTTTTGAGAAGGATTGATATTAATTCTTCTTTAAATATTTGGTTGAATTTACCAGTGAAGATATCTGGTCTTGGGCTTTTGTTTGTTGAGAAATTTTTTATAACTGATTCAATCTCCTTAAAAGGAATTGATCTGTTCAGATTTTTTGTTTCTTCATGATTCAGCCTTGGTAGTTTGTATGTTTCTAGTAATGTATCCATTTCTTCTAAACCTAGAAGAAATGTGTTCTTATATAATTGTTCATAGTAGTCTCTCATGATCTTTTGTATTTCTGTGGTATCAGTTATAATGTCTCCTCTTTCATTTCTAATTTTATTTCAGTCCTCTTTTTTTCTTGGTAAATCTAACTAAAGTTTTGTCTATTTTGTTTGTCTTTTCAAGAAAACCCCAGCTCTTAGTTTTATTGATTTTTCTACTGTCTTTTTAGTTTTCTATTTCATTTTTTCCCCCTCTGATCAGTGTTACTTACTTCCATTAACTTTGGGCTTTGTCTTTTTTTCCCCTTCTCCCTTGTGATGCAATGTGAGGTAGTTTGGTTCTTTCTTGTTTTCTTAATGTAAGTGTTTATTGCTATGCACTTTTCTTTTAGAACTACTTTTGCTGCATCCATAAGTTTGATACCTTCTATTTTTATTTTAATTTGTCTCAAAATATTTAACTTTTAAAAAATTTCTTCTTTGACCCATTGATTGTTCTGTAGCATATTGTTTAGTCTCCACATACTTGTGAATTTTCCAATTTTCTTTATGTAATTGATTTCTAATTTCATACTGGTTGGAAAATATACTTGATATGATTTCAGTCTGAAATTTATTAAGATTTGTTTTGCATCTTAACATATGTATACTTGTGCTATTGAGAAGAATGTGTATTCTACTGCTTTTGGGTGAAATGTTAAGTTTATCTGGTCTAATGTGTCTATTAGATTTTCTATTTGGATGATCTATCCATTGATGAAAGTGGGATATTGAAGATCCCTTCTATTATTGTATTGCTATTGACTTCTCCATTTAGATCTGTTAATATTTGCTTTATATATTTAGATTCTCCTCTATTGACACCTTTATTAGCTTATAATGACCGTTGTGTTTCTGATTACAGTCTTTCTATTAAAGTCTGTTTTGTCTGATATAAGCATAGCTATCTGAGCTTATATCAAACAAAATGGACTTTTTAGTTCACATTTGCATTGAATATCCTTTCTATCCCATCACTTTAGTTTGTGTGTGTGTGTTTTTAAAGTTGGAGTAATTGTTGTAGGCAGCACATTGCTGTGTCTTGCTTTGTAATTTATTCCTCCACTTTACAACTCAACTGGAGAATTTAGTCCATTTACATTTAAATTAATTATTGATAAGTATGAACTTATGGCAATTTTGTTCATCGTTTTCTGTTTTTTTAAAAAAATTATTTTGTTCCTTTCTCCTATTGCTCTCTTCTCTTTTGATTTGACGATTTTCTATGATCATTTGCTTAGACTTTTTTCTGTTTATCTTTTGCATACATACTATCCAAAGCAATTTATAAATTCAGTGCAATCTCTATCAAAATACCAATGGTGGATTCTGGGAAAACGTAGTGGAGTGAGAGATCCTCAGATCTCTTCCCTTGAAACAATAATAAGCTGAACATCTAAAACTCAACAAAAAATACCCAAACTGCACACCAGCACGTCTGAGCGAGGGATCTGCGCATAAGAACTAACTCAGGTCAGAACCCCGGGCGGTGGACTGGGACAAATGAAGAAGCTGCCTCTTGCAGCCACAGGAGCTCCTTCCAGAAGGAGGGGGAGGGGTGAAGGTGTGATGACATCCCTGATCAGCCCTGCCTAGAAGTACTGGGACTTTGCTATGCAGCCATTAGCAGAGCTGTCATCACGGCAGAAAGCAGAGAAGCGGGACGGGACAGCAGAGAAACAACAGTTGATTTTTACTGTCCCCAGTTGCAAAACCGAGGCTGAGCTGCAGGTCCCAACCCCCAACCCAGAGGGTCCCTCTCCCCATATTCTTCAAGACCAGTCACCATGGAGCCCCAGGGGAATCTGAGCAAAAGCTATGGAGACAGAAGCTACTCTCTCAGCCTCTGGAGCTGCCTGCAAGAGGAAGGGGAGGGGAGAAGGTACAGTGACTTCCCTGAACAGCTCTTCCTGAAAGTGCTGGGACTTTTCTATGCAGCCAGCAGCAGGACTTGGTCATCAGGGCAGAAAGCAGAGAAGTGGGACAGGACCACAGAGAAACAACAGTTGGTTTCTGCCAGCCCCCCTGCAAAACTGAGGCTGAGCCACAGCCCCTGACCCCCAACCCATAGGGCCCCTCCTCCCATACCCTCCAAGAATGATCAATATGGAGCCCCAGGGGAATCTGAGCAAACGCTACCAAAACTGTTACTAACACTGACAGGTACTAAAACTGAGAGTAGTGAGTGTGATTAAAATCTACAAGAAAATAAAAGACATTAGGCTTTATATAAAGCAGGGATCCAAGAGGCTTAGACTCCACCTACTTGAAATCAAAAGAAATGCGCCTTCTTCACAGCAGGCTAAAGAGAGACCTTTATATAATAAGGTCTTCTTTCTGGAAAAACAACAGAATATAGTTCCATTAATGCCCAGGCAGGGAAATAGTCCATTAAACACCATGAACAATTAAGGTGACGAGGCATCTCAGAAAGAAAGAGAAAAATCTCCAGAAAATGAGCTTACAGACATAGAAATATGCAACTTAAGCGACAGAGAATTCAGAATGGTACTTCTGAAAAACTCAGTGAGTTCTGAAATGAGTCATATCAACAATTTCAGAAATTGCCAAAATAGCTAGATGAGCAGAGCAAGGAGACTGAAACCCTCAAAAAGAACCAAATAGAACTTCTGGAGATTAAACACACACACACACACACACACACACACACACACACTGCAAGAGTTGAAAAATGAAATAACAAGCTTGGGAAATAGATTTGACCAAATGGAGGAAAAAATCAGTGATATTGAAGACAGAAATCTAGAAATAAATCAGAAAGAAGAAGAGAGAAACCAAAGAATGAAAAATAATGAAAGAGAAATACAAGAACTAGCTAATACCATCAGGAAAGGAAACATAAGAATAATGGGCATTACTGAAGATGAGGAAAAGGAGCAGGGACTAGAAACCATTTTCAGACAAAGAGTAGATGAGAATTTCTCAAATCTAAGGAATGAACTGGAACTTGGAATTTAAAAAGTCAACAGAGCATCCCATTATCTCAACCTAAAAAGGCCTTTACCAAGGCACATTGTATTAAAGTTATCAAAAATCAATGACAAAGATAGAATTCTCAGGGCAGCCTTTATACAGTAATGTATAAAGGAAAACCCATTAGATTATCATTGGACTTATCAGCACAGACCTTACAAGCCAGAAAGGAGTGGAATCAAATATTTAAACTATTAAGTGAAAGGAACTACCAGCCTAGAATAATGTATCCAGTTAAGCTCTCCTTTAGATATGAAGGAGAAATTAAAAATTGAGGGACTTCTACACTATGAGGCCTGCACTATGGGAACTTGAGAGGGGTCAGCTCACCTAAAACAAAATAACAACAACAACGAAATACATAATTAGGAGTAAAGTGAATATCAGGCAAATAGAATCAGAGGAGCGCAAACCTTTACTAAGAACAGGGCATTATAAGCTTAAATAATAAGAGAATTGCTATAGCAAGATAGTAATGAATGTTCAGCATACATAGAAATAAATTGAAATAACAATGACTGAAAAGGAAGGATTCAAAGATCCGGATTTGCAAAAGGGAAAGGAGATAAGGCACACACAGAAAAAAATGGATGACTATATGCATATAACTATCTTTTTCATATTTTAATGGTAACAATGCACCATAGAGTCAGAACTGAAGTATAGAACATAAAATAAGAAGAATCAGAGGCAAAACCCACAAAAGCCAACCATAATAAAGAAAACAGAAATGCAAGGAAAAGAAATCAATGGCAACACTGAACTACCAGAAAGCGAAAGATAAAATGGCTATAAGAAGACCTCGTATTTCAATAATCACCTAAATGTGAAGTTGCAGAATGGATCAAAAAACAAAACCCAACATATGCTTCCTCCAGAAGACACATCTCAGCTCCAAAGACAAATGTAGACTCATCTCAGCTCCAAAGACAAAACTCAGTGTGAAAGGGTGGAAAATGATATTTCAAGCAAATGGCATTCAGAGAAAGTGGGAGTAGTGGTTCTAATAGCAGACAAAATAGACTTCAAAATAAAAAAGGTAAAGAAAGATACTGAGGGACACTTCATAATAATAAAGAGAATCATGCACCAAGAAGATATAATACTTATTAATATCTATGCTCCCAATCAGGAAGCCCTGAAATATGTAAAGCAGTTACTAACAGAACTAAAAGGAGAAACAGACAAAAACACGATCATAGTAGGGGACCTAAATACCCCAGTGTTGAATATGGACAGATCATCCAAACAGAAAATCAGTAAGGAAATCACATCCTCAAATGACACATTAGACCAACTGAACATAATTGATATTTACAGAGCCTTCCATCTCAAAACAGCTGCTTATACATTCTTCTCCAGTGCACATGGAACATTCTCAAAAACTGACCAGGTACTGGGACACAGATAGTCTCAACAAATATAAGAGGGTTGAAATCATACGAACTATTCTCTGATCATAATGCTTTGAAATGAGAAATCAACTGCAAGAAGAAAGCAGGAAGAACCACAAATACATGGAGATTAAAACAACATGCCAGTGAACAATAACTGGGTCAGAGAAGATATAAAGAGAGATCAAGAAGTACATAGAAATGAATGCTAATGATAGTACAACATATCAAAACTTTTGGGACATGGCAAAAGCAGTCATAAGTGGAAAGTTCATATTGTTATAGGCCTATCTCCAAAAACAAGAATGAGCCCAAATAAACAACCTAACACTTTATCTTTAAAAAAGTAGAAATGGAAGAACAAATGAGGCCTAAAGTCAGCAGAAAGAAAGACATAATCAAAATTAGAGCAAGAAACCCCCAAACAAACAAAAAAAAATAGAATAAATAAATACAATAAAGAGCTGGTTTTTTGAGAAGGATAATAAAATTGGCAAACCCCTGGCTAGACTCACTAAAGAGAAAACAGAAAGGACACAAATAAACAAAATCAGGGATGAAAGAGGGTAAATTATGACTGACATCGCAGAAATACAAAAGATCATGAAAGAATACTATGAAAAGTATATAACACCAAATTTAATAACCAAGAAGAAATGGGCCAGTACTTAGAAAAATACAGTTTTCCTAGATTGAATCAAGAAGATCTGGAAAATCTAAATAGACTGATCAGCAGTATGGAAATGGAAACAATCATCAAAAACCTACTGAAAAGTAAAAGTCCAGGACCAGAAGGATTCACCAGTGAATTCTACAAACATTCAAAGATTTAATATCTTTTCTCAAACTCTTCCAAATAATTGAAGAGGAGACAATACTTCCCAACTCATTTTATGAGGCCAATATTACTGTTATCTCGTAAAGATAACACAAAAAAAGAAAACTACAGATCGATATCTCTCATGAACACAAATGCAGAAATCCTAAATACTAGTGAACTGAATATAGCAACATATTAAAAAGATTATACACCATGATCAAGTGGGCTTCATCTCAGGGGTACAGGGATGGTTCAACATATGCAAATCAATTAATGTGATACACCACATAAATTAAAAAATAAGAAGCATACAATCACATCAATAGATGCAGAAAAAGCCTTCGACAAGATACAGCATCCATTTATGATCAAAACACTTAATAAAAGAGGTATAGAAGGTAAGTACCTTAACATAATAAAAGCCATCTATGACACACCCTCAGTCAACATTATACTTAATGGTGAAAAACTAAAAACCTTCCAAGATCAGGAACAAGGCAAGGCTGTCCACTATCACCATTGCTATTCAATATAGCATTGGAGATCCTAGCAAGTGCAATCAGGCAAGAGAAAGATATAAAAGGCACCCAAATAGGAAATGAAGAAGTCAAACTGTCACTATTTGCAGATGACTTGATTCTCTATATAGAAAACCCTAAAGACTCCACAAGAACACTACTAGAAACAATAAGCAAATACAGTAAAGTTTCTGGATATAAAATCAATGTTCAAAAATCTATAACGTTCCTATACTCTAATAATGGTGTCAGAAAAAGCAGTGGAAAAAATAATTCCTTTCGGATTTGTAACAAAAAGAATAAAATACCTAGGAATAAATTTAATGAAACAAGTGAAGGACCTATATAATGAAACTATAAGACCCTATTAAAATAAATTGAAGAAGATAAAAAGAAATGGAAAGATATTCCATGTTCTTGGATTGGGAGAATTAACATAATTAAAATGAGCATATTACCTAAAGCATTATACAGATTTAATGCAATCCTCATTATCCTCAAAATCTCACTGGCATTTTTTAAAGAAATAGAACAAAAAATAATCAGATTTGTATGGAAGCACAAAAGATGCTGATTGCCAAAGCCATCCTGAGAAAAAAAGAATGAGGCTGGAAGCATCACTCTGTCTGGCTTCAAATTATACTACAAAGTGACAGTAATCAAAACTGCATGGTATTGGCAGCAAAACAGACACATGGACCGATGGAACAGAATCGAGAGTCCAGAAGTAAACCAGTATTTATATAGACAAATAATTTTTGCCAAAAGCTATAAACTTACAGTGAAGAAAGGAAAGCCTCTTCAATAAATGGTGCTGAGAAAATTGGAAGGCCACCTGCCAAAGAATGAAATTAGATTGTTGTCTATCACCATATACCAAAATTAACTCAAAATGGATTAGAGACCTGATTGTAAAAACTGAAACAATATAACACATAGAAGAAAACATAGGAACTAAACTCAAGGACCTTGGACTTAAAGAGGATTTTATGAATTTGGCCTCAAAGGCTAGGAAAATAAAAGCAAAAATAAATGAATGGGACTACATCAAACTAAAAGGCTTCTGCTCAGCAAAAGAAATTGTCAAGAAGGTAAAGAGACAATCATCTTAATAGGAAAATATATTTGCAAGCAACACCTCCGATAAGGGCCTAATATCCAAAATATACAAAGAACTCATACGACTCAATGACAACAAAAAAGCAAATGATCCAATCAAAAAATGGGCAGAGGACCTGAACAGACACTTCTCCCTAGAGGACATACAAATGGCCTATAAACATGAAAATATGCTCAACATCGCTAACTATTAGGGAAATGCAAATCAAAACCACAATGAGATACCATCTCACACCTGTTAGAATAGCTATAATCAACAGGACAAATAATGATAAATGCTGGAGAGGACGCAGAGAAAAAGGAACCTCATACACTGCTGGTGGGACTGCAAATTGGTACAGCCACTATGGAAATCAGTATGGAGGTTCCTCAAAAAACTAAGAATTGCTCTACCATATGATTCAGCAATCCCACTACTGGGTAATACCCCCAAAGACTTGGAAACCCATATCCAAAAAGATATTTAAACACTGATGTTCATTAGCAGCATTATTCACAGTGTCCAGGACATGGAAGCAATTGAAGTGTCCTATGATAGATGATTGACTAAAGAAACTGTGGCACATATATACAATGGAATATTATTACTCAGCCATTAGAAGAGATGAAATACTGCCCTTTCGACAACATGGATGGACCTCAAGATAATGATGCTAAGCGAAGTAAGCCAGACTGAAAAAGTAGAAAATAACATGATATCACTTATATATGGGATATAAACCTAAAAGCAACAAATGAACAGGACAAACAGAGACTCGGGGACATGGACAATGGACAAGTGGTTACTAGAGGGTGTAGGGGTGGGGAAGGAGAGGAGAGGTAGACAGTGTGAAGGGGGTCAAATATAGGGGATAGGGAGAGGGTGAAGTGGGTAAAAGGGATCAAATATATGATAGTTGAAGGTAACTGGACTTTGGGTGGTAATTATACAATAGGATATATAGATGTCAAATGATAATGTACACCTGAATATTGTATAATTGTGTTAACCAATGTTACCCCAATAAACAACAAAAAAATACCAGTGACATTTTTCACAGAACTCAAACAAAGAATCTGAAGATTTATATGGAACCACAAAAGACCCCAAATAGCTACTGCTATTCCCATGTAACCAACACCCAAGTTAAGAAAGAGGACAACATAATCAGTACCTGAAAAGCCCATTGTGAGAGATTTCTGCTTCTGGAAAGATGGAGTAAAAGTATTTTTTCCTCTTCCTCTCACTAAATACAGCTACAATCCTGGCATACTATGTTGAAAATAAACATAAGAATACTTTGAAAAGTAGAGAGAAGAAGGCAGACCAGCTAGAAACGTTGAGGCACAAGGAGTGATACAGCAGTGAGTTTTCTAGGTTTTTGTTGTTGTTTTGTTTTGTTTTGCTTTTGTTTTTGTTTGCTTCATACATTTTAGATTTGATCCTGGAGAAGTCAGTAACCTGGGAATGCCAACAGATGCCAACAAAACAAGAGCCCAAAGAAAAGCTTTATTTCTCTAGCAAGAACAATCCAAATGTTTATCGATTCATGAATAGAAAAATTCATAAAATGTGACATATCCATATATATGTTTCATAGGTCTGTATTATATCCATATGCATTAGTTTCAAATTACTACAAACTTGATAGCTTAAAATATAACAGAAATTTATTTTGTCACAATCCTGGAGGCAAGAAATCTAAAATCAATGTGTCAGCAGACCACACTCTCTCCAAAAGCTCTAGGAAAGAATCCTTTCTTGCCTTTTCCAGCTTCTGGTGGCTCCAGGTGTTCCTTGGCTCCTTTGGCTGTATCACTCCAATCTATGACTCCATCTTTACATGGGCTTCTCCTTTTGTATGTCTTAACCTCTTCTATCTTTTATAAGAACACTTGTCATTGGTTTTAGGATGACCTAGATAATCCAGGAAGTTCTCACCTTAAGACCTGTAGTTTTATTATATCTGCAAAGGCCCTTTTTCCAAATAAGATCATACTCACAGGTTCTGAGGTTTAAGAAGTAACATAAATTTTTTTTCAGGGGAGATATTATATCATACAATTAAATATTATTCAGCCATGAAAAGGAATGAAGTATTAATACATGCTTCAACATGGAAGAATTTGAAAACATTATGCTAAGTGAAAGAAGCCAGGAACAAAAAGGATATACATTACATGATTCCATTTATATGAACTTTCCAGAATGGGCAAATCCATAGAGACAGGAAGCAGATTAGTGGTTGCTAGGGACTGGCAGGAGGAAGGGGAAATGAGTAGTGACTCCTTTATGAATACAGGATTTCCTTTTCGATTGAAACTTTTCTGGAACTAGATTATAGTGGTGGTTGCACATTATGAATGTACTGAATGTTATTGAATTGTACACTTTTTAAATGGTTAAAATAGTAAATTTTGATGTGTATATTTCACAATAGAAAAATCTCATCACAATCCTATTTTTAGTAATCAATAACATGGTTTCAACCTTTATCTGGAAAACTAAAGAAAAGTAAGCTAGCTGAAACTGTTTTGACAAAACAGAACAAAGTTGGAGTCCTCACATTAGAATCTTCACATTCCCTGATTCCAAAGACTTACTATGAATCTACAACAGTCATGACATTGTAGCATTAGTGAAAGTATAAACAGAGACTAGAAATAGACTTATATATCTATGGTCAATTTATTTCAACAATGCTTCAAAGGCATTTCAATGGAGAGTGTTTTTATAAATGATCTTAGAACAATTGGCTGTCCTTAAGAAAAAAATGAGCCTCCGTCCTTATACAGTCCTCACACTATAATCAAACTGGCTCAAAATGTATCATAGATA
This sequence comes from Macroglossus sobrinus, assembly GCA_004027375.1. Lineage (NCBI taxonomy): Eukaryota > Metazoa > Chordata > Mammalia > Chiroptera > Pteropodidae > Macroglossus > Macroglossus sobrinus. The sequence goes on from PVKZ01000498.1 coordinate 133,000, forward strand.
TAAATGTAAATTTTAAAATTAAAATTTTCCTAAAGGGGGATATGGAACATCTTTGATTAAGCAAAGATTTCTTAGCTATAACGCACAAAAAATTCATTACCCGTAATAAAATAAGTTGGGCATGGTACTGAGAAGATACTTGTAAAACACATATATGATAAAAACTTGTATCTAGAATATATGGAGAATTCTATAAACTCAATAATGAGAAAATAAACAATTTAATTTTTAAATGCACAGAATAGTTGAATAGACATTTCACCAAAGAAAATATAGAAGGCAAATAAGCACATGATATCATTAATCACTAAGGAAATGGAAATTAAAACCATTTTGAGATAGCACCAAACACCTTAATGGCTTAAATAAAAAATGAAATGATAATACTGAGCATTGGAAAGGATGTAAATCAGCTAGGATTCTCATATGCTTCCTGTGGGAATAAAAAATAATTTTAGAAAACAGTTTGGGCAGTTTAAAAAAAATAAATATATAACACCTACTATATATGACCTAATAATCCTGCTTATTTGTATTTACCTATGAAATGAAAATGTCACAAAAACATACATGCAAATATTATTCTTAATCACTGAAAACTGGAAACAACCTAGTCATTTGACTAGTGAATGGATATACAAATAATGATACATCCTTTCAATGGAATACTACTCTGTAATTACAAGGAACAAACTCCTGATGAAACATAGATAAGTTTAAAATTGACTATGCTAAGCAAAAGAAACCAGATTCAAAAGAATACATTCTGTATGAATTCATGTATATTAAACTCTGGAAGAGGGAAAGCCATAGGGAGAGAAATCAGATCAGTGGTTGCTAGCAAGAGTTGAGGTTGGAAAGAAAGGTTGCCTCTAAAGGGGAATGATTAGAGAATAGTTGGGGCGATGAAACGATCTATGAAACTATAGTTGTGGATATATAACTCTATACATGCCTCTCTATATGACTCTATACATGGCCCTATAAAATACCATAGATAAATTAATTTAACTTAACCAAACATATTTATGGCTTACTTACTAACTGTATTAGAAATGAATCAGATAACTGTACTGAAAAAGATGGTGAATAAAAGAGCTGACCTAAGTAATTCTAGAAAATGGTGTGTTGTGGATATTGTAATGCTGAAGATAAAATGACATTCACACAATTACTGTACTGTACTATACTACACTATACTATAGTATAGTTGGTAAAATTTGTTATTCAAGGGGTTTGGATTAGCAACTCTGACACTTCTTTATTTGTACACTAGAGTTAAAAAATTAAATATATTACAGGTAATGAAAGTCTGGTTTCTTACTATTAGAGACAGAAGGTAGAATTAGACAAAATGGAGAACTAATATGAACCCTGTGGTGCTGGACTAGAGTTGGAGTTATCAATACAGACTGTTGGTTTTTTTTTTTTATATGCAGATACATGGGCTGAAAAATAAATATAGATGTGTCTATATACATGAGTTAGTATACTTACATTTATTTTCTAGCACTAGCTACTGAAAAGCACTAGAAGTGGTGATATCTCAGTGGCTATGAGCACACTAGTTTCCATATCTTGGTTTCTAAATACCTTTCTCCAATAAAAGAACCAAGGCTCCTAGAAGAACGAATTGATTCCTGAGGCAGAGAAAAGATGAACATGGAGCATCTTTTGGTGTCAGAAAGTGCTTAAAAAATGGAGAGCATATGGAAAGGACACAGAGACCATCTGAACAAGTTCCAAATGGACAAAGCTGGAACAACTTGAGCAACAAAATATATAACAAAAAAATTGGGATATAGCACAGAGAATAAAATAAATAGCTATGAGTTCATGGTAATATACAGAAATGACTGAGTAAGCATATAAATGAGAAAGAAGAGACAAATGTTCCTGATAGAAGAATTCCAATTAATAAATGTAGAAGAAATGAGGGAAATAGAAAATCACCATGAAGAATACCACAGTAATAACTCTTGTAGGGAAGACCTACCAATGGATGTTTTAATTAGTAAGTGAAAGTTTAAACAAAAACAGGATATTCTTAAAGTGTCTCCCCCAAATGCTGAACAATGACAAAGAGAAAAACAGTAACTGCAGTGGAGAATCCTAACAGACACCATCTTAACCAAGTGATCAAGATGAACATCCCAAGTAATACATATTATCATACATCCTCTGATACAGATACTAAGAAGAGGACAACACCTCTGTGAGATCCTTCTCAATAATACATAACCCCAATCTCATCAGAAGAAAACATTAAAAAGTTGTTTGGACAAATGAAGGAAGGACACTTTACTAAATAAGTAACCAGGTTATCTAAAATTGTCAAGGTCATGAAAGACAAGGAATGACTAAAAAACTATTACAAACTAGAGGAGGCTAAACAGACATGACAAATAAATAAAATGTATCCTGGACTGGATCCTGGAACATAAAAGAACAATAGTGAAAAACATCTGAATAAATGATTCAGTTTTGCCAATAGTATTGCACCAAGGTCAATGTCTTTGTTTTAATCATCTAATAGTTATATAAGATAACATAAGGTGTTAACTTAAGAGGAAGCTATATATGAGAATGTTCTGTACCATTTTTATAACTTCTATAAATCTAAATGATCTTCAAAAACTAAAAAATAATAATACATCTAGGAAAAGGTTAAAATATCAAGTAATATTAGCAGATGGTATATCAAAAATGCATGTCATACTTTTTATGGTAACCACTTAAAGACCGATAATAGTTTACAACTTCTAAGTTAGTAAAATGGAATATGAAATTATAAAGTGAAAGTTAAAAGAAAAAGAAAAAAAGAAACATGAACAGGTGGAAAAAACAGAAAGCACTTAACAGTAGATTAAAATCCAAATACATGAATAATTAAGTTATTTGAAAGTGGACTAGATGCAAAACAAAAAATATAATACTGCATTAAAATATCCAATTGTATATTCTTAATAAAAGACAATAACAGAAGAGTTTAAAGTAAAAGAACGTACAATTCAAACACCATGTATACCATGCAAACAATAGCCTAAAGAAATACGAAACCGTACAAACATCAAATAAATTAAACATTAAGATAAAAATTATTTCTAAAGATAAAAATGATGTGTCATAGTGATAAAAGTTATATTCATGTGGAAGATTTAAAAATCTAAATTTTGATGTACCTAATGCTATAACCTCATATAAAGTAAAAATTAACTAGATAACTAAAGAAAAATAAACTAGATAACTAGAGAAATCCACAATCACAGTGGGAGAGCTTAACAAACCTCTCAGTAACTTACTGAAAAAGTAGACCAAAAAAATCGATAAAGACAGAATATTTGAACAACATAATTTACAAATATGACCTAACTGACATATTAGAACGTTATTCCAAAGACTACAAAATATACATTCTTTCTAAATTCACTCTTAGTATTTTTCAAAACTTAATTATTGCTGGATCATAAAGCAAATCTCAAGAAATTTTAAAGGGCTGAAAACAGACTATATTTTCTGGTCACAATATATAACTAAATTAGAAATTAACACAAGATTTAAAACTCCCACAAATTTGGAAATTATAAAATACACTTCTAAATAATCTATGAGTTAAAGGACAAAACACATGGAAAATAGTTTGGACTAAGTAATAAAAATATCAAATATTAAAATTGTGGGATGCAGCTAAAGCTACACATTTATTAGAAGCAAATATAGTAATTAATTTGGATGTTATTGTCGCAAAGTTTTCTAATTTGTGGGCTGTCTCTTTTCCAGTACTGTTCATAGTGCTGTTATGAACATTGATGTACAAATGTTTAAGCACCTGTTTTCAATTCTTTGATTATACATGCAAATGAAATTGCCAAGTCATATGGCAATTATATGTTTAACTTATTGAGTGATACCAAAGTATTTTTTGCAGCATCTATCCCATTATACATTCCAGTTTCTCCACATACTTGCCAGCATTTGTTATTTTCCTTAAAAAATTATTGCCTTCCTAGTGATTGTGAAATGATGTATCTTTGTGGTTTTGATTTGTATTTCAATAATGAATGGTAACGTTGAGCATCTTACATATATTAGCCATTTGTATATCTTCCTTAGAGAAAAGTCTATTGAAGAGTTTCACCCATTTTTAAATTGGGTTGTTTGTCTTTTTATTGTTGAGTTGTAAAAGTTCCTTCTATATCCTGGATACTAGGCCCATATCAGATAATATGATGATGTCATTTGAAGCACAAAAGTTGTTTAGTTTTAAAATTCAATTTATTTGCCTTTTTCCTTTTGGTTGCTTGTGCTTTAGGTATTGTCTCTAAGAAACCATTGCTACATTTAAAATCATGAAGACTTACTCTAGTATTTTCTTCTAAGAGTTTTATGGTTTTAGCTCTTATAGATTTTTGATCTATCTTGAGTTAATTTTTTATGGAACGTGGAAGTTCACCTTCATTTTTTGTATGTGGATATCTAGTTGTTTCTACATCATTTGTTGAAGAGATGGTTTTTTATGCGTTGAATGAATGGTCTTGGTACTCTTGTCAAAAATCAGTTGATTGCACATGTATAGATTCATTTCTGGACTCGATTCTATTGCATTAGCCTATGTCTGTCTGTATTTATGCCAGCTATACTCTACTTCAATTACTCTAGCTTTGAAGTAAGTTTTAAAATCAATAATTGTGACTCCATCAGATCTTTTAAAATATTGTTTTGGCTATTTGTGTTTTTATGCAATTTCATATGAATTTTAGGATCAGCTGTTCTATTTATAAAAAAAAAAGCCATTGGCATTTTGATTGGTATTGCACTGAATCTGTAGATCTTTTTGAGGTATTGCCATCTTTACAATACTGTCCATGAACATGGGATGTCTTTCAACTTCATTCTTCTTCAGTTTCTTTCAGCAATTTTTGTAGTTTTTAGTGTACAAATTTTGCACTTTCTTAAATTTATGCCTCAGTATTTTATTCTTTTTGATGCAATTTTAAATAGAATTGTCAGTCTTAAAAATTGCCTTTTCAGATGTTCGTTGTTAGTGGATAGAAATATAAATAATTTTTGTATGTGCTTGGATTTTGATACAGTTGGGATTGTATCGAATCTATAGATCAACAGAGGGTGAGTTAACATTTTGACAATGTTAAGCCTTACAATCCATGAACACAGTCTTCATTATTTTGGTCTTCTTTGATTTTTTATATCAGATTTTTGTTATAGTTTTCAGCATACAGAACATTCGCATTTTGTTACATTTATGCTTGCTTAACCATTAGATCATTCCGGTAGCCCTGTTCTTAATTTTTCAGAATTTTATATGTAGACAAGTGTGTCTGCAATTAGAGACAGTTTTATTTCTTCATTTCCAATCTATGGGTCATTTATTTCATTTTCTTATTGCAGTAGCTAGGACTACAGTATAATGCTGAATAGGAATGGTGAGGGAAGATATTTTTGTCTCATTTTCAATCTTAGGGAGAAGCATTCAGTTTTTCACCATTAAACATGATATAAGTTAACACTTTTATGCAAATAACTTTTATCTGTCTATAATATCCTTTTCTTATTTTCTGAGAGTATCATGAATGGAAGTTGAATTTTGTCAAATGCTTTCTTTAATTACCAATGAGATCAATTATAGTCAAGCCTTGAACAACACAGGTTTGAATTGTGCAGATCCACTTGTATGAGGACATTTTTTAATCCACCGAAAGTGGACATGCTCAATTTGAAACTGTGTTGTTCAACTATTTTTCTAGTCATGGTTGGGAATCTGCATATATGGAAGACCAACTTAAGTTGTATGCAGATTTTCGACTGTGCAGGTGGTCAGTGCCCCAACTTCTGTATTATTCAAAGGTCAGCTGTATATAGGATTTCATCTTTAGTCTGTTGATGTCATGAATTACATTAATTTAGTTTTAAATGTTGAACTTATCTTGCATTCCTAGGACAAACCTAACTTGATCTTGATGTTATCCATTAGTTATATTGGTGGCTTTCATTTGCTAATATTTTGCTGTAGATTTTCATGTCTATGTTCATGGAGAATGTCGGTCTGTAGTTTTTTTTTTTCCTATAACATTTTTCACTGTTTTTGTTATCAGGGCAATGCTGACCTCATAAAATAAGTTGGAAAGTGTTCCCTTCTCTAATATTTTCCAGAAGAGTTTGTGTAGAATTGCTCATATTTCTTTCTTAAATTTTGGTAGAATACACCAATAAACCCATTTATGCCCAGAGTTTTTTTTGTTAAAATATGCTTTAATAAGTAGGATTATTCAGGTTACTTATTTCTTTTTAAATGAGTTTTTGATAGTTTGTGTATTTCACGGAATCTTTTAAAATTTCATCCAAGTTGAATTTATTAATGTCAGAGTGGTCTGTAGTGATAGCGCTTCTTTCATCCTTGATATAAGTAATTTGTCTTTTTTTCAATGTCAATCTTTTTAGAAGTTTGTGTTTTATTGATCTTTTTAAATAATTAACTTCTGATTTTATGGATTTTATTTTGTTTTTCTGTTTCTAATTTCACTGATTTCTACCCTTACCAAAAATTTTTTTCTTTCTGCTTGCTTTACATTTAATTTACTATTCTTTTTCTATACTCTTAGGGTAAAAGATTAATTTATTGACTAGATACTTTTCTTCTATATTAATATAAGCATTTAACAATATACATTTTGTTATAAGCCCTGCTTTGTCTGTATCATGTAAAATTTTAATACAACTTTTTATATTAGGATAATTTTAGATTTATATTAACAGTTGCAAAGACAGTACAGAGTTTTTATGTATATACACACACACACATATATATATAATATATACACATATATATTTTACACAGCTTCTAATGCTAACAACTTACTTATACAACATATCCTATTTTTCAAACTAAAAAATTAACATTGCTATATTACTATTACCTTAAGATCCAGACTTTTATTCAGATTTTATCAGCTTTTCTATTAATGTTCTTTTTTTGGTTCTGTTTTTAGGATCCAGTCCAGGCTACACAGTGCATTTAGTTGTCATGTCCTTTTTCATTTATTCTTTTCTTGTTTTCAATGGTAGCATTAACAATTTTAAAGAGTACTGGTTATATATTTTATATAAGAACCATCAACTTAAATTTGTCTGATTTTTTTTATGATTAGACTGAAGTTATGGGTTTTAGAGAAGAATGCGACTTCTTGTTGCATCACTTTAAAGGCACATGATATCAACATGACTTATTACTGGTGATGTAAACCTTGATGAGTTGGTCAAGATTATCACATAACTTTTGGTATGTTGTATTTTCATTTAAATTCAACTTGAAATATTTTCTAATTTCCTTTATGACTTCCACTTTGACTCATGAGTCATTTAGGAACATATTGCTTCATTACCAGATGTTTGGGGATTTTCCAGATATCTTTCTGGTTTTTTTTCTAATTTTATTTTGTTGTGGTCAGAGAACATACTTCATATGATTTTGGCTTTAAATTTTTTGATGATTGGTTTATGGCAAAAAATATGGACAGTGAATGTTTCATGTGCACTTGAAAAGAATGTATATTTTGCTGTTGGGTTGAATATACTACAAATATCAACTAGATTAAGTTGGTTGATAGTATTGTTTAGGTTTTCTATATCCTTATTTTCTATTTTTTCTATCAATTACTGAGGATTCTTGAAGTTCTAACTATAATTGTGGACCTTTCTATTTCTACTTAGTTCTGTCATGTTTTTTGAAACTCTTTATTAGATACATGCACAATTAGGATTGTTCTGTATTCTTGGTTAATTTACCTCTTTGTTATCATGTAATGTTCCTCTTATATCTGGTAATATTTCTTGTTTTGAAGTCTATTTTGTCTGATATTAATATAGCCACTCTGGAGAGCTTACTTTTGAAAGCTTTTTTCATTTTACATTTTTAAAGTTAATAGGCTTTTTTTTAAAGAGATGTTTTAGGTTTACAGAAAATCTAAGCAGGAAGTACAATTTTCCCATTTACTTCCTTCTCCCCCCACACCCAGTTTCTGCTGTTATTAACATCTTGCATTAGTGTTATATATTTGTTTCAGTTCTTGAGCAAAACATTGATACATTATTACCAACTAATGTTCATGGTTTACAATAGGGTTCACTCTTTGTCTTACATAGTTTGTTGAGTTTTGACAAATATATGACGTGTATCCACTATTACTGTACCCTACTGAATAGTTTTACAGCCCTAAAAATGTCCCATGCTTCACCTATTTATTTACTCTTCCTTGCTTCTTGAACTCCTGGCCACATTAATCTTTTTCCTATCTCCATAGTTTTGCCTTTCTCAGAATGTCATGTAGTCATACATTATGTAGCCTTTTCAGATTGGCTTCTTTCACTTAGCAATATACATTTAAGATATCACCATGTATTTTCATGGTTTGATAACTCATTTTTTTACACTGATGAATAATATTTTATTATATGAATGTATTACAGTTTCTTTTTCCATTTACCTGTGAAGGACATCTTGGTTGCTTTCAGGTTTGGCAGTTATGAATAAAGCTACTATAAACATCTGTGTACATGGTTTTGTGTAATATAAGTTTTCAGTTCATTTGGGTAAATACCAAGAAGCATAATTTCTGGATCTAATGGTAGTTATATTTAGCTTTTTAAGAAGCTGCCAAATTACCTTCCAAAGTGACTTCCATTTTTTATTTCTACCGTTAATGAATGGGTGTATTTGTTGCTGCATGTTCTCACTAGATTTGGTGATGTTGCTGTTTTAGTTTTTCAGCATTCCAAGAGGTATGTACTAGTATCTCATTGTTTTAATTTGTAATTCCCTAATGACATATGATGTTGAACATCTTTTCATATGCTTACTTTCCTTTACTATATAGCTTCTTTGATAAGATGTCTATTCAGCGAATTTGCCTAACTTTTAATTGGATTGTTTGTTTTCTTATAGTTGAGTTTTAAGGATTCTTAGTATATTTTAGGTAACAGCCCTTTATTAGATATGTATTTTGCAAATATATTTTCCTCATCTATGGCTTGTCTTTAATTCTCTTGACATCATTTTACTTTTAACCTATCTTTACATTTAAAGTGGATTTCTTGTAGATTGAATATAATTGTCTTGCTTCTTCATCCAGTTTGACAGTCTCTATATTTTAATTTGTGTTTAGACTATTTATATTTAATATAATTATAATATAATTATGAATCAACTTTTTTTCTAGTTGATTCCTATTTGTTCCATCTGTTCTTTCTTCTTTTTTCTCCTTTTCTGCCTGCTTTTAGATTGGCAATTTTTTATGATTCTATTTTATCTCCATTATTAGCTTATTATTTATACCTCTTTTAAACAAATTTTAGTGGTTGTCTTAGAAGTTTCAGTATACTCCTTAATTAATCCCATTCTTCAAATAAAATTATATTGTTTTGTGTATATTTTAAGAACCTTATAATAATACTACCAATTTCTTCTTCCCAATTTTGTGCTATAATTGTCATACATTTTACTTTATTATATGCTTTAATGGCATAATACTTTGCTACTGTGTTTGCTTTAGACAGTTAATTATCTTTTAGATGATTAAAACTATGAAAAAAATTTTAATTGTCTTTATTTATCCTTTTCTAGACACTTTTATTTCTTTCTATGGATTCAAGGTTTTTTTTTGTTTGTTTAGTGAATAGTCAGCTTTTATTTATCTGAAAAGGTATTTCAGAGTTTTTGTTTCCAGTTCAGCAAATAAGGAGCTGAGAAGTTTCAATTTCATCTTGAAAATAAGTTAAAAAGTTGAACAGACTGATCCATGAGAGAAGTGAGGTCACAGGGCAGATCTCTACCCATAAATTGGAGAGATAAACAGGTAGATAGACTCACAACTTACTGGAGCAGAGACTTACCTCTATGGAAATGAGTACTGGGATAGAAACACCTGAACTGCGATTAACAAATTGCAAGATACACAATATAGACGAGTTTGAAAGATAAAAACTCCAGAAGGATCCCAGTCATCAGAACATTCTCACACTTTTATGAGTTTTACCTTTACATAGTGAAGATCACAGGAAAATCCTCTTATGCATCCAGCAGGAGTAAAGACAAAAAAGTTTTAAATTATGTCTGAGCATTCTGTTCTCGAAAATGCCTGTCCTTAGGAGAAAGCATGTTATGCTCTATTTTATCAGAGCATAACATGCTAAGGTTTTATCAAAGCCTACCCAACTCCTGCCTTCTCTAGCCATTCTCCCCCACCTAAGGGGCGGGGGATGGAGGAAACAGAGGCTTAGCAAAGTTGACAGTCCAGGGGCATAAGCTCACCAAAAGACTTGAGACCAATCATGGGAAATATAAAATGCTTCCACTCTCTCTACACTTTACCACTGCATTACTAAATGCCTACGCACCATGTTCCTTTTGCCCAATACATCATGCCCTCTTTTCAACCAAAGACTACAGTCATACTAAAAGGCAAAAACGTGGTTTGAAGAGACAGAACAAACATTGGAATTAGACCCAGATATGGCAGGAATGTTGAAATTTTCAGACCAGAACAGACAGATAATGTAAACAGAGAGATGGAAACTCTAAAAAAAATTATCCAAAGAAAGTGCTGGAAATAAAAATTATTGAAACAAATGAAGAATGCCTTTGATGGACTCATCAGGATATTGGACATAGACAAGGAGAAAAAACAGCCTGAAAATATGTCAGTAGAAACTAACCAAAATGAACAGCAAAGAGACAAAAACTTTGAAACAAACCAGAATATAATAAGTACTGTGGGAGAACTACAAAAGGTATAAAATATACATAATCAGAATTTCAGGACAATAAAGAGAGAAAAGAGCAGAGGAAATATATGAAGCATTAATAATTGAAAAAAAAACTTCAAATTAATGTCAGACACCAAACCACAGATCCAGGAAGCTCAGAGAATGACAAGCAGAATAAATACCAGAAAACTACAACTAGTCATATGATACTCAAACTGCAGAAGATCAAAGATAAAGAATCTTGAAAGAAGACAGAGAAAGAAAATGCCTTATTGGGCTCTAGTGTTATTTGAAAGTAGACTTGGATTTGTTGTAAATATATATTGTATACTCTAGGGAAATCACCAAAAAAAGTTTTTAAAAAGATAGTATGTCAGTCATACCTCAATAAAGCTGTAGACAAAAGTATAATTGACATGCTAAGAAAGAAAATGGAATTATATAAACTGCTTAATGAAAACCATATAAGGCATAAAAAGTGGAAGACAAAAATAGGAACAAAAGAACAAGAACAAAAATTTAAAAATAGTAACAAATATAGTATTTATTAATCAAACTATATCAATAATGCCTTTATAGCTACCTTGGAAGATAGCTCAGCAATTTCTTACAAAACTAAACTATATCATCTAGAAATCACACTCCGTGTTATTTACCCAAAAGAGTTAAAACTTGTATCCACACAAATATTTTTGGCGACTTTATTCATAATTGCCAAAACTTGAAAGTAATCAAGATGTCCTTCAGTAGGTGAATCGATAAACTGTGATACATCAGACAATGGACTACTATTTGGTACTAAAAAGTAATGAGCTATCAAACCAGGAAAAGACAGGGAGGAACCTTAAATGTGTATTTGTAAGTGAAAGAAGTCAGTCTTAAAGGGCTGCTTAATATATGACTCCAACTACATGAAATTCTGGGGAAGTCAAAACTATGGAGACAGTAAAAGAGATCAGGGGTTGGGGGAAGGAAGGATGAATAGGTAAAGCACAGAGGATTTTAGTGCTGTGAAACTATTCAGTATGATACTAGAATGGTGAATACATGTCATTATATATTTGTCCAAAACCATAAAATGTACAACACCAAGAGTGAACCCTAATGTAAACTATGGACTTTGGATGATAATGATGTGTCAGTGTAGACTATCAATTGTAACACATATACCACTGTGGAGCAAGACATCAATAATGGGAGAGGCTGTGCATGTGTAGGGGCAGGGAGTAACTGGGCACTCTGTACTTTTTGCTCAAATTTTTTTGTGTGTGAACTTAAAAATGTTTTTTTAAAATAAATTATTTTTAAACCTATTTTTTCTTCAGTTTTAAAAGATTTTTTCTCTGGGTCTTGAGTTTTGGCTGACAGCTTTTTTTTTTCTTTCAACACTTTGAAGATCTTATTTCATTGTTTTCCAGGTTGCATAATTTCTGAATTTGTTTGCCATAATTCTTATCTTTGCTTCTCTGTGTGTAATGTTTCTTTTTTCTCTTGCTGCTTCAAGATTTTTGTCCTTGGTTTTCAGCTTTTGAATATGACATGTCTAAGTATGATGGATGGGCAAGGTATTTATCCTGTTTGTGATTTCTGAGCTTGTATCTCTTATGTTTTTCATTATTTGGCTAACCTATCTTTAAATGTTTCTTCTGTTTCTTTATGTTTCCTCCTTCTGAGATTCTAATTATACATATGTTAGCCCATTTGATATTGTTTCACAGCTCTTAAACTCCTGGATACTCTATTCTGTGTGTATGTATGTGTATATATGTGTACATACATATACATATATATGCATACATGCATACATACATACATACACTTTTTTCTCTTTATGTTTCACTTTTAATAATTTCTGTTACCCTGTCTTCAAATTCTCTGATTCTTTTCTTGGCTGTGTTGAGTCTGCAATGATGCTATCAAAGGCATTCTTCAGCTTTCGTAATGTTTTTTTTTTAAATTTCTAGAATTTCCATTTGATTCTATCTTATGTTTTCATATTTGTTGGAATTTCCCATTGTTTATACATGTCATTTTCTTTTTTCCCTTAAGCCTTTAATTTATTTATTGTAGATCTATTAAATTGGCTGTCAGATATGGGTTTTCCTTGATTTTTTTTCAGATAATTGCTTTGTTTCTTTACAGTGCTTTATTTTTTTTGCTTTTTTATGTCTTATAATTTTTATTGTATATTTACCTTATGTGTAATATGGAGTGTTAGATCATTATATAAATAGTTGTGTTTTTTTTTTCTGGAAGTGTGCACAATTTTTCTCCAAAGCCATTAATGTGGGGATTGGAGTGAATTTAGTTAGTATATAGAGTTTGAGGATTTTTTGTTTTGTTTTGTTTTTATGATTGCCTTAAGTGTACCTCTAGCTTCAAAACATTTTGCTTAGGATAGAGGCTGAGTTTCTAGAATTTTTAAAAATACATATTCCTGTTCCATCTGCAGCTTTAAGACTTCTCAGGGTACTTGGACCTTGGAGGGATTTTCTTGATGCATTCTTGCACCTCTCCACAGTACTCTTCTAGCCTAGTGGTGGGTGCTTGCTAGCTAGTGGTGAGTGCCAGTGGGGATTCTGTGTTGTCCTGTTCCAGCCTCAGTCTTAGACAGGCTCAAAACTCTGTTGCTTTGTGGTAAGATCAGGTAATGATCTGGCCCCAGATTTTTAGAAGTATTCTACCACTGTGGGAGGGGCATAATGCTCTCCTGCCCAGGACTCAACAAAGATATAAGAAGGATATGATTATCATGGAGGGGAGGAGGGTCAGGATCACTGAGAAAATCCCTGGGACAGAGATTCAGTCTTTTTTCTGAGAATCCAGTGAAGATCTGTGGAGGAGAGTATGTGAGAAGTGTGAATTTCTTTTGTGTCTGTGATTCCCAGGAGTCCTGTACTCTCACATAACCCATACTTCACCTTTAGTAATTTGTTTAAAAATTTTACATGCATTTTGCCTCCTTCTGAGGTGTCCAGTGTTTCTTCCTTTTGTGCTCGCCTTTTGTGAACCTGTGGTCATGTTTCATCTCTCATTGGTGGCACCTGTCTTTCCTTAGATTTAATGCTTTTTGATTGCCCTCAGATCTCTGATGGTTTCAGGAAAAGATAGTTTTGTAGTTTATCCAGTTATTGTTGTTAGATGTGATCAGTTATCTTCCCAGCTTCCTACATCCTGAGATTCTTAGTGTTTTAAGGAATTTTTCCAGTCTATTCCATAGTCTATTTCATGTAGCATGATATATGGTTTTTCCTTTTATTTATTTGCAGTTCTGATTTCCTCTTTGACCTACAATTATTTAGATAGTGACTTTTTAAAAAATGTCAAGGTGATTGAATTTTTAATTTAATCTCTTGATCTTTATTTTTGTTGCTATAACATTGTGGTCAAATAATATGGGCAATTAAATTTCCACTTTAGGAATTTTGTTGAGGTAGTTTTTATGATTTTTGACCAGAATATATCCTCATTAGTTATAGGATATAGTGTTTAATATCTCTATTAAACCAAGTTTATTAATTATTGGTAATAGTCAAGTTCTCTGTATCCTTATCTGCTTGATCTGTTAAAGATTGAAAGAAGTTTATTAAAGGTATTTATTATGATAATGGTTTTGCCAATTTTTTCTTGAATTACCTTTCTTCCTGGTGGTTTTAATTACTTTGTAAGCTTTTATTTAGCCAGAAATATTATGAATCTTTTTATTTTGGAATATCACAACAAAATAACTCCCCTATTTCATTTAGTTACTTTTCTCTATTGCTGCTTCTGATTTTTCTTGCTAATTTTATTTTTTCCCATCTCTTTATTTTAAATCCGTCTCTTTATTTTATATCTACTCTGAAATCTCAAGTTCAAGTTTACTGTCATCCCTCTTTTAGACTACTAAAAGAGGTTACTAGTTGTTCTTCTTGTTCTACTTTTACCTTACTACAGTTATTCTCCACTCAGCAGCCTAAATGACCATTTTCACCTGAAAATTCTTCCATGTATTCTCTCATGCTTATACTTCTTACTATAATTTATATTATATAATTTACCTCAGCCCGCCTCTCCAGCATCATCTCATACCACCCTCCCTTTTACTCGCTATGCTCCACCAATACTGGCTTTATTTCTTCTCTATAACTATGCTATGCTTTTATCTGAGGGCTTTTTTTTAAATGAATATTGTTTTATTTTTCAGTTCTAGTTGTTATACAATACTATATTAATTACAGGTGTACAGCATAGTGATTAGACATCTATATAACTCACAAAGTGATCACCTCAATAAATCTAGTGCCCCTCTGACATTGTATATAGTTATTACAATATTATTTGCTATATTCCTTATACTGTACTTTCTATCTCCATGACTATTTTGTAACTACCAGTTTGTACTTCTTAATCCATTCCCCTTTTTCACTGACCTCTCTAACTCCCTTTCATCTGGTAACCCTAAAACTACTCTCTTTATTTATAAGTTTGTTTCTGTTTGTTTATTTTGTTCTTTAGATTCCACATATATGTGCAATCATATGGCATTTTCTTTTTCTAAATGACTTGTTCCATCAGCACACTATTCTCTAGGTCCATCATGAAATATCTTTTTCCATCCTATTACTTCTAGTTTGTATGTGTCTTTTTATCTAAAGTGAATCTCTTGTAGGAAGCCTGTAAAAGTCTTGTTTTCTTATCCATTCAGCCACCCTATCTTTTGCTTGAAGCATTTAATTCTTTTTTATTTGAAGTACTCGATGATATATGTATAGTTATTGCCATACTTTATTTAGACTTTTGATACATATTTTTTTATTATTCATAAAGAAGTCTCTCCAACATTTACTGTAATACTGGTTTGGTGGTGATGAACTCCTTTATCTTTTTCTTATCTGGGAAGCTTTATCTGTCCTTCAATTCTAAATGATAACTTTGCTGAGTAAAGTAATATTGATTGTAGGCCCTGGGTTTTTATCACATTGAATATTTTGTGTCAAGTTCTCTGGCCTGTAAATTTTCTGTTGAGAAATTGGCTGACAGACTTATGGGTGCTCCCTTATATGTAGCTAATTACTTCTCTCTTGCTGCTTTAAGATTCTCTCTTTGAATTTAACCTTTGGCATTTTAATTATGATGTGTCTTGGTGTAGGTGTTTGAGTTCATCTTGTTTGAGACTCTCTGAACTTTCTGGGGTTTGTATGTCTATTTCCCTCACCAGGTTAGGGAAGTTTTCCATCATAATTTCTTCAATTAGGGTTTCAATTCCTTGTTCTTTCTCTTCTTCTGATACCCCTATGATGTGAATGTTGGTACATCTGACATTGTCCCAGAGGTTTTTTGAACTATCTTCTTTTTTTTTTCCCCCTTGGATTCTTTTTTCTTGTTGCTGTTCTGATTTGATATCCTCTGCTACTTTATCTTCTATGTTGATGATTCAATCCTCCATTTCATCCACTCTCAGATGATGATGTACTCATCATCTCAGATATTGTATTCTTCATTTCTGACTGGCTCCTTATTATGTTTTTCATCTCCATTTTCATTTTTTTAAAAATCTTTTTGTTAAAGTTCTCACTGAGTTCATCTACTCTTCCCCTAAGTTTCTTGAGCATCTTTATAACCAGTGGTTTGAACTCTGCATCTGGTATATTGCTTGTCTCCATTTTGACGAATTCTTTTTCTGGAGCCTTGTTCTATTCTTTCAAGTGGGACATGCTTCCTTGTCTCCCCACTTTGGTCGCATCCCTGTGTCTGTTTCTGTGTATTAGGTAGGGATTCTTAGTCTCCTGGTCTTAGTAGAGTGGCTTTATGTAGTAGGCGTGCTGTGGGGCCCCTTGACACAGACCTGGGAGGGCTTCAGCTGCAGGCCAAGTTCAGCCACAGCCTGTGCACCTCTGGGGTCACCTGTTAAGAGTCACCAGGCCATCCACATATATGGCAATAACTATACATATATCATGTGCTGGGCTTGTAGATACCTCGAGAGGCCAAGTCAATAACAGAATCCGGGTGCCACTAGTGCAGTGCCTAGGGTGGCTTAGCAAAAAGTACAGTGCACACCTGAGGCCAGATGCAGCTTCTTTGTGTTTTGTGAGCCTTTGAGAGATTTTATGAAAGTTCTCCCCAGGAGCCAAGATAGCCCATTTTTAAGGAATAAATCATTGCAAGTGGCTTGGGTGGGGCCACAAATTGGAAAAGATGGAGTTTCAGGGAATCCCCTGGGCAGAGAGACCTGTGTTATCTAGGTTGATGGCACCTGTGTCTGCAGGCTGGGAGGGAGACTGACTTAACAAAGGAACAGTGGCTTCTGCCTGCACCTCTGTCTGGAAGCAAGCCACCCCTCCAGTGCTTGCTCTGATGCCTGACAGCTCAGCATGTCCCCGTATGTCCCTGGCACCCTTCAAGCAGTTGTTCCAGCACTGGAGCTTAGAGCAAAGCAAGTTCATTAGCAAGTAAGGCCAGTCATGGGCTCTTTAAGAGGAAGGTCTTCACTTTCCACAGCCCTCTGTCTCACTCGGCCGCAATCTCAACTTGTTTTTACAGCCAGAGGTTGTGGGGACTTCTCTTCTGGCACTGGAACCCTGGGTGGGGAGCCCAGTGTATGTCCAGGACTCCTTGCTCCTTAGGTGGGGAAGGTGGCTCTGCAGCCAAGATAACTCTCCCGATTCTCAATTGCCACATGTGGTGTGGGACTGGGCTATTTCATGTCTCCAGCCTTCCTATCGTTTTGAGGTGACCTAGTTGTAGAGCTTCTGTTCAACCAGACCTCTAGTGACTCTGCATATTGGTTGTTCTGTAGTTTTGTTATAATTTTGGTATCATTGCTGGAGGAGGTATGCACAGCATCTACCTTCTATGCCATCTTGAATCTTAACTACCTGAGAGCTTTTGCACTAGGTAGTCCTTGACCTAGAAGGCTTCTTCTCGTGACTAGTGCCTTCTTTTCATTCAGGACTAAGTGCGTTTGTCTCTTTAGAGAGTTCTTCCATGACTACCCAGTCTAAAGTAGACATTCTATCACCAAGTCATTCTATTATTTGTTTTTTCTTTAAAGCATTTCTTAATATCTGAAATATTCTTATTTTTTTGCTCAGTGAAAGTGGGTACACTGTATGAGTGTTTTAGTGCTGTGTCCCTGGTATCTGTAATGTGGCACATCTAGGGGAGTTTTCTTCAGCTATTTCTTTGATCATTAGGTCTTCATCTCATAAGTTCTCTCCTAAAATTTGTCTTATACTAACTTTACCTTGTCTGGTATTTTCTCCCAGATCTCATATTTCTTAATGTTTTTTCTTTAATTTCTCAGAATTTCTTTCAAATTTGTTTACTAATGCACCGAATCTGTTTTCTGTAGAATATAGTCATCTGTTCTCTGCCTCCATTGGGATTTTAAGTCTGAAGTTCTGCAATCATGTTTTTTTCTCTCCACACTCTTTTTCTGATTATATTGTTTTTATCAAAATGTCCTTTGGAATTATGTTGGAAAAATTATTCCTCAGCTTGGGTCACTTCTTTTGAACTGCTAATTCTTTTGTTCGTCTCAGATTTTATTGATTTCTTTGCTTATTATTGTAGAGGAAGGCCTGAGTTTGCCCAGTACTAGGAGATGAAGTGTGTTTGACCATAGGTTATGTCTATCCTCCTTGAATGCTTTCATACTTCTGAGATATGCAAGAACATTATAGGGAGTGAGATTGTAGTAAAGGAAGAGTCAGGTCTGATATAGAGGATAGTCTCTTTCATCAAAGGGAGAGTATCAAGTCTTAAAAAGTCAGAAGAACTGGGATAAATGTATAATAAACTAGAGCCACTTTTCAGTTATCTGTATCAACTCTGGCAGGAACGCATGGCATTATTCCTGGCACAGAGTTAGTTTTCAGAATATGTTTGTTAAAATGAACAAAAGCACACTGAGTGATTGCTACATGCCTGGCTCTGGGCTGGATGCTATGGGAAATTCAGAGATGATAAAAGTACATCCCATTCTTATAGTGGACTCCATCTTAGTGGATATTAGCCACTTGAAGAATTAACAAAAGAAGAAATTTCTCAAGAAATCTAGATATGCTAAAAGAAGGGAAAGCTTCTGGTTAGTAGGGAAAGTCTTCCAGAAGGGGACAATATTAGCTGGGTCTTAAAGAAGTGGTTGGAAAAAGGAAGGATGTGGTTGGGGTAAATTAGGTGGTAGGAGTAGCTGATACAAAGATGATGTAGAGGCCCTTATCAGCTTGATGTATGTGGGAGAAGTAAAAGGATCATTTTGTCTGGGTTAGGCAAGGCATGTGAGTTATAAACTAGATACACCATGGACCAGGGAGCCTGGGCTTTAACTGCTAAGAATAAGATTTTAGCCTTTATCTTGGAACTGCAGGAAGGTATTGGATTTCTTTGAGCCAGGAATAATTACAGTTAGAACTGCTGCAGGAAGCTCCATCAGTATATTTTCACTGGTTTAAGATGTATAAGAATGCAAGATGTCCCCTTTTGTGTTTTTCTCCCTTCACCCCATTTCTCTTCTCTGTTTCTTCCTTTGCCAAATGTGGATCAGTCTCCTGAGATAGTCCCTGGAGGGATTCCTATCATCCTAAAGCAATAACAAGGTCAGCACTACATACTTTACTTGCTAATAGCTACTGCAGAACGGGCCCTAGCTAGTATGCCAGATATGGCAGAGATATTAGAGTTTTCCAAAGTGGAGTTCTGCATCCTAAACTTTGACCTGGGGGCATACAAGATGGATGTCATTGTCTTATGGCTTGTAAAGATTGGTCTTAAGAAAAGAAATAACAAATGGAAGGAAGATTATATTCTTACTCCATGCCTTGGGGGTAGGTGGCAAGGAGTGAATATTATGCATACTGACTATCTAAACTTCTAAGATTGTTTTTTTTTTTTTTGCACTATCTGAAGAACCACCTTGCCTAGAGGGCTCAAGAGATCTTCATATAGTCTAATGGTTAGAAAGTTGAAGGCTCCCTCAACCCAACACTCTGCCTCCTTTTCTTATCTATTCCTTTTAAGAGCCTGATGAAGTACTCACCTCTCACCTTTTCCAGCTTATGAGAGACAAGGCAATTCAAACCCAACACCATGTCCACTATTGTGCATCTTTTGACCACTTGCAAAAATGGGGCTTCTCAGTAATGGGAATGGAGATGAAAGTTTCACCCAGATACTCTCAGGATAACACTGTTCTACCATTCTAAGTTAGCAATAGATGTTTTATGTCACTCCATTTCACTAATACACCCCCTTTGCTTGGACTTTTCTGAAAACATTATTGTGCAAGGTTTTTTTGTGTGTTTGTGTGCGCATCATATAATTAAGAAGATTTGAGGTGCCAAAGGTGTTTTATGCTGTCATGGTGCTTGCTCCTGGCTTCATATGTCATGTCACATGTTTCTCATGTGTTTTACAGTGTTTTCTTCTACCAACCTCTCTACTATACATCTTCTACTCTGGCAAAGTCTGCTTTTAACAAACAGGACATTTTCAACCTAGAACTGTGCTGTCCAATGCAATAGCCACTAGCCATATATGGCTATTCAACTAAATAATAAACAATATTCATTTATTTAATTAAAATTAAATAAAATTTAAAATGTTCCATTGTCTTAATATTTCATGTGCTCAATAGCCACATGTGGCTGTTGGCTACCATGTTGGACATCTGTAGATTATATATGTGAACACACACACACACACACACACACACACACACACACACAATGCTGGTCTAGAATAATACTGCCAATTTCAAGCAGGACTGTCCAGGTGGATGTAGGTACTCCAAGGCAAGTTTAAGTTCTTCATTTCCACTGTATGAAGTAGATATACTTCTTTATTATTCCAGTTGTGTCCATCTTATAACTATTAGATTAGACAAACACATATAACACAATACACACACATATACACAATCAACCATTAATTCTGACAGTCTGGATATTCAACACCCATAAGAAAGAAGCATTTTTCAAACTGCTCCATCATTTTCCTTACCCACAATAAACTTAATACCTCATGTTATTATGCAAAGAAGTTCCATTTTTTCAAATTGTGCTCATTTGGGCCTAATAAACCCATAAATAATAAACCCATTTCTGAACCTCTCTCATTTAATGGCAGATCACTCAGCTCCAAAAGAATGCAATAGAAGCTTTTCTTATCTATTCCTTTTAAGAGTCTGATAAAATGCCCACCTTGACCTCAGTCTCTGCAGAGGCTCTAGGAGGTAGAGGCAGGGAGTCTCAGCATTAGGAAGGCTGCCTTAGATGCTGTAGCCTTTGTCATTTCACACCTTAACCTCAAAGGAAGTCCCTTTTTTTCTTGGGATGGAGCACTTTGGTTCTCACAACTCTGAAGTCATTGTAGAGTGGGTGGAAGGAGGTGAGGATGATGCTTTGGTTTGAACTTTTTGGGTAACCTTGGGAGTAGATCTATTAAAAACAAGAGGGTTTTTCTTTTCTTTACCACACCACCCCCAGGATTCCATTTCCTGCACATGTGGCATCAACACCTCTAGCCATTTTGGCCTAGGCCCTTGGACCATGCCTTGGGAGGGCTCTGCCCTCTGCTTGAGCTCCTTTTGTACATCTCCAGTGGAAACAATGACTTTCTTTGTCCTGGCCTTGTAGGCAGGTTCTTTCCCCTCTTACTTGGTTAGCTGAAGTGTGAATTAGGATTATTATCCCTGTTAGTAAAACACATTTTGCTCCATGTTGGAGAAAGAGGTAGGTAATGGTTTCATCTGCCACTAATACCCATAAATAAGAATAGAACCTCTGCTCCTGATGCAGACCCCTGCCCCGAACCCTGCCCCTACCCCGGGTCCTTATCCAGCAGCTATTCTCTTTTGACTTCTACTTACTCCTTTTTCTGACCCTGATGCTATTGCAGATCATTCTTCTGACCCTGGCCCTGCCCCTTTTCTGTCCAGGACTCAAAGTTTGCTGAGGGAGCAGTCTCTCAAAGTCTGAGCAGAGAGCTTAGTGGAGTAACAGTGCTGCTGAGAAGCAAGATGAGGACATGGGAAGAGGCACACAGATTATCTGAATGCTGGTACCTGCCTTCCAGGGCTGGATTTTCCATAGCCTTCCTTCTTTCTGTCTTGGAACTTTTTTCAACATGGGAGCCTTTACCATCTGACTCCCGGGCTATCCATTACCTTGTGCCTACCCCCAGCTCCTATTTGTGGACATTCAGCTGTGCTACAGGAGAGAGCTGGCCCATGTACCCACCATCAGGGGCCAGGGAGGTCCATGAGTATGGCAAGGCCTAGGCAGAGACATGGCAAGTAAGCAGAGACATCTGTAGTCAAGTCACCTCTGGTCCACAGGGTCTGCTACAGAGGGAGCAGGCTCAAAACTTTAGCCTTTGCTTGGCTAACTCCTAATGACTATAAAAATTTAAGTCATTTTTGTAAAAATTTGGGTAATTTTTAATTACCCTAAATGATGCACAAATATATTCTCTTCTTGTAACATCTTACAGGAAGAGAGTTTTTTCTGCCTATGAAAAAGGAAGTTATTTAGTCTTAAGATTATAAAGTCATAAAGCTAAATGAAGTGCCCTTCAAGTACCTCACCTGATCCCAATCCTCTCTCTCAGTTCCCACAAGTAACCAGCGTTCTTAGCTAGGTGTATATCTTTCTGGATTTTTCTCTATAAATTTACTTACTGACCCTATATATCTACAGAAAATAGGATTATTTTGTAGTTTTTCAGCTTTTCTCTCTTTTTTATAAATGACGTATTGTACTTAACACTGCACTTATCAGTCAGTGACATCTCTTAGAGATCTCTCTATGTTGGTTCAAAGGGATCATGTGCATTTTGGAATTGCTGCACAATATTCTCTAGCATGAACATATTTTAGTTTATTTATTCATCTCTGATAAACATTTTATCTCCCAAATTTCACTGTTAAAAATAGGCTACATGAATATTCTCATATATGCTTCATTAAGCATATAAGCAAGAATCTTTCTTGGATAAATACAACATAAGAAATTAGTCATGGAGTATATATATTTCCATTTAGTAGAGTCTGTCAACTTGATCTGTAGAGAAAAGCTAGACCCACTAAAAGCCACTAACGTTAGTACCCATCTACCAACAGCTTTTTGTCTTGATATTATCAAATGCTGCGTACAGAATTTTTTACTGTTGTATTTCTCAAGTTCCTTAGTGATGCTAAATGTCTTTTATATGTTTATTGAGCATTTTTGTTTCTTCTATGAATTACCTGTTCATGTTCTTTTCTTTAGTTAAGATATTACTTGTTAACTTTTTGATACTACTTATTCTTTAGATATTAATTCTTAATTTTTTACAAATGTTACAGATGTTTTCTCCCAATGTCTCACTTGCCTTTTATAGTATATTTTATTATACCTAAGTATTGTATTTTGATGGAGTAAAATGATCAGTTTTTTTAAATGATCGATTTTTTAAATGACTTGACTTCCTCTCTCCTATAGTCAGAAACATATTATCCTGTGTTTTTTCTACTATATTTACTCTTTATATTTTGAGCTTTAAAATACCTGAATTTATTTAAGTGAGTGGAATAAGGAGGTATCTAGCTTTATTTTTCCTTGTAAGTGATAACTCTGTGGAAACTTTGTTGATTATCTCCCTAGTACTTCTAGTTTTACGTCTTCTCTTGCTAACAATATTCTTAATATCTCAGCTATGTGATTTCTATGGGATTGCTCCCACCCTCAACTCTTAAAATGGATCCTACTTGGTTTCAGACAATCAATTCATCTCATCACCTGACTATAGGGCATAAATAGTTCAGATGGATAAATGACCCTTTAGGGCCAGTGATGCACAAAATAATATTTGTTGAGAGCTTCTGAGAAAGAGATTTTCTTTTTACTATTGGCTCAGTTGTCACTGACAATTATCTCATTCCCACAAGGGAAGCCAGTCTTAAGATGAACTAGTACAGTGGAAAGCAAAGAAGAGATAGCAAAAGAAATTAGATTCTTGCTGACATCACTGATTTATCTGCTGGATCAATCCTGTTGTGAGATCCAGCTTACCTCTGGACATTTCTTTTACATGAGCCAGTACATTTTCTTTATTGTTTAAGCCAGTTCAAGCTGAGTTTTATTTAAAGCTAAAATATTCTTAACCAATTTAATAACAATGGTCTCAGTACTGTTTATTGAAAGAGTCATCTGTTTCATGTGAAACACCACTTGTGGTAGTCTCAAGCCTGCTTACTGAAAGACCCAGAGTAAACAGGAACAAGACTCTTAGTCTAGGTAAGGATAAAGTGCCCAAATTACTTGCAACAATAATTTTCAATAATTTTCAGAGTACATATATTAGGTGTGTGTGATGTGCTTACTGAAGAGCAGAATTATTGCTTTTTTGGTAGTGTAAGCTGTTTCTGGTGCTGAAACGGGCAGAATGGAAAAAGGCAGTGAGTACTCTTCTGGGCTCTTCTGACCTGGTGGACATCTCATTCTATACAAACTGTCAAGACCATTGAACTTGTGGGATGCCTTTGTAAAAAGCAGGAAAGGCAATGGGGAGCCACAACGCTCGTATGCATCTTTGTCTCACAAATATCCTTGTATCCTAATATCTACCTCAGGAGTAAACCAAAATGAAAGCATCTTTGAAAAGAGTCCAAGTCAGTATTATAATCTGTCCCTGAATCCAGACTTTATTTTGCTTCATAAATCCTGTAAACATACATGGGTCTCTTTTGGAATTCTTCATCTGACTTATTGATTTATTTGCTTATTTATGTACCAGTACCACACTGTTTTAATTCCTGTTGCTTTATAACATAGGACAAATATTCCACCATAGTTTTTTTCAAAATGATTTTGAATATTCTTCTGTATGAATTTTAGAATCAATCTCTCAGAATCCATGAGAAGTTCTCTAGGGATTTTTATTTTGATTGGGATAAAATTTATAGACTAATTAGAACCGACTTTTGTGGTATTTGGGAAAGTTTCTGTTTTTTTCTTTGTTAATATATCTGGCCTATATTTGTTAATATATATATAATTATGCATCTTCTGGGTTTTCTGTATAGAGTCTCACATCAGCAAGAGGTAGTATAGTATGGTGACTAAGAGCACAGTCTGAAGTCAGACTGCCTGGGTTTAAATTCTGGCTATGCTATTTACTAGACAAGTACCTCAACATCTCTATTATTTAGTTCCTTCATCTGTAAAAATTGGTTTGATATTAATACCTAGGTCATAAGGTAGATTAAATGAGTTAAGATAGGTATAGCATTTCATAAAGCATGCAATAACAATCATCACCATCATTATTGATTTACATATTACATGTTTATCTTTTTTTTTTTTAGTACTTTTAGCTACTATTCTTATCTTAATGCACTGGCTAAAACTTCAACAGTATTGAAAAGTATCATGATTAATAGATATTGTCTTGTTTCTGGATTTAATGGTGTTTTTTCTAACGTTTTACTATTAAATTATATTTGCTATAGGTTTTTGGCATAATCCTTAGTGAGGATGCTTCCTAGTAGTCCCAGCATACAAAGAGCTGGCTGAAACAATGAGTGAAAGCCAAGTACTAAGCCCTAGGATAATTTTGCTTGCTGTCTTTTAGGCATTAAGTAGCTGGGGCCACAAGAAGTAGAGACAGGACTGTAGGGCTCTAAGCAGGCCAAACACCCGCCCTTCTCTTTAGATAAGTCCCATGCTCGGAAGGGACCTGGCAGAGATGTGATTGGGCTGTGCAGCAATAGAGAGGGCTCTGGCCTGCCTGCACAAGAGCATATGCAGGGATGTGTACATGGGTACACGGGTGTGTTCACACTATTCCTTGTCCCTATAGCAGCAGCCTTATGGGGACCTGACTACTGTGTCTTTTTTGGATTGTCATAGTTTTCTGTGTGTAGCACCCCTATACACCTTCCCCCATCCCCTAGAGTCAACCTAGGAGATGGCTGAAGCATCAGACCTGTGGTTTCCTTAACAGGAAGTGATTTAGATGCTAAAAGCTATTTTTAGATGAATTGATATGGGGTTTTCAAAGAATATTTCAGGGGTGTTTTCAGGCTCAAGGTTCGGCCTCCTCTATGAGAGATTGGCAGTTTCTCACTGTCGTTGTCACTGTCTAGCTGGGTGAGTTCATGTCCAGCTGAGAAGAGCTCTCAGGTGCAAAGCCAGGGCTGGTTTTCCCTGGATTCCAGGCTGCCTGAGTCATTATTTTTGGCCTTGAGTTCCAGGCAGACTCTTGTGACTCAGCACAGGATGACTGTAGGCCAAGTTGACACAGGGACTCTTATCCTTGGCAAGGACTGCCTAGAGGCTCTGAGGGTTCTATCAGGACAGGGCCATCAACCCCCACCTAGGTCAGGGATGAGATGAGGTTTCTGGGCCAAGAGAAGTGGCATCTTAGGTGGCAGTCACTTAGGTGGGGTGTCTTCTCCAGGTCAGCCCCTCCCAAGCATCTTAGAAGGGAAGGCACTCAGACCTACAATGGCCATGCTAGAGATCCCATCACTGCTTCAACCCTAGAGGTTGGGGCTCCTGCTGTTAGCAGCAGACACAAAAGAAACAGAGGAATAGGCACAGAACTTTCAGAGTCCTGCCTTCCTAGAGTTTAAGCCCCACTGGTTGGTACCCTCAGAGCTGAATGGTCCTATCTTTGCATAGACCTGAACATAGAAAATGGAAGGCTAGGGTTCCCTGTTCACCTCCATAAGGGCCTACAAAGCTCACTTTCATCTGCTGTGCTGTCCCCTAGGGCTTCCACAGCAATCCCTACAGCAGAGAATTCTGCCCCCATTCTCAGAGTAGAAGCTGGGCCTTGCCTCACTAAGAGAGATGGCCCAGGGTTACACAGTTAGTTCAGGTAGCATCAGAGCCAAGCTAGGTACTGGCCCCTGCACCACACTACTTATGAAATACCTGCATTCAGACAATGAGCTTTATATGTCTCATCCAGGTAGCAGCCAGCTATGTGCCCCTGCCATAAGCTTGGGGCCTCTGGAGAGTGGGGGAAAACATAATTGAGGTCTCTTCCAGTGCCTAGTCTACCTCTTGCCCTGCCTTGGGTAAAGTGTGACTTGAGAGAAAAGGCCAGGCCTCTAAGTTTTGATTGCTACTCAAGACACTTCTGCCCCAGAGAGACTGTAGACAGATGTTTCCAGGAGGAAACAGAAGGCAGCCTTCTCTTTGGCCAGTCAGTACACTGAGGAGAAACAAGCAGTACAATACTGATGACCAGCCAGGAGCCAAAGCTGGACTCAGACCCAGAGAATAATAGACTACTCACAAAAGCTCTAGTGTTTATTATAATCTAATAATCTTATTATAATCTGGTGTGAGCTAAACCTTGCTTTGAGAGTTCCATAGAAGGTGTCTTTGACCTATTTTTAAGGGCTGTGGTGGCAGAAGGAATTTTTGGCCACATCATAAAGAGTTTTGTGGCCATCTCTGATAGACACAGCTCAGGAAGTTGTAATTTTCCACAATTAGGTTATTAGTCACTAAAATGATCCCTACCCCCAGCTCCTGGTTTGTGCGCTGTGATAGGCTGACAAGAGGTTGTACTCCAGTGCGGCAATCCAGCCTCCTCAAGTTAGGCTCAGCATCAGTCTAGAAGCCCTGGAGGACCTGAATGCTGAGGTATCTCATCAGTAGTATGGCGAAATTGGGCCCTCTGTGTATCTACCATGTTTGTGGAGCCTCACAGCCCCACTCCAAGATTTTAATTAGGGCAGGAAATCCCTTAAGATCTCAATGAAGGGATGTGGACAGTGTAGCTCCTAGAAAATACACTCAGCTTAAGACCTATGTACTCTGTGGTATCAATAACTGTGAGGGCCCAGCCTATAACCTTTCTGGGTCATTTTCATTTTAAGAAAAGAGAAAGTCTTAAGCCAAAGGCATACATTAATGGGGGTATTTTATAAAGCACTTTCAGAAAACCATGCAAGGCCCAAAGCTTTTCATTCATTGGAAAGACGAAGCTATGTGGCATTCACACCTGGATCCCCAGGGTGGGCTTCACTCAGGGAGACAGAATTAGGTGCAGCCCACCCCTCTGTGGAGATTTTACCTAGTTAGCCCTTCTTCCAAACTCCTAGGTTGTGTCATCCCAGCAGCTGGGCTCAGTAGGTACCTCTAAGGGGAATTCCTGCTCTTGGAGTTGGTGGAGCATTGCCAGGCTGAGGGCTGAGGAGAGCTGGTCTCCAAAGCTATTAGGGACAGTTATGCATTTCAGTTGCCAGCTGGTGGCATTTGCCTAAATGGAAAGGGCCAGAGTGGGGATCCCCTCTGGCCTCTAAGCAGGCCTCCTCCCCAAGCCTACAGTTGTCTCTGGCTTGGCCTGTGATGATCTCTTAGTCAGGGCATGTGTATGATGGACAAGAACATAGGGAAGCAGGAGCTGCTGCCTTTGAGGCAGGCGGGATGGGATGGAGCTGGAGTAACTGGGCTTTTCCTGGTCTTTTTTCTATCAGAAATAGTCTATGGCCACAAGGGTTTGCTTGTTTGTTTGTCTGAAAGTAAATCCTCTTTTTCTGAAGTCCTGAGTACTGCCTTGATTCTGGAGGGACCAAGGTTTGGTCCATTCTCCCAGATGTTTGGAAGCTTCCAAGGGCTTCCCCCCACCCCCCACCACCAGGCCCCTGGTACTAATGTGGGTCAGAGGAGGGATCTGAGAAATAACTTAGCCTCCAAGCTTTGAACTCTCTTTGCAGGGTGGAAAAGTCAGGAAGAGCATGGCTTATACTTGGGGAGGTGGAAATAGCAGACAAGCAGGTACTGCCTCTGGGGAAGGTTTAGAGGAAGACTTGTCAGGTAAATGGTGATTCATGGTGTTCAAACTACAGGAAAGAAATTGAGAGTACACCTGGGTAGGAATGGGGTAGCCACCCTGCCTTCAGAAAAACAGGAGTCTGAGTTCACAGGGAAGTGACTTTTATAAATAACACAGGTGGGCAAGCCCCAGACATTACTGTAACCTTCTTTCATAGAATTCTTTTCATAGCGTTTCTCATTATTTCCCCACCTTAAATAATGGTGCTGACCACAACCAATGCCTTTTGTGGTGACTCAGGGCCACTGCCCAGGCTGGCAATTGTGCATTGAATCTAGGTGAAGATGTGGCAGGAGCCAGAGGTGAGACTAGCCTTGAATGGGCACCAATCCCTAAAGTGTCCCCAGATTGTCATTTAGGCAAAAGTCCCATAAGTCAGTTTGCTTTTGGATTCCTTGCCTTGTTCTTTCTGAGAGGCATTTGGTAGAAATAGAATAAGATAATTTTTGGAGTCCAAAGGCTCCAATTCCTGACTCTGTCAACCTACAAGTTGTCAGACTTCAGTTTGCCCCTGTTCGTTGGTTGGTTGGTTGGTTGATTGGTTGATTCATTTGTTCGTTCATTCATTCATTCATTGAACATATATAGCTTGAGCAACTTCTTTGTACCAGATACTAGTTTATGTACTTGCAAGTCATCAGTAGAGGAAACAGAGAAGTATTCCTGCCTTCAGAAATGTGTATCATAGCATAGGAGGCACAAAATAAACAAGCCTGATAACATGTTCAGAGATGATCAGTGCTATAGAAAAAAAAATGTAGCAAGATAAGGAGGGTTTGGTGTGCTGGCAGTGGTGGTGGAAGAGGCTGTAGTCTTATAGGGTGGACAAAGCAGATCTCATTCAGAAAATAACATCTGAGCAAATACTTAAAAGTGGTAAAGGAGTTAGGCTATTTCAGACAGCAGAGCCAGTGCAGAGGCCCTGAGGCTGGTGTGTTCAAGTAGTAGCAAGGGAGCCACATGGCTGGAGAGGTATGGATGAGTAGGATGGGGCACAGGGGAAGAAGTCAGAGAGGTGATGGAAAGATGAAGGGGCAGATGATTTTGAGCCTTGTAGGCCATTGTAGGGCATTTTGCTCTGGTAAAATGCAGAGTCACTGGAGAGTTTTGAATAGAATTTGAATAATCTAGATTGTAACAGGATCACTCTGGCTGCTGAGTTGAGAATAGACTATAGACCAGGGCACAGATAGAAAAAGGAAAATTAGTTAGGTGTCCACTGAGGTATTTTATAGGCAGAAGATAATAGTGACTTGAATCATTGTGGGTATAGTGGAGGTGGTGAGAAATGTTGGATTCTGGACATATTTCGAAAGGAGAGCTATCAGGATTTGCTGGTGGATTCGATGTAGAATATGAGAGAGGACAAAGTCAGTGATGACTCAAAGAGTTTTGCTCTGGGTAGCTGGCAAGGACTTGATATCACCTGAGATAAGGAAGGCTAGGGATGAGGCAGGTTTGAAGGAGAGATCAGGAGTTCACTTTGGAACATGTGAAATGGCATAATATCATCTACTTCACAGGGCTGTAGTGAGAATTAAATAATATGTAAAGTACTTGGCACTAGCATATAACTAGTACTCATTGTCACTTTCCCTTTTTCTTTCTCATACAGGCGGACGAAGTATGAGCAACTGGGGGTCATCCAAGCCAATTTGACTAATTGCCTTTCTGTAGAAATAATGAGCCAATCAGATGCCAAAACAGTCTCCTCTCAGGAGATTTTCTCATCCTTCAGAAAACTTTCACTGTTGCTAAAAGGGTCTTTCAATTTGTCAAAAGCTTCTCCATGTTGTTGACACACTGATGTGATGGTGAGTTTCTATATCAGTGGCACCTCGGGGCCCAGGCAGCCTCTCATCTGTGCGCTCACCCATTTATATTAGTCACTCTGCAGGTGTCATATGAGCATGAGCCAAGACCTCCCCATAACAATAAACAGAGATTAAGGGAAGGAGTTTCTCCACAAGCTAAACTTTTTATTATCAAAAGATAGTTAGTTGATAAGACATTAGGTCACAACTTTCTCTTAGCTCTTTGAATTATTGGACTCTGAATAAAAGTACTGGCTTGTGGCACGTTAAATTGCTGAATGAATGAAAGAGGTTATAATATGTATAGTAAGACATTTTTTTACAAAGGGTACAAATATATACTTGACCCTGGATGAGGAAAGATAGGTGCCTGAGGGATGCTAATCAAAATACCATCTCTGGATATGGGAGACTTTGTGCTTTATATATTTGTTTTTTTTTAAAACAATAAACATATCATTCTTAAGATAATAGAGTAATTGCTAAGAAAGCTCTGAAATGTTCAAGTAAGATTTCTGTGGAGCCTGTATGATGGATCGGCTTTCTTGCAAGATGTTTTCAGTGGTTACATTGCTTCATCTGAGAGACAGCCTGATCCTGCTGTAGCCACAATGGGACAGGCCAAGCAGGGGCACATGAGATGGTGATAGCTTAGGAAAATAGATAACCTGCCTCAGAAGTTCCCAAACTTCTATCTTCTGCTGAGGTTGCTGACTGCCTAGACCCAGAGCTCACCTGCTAAAAAGGTACTCACTCTCAGACAGAGCCTTTACTCCAGGCAGAAATGTATGAACAACTCTAAGGTTTTATTATGTATCTATATCCTGGTTGATCATGTGAGGACTACAGGTAAGCATGGGACATGGTAACAAAATCTTTGTATCCAGAATTTTAATTTTAGGGCTGCCTTATTTGACTGGCATATGTGAGCTCATTCTTATTCTGTTTAAATTTTGAAGATTTGGCTCGTGGGCACTTGCCAGTGTAGGCATTAACAAATGAATCCGAAGCACCCAGGCTTCATTGGCTTGTGAAATAGTTCAAGACATGCTAAATTTCCACATGGTCTCTCAAGAAAGCTTATCAAATTGTGCAGAAGCAGAACATTTGAGCCTTGGGGCCCTCTAGATTGGAAGCCTTGGTATTGTCCTGATCAGACAGTGTTTCCCTGGGTTCATTCTTAAGAGTCTAGAGCAGTCAGTTTTTGAAAAATGACACAATTCTCATACCTCTGACCCTTGACATCCCACTGCAGGAGGTTAAGCTAACTAGAAAGATCACTGGATGAATCATGAAACCAGCACCTCCTCTCCTCACCAAGCCACTGAGGTGTGCTGACTTAATAGACCACTTTTGCCCCAACATTGAATGCCCTCACAGTGCCTGATATTCCCATTTATGCTGCAACCATCTTTGTCTCTTATTTCTGCCCCTTAACTTTGACCCCTCAGCCCTCCTGCTCTGGTATCTTTGGTATCTTTGGATGCTGAATGTAGAGGTGTGCTCTTTACAGTGGTGAACAATGGTGTGAGTAGTTGGAGAGCAGCGAGCCTCTGCTGACTGACTGTTCCTCCTCTTGTTGCCACCACCCAATTCCTGGCTCTGTGTTGCTAACTTCTGACACTCCTCTCCCATGGCCAGGAGTTCAGAAGCTGCTGCAGATGGAGAGGATGCCAACTTGGGTTCCTGGTGACTAACATTCTACATTATCTTCCAGATGTCAGGCTGGATCATGGTCAGGGCAAGGTGCTGAGTGGCAGGCAGTCAACAGACAGCAGCTATAGCATTCACCCCTCAAAGTTCTGGTAGTTCCAAGTATAGGAGCATCAGGCAGAAGAGCACTTGCTGCATCTCAGGTTCAGTTCCTCATGTGACCAGATTCAGGGGGCCCAGAGAGTGAGGACAGAGCCCAGCTAAATCAGAGCCTAGGGGTCTCTCATCATATGTCCCCTGTACCTTCTGGATACTTCTGGTTCTGTTCAAGGGCATTTGCCAGAGGCTTCCAAGAGCCCAGGTCAGCTGAGGTGCAAAGCATGGGAAATGTGAGGCAAGGAGCCTCCACATGCCAAGGTCTTGAGCACTGCATCCTCTGTCCTCTGTTTCTCCTGTGCTCCATCTTCTGTCCTCTATTTCTCTGTGACCCCTTTCCTGACTAGTTTCCCTCTCCTTGCCTCCACTATCCAGTTCAGACCATCGTCCTGGCAGGACAGTTATAACAACCTCCTCACTGATCCCCTGCTGAGGCTACTGGCTGACACAGAAAGTTTCCTATTGATCACTCCGAAGTCTCAGTGCCATCATCTTTTTATTACCTCCATTTCTCTTATCGCTGACATTATCTGGGATTTTTTTTTTGGTTGTTTACTGCTTTACTGTCTGTGTCCCCCACTAGAATGTAAGCACCAAGAGGACAGAAAATCTGTCTTGTTTCCCACTTGTCTCCAGTGCCCAGGACAGTGCCTGATACACAGTAAGAAGCAGGTGCTCAATAAGTATTTATTGAATGAATCAATCAGTCTATCTGTTCCTCTGTTCATCTTTCAGAAGAGCTCACATTCTAGTCATTGAGATGCTTGGCAGTCCTAAGAGTGTCCCAGGTGCTGAGTGGAGAAGAGAGAGCCTCTCCTTGGTGGTAAGCAAGGCCTCCTATGACCCAGGGAGATGGGGCAAGGGCCTCTTGGCAGGGTGGCAGCCAGTCAGTAGGCCATGTGTCTCTTTAAAAGCAGTAGGAAGCCAGGTTCTGAGATAAGATTCGTGACTGCCAGTGTGATACAAGTGGGGAGAGTGCCAGAGGGTGTAGCGGGGAGGCTGCTCCGTGGGAATGCCCAGACCTCTGTGGCTGGCCTGGCAATACCACATGCTTCCTGTGGGAACAAGGAGAGGAGATCCCCTCTGAAGGCCCTGAAGCTGGGGCTGCCCCAGGTTTCTTAGTCCACACTGTGGAGGCTACTGTCCCTATTTGCCATTAATGGACACTTGGGGCCTGCCTTAGGGAAGGTGTTGGACCTGTGTGCTTTCTACCCCAGCTCCCTGTGCTCTTCTCTGTTTTAGTCTCTCTATTTGGTAAAATGGCTCCACTACACTGGTGATTGTAAAGAGGCTGGGATGTCTGAGAAGAGGTCTCAGTGAAAACTGGGGGCTGGAGGAGCAAGGAAGAGTGAGGCTCTGGAAGATTGAGATATGAGGAATGAGAGCAGCCTTGGGGTAGAGGATGGGTCAAGCAAGGCTCAAGCTAAGAGCCCTGGGGCAGACACTTAGAGGACCCAGTGCCTAGCTAGCCTCCTGATTCTGAATAACAAAGACCTGGCATCCCTCTCAGTATCTTACCCTGACTAGTTCATGCCAAGTGGCAGGAAGGGTAATGGAAGAACACCTGGCAAGAAGTCTCTGAGATGGATTCAAGTCTCATCTCTGCCACTCTGGCTGTGTGACTGTGGACAAGTTACTTTCTTCTTGGAATTGCAGTTATACCAGAGGGTCATGGTCTTTCTCTCACGTGACTGTTGTGAGGATTAATGATATGATGTCATTTCAGTGACTCTTCAGCTTCCCTCTCCTACCAAGATCCTCTTCTGGGGTGGAGTGGTAGAAGATCAATGGACACAAACTGAAGAAGCCGAGAAACCGCTGTTCTGACTCAGTGGCTTACCCCATCCTAACCTCTGGCCCAGATTCTGGAGGCCTTAGTCAAGGGGTGGGAGTCAGAGCTGGGGTTTTCCTGTAGGTCCCATGGGACAGAGCATTATAGCTCTCTGGAAAGCCCTCTAAATGGGTAGAGATAGCCTTGCTGGAGAAGGGCTCAGAACTACCAAAAGAGACGGGTGGACCAGTTTGACCCACCCCCTGGGGAAACCCAGGCATGAGCTGGCACCTGGATCTGAGCACAGTTCCTGTCCATCCTGCTCCAACAAGGCTCTGAGGAAAGCTTGGGAAGAGAGGCTGGAGTAACCCACAATTCAAGGGCTGCTCTCACATGAATCCTGCTCAACATTCAGCCTATCTAAAGATCCCAGGCCCTAGTTTCTAGACTACCTCTGTCACACACATCACCATCGTTCCCCCAGCCCCACCTTCCCCAAGTCCCCTGCCAACATATGCCACCACCACCACCCCACCACCCCCTCAATGACTGCTTTCTTCAGGATCAGGGTTTTTTTCTGACCTCTTGGTGCTCCCTGCCTCCGTGATGTCACCACTCCCAGCTTCCTCCTCTGTGACCAATCCTCACTAGCCTCTTCTGCAGCTGCCTCCTTCTCTGCCCACATTCTAGGTTTGCAAGTTCCTTAGTACTTGGTTCTTTATCTCCTCAGTTACCCTAGATGTCTCAAACTTGTGGTCTAAGGGCAAAATCAGGGCCTGTACCTTCAACCTGGGTTCCTGCCTTTTTTTTAAACATGCTATCACATAAACAGCACCTCAGACTCATGGTATTATCCATACATGCTTCTGCATGCTATTATTTGGGAATTAATTTCTTAATTATGGAGCCACCCTAACTGTAAGCTATTGGGACTAGAATTCTTCCATCTGGCTTGAGCCTCCACCGCAGTATCAGCTCATCCCTGTCATGCCTTTCCCCAGGCCTCCTGCAATGAATGAAGGGCTCTTTGTAAGGCATCCTGTCACAGACATATTCTTCCCTGCAATTTGCCACCTGGCAAATGATTACTCCCCCTCCTCCCTCCCTTGTCCTCCTTCTTCCCCCTGCCCTGCTCCCTCCCTTCAAAAACTGCCCTGGAACTACCTGTCCAAGGAATTATACCTGACTGCCCTACCACCTAACCTAGATGGGGCTCATTGCCTGATAGATACCCCTCACACCTGATGGCTGAGGCACAGTGAATACTCAGTGTTAGGGAGATAAAGTAGACTCTGAAGTTGTTTGTTCTGGTTTTTGACTTACAATGAGAACAGCAGAATGAGGCCCTTTCCTGAGTTTATATGTCCCAATAGGAAAGAGGCTTATAAACTAAAGCAATAAAATGGGGGATTTCTAAGCATCAGGCTTATCACTCATTTGCTCAGGGGCTGGCTTTCTGATGGCATTTTGAAAGTGGTGTGGTAGATACTGTGATATGTAGCCCAGACCCCAACTTATGAATGAAGGATTTATTTCACCAGCTTCTGGGAAGGTTACCAGAAGACATCCTTAGCTGTCAGTCCTCTTGGGGACTTGCCTCTGCTAAAGAAACTTGCCTTGTGTAAGGTCACACCTGCTTTCATGGGGAAATCACATCTAATGACAGATAAGTGTGAGGGAATAAAGGCATGGCTCTGTTCCCCATCTTGGTAAAACTCTGAAGAACCAACCATCCAGAAGATTTCCTTGGGCTCAGTTGGAATCTTTGTTGGAAATGCATGGTAGCTCTACTTCCCTCTGCCTAATTTTGCTTCTAGCTTGTCTTTTCCCAAGAGGTCTCTCTAATAAAGGTACTGCATGCTGATCTTTGACCCAGAGCCTGCTTCCCAGGGCACCTAATCTATGATGTTTGGTTCTAGGAGTGATTTTTGTTAAGGAGGTGCCAAGATAAGATTTTGGAACTGGATTGTCCATCTGGCTGCCATTGAGAACCCAGCCCTTCTCTAAGGACAGTGGAATTGGGTAACTATTGCTAAGCTTGACTGACTCAGAAAAAAGATAATGAAAAGGTTACAGTGATTAATTGGCATTTGAACACTAAGTATAAAGAGCTCTCATCTCTTGCCATGAAGGAGAAGGAAAAAGCTGATAACCAGGACTTACTTGTCAAAGTATGAAACTCCATTTGAAGGTTAAACTCCCAATCAAGACAGGCCTTCTATCCTAAGGTTCATACCTGGGATCTCTGTTACACCTGAAAATCTTGAATCTTCAGATTACCCTGAACCCTCTGAGCCTACATAAGTGGCCCATTCATTCCTAGCAAGAGTTGGGGACTCCAACTCTTTTCTAACTAAAAATGATGTAGAGTCTTCTGTCTTGCAAGACATGTTCTCTCATTCTCCCAGGATCTACTCCCACCTCCACTTTTGCCCACTAGGTCAGTAATTAGGGTTAAGTCACAACATAACCTAGTCAGAGATGTGCTGGACCTGCTAAGGGAGAAAAAGATCTATACCTCAAAACAAATGCAGGAGCTTGCCAACAAATACTAACAGGAGTTGGGAGAATATACACAGGACTGGGTTCTGGATCAAGAAGATAGAACAGAAATTTGGAAAAAAAGAGGTATGTATATGGGATCACTTTCCAAGGATATAGTATTTAAAACTGTGGCAAGGACCCCAGGAGATGATGCAAATGCACCATTAGAATGGCTCCTAGAAGGATGGGAAAATAGTGATATGTGCCAGAACTGCTGTGACAGACTGTGGAGGAAGTGGGTGTGCAGAGGAGATATACTAAGCAAGATTGGAAAACCCACCCAAGGACCCATAAGATACCAAAATAATAAAGAATGTGCTGGAAAGATAGGCACCAGCATCAATAAGAAGTGAAGTTATGACTGTCCTCTATATGTCAGGGCTGATAGAACTAAGCTCACTGATATCAATACACTCATTCTCTACAATCAAAAGAAACCAGTTTAGGATGATGAGTCCAGTAATCCCAATCAAAAGTCCCTTGCCAGGTTTCCAGATCTGAACTAGTTTTAATTCACTTGGTTGCTAATTAACTACATTGGCCCTCTTACCATCCAGGAAGGGCCAGTGAATTATTTTGCCAAAAATAAATACACATTCCAGGTATGGGGTTGCCTCTTCTATCTGCAAGGCCTCAGTGAAACCACTAACCAAGGGCTTTAAAAAGTTTTTATCCATCAGCATGAGATCTCATATAATATCTTGTCAAACCAAAGGATCCACTTTACAGCAAAGAATATGGAGGAGTGAGTTCATAACCATAAGGTCTACTGGTCATTTCACATATTGCACTATCCAGGAACTGCCAGCCTAATAGTGTTGGGCAACAGATTGTTGAAGGCATAGTTGCAGTGCCATCTTAGGAGCCATCATCTAGAACACAGTTCTCAATATGTCAAAGACCCTTATATGTAGCCATGTCCCAAAAGGTATAATACAAAGGTCTGAGAACCAACAGATAGAAGCAGGAATGACTCCTTTTACCATCAGCACCAGTGACCCACTTGGGAAATTTGTGCTTTTCATTTCTACAACTCTGGACCCTGTTGGTTTAGAGATCCTGTTTCCCCATGAAGAAACACTTCCACCAGAGGTCACAGCAAGCATCTTAATAAACTATAAGCCAAGGCTGCTTCCAGGATACTTTGACCTTCTTGTGGCCAAAGAACAGCAGAAAAGAAGGGCAGTCATCATCTTAGCAGGAGCACCTGAGCCTGATCATCAGAAGGAGATAAGGCTATTACTGCACAGTGCTACATAGTGAGATCCACTTGAGTGCCTCTTTAGTACTCCCCTGATTTTGACAGTAAAGAGGCAGGTGCAGCAACCCTGCATTAAAGTGGAATCAGACCAGGAAACAGACCCGTCGGGCTGGGTCATGCCGTCAGAGAAGCCAATAGGATGAGCATATGTGCTCAGTGAGGGTAGTGGGGAGTCTGGAATAGATAATAGAGGAGAAGATGAGTATGAATTGCAGCTCTGAGGTGATCTACAACAATAGGGGCTGTAGTTCATCTCAACTAGCCTTCCTGTTCTAAGTGTCCTCCAGAAAGTGAAGCCCATCATTGGCGTGCTGCAGCTTGAGCTGGCTCAACCTGGCTGGTGAGAGCCCATTGTTAAATTCTTGCCTGCTAGTTTTCAAACCATTAGGAGCTTCAAATCAGCCCTGGTGGGGGTGTTTATATCATGACAATTTTCAAATGTTTCAAATAGAGATTTGGCCTTTTTTTTTTCTTCAGAGAGCCAGTTGTTAAAAATGTAACAATGTAGCACTGGAATCCTGGAGGAGCTTCCAGAACCTGTGGGAAGTGGTTATATGAAGAAGTAGATCAAAACAGTTCAAGGAGTGGACTGTAGTGGATGTGATGATATGCTACCTCGAACACCCTCCAGGAGTCAGGGCTTATCCACCCAGTTCAGGAGAACTGCTGGAAGACATCTCTCTGTAGGCATCTCTCTCTTTGGGGATTTCCTTGGCTGAAGATATTTGCCACACCTAAAGTCATGACTTTTTCCAGGGACTGCCTACACGTAATTACTGATCAACATGAAAGAATGAAGGCTTAACCTCCTCCTTGCCCCAATTTGGGAAAACTCCAAAGGGCCATCTTCAAGTCTAGAATTCTCCTGTGTATCAGCCAAGATTTTGTTGTGACTGCATTGAATACAGCTTCTTCCTCTGTTCATTCATGCCTCCTTCCCTTTTTCTTTCTCTTCCATTTCCCCTTCCCCTCCCCTTCTCCTCAAGCAATCCTGCATGCTAATCTCTGTGCCACAGGGCTAGGAAGAGGAAGTGGGAACAGGGAATGGCTTGATTCTTGAGTCTGGCTCCATGGAAGTGAGGGCCAGAGCCTGCTCCCTTCCTGGAGATCAGGTAGGGGAAATTATTGCCCTGGGAAAAATCTCTCAAAGCCTCTGATCACAGTGCCAAGTAAGAGAAACTCTAGAAATCGCTGTGGCTGAGCTCAGGACAGAACTACCACCTTTTAAAGTGACTACAATAGCAGCTATGTCTTAGTCACTGCCAGGAGACAAAGTCTTCTCTCCCTTACAATTTCTAGCTAAATCTGTCAGTGCCAGGAACTCTGTCAGTGTTTTGTCCATCTATTATGGTCAGAAGCCCTGAGCTGTGTCTATTTGGTTGTCCATTACTGTCATGGCCTACTCTGTATGTTGGCCTGTGACTTGTAGACCTTCAGACTGGCCAACTCTGTGGGAGTTCATAGTAACTAGAGGACCCAGGCCCATGGCCATGCCTGATATTTTTGTTTGGTCATGGAACCCAAGGTTGTGTCTTTATATCCTTGAGCTGAATAGGCACAGGAGCCTTTGTTGTGACTGTGGCCCAGGGACATGGCCTGAGGCTCTTGCATCTTTCTCTGATTTCTACCTGGGTCCCAACACTCGTTGATATGCATTTCAAGGGGTTGGAATGGTGTGTGTGTGGGGGGGGGGCGGGTTTAGGGTCTATCTGAATCACAGCCCTTCTGTGAATCTGGGCTGAGTGCAACCCTGCTCCCAGCCCTAAAGAGGACTAGAGCTTCTGTTTCAGTTGAGGACCTGATAGAGGCCCACAACAATTGTCTCAGATCCTGGTGGAAGAAGAGGCCTGAGAGTTGTGGGGGTCAGTCAAGGCAAACATCCTGGAGTGCTGGGGAAGAGGGGAGACTGAATTATCGAGTAGTTTCTGACTTGGAGCTATGGCTCCAGCAGTGGTTGCTGTTTCCCTGGCCTGCCCTCCTCGCACATGGAATGTCTCTACTCTTATCCAGCTCCACTGGCAGAAGAGGACTGGGCAGGAGCCAGAGCCTCCATCAGGAGACCATGGGGCTGCCCCAGGCTCTGGACTGGAGGAAGTGTGACACATTGCCAGGGCTTCCCTCCCTTCTGCTTCCTTTGAGACAGTTCCCAAATCAGATAAGTGGGAAAGGGAGCAGACAGCTGTTCTGGTGTTAGGTTCCCAGTTCCCCTGGCTCCTGGATGGCCCAAGGTCACCCTGTTGGTTCACCTCTTAGATATCTTTGATAAGGATAATGATAACATCCTTGGCTGTGTAGTAAGTACCTTATAGCCTGGTGTTTATCTTTGCCCCACAGAACATTTTCTAAACTTTGGGAAATTTGTGCTGCTTTTCCATTCTGACTTTCATAAAACTCGTGTGCATCTCTCTTAATCTGAGTGGGGAGGAGACTCTCTATCATTAGACCCTGGACATAGCCACTGCTGGCACCTGTGCAGTGATGAGTCCTCCCCAGACCTGGAAGACAGAGCAGTAGTTCAGAGCAGAGATCTCACAGTCACCTGAGGGACAGTTCACAGTGCAGCCTATGGCCTAAGACGTGGGAAGGCAAACCCCAAAGTAAGTGTTGAGGAGGATGCCCCAGTAGAAGACATGTCTACCTCCCGCTGGACACTGGTCTGCAGGGGGACAGATATTAGCCACTTGGCTGGAATGCATTCCAGGCACAGGGCAGAAGGATGGCAAGAGAGCTGTGGCTTGTTTGTGTTCCTGGAACCCAGGCTGCTGTGAGGAAGAAGGCTGTGAGCATTGAGACTAGGGGACCTTGCAGCAGGTATAGGAACCAGACTGGCAGGGTAGGGTTTTAGGCCAGACCAAAGGGCTTGGAGTTCACGCTGAGCCGGCAGGTAGCCCATATGGAACACAACCAAACTAATCCCTTAAAATGTAAGCACCTCCAGTGTTGGTTTCCCCTCTGAACCTGGCAGAGTTCCTGATACTTTGCAAGTACTCAGTAAATATTTGTTGAATCAAATAATTGGTACATGAATCCATGGGGAGAGAAGCAGAAGAGGTCTGTCTAGAGATGAGTATCCGTGGGGCATTTGAGTTGGTCATCTGCATCGGAGAGGTAGGCTGGGCTAGGGCAAGGCTATAAGACTGACTAGGGGACTGAGACCCCAAGAGGAACCCAGATCACTACCCAGCACTGAGCCTCTTGGCCTGGACTTTCCCCTAGGGTGGCGGCATATCACAGTTTCCTCTGCAACCAGAGACTTGGGACAATGGCTGCACTCTACAATGCACTGGCAAGACACCATCCATAGCCATGTCAGACTGGGCCCTTCTTGAGCTAGCTCCCTCAAAAAGGAGACACTGGAAGTGGAGCAGCCCCTTCACAGCTGTTGCAGCATGAGGAACTGGTGAATGATAAACTGGCTGATTTCTTCTCTTTTCAGTGAGAAAACTTCACTGCAGCCTGCCTAAGCCAAGGTTCCCAAGGATAGGCCTCACAGCTCTGTGAGCAAGCTCTGACCTTAGCTCAGACTTAGTTGAATTTGGCTTTTGTTTTCCAGCATTTGGCTTATCAGAATGTGTACAGTTGGGTAAGACTGAACAGTATGGAGAAGAATTTCCAATAATGATGAGAAAATTTCGGAAACAGCTTTAGTTTGTGTGGAAGTAGAGGAAGAGACCTAGTGTCTGATGGACAAGCAGTGTCTATAAATAAAACAACAAAGTTTATGAAAGTCTCTTCCTTGGAAAAGTGTTTGGCACTACTTACTAAAGCAAATATATATGTATCCTGTTTACCCTATGACCCAGTAATTCTACACAATTCCCAGCATTTCCAACAGAAATGCATATATATGCTCACCAAACTATAAGTACAAGAATGTTCATAAGTAGCTTTATCGACAGTAGAATGGGAAATTATGTTGTGGGACACAACAGAACAGTACACAGAAACAAAAATAACAGGCTACAACTACATGCAACAACTAGAGAGATTGCACAAATATAGTGTTGAACAAAAGAAGTCAAACATAAGAGCACAGTCTACAGTTCCACTTAAAGTTCAAGAATGGGTAAAACAACTTTATGGTGATTCATTGGAATGGTGGCTATACTTAGGGGAATGGGTACTGACTAGGATGGAGAAAGCACAGGAAGCCTCATGGGTGCTGGAAAATGTTCTATAACTTGCTCTGGGTGCTGGTTATATCAGTTTAAACATATAAAAATCCACTAAAATGTATACTTAAGTTTTGTGTGTTTTTTTCAATTAAAAAGAACATAATTTTTAAAAAGGCTTTTCCTCACCTCCAAAACTGCAGGATCTTAAAGAAAACGCTGACCTTTCCCTTTAGAGAGGCCCTGGAAGTGTGGTTCGGGTAGAACCTGGGGAGTTTATGCTCATCTTCCTTTGAAGTTGAGTTTGAAAAAGAAAAAAAAGGAGAAAGGTTTTTTAAGTAATCATCTCTTAGGTTGAAAGAACAGGTCTAGGCCAGAGATAACATCAGTGGCAGCAACATGAAACTATTTCATTGCTCTTATCTCAAACCACAGTGAAAAATAACTTGTGAAATTGCATCTTTCCTGGCAGCCATAGTTCAGGGTCTCCTCACAGGAGGGAAATTGGTCAGCTGTTTGCGAAGGCGTGGTCTGTGCCCAACAACCCTTCTGGGGGTCTGAAAGGGGACTTCTTTGGGGGCAAGGCCTGAGGGTTCTGTCTAGCTCACCTTCTTTGTAGTAGTCCTGAGGAAGTCCCTGGCCTCTCTGGGCCTTGGGGTGGGGAGCTTACAGCACTGACAGTAGGTGAGATGGCCCCTTCACATCTCAGCTCTGGTTTTGGGGGGCTGTCCCTGCTCTTACCTTCCCTGTGGATCCAGATGCCACGATCATTCTGGCATCCCTTTTCCTCAGAGGAACAGAGACATCAGGGCATTCTCAGCAGAGACTGGTTTTCCTGGCTCTCCCCTTAGGCCTCCTGGCACCAGGGCTCACATCTGTCTAGAACTCCCTGTGTCAGGGCAGGCTGGTCTCTGGCTGGGGCATCTTTGTTCCTGCCACAACTCCACTTCACAGATTAAAAAACTGAGGCTCAAAAGAGAGCAGCATGCCAGATTTGTTATTTGTGAAGCCTGTATAATACAATGCAGAAGTTTAGGGCAGGAGCTGCTGGATCTAGAACAATCAGCCAATGTGCCTTCAGCACAAACAGCAACTTGTACAGAAGCCCAGGTTAGCACAGTATGTGCCTGGTGCATGCAGCCTGCTTTCCAGTTCTAATCATACAAACTGAGAATTCCCAAACACATACATGTGCAGATGGCCAGGAAGCCTGAGGAGTAAGGGGTAAGGGCTCAGGACTAGCTCACCTGGCTTTCAGGGCCCATCCTGCCCACTTGGAGCTCTGTGATACAGGCTAGATGTGTAGCCCCCAGGCAACTACAGACACAGGACAAATGTAAAGTTAGTTGAGGATGCCTGGATAGCACCTTGCAACCTTCAGGCCCACACTGAGAGCTGTCCCACCTGACAAGGAAGAGCCTCTTCTGCTGTCCATACTATCCCAGAAATAGGGTACCAGCACTCTGGGCTTTGAGGGGAGCAGCCCCCATTGTAAGCCTGGGGCAGGCCCAGCTCAACCCTGGGGAACTCTTGACTTTGTTAGGCCTATCTCTAGACCAGGAGAGAGAGTGGGGCTGAACTTGGCTGAACAATATTTGATGGATCAGTTGTTATAATGCAAGCCACCATGAGAACCTGCATTAAGGTGGAGACACTGATGCAAATTTTCTATTAGCAAGAAGACTGACCACATGATGATACCCACTGACCCTGACACTTAGCCTCTCTCCTCACGTTTACAGCTATCACAGGATAGAAAATCCAGTAGAAAACTCATGTGCTGTCCCACTACCGAAGGTATCATCCCAATGCCTTTCCAACTCTTGGTTCACACAGGATTATCCTAGTATCGATGCCATTCTCGACCTTTTATAGGTACCTTGCCATGTTGCAGTGTTAGCCTCATGTCCATCATTTTAT
Organism: Macroglossus sobrinus; assembly: GCA_004027375.1. NCBI lineage: Eukaryota > Metazoa > Chordata > Mammalia > Chiroptera > Pteropodidae > Macroglossus > Macroglossus sobrinus. Next base: position 176,827 of record PVKZ01000498.1, read on the forward strand.
TTCATGGACTGAAAGATTGGTTATTTCTGTGGATGGAGCTTCTCTCCTTCAGTGTGATCCCCTCGAACGTGAATGCTAAGTCAAAAGATATGGCCACATTATGGCCTCTGACAGAGACTGTGGCTGCCAGTGGAACTGTTTCCATCTCAAGGTCTGGTATATGAGAGAGGGTCACACTGCTGCTTTGGTGCATGCCTTTGATGTCTGACTCAGTCCAGTTGATTTCTGAGGGGGAATGGGGCCCATAGGAGGCAGAGATGATAGAGAGTTGAGGTGGCCCTTGGGAAGATCCTGTGAAGGGAGTAGGGGGAGCTATCCTACTGTCCTGAGAAAACTTGATGTGTAATTAGCCTGTTTCCTCAGGCCACCCAGCCCCACTCTCCCTCCTGGTCTAGAGATGGGCCTAGCAAAGTCAAGAGATCCTCAGGGTTGAGCTGGGCCTGCCCTAGGCCTGCCTATGGTTATCTTCTATGGAGGGATATAATTTGGATCTATTTTCTGGCATCCTTTAGAAAATGAAGTGTATAGGGCTAATCTCAGCCAATTGGGAGTCAGGGCCATGCCTCTTGTGCTTAGGTGTCCAGCTCAGAGCTCCAACCTTCCAGTGTACCAGCCTCTCCTTAGATCCTGAGGCTGTAGTGCCAGTAAGCTCTCAGGGAACTGTGAGCTCAGCCCTGCCTGGCTCTCTGGAGCTGTACCCAAAAGGCCCTCCCACCTGGTCCCAGCCCCCAGCAGGCTTCCCATTACCACTATCCAGATCTGAGCCTACTTGGAGGGAAAACTAGGGCACATAGAAAACCCAAGTGGCCCTCAATGCACAGTCTCTTCATGGGTAGCTGTTTGGTGACTTTGCCAGGGCTTAAGGCTGTCAGGGAGATGAAGGCTGTTTTCACTGTGGTATGACCACCTTTGCACCTATACCTTTCCAATTTTCTTGTTTCCCAGGAGAGGCACCTACTATACCTTCCCAACTTTCCTGTTTTCTAGGAGAGGAACCAGAGGCTCTCTGTCAACCTCAGTTTTCCTAGAGTTGAACCAGATGCCCTGAGGCCCTCTAGCTTGACAAAGACCTTGAACTTAGGCTGTGGTCTGGCCTCAGGGGATAGAGTGTACCTCACCTTTATGGACTCTGGCTGAGACACTGAGGCACCTGTTCAAGGTCACACAGCAAGTTACTGATAGGTTAGGCTTGTACATCCTCCGCTGTTCCGAACACAGCAGTGAGATGACAAGGATGTACATGCAAGACCCCAACCTTCTACTGTTAGGTGCCTCAAGCTAAGAGGAAGCTGGATCAGTGAAGTGGTGGATCTCAGCAACCCCGTCTTGCCATGCACCCCTCAGACTCTACTTACTGCCCATCACAAAAGAGTGGTCTTCAGAACCCCAAGCACCTGTGTGGTGTGCCCAAGGGACAGGAGCTCACTGACCCTGGGGACTAAACTGGGGGTGTTCTTAGGGCTGAAACCACCCTTGACCCCTGGCCCCATACTATCCCTGACAACCAAACCCAAGTCACAGGTCCACCCTCTGTGTTCTGAGATAATTTGACAACTTTTCTCAGTCATACTTGCTAACCTCTAGCCTGATGTGGCCCCTAGAGGTGGGGTGGCCTAGGAATCATAGGGCAAGGGGTGGGGATGAGTAGGACTGTGGTGGGTTTGTACACTGGCTGTAGGCACAGACTGAGGCTTTACAGCTTGACAAGGTCTGTCAGTAGATGTTGCAGACTGCAGGTCTGGCCTGGGCCAAGTTGTGGTTACAGCTTGATACCTAGTTATATTCCAGAACAATAGATTTTTACCTTTCTTGATTTAGTGAAGAAGCTCATGGTCTGAGAGGTTTGAACTATAGTTGGAAGCTGTTTGGATTGTGGGACAATCCCATCCACCTCCAATAAACTGTTCAGTTGATTAGAGTTAGAATTGAGGATAATGGGTCAGAGCTCAGTAGCCTGGTCTGACAGCCCAAGTAGCTGGTGGATCCACCATGTGCAGGGCCTTGTGCTCCAGGGGTTAGGAAATGAATAGGGAGGGCCCATTATGCCAAGGAGACACTAGAGTTTGTTGTGAGGGGTTCTGCAGGCCCGATGAGGGACTTGACTCTGAAGCCAGATAGCTTTTTGCTGGTCTAGAAGAAGCTGGGGGTTTGGAGCTGTCCTTGGCCCTTGTGGGCCCTACCTTGTTCAGGTCCACCACTGTGCTTAGTCCTCTGTGAGGAGCCTGAAGGCTCTAGTTCCCCTGAGCCATTAACCAGAGCTGACCCTTCTGTGGCCATAGCAAACCCACAATGTGGGGGATGGGGTACATTAAATTTAGAGCTCCCCAGGAGCTGCAGTAAAGACCAAAGGAAGGAGGACCTTGAGTACTGAGGCTTGGAGTTTGGGTCTGGGGGTGAATGGGTGCTGACTGAGGCTGGGCAAGGCAGTCTAGGAAAGGATCTGAAGGACACAGGGAGAAGTGGGGCAGCAACAAGCTACACAGACCTTGTGTGTCTATGTAGCTTGTAATGAACACACACTCCTACTATGTGTTCACAACACTGGAGGTGTAGTGCAGGGCAGATAAGGTGGGCTTCCCACCCACCCTCCTAGGCCCCTCCTTCTAAGAGACCCCTGGCACTTCAGGTCTGGAGCCCTGGTTATGTTGCCATCAACCCCCCTTCCAATCTATCCAGGCCTCAAGGAGACTGGACTATATCACGACTCCCACTCACCAGTATTTCCATACCCCAGCTTTATTGAGGCAGTGGTGCTGATGTATCAGTTACAGAAATATTTCTTCAGGCACATCCCTCCATTACCCACTTGTAGCCATGTCTGCCCACCTAGGGCCCATAAACTCCCACCCATCCCTGACGTAAGTTGTTCCCGATGCTCCTTCAGTCCCATTTTCTGCAGCTCTAACCACGTGCACAAGGCTCCCATGGGAGGACAGAGTCTCAGAGGCTGTCCTAGGTCTTTTTACATGATTTCCATCCTTCTATACATATGACAACATTCTGTAAGGCTTCCTTGAACTGTGAGAAATTACTTTTCTCAGTAGTACAGTTCTTAGGTGATTCTGTTGGCTAAATAAGAAACATATATTTATCTCAGTAGAAAAAAAAAAATAAAAGCAAACTCTGTTCTCCCAGCCAAAAGGGTCACATAGTAACCCTCCGATCCCCTAGGAGGTAACTCAGCAGGCCCTCCCCATCTGTCTTAGGGAGGGCATTAGAGGCCAGCTGTCTGAGGACCATCCATGGCCCTGGGGAGAAAGCCAGCAGGGTATGGGCAGGTCCCACAGCTGCCTAGGACAGGAACATGAGGATAAGCAGGGTGGCAGCATGCAGGGGACTGACTATGCAAGTAGTGGGCAAAGAGAGAGGAGCACCTAGGTCAATCATGTTTTCCTACAACATGCCTCCCCAAAACTACTGTCCATCTCCACATTGCCCAGAAGGGAGCCCAAGGGCAGAACAAACCAGAGCCAGCTTGGACTGGCTGCCAATCTGGATTAGCACTGAGTGGCTTTTCTCTCCCCACAGGCTGAGTCTATGACCAGACCTGCTCTGACTCACACTGACCCTTGAGTGGGGGGCTTGGCAGAGGGCATGACAGAAACCTTCAGAACAACCTCAGTTCCCTCTCCCCTAAGTTCTAGCTCCTGTCTGCAAGTGGGCTTCTTTTGGATTGGAAAGTAGTACCACAGGCTTCACATGTGGCAGGTGGGGGCCATAAGATGCCTTTTGCCCTGCTGGGCCTCTGGCTATGATAACAAGAAATAATGTCCTGGGTTCCCCTAAGAACAAACAGCAACTTACCCGTAGTTTTGTGCAGATTTGAGGGAGTTCCTTCATGTTCTTATAAACCTTTTGTAGGTGATTATCGTCATATTTTGTAAGAAGTTTGTTCAGGGTGGAGATGAAGTTCTTTATAAATTCCCCATAGCATGACTCCTGAAACAGAGTTAGGGGCACTAGGATGTTGGTGGTACACAGCAGAGCATCAGCTGACCCCTAGCCTCATCCATCCCTGGTCACTTTGGCCAGATGGAACCCTGGACTCACATTCAGGCCCTACCCTAAATCTCCTACAAGAGAGGCATGGGCACTGCGAGCTATCCTCAGACCCAGGGTCGACCTAGGATGGTGAGCAGAGAGGCCAGCAAAGCCCAGGACCTGACCATTGCTTCACTTGTTGACTGGGCTGGAGGCACCATCCTCAAACTCTCAGCTTTCTCTCCAGATTTTCCTCTCCAATATCTTTTGTTTGCATCTCTGCCGTAGGTGCCAACTGGGGTGATCCCTTTGAATTGTGGTCAGAAAGGTCCCTGTGGTGACTGCTGCTTACCTTACTGGTGTTCTGGGGCCTTTCAAAGGAACCCTGGAAGCAGGAAAAGTTGGTCAGAAACACAAAGGGCCACTGAGAGCCAAGTGATGTTTAATGAAGATCCAGACTTACCTTGTATGTAATGTTGTCAGATGTAAGTTCATGCTGAATCTCAGCACAGACCGCCGTGTGATTGTCGTAGAGAGATTCACTGGTTGTCTTCATTGGGGCAGAATGGCTCTCCAAGGCCCAGAGCACACAAGCCAAGAGTATGTACAGGTACATGGTATGACTTAGGAGTGGCTCCAAGCCGATCCGAGCCCTGGGCTTGGCAGCATTTCGGTGGGGAGGGGGTACCCATATATGTGAGTCTAAGGAAACGATAACTCTCTTATCAAGTCATCACCAACTTACGTGGAAGATAGAGGGGACCTTATCGCTGGGTGAGATGTGCTTTTCATGCATTTTCTATGACCACAGCATGCTTCATGGATTCTTGTCTTTGTTAAAACTCAGGCGTGGTCTCTGAGATTTTATTTTATACTCACATCGCAGAGTCCTGACCCTTCTGCCAGCATGTGGGGCAGGTCTTTGGCCAGGACTGGCACTGTCCAGAGAGAGCAGGTGAGGTGGAAAGAGAGCCAGTAGGGCCTACCTGTGAGGTAGAAGACTCCCCCTCCCCCACGGCCTACCTGACACCTGGAGATATACCCACTTCTTCACAGTTCCCAGGAGGGTATGCGGGGAGGGAGGACAGGTTCAGGAAAAAGGCCTCCAGCCTTGTTGGCAAAGTAGGGGAAGGGAAGAGAGCTGCTGTGCTCTCATCCCAAAGGCTATGAATTTAGGAGATGAAAGAATGCAAAACTTCATGTGAAAACAAACCAGCTCAGAAAAATCCCACACTATAGCCATGTACCAACAAATTATGAATTTACATTCTGACTCTCAAGATTAAGATCACCCATTTTGGGGAATGTTTGGTAAATATGCTGAGTTCTGACCGCTGTGGTTTAGTTTTTCCTCCTGAACAGCTGGCTGGTGCATCTGCTGATTCATCTTAGGAGTGGTCTGAGCCCTGAGCTTGAGGGGCAGGGTGTGGTCTCTGAGGGGCATAAGTGCTTCGTCTGACCTGAGGGTGGACCTACTCAACCAGCGACCAGCCAAGCTCATCATCCCTGGGAGGGATGATGCCCTCTCTGGAGCAAGTTTCCCACTGGCTGGCTGGGTCACTTGGATTTCTAAGTGAACTGGAAACCTCCCTCTGGGGCGGGAGCCCTGAGCATTCGGAAGCACATCCGGATATGCAAAATGCTGTGCTGAGGCCAGCTCTCCCCTCCCCTCTGCTCCAACAGCACTGCCCCTCTAACAGTGCTCCTGCCCCTTCCCCCACATCCCCGCTTCCTCCCCTCCCTGCCCTGTGGGGAGGAGAGCACCTCTAGCATTTGCTTATGATGAAAACAATTGCAACACTACACAAGAACAGATTTGTAATAATTTATTACTATGATAAAATATCTGGAATAAATATGAAGTGTGAACTTAAATAAATAAATAAATATTAAAATACATAAATATATAAATAAATATTACTGGTCCCTGCCAATGTAAAAATCTCCTCCCTTCTACCACACCTGTATGGGTCAGCATGGCTCAGAGCAAATCGTGGCCCCCGTGGCGCAGGTCCACCCTGTGGTCCCTCTAAGGTGAAGATCTTAGGCAGGCGCTGAGTTTCCTTGGGCTCCTTGTGGGTAGGAGGGCAACGGTCTGTGAGGTAAGCTCCCAGGGCTAGCTCTGGAACTGGCCCGCCTCACTTCTGCATTTGCTCCCAGCAGTCTAAGGGGATATTAACTAGAAAATCATTCAGGTTCTTCTTGAAATTCTTCAAGGTGATAATCTGGGTTGCACAGGAAGTTTCCTTAAAGCAAAAGAAAAAAAAAAAACAGAAAACTTTAGTCTAGACATGAGTAGGTAATGTTGGGGCATCACTAGCCTACTTATGTGCTGCCTCTTGGAACTCAGAGGCCAGAAGGCCATCTGGGGCCCACCTGCTGACCTGGGTCAGGTTACATGTTGCCACCTATGTGTTATCCAAAGGGTGCACAGCTCTACCAGTGGCAGCTGGGGCCAGGGACCTAACAAAGTATCAGCCTGAGGCTGGTCTGCTGGGCAGTTAGGCTGCTGACTCTTTGGTCCCAGGCCAGGACAGACCAACTTGGCTACTAAGGTTGGCTCTGAAAGCCCAGGGACAGGGTAGGAGTTATGGCCACCGGCTTCACTCACTTTTCACAGGAAAGGAGTGTTTGAGACCTTTTTACAAGCCAGATATGCCTCCCTTCCTGCTTGCATGCATCCAGGAACCCCTCGAAGGGCCAAGGGAAAGTCTTGCCAGGAGGTGGCACTCGTGCCCAGGAACTTCCTGGGCAGGCCCTGTGTTTCCTTGGGTTTGCCTCACCTCTGACCTCATTAATGACAACACAAGCAAGAACAGAGCAGTTCTCACCAGGGAGCCCCGCCAGCTTCAGAGTTCTATGCCTTAACTCCTAGAGTTGAAAATGAGCTGGGCTGCTCCCTCTCTGGAGGGTCTAATCATTACAGATTAGTTGACTCAGAAACCCTTTGGGATCCTGAACAGCCACACCCAAAGGTCTTTCCCTGCCAATTCCTAGATGAGACTTTTCTGCTTGGAGCCCAGGCATGGGCACTCACCAGGGTCCGGGGGCAGTGCTGCTCATAGTAGCTGGCCATCATAGTTAAGGGGCCCTTGAGCCTGGCGAGGCTGCCCCGCAAGCCCTGCGTGTACAGCTTCAGGCGGGTCTGCACACATGCCGGCTCCTGTGGAAAAAGTTCGTTCTGTGGTAAGCAGTGGTCAAGTGTCCTCCCCATCACTTCTTTCTGTTCTCATCCTCATTCCCCGAGATTAGGGCCCAAGAGGGGCACGGAATGATTTCCAACTAGTCTCAGGCAGGTCCAGTCATAGATACAGCCCTGTCCCCCGTCCACTGCAGGCATGAGTCTGATTCCTCTTCACCACTCAACTCAAGCCACCCTTAGCCACATTCCCTTGGCCTGGCATCACCAGAGGGTCTCAGCCCATAGGAAAGGTACTCACTATTCCCCAGCCATTAAGGGAGAAGGAACAGGGCAGTGCCCAGACCTGCTGTGTGAATAAGCAAGGCTTGCTTCTAAAACCCCTCTATACCCCTCTATGTCTCCACAGGGCTTGGTCTCAGGTCACAGTGAGTGTGCCAAACCCACAGCCTCTGTCTCATAAACTAATCACTGCTTACCCACCTGTTCCCTGGTGACCCTTGGCCCCTTGAATGAATGCTATAACTGCCTGTGGCTGCTCAGATAATAAAGGAGCTCATGTGACTGCCACAAGGGCAAAGACCACAGGACTTCTGAGCATACCTCCTCTTGGCAGCCAGCTGAATGGAGAGAAAGTTCACAGCCCTATGAGGATCCATCTAAAATGGAGCCGTCCCCAAGGCAGAGACAGGCATCTTACCTGGGGGTCAAAAATTTCAGAGACGACTTCTACAGTTTCATTCTATAGAAAAGGAAAAGGTGGTGTTATTGAGCTGACAGGCAGAGCTAGTCTGGGCCCACGAGGTGGACCAGCAAGGTGGCTGCCCACGAGGTGGACCAGCAAGGTGGCCAAGGCATGACCTGCACTCCCTCTCTCACTCACCAACACATCAGCGGTGTCATTACTGTGGTTCAGAATGCTCAGGGCCTCCTTGATGGCATCCCTGTGTTGAAAGGGCCAGGTGACAGGCCTGGGTGGGTGGGTGGGTGTGGAGATGCTGCAGACCACAGTGCCCAGGAGAAGCAGGTTCCGTAGCCACATCCTCCTTAAGACTTTAGCCTTTCTCTCTGAGCACTGGGCTCACTGGCAAAAGAGCTTTTATATACACAGTTAGAGGAAATGATTAATAGTGACCACAAAACACCAGGGGGGCGGGGGAACTACCTGAACTGTGGAATCTCCTGGCCCTTATCAGCTACACATGGGAAAGGTGAGCCTTTCCCCAGGTGGTCACCAGAGGGGGTTTTCATTAATGAGCCCTTCCAAGAATCAGCAGCCCACCTGCCTGCCTCCTGAGTGTGCTCTCCTGCCCTCCCTAGGCAGTCTGACAGCCCGCTGAAGCTGCCACGTCCCTCTGAGGGGCCTCTGGGCATAGTTTGGACTTCTTGGCCCGGAGTGGCCAGGGTAGGGCCTGGGAGACACTCAACCAAGCACCTACTCCCAGGCTCTCCATCCTGCCTGTTACCCCAAGAGGCCTCTCGGCTGGCTGTGCCCACCCTGGGGCCCATTCCAATCCCAGCCTGCCCATCTAGAGCCAGTGCCTCTGGTGACAGTGAGATAACTGAGTGTGAGGAGGACTCTCACAGGCCTGCCTCACTATCTACCTAGGCAGATTCCAGCCAAATGGCACAGTCCTTTATAGCTCACGATAGCACCAGCCTAGAACCCAGAGCAGTCAGCAAGCTCTGCTCAGCCAGGGACCTCTTCCTTACAGCCCCTGTGAGCAGAGGGAATGACAACCATGTGTCTGTTCAGCCAGCAAGAATGCAGAGTATTCCTTCACCATGAGATCCCATCTGACATCCAATCCAAGTTTACGCAGCCATATTCAACCCCAGCGGGGGTGCGTCAGGACTCTGAGTGTGAATCCTGGCTCCAGCACCACCTAGCCGAGTGACTCTTCCCTCTGAGCCTCACCCCCCACCGCAGGGCAGATTGCCTTCCCAAGGTGGGTACTGCACTCCTACCTACAGTCCCTGGCAGGTGCCAGGAGCCTCAGGGGTCGTGGCTGGATCCACACCAGGTACAGGGGACAATGTCCTCTCTAACAAGGTCTTCCAGGCTTAATTTCCCACATGTCCCCTGCCCCGGCCTACTTTCAGCTCCAGAGGCCTCTCTGTGGAACAGGAACTGCTTCTGGAAAAGCCATAGGCTCTTGAGGGTCTGACAAGTGTTTGATTTTCACAATGGAGTTTGAAGAGGACAGCACGAGGTTGGGTTTTTTTGTTTGTTTAAAAAAATTTTTTTATTAAAGTATAGTTGGCATATAATATTATGTCACTTTCAGGTGTACAACATAGTGATTTGACACTTATATACCACATGATATGATCCACACTAAGTCTAGTAATCATCTGACACCATACAAAAATATTAGGATACTATTAACTATATTCCCTATGCTGTACATTACATCCCTGGGATTTATTTATTTTGTAACTGGGAGTTTATATACTTCTTATTCTCTTTCACTTTTTTCATCCATCTCCCTACCACCTCAGACAGCTCACGTCTGTGTTTGCCACCCCATGCTGTGAGCTTCATGGCTGCAGGGTTATGGATCCACATGTGTACCTTTCCGAATGTTGATGTGCCTGTGTGGTAGGATGTGTCTGTACTTACAGGTGTATTGTGGGGGTACATTTTACATGAGGTCATTTGTGTGAGCCCCCATGCTTCTGCAGGTGCCACTCTGGTATGAGAGAAGCCTTCCACATTGGGTACCATGTTTCTGGGTCCCAGAGGCTGATTCAGCCTAGACTGATGGGGTAGGACAAAAGCCTGGACATCCATTGGGCTCAAATGGACAACCCTCGAGAGTAGGTACAACTCATGATCTGAGTACTGGGGCTACAGAACCTGAAAAGTTTCATTGCACAGCAGGAAGGCTGCTGCCCTTGCACAGGAAAGCCAGGCCCTAGTCCTCCGGACTCCGTTGGGTTTCCTGTCAGGATCTGAGGCCCACCATAAGGCCACCCTGCTCTTCTGAACCTGGTGGAACATTCCTAGAGGGGCAGGCTGAGGGTGAGAGTATGGCATGTCCGGGCCTTGGCCCTTCTTTTACCTTATCTATGAGGCTTCTGCTCAGTCCCTTACAGGGAGCTTTTAGGGGGCAAAAGGAGATCAGGGGTGCTAGATGCCACACAGAGTGGAGGTCTGTGTCAGACAGAGTCTTGGAGGCTGGGTGGTGGGAAATGGAGGCCATAGTTGGCAACTAAACTAGTGCCAGGGAGGCAGAGAGCTGGTGTGGGCCCTCTGAGATGGTCACTTTTCTCCAGGAAATGAGTTGACAGTTAGTCAACAAACTTCAGTCTGCACCAGGCCCTGTGCTGGAGAGAAGGTAGATGGGACTTTCCCACTGCCCCTCACATCTGATCCTGGAGATTCTCAGTCTGTTGGGACAGCAGACAGCTGTAGACACTCCCATTGTGTGTTCCAGGCTGGAATGGGGGAAGTTCAGTGTTGAGGAATTCCAAGGAATCGCTTCTCTCAGCTTGGGAGTTCAAGAAGACCAGAGCGCTTCCCGGGAGATGCTACCTCCCCACGCACCCTGAAAGGAGGAGTAGAGTAGTTGGGTGAGTCAGGTTTTGGAGGGAGGGGCAAGGTGGGATGGGGGAGAGCACTTAGGGTACAGAGAGGCAGAGGGTTTGAAGAGCAGGTATGGTGAAGAGGAGGCAGGTTCCAGAGAGATTTAGGAGGTAGAATCTTGGTAAGACTTGGTGATGTAATGGACTGATTCATTCAATATTTATTGAGCATCTACTTGGTCCCAACAGGCAAGGGTGATACAAGGATGATGAAAAACAGACAGGGTCCTGCCTTTATGGACTTTGTAGTGCTATGGATGGAGAAACAAGATTAACCTACTCACTGCCTTCCCCAAAGGGTGCTTTTGGATGTAAGTAAAAAGATAGAACTACTCTCCAGGTGTCTAAGGTGGGGACCTGGGGGACAAAGGAGCAGGTCTGCAGGGTCTATGGGCCCATGGAAAGGTTTGGCAATTCAGAGGCTACATGTGCAGGGACAGACCTGGGGCAGTCCATGTCCATGTGATCAGTAAGGCCACAAAGGGTTATTCAAGAAGAAGGGCTGAGAGCCAGACCAGTGGTATTTAAGAGCCAGGGGCATGATACCTGTGCAGAAGTCTGGCCAGTGGCCCAGGCCCCGGGAGAGCAGGAAAGGAGATAAGTCAGGAGCCACAAGGAGAGGTCCGTGCCAACAGCATGCTGTGTGGGCATCAAGATCAGCACACAAAGGACAGAAGTCTTTTCTGTGAGCTTGGTGATGAGGTTCATGGGCAGGCTTACATCTTTCTTCTGGAAAGATGACATCAGGGCTGAGGCCATGATATGAACAGGCATTCCTAGATTGCACCGCATGGAAAGTGGCAGTGATAGTGTCTAGTCAGTTCCCTGACTCAGGGGCCCCAGTGGGACCGTGGGAGGGCAGGGGCAGGACCGTGATGGGTGGTGTGACTCCTCTTTGGGTTCCTTCCACAGAGCCAGGAGAAAACTCTCTGGAAGGAGTTTCCTGTGCGTGTCCTTCCGACAGACTGGAGGAAATGGGCTTGTGGCCACCCCAGGCGGTTATCACAAGGGGAAGGAAGTTGGCCTCTGAGTACCTCACATCTCATGGGACCTCTGCATGAACACCAGCTGAAGTCACTTTTCTTTTGGTGGCGGTCCTTGTACTGGTGGCCCATACAGTCAATGATGACAGAGACTGGATTTGAACCCATACCCATCCCTGCTCCCATAATGTTTTCTACTATCTCAAGGATCAGAAAACCAGGAAATACTGGTCACCTGGCTAGACCAGCAAAGGAACATCCCCCTCAGGACATCTGGAAAGGGAGACTTCTCCAGGTGTTGGCAGGAAAGCTAAAGTGGCTTATGACTGTCCCAGGGAAGCTCTGAGGGCCAAAAGCAGAATTTCCCCAGCCGAGCCTGCCACCTAGGCTTCTTTATGTCTTAGTCTTGGGCTTCCTGCCACTGACCCCTGGGTAGCCCAAGAAAGTTCCTCCTCCCTGAGCCTCTGCTTCCTCTTCTGTATAATGGATGTAATTATCATTGCCTCGCAGAGGAAACTTACCTGCCCCAGAAAACTTTGTGGGGCATTCTACCAGGAATATGCACTGCTTCAACCTTTCTTCTCCTCTCCGCATCACTTGGGGAGGTATCTGAAGCCCAAACTGGGCAGAGAACAAGCCTTGCTGATATTTTTCAAGAACAGTTGCCCCTTGCCCCAAATAGCACTTTTCTGGACAGCTCTGGTGAGGTAGAGAGCCTAGCCTCCAGCCAGATTTGGGAGACTCCAGAGCAGGGACAGCACCATGAGTGGCTCAGCTATCTCTGGGAGAGGGTTCAGGTCACTCCAGGCCACACCAGTTACATAAAGCAGCATCTCTGGCCTTTGTGGTAGGAGCTCCAGATGGACCCCTTCTACATCTCCTGTGTCTAGGTCCCCAGAGTGACACCTCCAAAAGGCCAGGCTATTCAGGCCAAACTCCATTATGGTCCCACTCATCGAATGTCAGCAGACCCTGGTGCTGGTGAGTCCTGACTGATCTGGGAGGTTCTGAGGGTAGTTAACTCCCAGCCATGTGTGGACTCTATGTCCATACAGCAAGACTTCCAGAAAGGCCCACCACGTGTGTCCCACCTCGAACCCCCCTGTGTTCAAAGCTCACGTACAGTGGTCACTTTGGGTAGAGAACGGGGAGGACAAGGCCTGGATTTCTAGGTGCAGTGTTAAGAGCACCACCCAAGATGCATACAGAGAATGAACAGCCAGGAGGGGGTGGTCATGAAATAGGAGCGAACCAAGTTAAAAGAAGGCCTCAAGGGGTCTTGTCGGTTGTGTGTTCTTGGGGCAGGAGGTGAGTGAGGAGTCACTGACACTTGGAGTTATGGCTCAGGCAGCTGGGTAGACAGCAAGGCCATTTGCTATAATTGGGGAGGCCTAAGGTAGACAGAGAGGTTTGAGCCAGGAGACCTCAGTCAGTTGTAGGACATAGAACCAGAGGTAAGGGAGAGGTCAGAGTCCAGACATTTGGACATTATTGATAAAGAGGAAGTTCCCAACAACAGAAGGCTTCATGGAGAGAGTCAGGCCTTGGGGAGTGTCCAGAGATGCCAACTTTTAAGATTGAATTAAGGACAATGAGACCTCGTTTTTCACTTCATTTCTTGGTTCTTGGGATTTCCTTGCTACTTCCCCAGGACTCAGCAATGGCACACTCAGGCCAAGGACACCCCATGGGTATAGTCTTCCTCATCTTGAGGCCTTTCCCTCGCCTATGCCTCCCACCTGCCTACTCAAGTACTACCTCCAGAGCTGAAAATGCATCCTCCAAATGTGAGTCTCTGTCTCCTAGCCTCATCCCCAGCTGAGAGTGTCATCAAGCATCCATAAGGGGCCACTGCCTTTATCTGCCTTCTTGGGAAAGAGCCATTGGGCCGCATTAAAAATTAAAAGAAAAAATCATTAGACTAGAAGCCTTTACAACTTTCCACAGTCCTGCAGGTGCCCCTCATTGCCCTCTGTGGCAGGCTGGAGTCCAGGCCAAGGTGCTGGGTGGGAGCCTGGGAACCCGTGCTCAGCTCTCACACCCGCTTCCCTCTGGAGCCAATACACCAGAATTAAGGTTGCAGATGCAGGCTTTCCATGTGGGCAGGACAGATGGTTCTGGAATGAGCTTCCTTCAGGACTTTTCTGAAGTGCCAGCCTCCCGTGAACTCTCACTGAGGCCCCGTTTGGTAAGCACGTCTCTTGCTTCTGATTTCTCAGGTTGCAGAGGGCCCTGGTCTTGAGCTTCAAGGCCACTTCTCCCTGTTATGCACCCCTTTCTTTCTATGAGCAACTCCCCGACTTAAGCTGAGGGTCCAGCAGTAGTGATAAAGGTGACAATGAGTAAGAGGTTGCAGGGGGTAAGGGAGAAGCCCACAAAGTGTTTATGGGATGCCTGGAGGTCTTTGGGGATCTCTCCTACCAGCCCTGGGCCACCAACTCATAGCTCTCTCTTCAAAGCATACACTCATTCCCTCTCCCGCAGGCACATCCCAGGAGTGTACCCAGTTCCCTGCTGTAGCCTCCTAGGGGCACAGCAGCTGCCTCTGATGCAGAGTTGCAGAGTTGGAGGTGGTAGCCTTGCATTCAGCCTTGGTCACTCCCCACTACATGACCTGGAGCTGTGGCTCCCATCTCGGAACCCCAGTTGGCTCATCTCCACAAGGGCTGGAGGCCCAGTTTGCGGATTGCAGTAGACTGCTGGGCTGCATGGATGGATTTAGGATTCCATGATTGGGGGCGGGAGAGGGGTTCCCTGTGCAAATCCTTCCCCAGTGCCTCAATGCCTTCCCATACCCAGCCCAGGAGGCAAACCCTGATGAGTAGCTTGGGTGTGCTGAGGTCGGCTGACTAGGAAATGACTCAGTCACATGGATTTTCCTGGAAAGAGCCAACTGAGAACACCAGGACAGGAGACTCCTGTCCTGGCTGGAAGGAGGTAGTCCCAGGCTACCAGGGGCCCAGAGCTCTGGCTTATAGGAACAAACAGCCATTGAGTCTGGCCCTCAGCCTGAGGAGAACAGGGAGTCCACCCATTGATGTGGGGTGGGCCTGGCTGGGTGTTTCAGCCCTGCTTTCGGATCCAAGGCTCATAGCTCCTTTGAGGGGCAGCAGTGGCTGTCCACTGTTTTATTACCCATGCTTAGGAGGGCACAGCCTGGCCCACGGGGATCAGGACAAACTCTGGAAGGAAGAAGGAAGAGCACCCACCACCATCACCCAGTATGGGCCATTACTCTCAGTGCTCTGCAGCCCATAGCCCACCAGCCCACTCACCACTCCCAGGTGATCCTCCTATTCCGTGCCGTGGCTGTATCCTCTTGCACCTGCCCCGGCCATGCTGTCTCTCCTCCTCCAGGGGGTTTCCCTCTCTATATCTTCCTGACACAGCCCACCTCAGAGTGTACATCTTCATTGTCACAGTATGCTGTTCCTGGCTGCATCTGGTTGGTCTCTGGCATAGCCCATGTGTCCTCCAGGGTAGGGATGAACCAATAAGCTCACCCAGTGTCTGCTGAAAGAAGTTCCAGGGGCAGCTGGGGTTGAGGGCATACCTCCTGAAGAGGTGAGAGGCCTCAGATGAGGATTTCAAGGACCTGGGAGAGCAGGGAGGGCTCATAGAAGGGAAAGGGAGGTTTTACAGTATGAGCCAAGGCTGAAGGTGGAAGTTGAGCCTGAGGTCTTCTAGGACCTGGGTAAAAGGGAGAAGGCCTTGACTTCTAACCAAGGCAGGTGATGGCTATGAGCCAGTTTTCTCTCTCAAAAGCTCCATGAGGTATGGGATTTGAGGTACAGGGACAGGAGCATGGGGGCCAAGCTCTAAGTCCCGTTGTGTATATAAGGGTAGGAGGGACATGCTGGATGGGAGGAAAGACAGGTGGCATGTAGAGGATTTTGACAATAAATGTATGGTGGTATGGTGGATGGAGGATGGAGCTGAGGCACCATGGTTGCGCTCTGAGCCCCTGGGGCTAGAACCAGGAGGTCTGTGGAGCCAGCAAGTACCTCTGGAGGCCTGGATCTAATCAAGGGGAGACCCCCGGTGGGCCCTGGGCCCCAGTATGCATTGGCCGAAGTACTGTGGCTTGAGGATTCAGATTCTCTGCAGTCAGACTCCTAATTTCTTTGTGCCTCAGTTTCTCTGTATGTAAGATAATGACTTCATTGGGTCATTGAGGGGATTCCCTACATCCCTCCTCAGTCCAGGAGAGCAACATCATCTTTGCCTGATTCATCTCTGCCTCCATGAGCCTGATCTGAGGTTTCCAAAGGGAAAATTGAGCCTTGGCACCTGATGAGAACTAACTCAGCCCTCCACTCTATTCCACAGTACCTCTGCCTGTCCCTCCCTCCCTCCCTCCCACAGTAAACCCAAGGATCCTGTTCTACTTGGCTGGCCCCTCTTTCCTTCATCATCTCTCTCACTCTGCCCTGGTTCCTTCCTATTGGCTTTAAACATAGCCATCCTATCCCTGATGTGGCTCCATCCTCTTTCTCCTCCTCCATACACCCATGACTCTTCAGGCCATGGTTATCCAGCCTTGCTATCTCCACAGTGGCCAGGCCAGGATGGGCTGACCAGGGATGAGGGAGGGAAGAGTGGGAGGAGGGAACCAGGCTGATATCCAAAGGTGCCTGAGGCCCTGAGTGGCTTGGCTCCAGAGGCAAAGGCGGTGACCAAGGGATCTCTAGGGGACCTGCCTCCTCTTGGCAACCTGGCACCCACACTCTAGTCCTATAAACTGCCTAGACTTCCCAGCTCACCCTGAATTCTTAGACCTCCATACCCTTGCCCCCAGTGCCATCTGCCTGGCGTCCTCTCCGCACCTCTCTCTTCCTGACAAATCACTACTCCTTCTCAAGGTCCTGTGCATCACCTCCTGTGGGGAAGAACCTCTGATGAGATCCACAGCTGTCTATCCATTGCTTCATCTGCAGTAACCCCCACCACACTGTGCTGGACCAACTGGACAGGGCCAAGAGGTCCCCAGAAGGCTGACTCAGTGTCTCCCCAACACTGCCCCAGCCTGGGCAAGCCATGGAGGATCTTCATAGTGTTTGCTGAATTGAGTCAAATGCGAATTCAAGGCCATGGTGGGGAAGCAGAGCCGCTTGTTAAAGTAAGAAGGTATACGTGGTGGCATGAGCTGGGCGATGCTTGCTGAGTTCTCTTCTTAGGCCCTTGCCTTCCTGCCAATTTCTCTTTGCTTTATTTTTCTGTATTTCCAAGTTTTTCAGTTAAAGAGCATATATGCTCTCTCATATTTCTTTCCCAATGAAAAGCTATAATTTTCAAAAATCAAAGTAAAATTCCTGGTTGAGCTGGTCTACTTTTCTGCTGAAGAGGTACCTTGGATTTGGGAAGGAGAGAACTTTGGCTTTCTGTTGGCCATCCTGGAATTTACCATGGGGCTTTGCTGCCCCCGGTGGCAAGTGGACTCATAGACTTGGTACTAGGACTATCTGCGCAGGTTGGTAGAAGGGGATGTATGTGTTTGGGTGGTGGCGGGGAGGGGGGAGCGGCAAGGGGGTGGGGGGAGGGTAGGTTATAAAACTGACAGACCTGCAGGGGGGAGATAAGCACCTCAGGGCCTTCCATTGGGTCAGGTGATCGTCATCCCTCTCCCTGCAGGTGCTTGA
The DNA here is from genome assembly GCA_004027375.1 of Macroglossus sobrinus. Classification (NCBI taxonomy): domain Eukaryota; kingdom Metazoa; phylum Chordata; class Mammalia; order Chiroptera; family Pteropodidae; genus Macroglossus; species Macroglossus sobrinus. The sequence goes on from PVKZ01000498.1 coordinate 194,157, forward strand.
GTATGGTGTAGAAATGCCCCAACTTGATTGGGGACTGAGCACCATTTGGTTCTGGGCCCCAGCCCAGGGATATACTTGGGCCTGGTTTTGCCAGCCCCATGCAGGGTCTGGGGTTTTTGATGAAGGGTGAGCCTGATTGGGCCAGGTCCATGTTCATCCCAGTTCAACCTGGAGCAGGCTGGAGTGTTCTATAGGAAGGGCAATGATGAGCCCCCAGAATATCTGAAAAGGTCCATCCTGCTCTCTCAAGCATGTCGCCTCCACCACCACCACTATTCTTATCACAGGTCCTGGCTATGCTATTCTCCCTCTCCCACTCCCTCTGATCCTCCCACATCAGGTCTGTGTCTAGCCTGACCACTGACCCTCACATCCTCTAGTGATTAGCCACCAACAGGGCTTGGGCCTAAGGAGGGAGGGGAAGGAAGCTGAGGCAGAGCTGTGGGCCCCCTACAAAATTCACTCCTACTACAGGTCTTCTCTTGTTTCGTGAATGCTTTCAGCCCATTTCATTCTCTGCATTGTTACACTGTGTTGCTCCCTCTGTCTAGATCTCTATCCTCCCTGATTGCCACATGGCTGACACTTTCTTGTCATTCAGGTTTAAACCAATATGTCAACTCCTTCCCAGAAGATTCGGTCTAAAGCACCTTCCTTGGATACCTTGCACCTGTTTAATTCACTGCCAGATCCCCAGCATCCAGTACAGGGCCTGATATATGGGTGCTCAGCCACTGTTTGCTGAGTGTATGAACTTCAAGTTTGGGGAGGAACATAGTGCCATCTGTCCTGGAGTAGTGTGGACAATGCAGAGGCAGAGAGCATTTGATTTGGTCTCTGAAGCAGTAATTCACCATGCCGTGTCAGGATCAGGGCATATAAGGTGAGGTGACACTACGGGTAAAGGTTTAGAGGTAGGAAACAGGTGGTTCATATAGGAAGCCACTATGCTTCTGTTCACTGGAACACTGAGAAAATTCGTATCTTTGAGAGTAAGGAAAGAGAAGCACAGGTGGAATAAGGTTTTTTATCCCTTCCTAAGAATATGGGCAAAGTCCATAAACCCTGAGGCCTGGAAACTTGAGTATCCGACCAGCCTGAGGGGCAAAGGGTGAGGAGATGGGAGGGGGTGGGAGAGGGCTGCTAAATTATCAAGCAAGAGACTTATTAAGACCTGAGTCACACTGAGACACTCGCAACAAAGCAGTTGTTCAGAGTGTAGTTTATTTTCACAGATGCATAGAACTGGTTCAAAATTTGAGATACAGATGAAGATGCCCTTGAGTCCTGCACTTGAGTCTTATTCAGAAGGAACAGGACATGACTCCTTTGCTAAAATAAATACACTTCACATTAAATAAATAAATAAATACATAAATACATACATACATAAATAAATAGTCTTGATAGAATAAAAATGAGAAGATAATCACAATAGGCCAAATGGGGCTGCACATTTCAGAAATTAATAAATAACAATTCCTCTGACTCCACAGAAGAAAACAAAACCCTTCCAGTCCTGGACTGTATGAGAGACACCCCAGAGTCTTCAGGTGTTCTGCTGCTCCTGAGGCCTCAAGGCCCTGTGGTGAGTAGGTCTGAGGGGTAGCTGGACATGGGACCAAAAATTCTAGGACTTCCTGAGGTAGTTCCAAAGGAAGTTCAGATATATAGTCATTTTCCTACAGAAATCGTCCCAGTTACCTTTCTTGATAGAGATTGGCTCTTCCTGTAAAGAAACCAGGAAGGTAATGTTAGATGAGCCTGGGGTGGAAAGCAGATGACAGGCTGGTAGCACCACCTGCAGGGCCATTTTAGGAGGTAGCTTACCGTGGACATGGGGGCGAATGAGATTGTCTCTTTGAGTTTCTGTGGGAAGAGATCAAGACAGACAGTCAGAGAAGAAGAGCAGGCCATGCTACCCTCCTCCCCAGGGGGAGGGCAGAGCCAAGGCAGGGATCCCCAAACCCCTCAGACAGCTTTACCCACCTCAAGAATTTTCCCAATTCTCATTCCCTTATCCTGCAAATTCTTGGTAGCTTCCAGGAATGTATCCAGGTTTAGCATCAGAAAGGCCTCATTCTAAGGGGAAAAAGAATACATGTAAGAGGGGGAAACTGGGGAGTATCCTTCCCATGGCCTGCCTGAAGTCATCCCCACAGCTTTCTAAGACTTCTTTCAGGGACATCCTTGGAAAGTCCTCTCCTCATCTCCTTGCCCAGGTTATGCCCCCAAAGGGCACAGGCATAGAGGTGAGAGCATACCCTAGCCAGGTGTACTTCCCTCCGCCAGAGCCTCTAGAGGGCCTGGATGGACCTCTCTGCACTTAAGGAAACAGTATTTTTCAAAAGGAGCACTACAAAAGATGGAGGGCTGGCCAAGGGAAATATTTGCAGCCCAGAGGCCAGATAACAGGGTTAATGCCTTGACTGAGTTAAGGCGTCTTAGGAATCAGGAAGACAATCACAGAGACTCCTTCCTGGAAGTGGGTGCAGCATGTGAACTGCACGTGCCTTAAAGGGGAAACACAAACGGCCAATAAACTCAGCAGAGATTCAGCCTCCTATTTGACCCAAGAAATGCGCACAAGAGAGATAATCACTAAAGACACCTGGAGCTAGAAAAATAACTATAAATTATAGTGCCCAGTGCTGGTGAGGGCAGAAGCATAACTCAATTTTTAAGGGAAAGGAAGGAAGCAGGCAAGTTCCTGGGGGATTGTTAGCCAGTTCAGAGGCTGCTTCCTATCCCCAAAAACTGAGCTTAAAGTCTTTGGTATTGTTCACCTAGAGCTGCCTTTTCATTTTTAAATTAAAAACAAACAGAAAAAAAAACAAAAAACCATTTTATATTATAGCTATGGCTGGGAAATACATAGGACACCTGTTAAGCACCAGACACTGACCTGGGAACTTTAAGCACATTGTGCCATTTAATTCTCACAATAACCCCACTGAAATAGGTGCTTTAACCCTATTTACAGATATAGAAGCTGAGGCTAGGCAAAGTGGCGTGACATATCTGAAGTACGCCAGGCAGGGGGTAGATTGGGCCCCAGACGTGCCCAAGTACGGCGCTGAGCTTACGATCAGAATGTACATCTCATTTACGTCCAAGGGTTCCTGTAAAGGAAGAGAGAGAGAAAGCCCATGAGTCCTGCTGGACTGTGGCATCTGCCTGCCTGTCCCCACCCTGTGCCAACCTTGTCCCAGCTACTCACTTGTGGAGGCAAAGGCGGCTTGTTCAGGATACCAAGAATTTCCTTCATCATCATGTCGACATATTCCTCAGTCGAGCTCGTGGGCAAGGGCAGCCCCTGTGCTTGAGGGGCATGAGCTGTGAGCAGGAGCAGAAGAAGGTGCAGGATGAAGAGACTGCTCATCTTTAGGCTAGTAGGATGCATTCTGTGTTGTCCTGGTCCTTTGTGGTATTCTGAAGTGTTCAACACAGCCTCCTGCCTTTTATGCACAGCAGCAGTGTGCCCACAAACGGGGCAAAGCAGGGCGGGCATCGGAAGAATCTTTATCTAACATGGAACCTCCACAGCAAACCACAGATTATTCATCACTTTCTAGTACTTGAGATCAGTGAAACTTGGGAAGAAATTACTCAAAGAGTATCTCCTTGTCTTGCCAAGGAGGGTAGGAGATGGGCTAGTCACTGGGCTGAGTGGGGGTAGGTAAGAGGATCTCTCTTACAAGTGAGGGACTGCCTGACCCTGAGCATCCTTGAGCCTCCTGTTCAGTGGGACCTGGTCCTGCCATCCCCTGGACAGCCCTGACCTGCTGCCTGCCCTGCCTGGCACAGCCTACTCCTATGTGGGTGGCCAGGTGAAGGCCCACTGGAACAGATGAGTTTGTCCAGCAGCCTGTCACACAGCTAACCATCCATGTGTGAGCTCATCCACTAAGAAGCACACCTCTTGACACGCCTCCCAAAACTGAGTTACTGGGGTTAAAGCCCCCACTGGTTTGCCTCATGGGATTTGGGCAGCTTCTTTTTGACACTTTCTATTCCTGGATGGAATCCAGGCACCAGATGCCCATTCTTTTAATGGTCTGTTAGCACAGCCCAACTCTGTCCTGTGTTGTGGGATCTTAGCCATTGCTGGATGCTTGGTTCCAGGTGCTGGGCAGTCCCTCTGGTGGCACAGAGGAGCTAGGCTCAGTGACCTGAGGATAGGGATCCTTGAAGAAGCTGTCACTGGGATATATGGTGAGGGGGCTGGCCTGAGGAGGTTTATTTTAGATGGTGGGACTGGCAAGGGCTGAGGGGTGAGGGAAGGGAAGAGAGGAAGACAATGCCCTGGTTTTAGGCTTGTGTTGGGGGCCAATTTTGGGCCAGTGTTGCAGGGGCCTGGATCCCAGTCTTTGCTGGAGCCTGGATTTGGTAGATGCAGGCCCAGTGGGAAGGGTTTGCAGAGCAAGGAAGGGGCAGGGACTGACCCTGGGGGAGGCCAGAAAGGACCAGGGAAGCAGCAGCCAGATTGGAAGCAGAAAAACCAGGCAGGTGGGGGCTCAGAGGGCAGCTCCTAAAGGAAGAGGGAGACCCCTGCCCCGTGGGGCTGTCAGGCCCTGACACTGGCCCAGGATAGGAGTTTTGGTAAAGGGGTGAGTGTGATGGGGGCGTGGGAAGAGTTCTTTGAATTGACTGGGACTGGGTAAGGGGAAGAGAGGGAGGATGGAAAAGCCAGGGTCGGGGTGCATTGTGACGCACTCAGTGTGGGGAGGTGGGGCAGGTTATGCTGAGGCAGGGGAATTTGGGTGTTTCAGACTTCTGAGTAGGAGCTGATCTGGTAAGACAAGGACCAGGATGTGGCTGCAGAGGAGGCAAGTGAAGGAGCTATGACCCAGGGCAATGCTGTGAGAATAATGCCTGTAGCCAAACACATGGCTCCTGGCTCAGCTGTGGGCCAGGCCCTGGGCTGGGAGGAGCCTGGGATATGAGCCCAGACCATCTTCAGAAAGCATGTAGAGTATCTCAAAAGCACTCATGAAATGAGGCCACATATGGAAAGCCTTAGGACTGGGGACCCAGTAGGCACAATTTATTCAACCAACTTGCTGTGTGCAGGCACTGTGAATGAACAGATGTGTCTCTCTGCTTGAGAATTTCAGTCTTGTGGGGAGGGACAGACTGAAAGCCTTGCTACTCTCAGCTGAGACTTTGGTTCTGCAGTTTCAGCATTGCCTTGGGGATGGTTACAAGTGCAGACCCTCAGGCTTTAACTCAGGCTTTCTGAATTGAAAACTGCATTTTGACAAGATCATCAGGCAATTCATGTGATGTTCTGATTCAAACATTGAGCTTGGATATGGGTAGGGGTCTTGACCCTAGAGACCCAGGGCTTATTTATTTATTTATTTACCTTTACAAAAATTGTTTTTAATTCAGTTTATTGAGGTAACATTGATTAATACAATTATATAATTTTCAGGTATACGTTATCATTTAATATCTATATATTCTATTGTTTACCACCCAAAGTCCAGTTTCCTTCAGCTACCATATATTTGATCCCCTTTACTACTTAACCTTACCCCTATACTGTTGGGAGCCATTTCTGCTGCCTGTCTTGAGACAAGGTTAAAGTTGCCTGCAAGCTAGAAGTTTGCAGGGCAGGCGGGCTCTATGCAGAAGGAGGAAGTTTGGCTTAATGTAAAGAGTTGAACGTCCCTTGCCCCAGGGAATTGGAGACAGAGAATAGGATAAAAGAGGCTGTGAGAGAACTTATGTAATGTCAGCAATTGTTAAGATATCTGTGGATTTTGCTTCCCATGCATTTCCAAGAGTATAAATATGCTGTGATTAATAAACTTGGGGCACAGTATTTACTGTTAGCCCTCCTTACTCTATCTCTTTGTCTCTCTCTCTCTCTCTCTCTCTCTGTCTCTCTCTCCTTTTTCTTTCTTTTCTCAATCCTCACTCCCCCTCTCAGGAACTGTTCGATCTTAGCCAGCGGGCTCCGGCACTATACCCTATATTTGACCCCCTTCACCCCATCTCCTTCCTCTTTCCTTCCCCACCCCACTAGTAATCACTAGTCTATAGTCCTCTGGTAACCACTAGCCTATAGTCCATGTCATGAGTCTCTGTTTGTTCTGCTCATTTGTTGCTTTTAGGTTTATATCTCATATATAAGTGATATCATGTGATTTTCAACTTTTCTGTCTGGCTCATTTTGCTTAGCATGATTCTCTTGTGGTCCATCCATGTGGTAGCTAATGGCAGTATTTCATCTCCTCTTGTGACTGAGTAAAATTCCATTATATATATGTACCACAGCTTCTATAGCCAATCATATATTGTAGGACACTTCTGTTGCTTCCATGTCCTGGCCACTGTGAATAATGCTGCTATGAACATCGGTATGCAAATATCTTTTTGGATATGGGTTTTCAAGTCTTTGGGATAAATACACAGTAGAGGGATTGCTGGATCATATGGTAGATCAATTCTTAGGTTTTTGAGGAACCTCCATACTGATTTCCATAGTGGCTGTACCAATTTGCAGTCCCACCAGCAGTGTATGAGGGTTCCTTTTTCTCTGCGTCCTCTCCAGCATTTATCATTACTTGTCCTCTTGATTATAGCTATTCTAACAGGTGTGAGATGGTCTCATTGTGGTTTTGGTTTGCATTTCCCTAATAGCTAGTGATGTTGAGCATCTTTTCATATATTTGTTGGCCATTTGTATGTCCTCTAGGGAGAAGTGTCTGTTCAGGTCCTCTGCCCATTTTTGATTAGATCATTTGTTTTTTGTTGTTATTGAGTCGTATGAGTTCTTTGTATATTTTGGATATTAGGCCCTTATCGGAGATGTTGCTTGCAAATATATTTTCCCATTCAGATGATTCTCTCCTTACTTTGTTGATTTCTTTTGCTGAGCAGAGCTTTTTAGTTTGATGTAGTCTCATTCATTTACTTTAGTTTTTACTTCCCTTGCTTTTGAGGCCAAATTAATAAAATCCTCTTTAAGTCCAAGGTCTTTGATTTTAGTTCCTATGTTTTTTCTATGCATTGTATTGTTTCAGGTCTTATATTTACAACCTTACTCTATTTTGAGTTAATTTTGGTGTGTGGTGATAGACAACAGTCTAGTTTAATTCTTTTGCAGGTGGTTTTCCAGTTTTCCCAGCACCATTTATTGAAGTGGCTTTTCTTTCTCCACTGTATGTTTTTGGCTTTTTTGGCAAAAATTATTTGCCCATATAAATAGACCCAGGGCTTCTTGACTACTCAACTGTGGCTTGGCGTTATCTTCTATAAAAGTTTTATGGACCTGTGCATCAAAAAATGTGATTTTCTTTTTTTTTTCCATGTAAATGGCCTTTTGGAGGGAATTTTAAAGCTCAGTGAATTTTAAAGCAATGAAAGCTGAACATTCCAGCAAATGTTTCTTTAGAAGTCTTGACTTTGTGTTGTAGCACAGAGTAGTGATATTTTAGATCTTGACCTTTGTAGGAGAAGGAAATGTAGGCAGCTGGAAGAGTCAAGGAGTCAGAGAAGGATCTGTCCAAAAGCTGAAGCTTGAGTATCTCTCTGCTGGAGATGAGCTGGGAGTGGGTGAGATCCTGGAAGGTGGGCCAGCACAGTGGGTGCCTGATGGGGACATACACAGGGGCAGGCTCTCTCCATCAGGTGTCACATGCCTATCTGAACACAGAGCTCAGGGAAAGGCTGCCCGAGTGGGCCCAGTGTATCTGGTGGGGAAGATGCAGTGGTTTGAGTCCATGGGTTTAGTGGCAGGAGTGAACAATGGCTTCTGTGTTCCCAGTGAAATAGGCAGTCAGCTCTTGAGAGTCTGGGGACATGGAGTTAGAAGCATGCTGGGTGGCACATTTGGGAATCTGTTAGCTGACTGCCTAGGGATGACCTTGAGGGCTGGCAGCCTGGGGTCAAAGTACAAAAAGGTTGGTAAAATTCAGGGCTTCACTGGACCACAGTGTAGAATGGAAGACCCCTGAGACAGGGTGATGGAACCATGGGAGGAGGTGCTGGTCGGCAGGGAAGGGAGCAAGGATGGCTAGAGCAAAGGAGGTAGGAGGTGGTAGACCCGGCCACCCTGGAGAGGCCCAGTGAGTGCAACCCAACACCTATTCCTGTGTGAGGAAGAGAGTCACATCCCACCGTGCAAATGTGATTCAGAAGGAGCTTCCAGCTGTTGCTATAGAGGACAACTGGGTACCCTCCATAGTACTTCTGGGATCTCACAGGACCAGAGGACTCTGGGCCTCCCCCTGGGAATCTCCTTGGAGGTTGGCCTTGACTCTAAAGAAAGTGCTTCGGCTGAAATCACAGAAAGCCCCCTTCCTCTCCATAGGCCACAGTCCTGTGTGACTCTTGGGAGAGGCCTGGCCCTCTGTATGAAAATGATTCCACTTTGGCGTCTTCGTCAGCCCAGCCCAGGGAGAGCCTCTTCCACAAGCTGGGCTGATTGCAATCAGGAAGGGAAATGAGCTGAGGGTGTCTAGCTCTGGGCAGGCATGAGAGGCTCTGCTAGGGCTGGGGCAGGAGAGCCAGCCCAGGACTGCTGCCTGGGGTCTGCAGGAAAGAGACCCTGAGGGTCTCCGGGCTCTATCTGATGGTTACCTATAGGCCTGGCTCTACCCCATCTGTGGCCTGGATTCTCTTGAGTGTGGCACAGTGTCCGAGGTCCTAGCCCTTGGGGCTTATCCAACCGGAGGTGCACACTTGCTCCTTCCTGTCACTCACACCCCCCCCACAGGCCTAGTGGGATTTTCTGGGGTGCCCACCACCAGGAGGGCCCCACGCCTCAGTCATCATGACAGTCTCCCCTGCCACCCTCTCCTTGGCATCATGGGTCAGATTTAGTCTGCCCATGATCTCAGTCACACTTCTGTTGGTGGCCCTGACCACATCGCCTGCTTTTGTCAATACAGAAGGCAGCTCAGGGCTCGTGGCTGGCCAAGCAGTGCCATCGGGTTTCACGTGTCCAACTGAGCAAAGAAATTAGGAAAAAGCTGCCTGGGTGGGCCCAGATGGAAAGGCCTAGCCTCCCATCCTGACCAGTTCTGTCTTTCCCTAGAGCCTATATAGCTTCAATCTGTACACCCTCAGCTTTCTGGCTCATGCTGCAGGGACATGGCCACCTTGGGGCCCATCCATGCAGAGTGGACTTCCTCCCCCATGTCCACTCTAAGAGAACATAGATGGAGAATCTGAATTTAGAATGATAAGCCTGGGAATGGTAGGGGAACCCAGGAATGGGGCAGCCTCACCTAGCCTGGCCTATCGGGGAAGGCTGGAAGAAGGAACAGCTAAGACCTGAAGGATGGTCTGGAGCCAGGAATGTCATAGAGGAAGTGCTCCCAAGCAGAGCTGGGTTTGGGGATGCAAATGTTCTGTCTCTTGACCTCAAGTCTACTGGCCACAGCTCTGATACTGGGGTAACTGGGAGTGACCATGTTCTTGTTATCAATAAATGTGTGGGCACTCAGTGTGGGACACAAACATTTGAAACATGCATTCCTACTGTGTTCATCAGACAAAACCAAGAGCTGGGGGTGGGGGGGGGGATAGGCATATAGCCACATACTCTCCATTCTCAAAGAAGCTGTCCAAAAACTGTGAGGTGACAATGTTGGGACTGAAATGCTAGTAACACAGCATTCCTTACTCTTAAGTAGTAGTTTTCTAAACGGTTGAGACTTTGCACAGATTATTAGCCATGTAGATGATATCACCAGGCAAAATCTTGTCTACCTCTCCAGAAGAGAGTGGGAGGCCAGCAAGGGTGGGTGGCAGAGGGTCAGAGCTGTGCAGGGGATGGCAGGACCAGATCCTGGGGGGGGCAGAGGCACAGACAGGCCCAGCTTGAAGAAAGGCCCAGTTGGGACCCCTGTAGTAGAGATCTCACAGCATCCTCAGCTTCACTTTTCCTTGTTCTCTTCCTCTGTAGTTTGTCCCCAATAGATTGTCCCAAGCAGCTTGACCCCAAGCTTGGAACGTCCCCTGCCATAGAAAGTTGCCCTGAAACTTATAGTTAATGCCTTTATGCTTACTGATCGCAATCCTTCTGGTCTAGCATTCTTTCCAGACTGCTCCCCTCTTTGTTCCTGAGTTGCTAATGCCACCAAATGACCACACTGCCAAAGAAATAGCTCCATGAAGTAGAACAGACCCGCCCCACCCCCCAGAACTGCTATGTAGCCACTGGAATAATGTGCAGATATTCCCTTAAATACCCTAAGCTGGACTGAGATGGCAAGGCGGTTTTTGAAGTTGTCAACCTACTGCCTTCTCAGATCACCAGTGCTCTGACAATAAATGCTTATTCTAAATAGTCTGACTCCCATGTCGGTCTATTGGTTGACACAACAGGCAGCACGAGCCCTGGACTCAGTTGCCCTCCAGTTACAAGCTGAGCTCAGAGCCAGGCTGTCCTCCTACATGTTCCCACTCTGTCCCATGGGCAGTGGCTCTGATCTTCCTTAGTGAGTGAGGTGAGACATTTTGAGAATTTTTTTTTTTAAGTTTTACTGATCTTGAGCTCTAGAAAATCATGAATAAGTTGATGTGTTTGTCATGGAAGTTCTGTGGATAAAAAAGGGTGTCTACAAAGAAGGCCCCTCAGAGTGATCTAATCATAAATTCCTCACTGGGCAGGTCCTGGTGGGTAGTCATGCCCTGGCCTATAACTTCTTTAGTGAAAGGTTTATTTTTGCCTTAAACAAGGCTTATCAATTGTTTCTGTGCATCTAAATTAACAGCCTCTTGAAATAGGTGTAACTGCCCTCAGGAGAGCACATAATCTTGTAAACCATCCTGGAATCTGGTCTCCACCTTGCTTTCTCCCACCTTCATGAAATCATCCTTAAGTTCCCTCCTGTATTTCAAATAGATAAAAGAAACTGCAAAACCGTCCTCTGGAGCATTTGAGATCTTGCTCCCTGGCAATTGTAGTCAATTTTGGCTCAAATAAATTCTCCCCACTAATCACCCCATTTCCCACCCTGCCTCTACCACTGGGCCTTTAAGGGAGGATGCAGGCCAGGCCTCTTCAGATTTCTATAGGGTCAGGGAGGACCACCGAAGCTCCCAGCAGGTCAAAGATGTGGCGATCCTCTTGACTCCCTTTTCTCCTCCTCTTTCTTCCCCTCAGCCTCCCAAACCCCCTGCCCTTAGGCACCTCGAACTCAACCTGAAACCTGCTGCTCCTGGTGCATCATCTCTAAATTCACCTTTGTGAGCACCTGGGGCCATGCTGGCCCCAGGTCAACAGCACTTATTTGGTTCTCTTTTCACCTGCAGGAAGCTAGAGTCTTTAATGAACAGCATGTGCCCAAAGCCAGAGCTCAGTCCTGAGGGCTCACTGCCTCCCTCTGAGTGACTGCCATTATCTGTTGCTCTTTGGGTCAGGCATGCCTGGATGGCCACGCCTGTCTTAACCCTTTATATTAGTGTCTTCACTGCAAATACAGCCATCAGCCTGTTCTTTGCTTCATGTGGAGGTGGTATAGTAGTTGTTTTTTTCCCAAGTTTGGAAGTGCTAAAATTTTATGTTGGCAAAGCTGGCCTCCTTCCTTTTGGGTTCTCTGGTGGTTGCTTCAGAAAGTTCCCCCATTCATTCAAGGCCCCTTCAACCACCCACCTGGAGACAGGAGCTGAGACTGGCTCTGCCTTGATTAGGCTTTGCCAGAATAAGCTGTGATTACTTCAGGAGCTGCGCTCTTGAATCAGCTGGTTACTCCTTGGGGTCTGGGACAGGATGGAACTGATGAGGCAGAGGGCTGGGGGAGATGATGGAAAGTGCTGTAAAGGCCTCCTCAGAAAGGAGGCAGGAGGGATAGCAGATAAGACCACAAGAAGGACAGCCCCTCCCCAGCTTTACTTTATACACACTTTTTCCCTGTAAAACAAGACCCTTTGGAAGTCTAACCGGCTGACTTCTGGAACATCTTAGAGAAAATCCGTCAGTCTCTCTAATTCATCTTGAAACATCATAAATACCTGAAGAAGCTTGAAGTATGTGAGGCTGGGAAGGGTTCCTCTAGCATTGGAGTCTCCACGTACCCAGAAGAGCCCATTCCAGATCAGAGTATATGACCTTGCCTTTCCAAACAGGAGAGCATTTTCACCTTCACCCCAAGTCCCTACTGTGGATGAAAAAAGCAGGTTCTGTGGAAAAGAACCTCACAGAGTGATCTGGTCATAAATTCCTCACTGGGCAGTTCCTGGTGGGTAGTCAATGCCCCAGGCCTGTAACTTCTTTAGTGAAACGTTTATCTTTGTCTTAAGCAATCCCTGTCTATGATTTCTGTGCATCTAGGTTAACACATCTTTGAAATACCAGGAGCACATAATCTTAACTGTCCTGTAATCCAGTCCCTGCCTTGCCTTTCTTCCCCGCTTCATGTAATCTTCCTCAAATTCCTTTTTAATTTCAAATGCATAACAGCAGCTGCAAAACCATTATTCTCCAGCACATTTGAGATCTTGCTCTCCGGCATGTTGTCTGTCAGTTTGGCTCAAATGAACTCTTGTAAAAATTCTCTATAAGTTTGGACATTTCTTAGTTTGGCATTACCCCCACCCCTGCCACCAATCTCTCCAGAGCTGGGGCCAGAGCTACCACCAGTAGCTTCCTAGTCGCAGAGGTCCTGTGGTTCCCAGGGAGACCCTTGTTACCTTCCTGGCTTCCCCAGAAGACTGACTGTCTTCTCTCGCCTCTGGCCCACAGGAACTCCTGTAAACCTTTCCCATACCCACACCCACATCCCCGGTAAGCTGCCGGGGGGCTGGGGGACCCACTGCCCAGGATGAGCCTGGCACTTGCCACGCCCCTTCCACCTTCCTTACACCTGACCCAGATTTCTGATTCCTTCAAAGGGAGAAGAGCACATCCTAGCAGAAGATTGTAACAAATTCTCAAGGAAGTTGAGCATCCTCCTTAAAACCCTGGGTGATGCCCTAAAGTCCTCACTGAACTGCCCACAAACTCTCACAACCTTGTGGGGACACCCTTAGTCCAGGCCTTCACACCACCAGGGCTCAGAACTGGGCTCAGGTCCTGGTCTCCAAACTGCCTTCTCGATAATCCTCACTCTGTCACAGATCTCAGCTGTTGAATGTCTGCCTTTCTGAACTGGACTGCTCAGGTTTGGTTTCAGTTCACATGTAACTCAGATTTCAAAAGGGTTTCTTCTCCTGGGGCGGGGAGGGGGAGAAAGTGGGGGACACTATAAAAAGTCACTTTGTGCCCAGTGTTGCATTTCTAGAGGCTTTTGACACCAGATTTGGCTCTAGGTCGCAGTGTCCACACTCCTCAGTTAGCCTCTTTCATGCTGTGGTTTTGATTCCTGTTGGGACTCTGTTTTTGAGTGTCTCCATGGTATTTTCCTGTGCTGTCTCTTAAGTGGGCCCACCCAAACCCTGCTCCTCTTCCATGGCTCGGTCACCACCATCAGCCCCAGCCCTGTACTCATCCCTCGCCCCACTGCCCACACCACCTCCTAGTACCTCTCTGCTCTGTCCGCTTCTTGTCATTCCCAGGAGCACCCCCATTCTGACCCCGGCCTGGCTGCCTGAATTCTCACTGCTCCCTGTTTCCTGCCACTGTCAGAGCCGCCTTTCTGAACACATCTCTACTCACATCACCCCTGCCATTGCCCAGTTGGTGACTGTGTTTAGCCCACTTGGGCCAGGCCTCAGGGAAAATGCTGCCCAGTTTTCTTCCTAAGGAAATCCCCATTAAGGATCCATAAGGCTCCTTCCAGTTCAAGGAACAGGTAGGTAGTCCTTGTTAGTTTGGGATCTTGACACCCTCCCCCAAATATCCTTACCCCTATTTAAGCCTTTGGTTCCTTCCTGCCCTCTTCCACCTCCTGGGAGCCATAGCTGGAGGTCTATGGGATGAGGTAAGTGTAGCTCATACCACATGATATGAAACGTACTTCCATTTTTCATATTCTAAACTCCTTCCATCAGACTCTAGTAGACAGACACTAAGGAACTGCAATGCTGCCTTCTACTTAGTTAACTGTCAACAAGAGGTCATTTACTCGTTTACTATCACCTCAAGATTAAATGACAGTTTAACAGGATGCTGAAGAGGCTCTTACCCATTACCCTAGAAAAGACAACCCTGTGCCTCTTTCTGAGCCAAGAAGACAGTCATTAGGACAAAGGGCCCTGAAGCCTTCTGTCCTCCCACAGTTTCGTGGAGCAAAAATATATGGTTTCCTATGGCCTAAGTAGACACTGAGAAGTTAGAAAGGCTTAAATCCCCAATGAAGAAGGCCACCTGCCAGGTAAGGGGACCCATGAGGAAGAGGTTATAGGATGACCACAGGGACTAGAACAAGGGGTTTTCCTTTGAAGAGGAACTGTAAAGTCAAGAGGTTTCTTTCTGTCCTAAAGAATGCATGCCCATGCCCTATGGGCATGCACCTGCCACAGAGAGCCTTGCAGTCAGAAAAGCCCCATCTGAAAATCAACAACAGATAAGAGGATGACAATAGTATCTGTCATGTAAGAGATCTCTTTTCAGTGAAGAACGGGCCCTGAAGAGGGAGGAGAGGAGAGAAAGATAAGACCATGCCCTCCCCTACCTCCACCATGCTACCTCCCTGTGGCCAGAGCCAGCCAGCCCTGGGGAGGGGAAGAAATGGGTGTCAAACTGTCTCTAGGCTGTGCTAGATTTTCTTTTATATTGTAAGTGACTCCAAAATTGGGAATCTGTCCAAAAAGTTGACTGGAATCACAAATGAGTAGTGGGAAATGGCACAATTGAAAGGAGTAATTGGCAAAACTAAACGTGATGTTTCATTTGTGTCCCCACCATGTTGCAGTCATTCCACAGACACTTGCAGTTATAGAGCATTGTAAGCCCTGCTTATGGCCCCTGCTAAAGTTCCTTCTGTGCCCTTCACTCAAAGCAAATTATTTCCATGTATTTGCCTCCCAATTCAAATGCTCTAACTTCTGTAGGAGATCTGTCAAGTGGATAAAATTGCACTCCTGCAGAAGAGGAGAAAGTTTCCTGAGACTGAAAGAGGACAGTTTGGGTGCATTTTCACCTCTCTATGGGTGACTCCCACAGACCTCCCTATGGGGCTCTCTGATTGGCGGGTCCTAGCCCTCCTCCTCTCCTCCTTCCCTCGGCATTTGACTTCTTATGTAGCTTATCTTAAATCTGCAGGAGATGAGGTTGAAACATTTGCTTGACTATTGAGCACTAACATTTTCCAAACATTTCCTTGTGTACTAGTCTCATAGGTTTGTAAGGGACTTTTTGAACTCAAACAACGTCTTCAGATTTAACTACTGTGTCATATTCTTGTCATTCTTGTCATTACACTGTCCAGTACTCCATGAGCCTGGGATGAGATCAGGAGATCCATGGCCAGGAATGCCACACTTTATTTCCATCAGGACCACGAGGTCACTGAAGGCAGGTAGGAAGTAGATTTGGAGCCTACGTTCTCTCTGATCTTGGTTGTTGTAATGTACTAGTCTCTCTTAGTTGTTTTCTTAACCGAAGTTGCCTTAACTCCTTATTTGAAACATCTAGTCTATATTTGTACACCAATGTTTATAGCAGCTATTTTAGTCTGTTGGGCTGCTTTAACAAAACGCCATAGACTGGGTGGCTAAAAAACAACAGAAATTTATTTCCCGCAGTTCTGGAGGTTGAGAAATTCCAGATCAAGATGCTGGTAGATTGGGTGTCTGATGAGTCATCGTTTCCTGGCTCATAGGTGGCTGTGTTTCACTATAACCTCACATGGAAGAAGAGGCAAGGGACCTCTGTGGGTTCTTTTATATAAAGACACTAATCCCATTCATTAAGTCTCTGTCCTCATGACTTGATCACCTCAAAAAACCATCACATTGGGGATTAGATCTTGGAGGGACAAAATCATTCAGTCTATAGCAACAGCATTATTTATAATAGCCAAAAGGTAAAAACAGCCCAAGTGTCCATCAACAAAATGTGGAGATTCATACAATGGAATATTATGCAGCCTTAAAAAGGAAGGAAATTTTGTACATGCTACAACATGGATGACTCTTATGTGCTAAATGAAATAAGCTAGACACAAAAGGACATATATTGCACTCCCATAGAGACAGAAAATACAACGGTGGTCGCCAGAAGCTGGCGGAAGCGGGGAATGAGGAGTTAGTGTTTAATAGGTACAGTTTTAGTTTAGGAAGATTAAAAAGTTCTGGAGATAAATGGTGATGGTGGTTACACAATAATATGAATGTATTTAAAACCACTGAACTGTATATTTAATAATATTTAAAATGGTAAATCAGATGTTTTATATATGTATATAAAAAATCATATGTATCTTACCACCACCACAAAAAAAAACCAGCCTAGGTGTTTTCTCAATAGAGTCCGAGACTCTTCTGAGGTTTCCCATTACCCAGGTCTCTCAGTGCAGCAACAAGGCCCTCAGAGTGCCAAGGCAAGCGTTTTTCTCTACCCCGATCCCTTGTCCTTCCTCAGCCTAGGAGACTTTGGCCACTTGCCAACCTGGGAATGCCTCTTGACCTTGAGACTCAGTTTCTCCTCTGTGTGGCCCTCTCAGCCTCCTTATTCACCCAGAGGGCAGTGCCTGCCTTCTTGTGTGTCTTGGTTAACCTGCAGTCCTCTCTTCCTTTATGAGACCATGTGTACCAAACCCAGAGGTTTCCATGAGGAGGCCATATCAGCTTCCTCCCTGAGCCCTCAGAGTTCTGGGTGGGGGAAGGGGTAAGGGACTGACTGGTCTGGGAGTCCTGGGGTAATAAACATCCTGGGCTCAGACACCAGGCAGTAGGGCGGCAAGTAGGCAAGTAGAAGCACCACGTGAGGATGGCTCTAGTGGCTGTGAACCTTTAGCTCACAGCAAGGTCTGGTGCAGCCCCAGGCTCTCCTTGAAAATTTGTACTCTGTGAATTTGACACTTGGGAAAATCAGCTAAATAGATTTAGATCTCCCATGAAGCACTCTTAGGGTGAGAGGAAGAAAGGTTGGTGGAGAAGGCAGTGGTTCTGCCATCTTGCCAAACCCTCTTCATTCTAAAAGTTTTTCTAGTTCTCTTTGATTTTCAGTATTTAAAGTGCAAGAAATTTTATTTTATTTTTTACATTTAAAAAATGGAAATAGAGCACACATACAGAAAAGGGTTCCAAACATGTATGCACAGCTTAACAAATAATTATAAAGCAATTACTCCTGTGACCAGTGCTCATCAAAATATAAAACATTACCAAAGCTCCAGAATTTTCTCCACATTTGCCTTCTGATCACGATCTCCTCCCACTTTGAGGAAACCTATTAGCCTGTCTTTTATGATGATTATTTCTTGGTTTTCTTTTTGGTATATCACCAACATAAACATTCTTAAACAATGTAATTTGGCTTTGCCTGTTTTTAAAGGTTAAATGAATTTGAGTTGTTTCCAGTTTATATTGCAAACAAATATGCTATGAACATTTTCCTGGTGCATATATTTACTAGACAGAATGATGCACCCCTGCCCTGTGAAAGTTGTTCACGTCCTAATCACTGGAACCTATGAATATGCTATTTTACTTTTGTAAAGGTGATTAAACAAATTAAGGATTTTGAGATGAAAAGATTTATTCTGGATTATCTGAGTGGTTTCAATGGAATCATAAGTGTCCTTATAAGAGGGAGTCAGAAGGGTCCGATCTGGAGAAAATGAAACTAGAGAAGCAGAGATCACAGAGGTAGAGAGACAGCCAGAGAGAGAGGGAGATAGAGAGAGAGAAAGGAAGAGAGAAAGATTGATTTGAAAGTGCTACACTGAGCACTAAAGTTAGAAGAAGGAGCCACTAGTCAAGGAATGCAGGAGGCATCCAGAAGCTGGAAAAGGTTCTTTCAGAAGGAATGCAGCCCTATGAATATCTTGATTTTAGGACTTCTCACTTCAAGAACTGAAAGACAGTTTGTGTTATTTTAAGCCACTAAGTCTGTTATTCCATGTGGTATATACACACACTCAGGAGTGGAATTGCTTGGTCATGGAATACAGTCAACTTGACTGGATAATATTAAATGATTTCATAATGTTATACAATTTATGTTCCCACCAGGAATATTTGAGAATTCCTGTTGCTGCATGTCATTGCCAGCATATAAAGTTGTCAGAAATGGTCAGATTTTCAAAATTTATACCAATCTAGTAAACATAAATGCTATCTCATTGTGTTTTAAATTTGCCTTGTCTTGATTATCAGTGAGGTTAAGAACCTTTTCATATGTTTATTAGCCATTTGAATTTCAACAAATGTGAAGTAACTTTTCACATTTTGCCCAGTTTTCTCTGAAATTCTACAATTTTGTTATTTGTAGAATTTCTTTTAATATTCTGGATACTAATGCTCTGGGTTATATATGTTGCACATGTCTTCTTCTACTCTTTTTTTTTTTTTTAATCTTGTCACCCCACAATATCTTTTGAGGAATCAAAGTTCTTTGGTTTAATGTAGTCAAATATTTTCTTGTTGGGCAGTGCTTTTGTATCTTGTTTAGGAATTCCTTGAGACTATGAGATTTTCTTGTATACTATCTAACAGCTTTATAATTTTGCTTTTCACATTGATGTCTTTAATTAACCTGGGATTGTATGAGGTGGATCTCTGCTTTAAATTATTTCCATATTAATACTCATTTGTTCATTTCCCTATTAATTTCTATTACTATCTATGTTGTATTTCGAGGATTCATATATATGTGGTGTGTGTCTCTTTCTGGGCTTTCTGTTCTGTTCCATTAGACTATTTGTCTCTCCTTGAATCATTACCACACTGTTTTAAATAATATGATTTTATATCTTGGTATCTGGTAGAGCAGGTTCTCCCACCATGACCTTTTAAGTCATTTTCAAAATGGCTTAGCTATTCTTTATTCACATTAGTTTTAAATCTATTTGTCATTTTCTCCCCCACACCTACTTCACTCCCCAAAATACTGGGACTTTAGGATTGTATAGATTCTATAAATCAATTTAAGTAAAATGGTACCCTTATAATCCATGAATATAATGTGTCCTTTTTTATATATATCTTTGATGTCTCTAATAAAGTTTAAATTCTCTCAGTAGAGAACTTTTGTTAGATTTATTCCTAGGAACTTGGTATTTAAGTGTAATAATAAAAATTGTATATTTTTTTAAATTTCATATTAATAAAGGTCTTTTTCTGGCATAGAGAAATATAATTGGTATTTATAGATTGATTTTATATCCAGCAAACTTATAAATTCTCTTATCAATATTAAAACTTTACCTACAGGTCTTTTTGAATTTTATACATATATTAATACATAATCTGTGAATAGTAACATTTTACTTTTATTTTTCTTATTTTTATAGTTTATTTCTTTTTCTTTCTTTACTACATAGGCAAAAACATTCTGTACATTGCCAAATAGAAGTGGTGGTATCAGGCATTCTTGTCTAGGTACAGATCTCGAAAGGAATACTATCATTTCAACATGTAATCAATATAAAAAATCATTGATGCCATATTTTAGATTCTTTTTCTTTTTTCATGCTAAGTCTTCAAAATATAGTGTGTATTTTACACATAGAGCGCATCTTAATTAGGACTAGCCACATTTCAGGTGCTTAGCATGTGCCTAGTACTTTCCACCTTAGTCAGTGTACCTATAGATGATATCATTTTTGGATATTTATTAAGACTTACTTATGGTCTAGTATATGGTCAGTTTTTATAAATGTTCTTCGTATATTTGAAAATAATCTGTATTCTTTAGTTATTGGACACAGCATTTTATACAAAATACATTTGTCAAAATGTCCATTTGGTCCAGTTTTCTCACTGTGTTGTTTTAATCTTTGTATCCTTACTGAATTCTTAGAATTTTTGGTATGTTATTCTGTCACAGAATGGTATATGAAAATCTTTCACCATGATTGTGAATTTGTCTAATTATCCTTGTAGTTCTGTCTGTTTTTCATTACATATTTTGAGGTTATGAATATAATATTATCTTCTTGAATAAAAAAGTTCATTGTTATCAAGTGACAATGAATGTTAAAAATTCTTTTGTTTCTAAAAGATGTTTGCCTTAAAGTTTTTATTTCACATTGTCTTACTTCACTTTCTTTTGGTTATCACTTGCATGGTATAAGGCTTTCTCCAGCCTTTTACTTTAAACTTTATTATGTTTAGTTGTATCTCTCATTTTGCTTTTAAATCTAGTCTGACAGTCTTTATCTTTTACCTGGAATGTGTAGTTGTTTTTAATTTAAATGTAATATTACTGTTATATTTCAAATAAATTTATCATTTTATACAGAGACTTCCATTTTCTCTACCTGTTCTGTTTCTTTTCTTTTGTTCTTTTGTAATAGGTTTTTTTTTTTTTTTTAAATCAGTTCCTCCTCCTCTACTACTTTGGAAGACCTCCAGCTAACCTAGACAAGGGAGGATCCTTCTGTACTAAGATCCCTTAAATCCTTCTGGCCAAACTCAAGAAAGGGATAGGACCTTGGCTTCCATTTTCCCAGGCATCTTCACTCTCCCCCTTGGTTGCCCTTACCACAAATGCTCCCTCTCACTAGTCCAGGGAACCTTTATCAAGTTGGGCAAGAAGTCTAGCCCTAGATCATCTTGTATTCATTTCTTGTGTTCTGAATATCTTGAGTTTAGGGTTTTTGAAAGTCAAAATTCTTTTCTCTCTTTCTGAGCTGACATCCCTCCCTGAAAGTCCTGTATGATTCATATTCCAGCTATAGGAATTGGAAAAGCCTTGTGGGGCTACAGAATTTACCAAGAAAACACAACCAGGTTAATATTTCTTAATGTTCTTCTTTTATGTAATTGTTATCTGGTCTCCTTTCCTTGACTTCTTGGGAAATAAGGAAAGTTAATGAGGAAAGCAATGGCCCAGAGACTACAAGTGACAAGGAGAAGGATTGAGATCTGGTAATAGTTCTCCTTTCTCCAATCTCATCTCTCCTTTTCCTCTGCTCTAGTGTGGCCTATGAGCCCACCATCCAAAGAGGCTGCCATGAAGTGGATACTGCTTGAGGCCTTGCTATAGTTGAAGTACATGAGTATTTAATTTTAGGGGGCATCTACCCCAGGGTTCTCATCAAATGGTTTCAGAATACTTAGCTGGTTGCCATAGCCACATCACTGCTCATCAGGTTCCTACTGCCAGGCCTTCCTGGTTATCTGCCTGACAGCTCCTTTTAGTCTCTATAACTTGTTCCTCTACCTTTGTCTGCTTCCCCAAACAGCCTTCCTTAGGCTTAGTTTTGGGACTCTGCTACTTATACTGGGACAGCCACCATCCCACAGCAACTTTACCACCTCTAGGCTGTCTCCTCTTGGGTGCTCCATAAGGACCTCAAACTCATCTCATTGTAATCTATCTGAGTCTTCTCTTCCCACATTCTTTGTCATCCCCATGACCGGTACCACCATCCACCCAGAAACCCAAGGCAGGTTGTCATTCTACCCTCACATTGCCCACTCATCTCACTTCCACCTCTCAGCAGTCACTCACTTCTGTAAGAGAAACTCTTCCTGGCTCTGTGCCCTATCCCCATCCTCTTAACCTGTCGCTTGGTGTCTGCTACAGCCACTTTACTAGCATCCCATCCTCCTGTCCTGCCCTGCCAATTACACCTCCACCCAGAAGCCAGATTGGACCTTTCTTAAATTTAAATAATCATTTCACTCCCCTGCTCCTCAAAATCTCTGTTGTTTGGTGTTCAAGGCCATGGCTTCTCATTTCTTTAACCTCATCTTCTGTCATTTCCCATGCTCACCCAGGCTGAACAGCTCGTGCTCCTTCTTTTTCCTTCCTGACCTTTACTCAAGTTGTTCTTTTGTTCTGGAACACTGATGTCCTCTACCCCCACTCCCATACTTCCTTTCAGGCTCCATCTCAGACACTTTTCTATCCAGGAAATCTCCACTGCTAGATCAGACATCTGCTCTGGGCTTAAACTGCCCCAGGGAATTGAAAACTTTATCCTCCTCTTTCAATTGACATTTGTCCACTTTTTTCATTACATTTGTATTCAGCTGGAATTAATTTTGTTTAGCATGGTGTAGGAATTTTAACTGGCTTCCTCCTGACCCAAATAGTCATTTTTCTCATCACCATTTCATGAAGAATTGGTTCCTTTCTCACTGATTTGTGATTTGTAATTCCTTTTCTCACTGTAGTTTGAGGAATTGGGACAATTGCGTAAATTGTCCTTTGCCCACACATATCCAAGTTCCTACAATATCCCTCAAATATTTCTGAACATCTTCACAGCAGTATCCTATGGTCACATACAACTCATGCCCACATACTTGCTCAGATGTTAGAATTACTCACACCCAAGTACAACTGCCCACTTCTAGATTGGCAGGAGATTTGGTAACATCTGTCCCATTTATGCAGTGATCCAGGCATTGATAAAGTGGACAATTATGTGTGACCTACAGTGAAGAGGGCAAAGCCAACCAACGTGGCTGCCCACTCCATTTTGTTGAATGAGGCCAGCAAGAAAGCTTGATTATAGATGACAGGAGCTTTGAATGCTAGACCAAGGACTAATTTATCGATGCCTGTTCTGTGCACAGTCCTGTGTGGTGCCCTAAGTGTACAGAGTTGGCTTCTCTTCAGGCTTTGCTCTCAAGAAGCTCACCAACAAGTAAACAGAGAACAATAATTCATTTATTTATTCATTCATTCTACTAATATTTATTGGTCATCCACTAATTGCCAAGCACAGTTCTAAGGGTTTAGGATAAATAAGTGAAAAAAATAGCCTAAGATCTCTATTCTTGAGAAGCTTAACCGAAAGAGAAATATTATAACAATAAGAGTATATGGCATGTTAGAAAGTAACAAATGCTTTGAAAACGTAGAGCAGAATAAGAGAACCAGGAATGCTGATAAGAGAAGGGAAGGATAGTGATTTTAAATATGATGGTCAACGTGGCTCTCAGGGAGCCCAGAGCAGTCTCCTTGAGAAGTATAGTGTAGTAAGGGACTGCGGGAGCAGAGAACAGTGCTCTCCGCCAACCCAGTGGGGATTTATGGAGGGCTTTCAGGAGGAGGGCTCTGTGAACTGACTCTTGAAGGATAAGATGAGAAGTCAACCAAGTGAAGACAAGGGAAAAGGTGTTCCAGTCAGAAGAAGCAGCATGGTGTTAGATAAAATTTCCCAGGGTATATAGAGACTGAAGAAAGAGGCTGATAATTTCATCATTACAGCAAAAGGGTATTAAGGGAACTTATACACTAGGTGTGTCTTCGACAAAAGGACGTGGATATCTTCCACACCATGTGACAGGCATGGCTCAAGAGTTACATAGAACAGAGAAGGATGGATGGGGATACTGGGGCGTGACCCACCCTAGATAAGGGGAAACACCTTACATACTTGCCCAAGGGCCTGTTCCAAGAATCAGCACCTATGCGGGAAAAGGGGAGAGGTCTGTCAGACAGTCGCTGAGGAAATTTACAAGAAGCAATTCTGTTCTGGCCCAAATCTAGCTGGATCTAGCACAAAGTTTCCACAGCAGTCGCGTCATGGAACAGTATCTCCTTCACACATGGGCAACAGCCCGGATGTGATGGAGAGAGTGGCTCCACAGAGCACCACAAACAAATTACTCTGGTGGGAGAGCAGGGGTGGGGTGTGAGTGAGAGGTGTCCATCCTGGGGCCAGTGAGAGCTTGGGTGAAGGTCATAGCTTAGGAATGTTAGACCGCAGGTGGTCCCTCAGTACCTGTATCTGTGGCTTTGCCCAGTGGATCAGCGGAATGCTCCAGAGTATGGAGCTGGAATGGCAAGTGCTCTGCCCTGCCTCTGCTAAATGCAGATCTACCCAAACTATCCTGTCTATCCAGGGCCTGAGCTGCCTTTCCCAATGACATCAAGCTGGCTGCCACTAAGTCCCCCATTGCCCCACCCCTTCCCCAAGTCATAGAGCACCTACCTTGGGAAAGGCTGGGAGTGGGGGCAATGTATCTCTGAAGCCAAGACTAGTCTGGCAGGGCAGTCACTCAGACTGTGGCTGTGGCTTCTGATCTTAGAAGAAGGCAGGAAGCTGTGGCCAAGGCCCCAGCAACAACACTGGCTCAACAAAAAGGAGAAAGGAAGTGTTTGTCAGGAAATGTGTGCCAGGAAACATGTGAAGCAGCCCCTCTCTGGCCTGAGTGGCCTCAGTTCAGCAGAGTCCTAGGTCTGACCGCAGGCTTGTGATGGCAGCAGTGCCTAGCCTCTCTGATATGGCATTGCCTGCACTTGGAGCTGTAGTGGTCAAGATGGCCACTGGCACCAGGGACTCCAGGCCCTAGCAAATGTGGAATCTATGACCAAAAGCCTCAGGATGACTTGATACCTGCCCACACACACCCTACTCCAGGGCCTCTCTCAGCTGGGGCTTCCCATGACTGCAGCCACAGAGGTTTCTTGGGCCACTTTTCTCTGACGCTTTTTCCATAGAACATCTGGGAACTGATGCAAACCACCATCTGGAGCCCCAGTCCATGAAAACCTCAAAATTCTCCCCTGAACCCTCTCATTTGCCTCCACACCTCTGCTCTACCCAGAATTCTGGCAGAGAACTCTGGACTTCCATTGCAGTGGGGCAGAGGGTCCCATGGTAACAAGGCCATGACCATTTTCTATTTCTACGATAGCCACAAACATTGCCAGAATTCACACACTGTCCAAATGCAATGAATATTAGGTCATTAAGCAACATTAGGTCGTATACAGCAATGAACAAGACCAAACCTGCATTAGGGACATCCCAAGAGAGACAGCTAGACAACTAAAAAGTGAACACACACAAACAAGATGATTTCAGACAGTGATAAGTGTTATTAACAAAACATATTGACTAGGTAGATGCCATGAACTTGGGGTCCTCATCCCTGAGGACGAGAGGGCACTGACTTGTGGGAAAGACACTATAATTAGGATCAATATGATTCTGTGGTGAAGGATGTTAAAAAAAGACCCATAAGATGTTCCTTTTCTTTCTTCCCACTGCTCATCCCATGGTATCTGGATTCCACACTCACTTCCGCTGATGTGGCCCTACCCCCATGCCCTCACCTCCATTTTCAGAGTAGCCAGCCCACCCCCATTTAGCCTGTCTCCTCTACAGTAGTAAGCAGTGTATTTTCAAAAAGCCAAACGCATTATTGAAAAGCCACCTATTACATGTCTCCACTTGCATTCTTTGAAAAAAGATGACATTTATTTGTTTTTCATTCTGGCTATTACAAATCTAATAATACACATTCATTACAAAGAGTTGGAAAACTCAGAAAAGCATCAAAAGAGTACAAAAACCACCTTCAATCCCAAACTCAGAGACAATCACTTACTTTTGACACATCAGTTTGTGTCTTTCTTGACTTCCTTTTAATCATATCTTTTAAAAATTTTAAAACCATACCTTATGTTCCAGTTCATAAATTTTATAATGAAATGTAAACACTTCTGTGTACTAGCACATGGTAGTCACTCAATGTTGGAAGAATGTATTTCATAACTTATTTTCACGTAATGCAATGTAACCATTTTCTGGCATCATGTGTATTCTCTTATGCCATTATTTTAAATGGTTGCATAGTATTTTGTCCTATATGTTTACAAAAACTTATTTATCTAACCCCATGTTGTTAGATGTTGAATTTGTCTTGATTTTTTTATACTTTAGATATCATCATGCTGACCATCTTTGAATATTCATATATAGCTATTTCTGTACACTATTTCCTGAAGATAAATTCCTAGAAGTGGAACTGCTAGATCAAATGTGCTTTCTTAAAATCCTGTACATTTTGCCAGATTGCCCTTCCACTCCCAAAAGGCTGATTAAAACCCATGCCCTCCATCCTTTCCAGTGGAATCTATTACCGTGTTTTAAATTTTGATGATTGATAGAAAAAAATGTACCTTATTTAAGTTGAGTTTGTCTTTGATTACTTGTGATGTTGACTAATTTTTATGTTTACTAGCCTTTTCTATTTTTTCTTTTCTGTATTGCTTAGTCATCTTCTTGTCCCTTATTCTTTTCGTATGTTTAATTGATTTGTAAAAGCTCCTCATATGATAAACATTTCAGAGTTGCAAAATTTTTAAATTTCCTGTAATATTTCATTTATTTGAGCTTTCTAATTCAGTTGGCCTGTTTCTTGTGGTAACCACAGACTTAATTTTTGTGTTATTTATTAATTATTTATTGTGGCATTTTAATTTTTAGTATTATTCTCCTTTCAAAACATCTTCTGGCCAGTATTGTACATGTATGTACATTCTTTAAATTAAATTTAAATTTATTCTGTTAAGTTTAAAATTGAGATTGCATTAAATATAAACATAACTTTGAGAAGAATCAACATCTTTGTACTATTTAGTATTTTAATCCTGGAATATAGTTCATTTCTTCATTCACTAAAGTATTCTTTTATGTCCTTCTATTAAATTTTAGTGTTTTCATCCAGGTCCTGCATATATCTTGTTTATTCTCAGTTATATTTCTATTTTTTGTTGCTTTTGTGAATGAAATTTTTTTCCTGTGTATTTATATTTATTTTCTATTTAATACATATTCAGCCACCTTACTAACACTCCTATTTAGTATGAAAGTCTTTTGTTGCTTCTCCTGGAGTTTCTACCCTCTGGGTACTCACTCGAGGTCTTTCCTCTTTCTTCCTTCCACAGATGGAGCCAGAACTAGGCTTGAGTACCTCACAGCAAGAGGACTGATGTGCCCAATGCTCCTTTTTCCTTCATGTGCCAGCTGTCTGTCCACCACCTGAGGATATCCTCATTTTTTTTAATGGCATAGTTTAGAGGCCCATCCTCCCTGCTCCCAAAAGGCCCAGGCTGACTCAGGCCCAAAAAGTACTGCCCCAGGGGAAATTGTCCCTAATTATTCACCAGGTTCTACTGGTACTTAGATCTGCTTAATGATTTCTTCTTCATTCTAAAGTTCTACAGCACACAACTCTTATTAAGTGTCTCCTGAATGCCAGATGGCTGAGCAAAAGTGGGTACCGGCTGGAGGAGGCTGCATGGAGAGGGAGCCCTGTGGCTTTCGGTCTGACTCTCCAGAGGTGCTGGTGGTTGAGTCACCTCCCTTACTCCTTCCCCACGGTCTCTGGGAATTCACCTTGTGAAATTGTCCTCTCTTCATTGTACACTTGGCTCAGCCTGCCCATCCTGCTAATTTGAAAGCTTTCATTTTACAGGTTAAAAATACTTTTTTGAAATTATTTTGAATAGGGTTGGAGTTGCATAGCACACGTATGCAGGATGCACTGGTATTTTGGGTGGATTCCCTGCTCTCTGTCATCACTGAGAGTTAGTGGTTGGCCCTGGGTGTTTCTACAAATCAGGGAGTATTCTCTTTCCTTTCCTCCAGGGTTTGTCCCCACATTAACCACAATGAGGCTATAATATCTTCAGGGAGGAGAGGAAACACCCTGGTTACTGGGGTTATACTTGCCATCTTTTCCCACTAAAAATATACATGGGCTCCTGAATTCAAATTTTCTCTTCCCAAGAAATTAACTCTTGCTTTTCCTTTTTTACATAAAAAATCCTGTTCCAAATTTTAAGAGAATTTTTGAGAAAATATGTTGCATTGTGGATTCCTGTTTATATAATTTTAGTCAATTTTCCTGTTAATAAGTACAACAGAGAGAACACAGGCTTGGGAGTTGGATGGCTCTGGGTTCAAATCTCATACCAGCTATGGGATCTCAGGCAAGTGACTTCAGCTTTCTAAGCCTCCATATCCTCATCTGCAAAATTACAAATATTAGTACAAATGACTATAAGCAATAGTGACCTACTCAAGTCCACTAGCATCAGTCCCCACCCTTTTTTGGCACTAGGGACCAGTGCTCCTATGAGAATCTAATGTCTGATGATCTGAGGTGAAGCTGAGGTGGTAATGCTAGCGCTGGGGAGCGGCTGCAAATACAGATGAAGCTTCCCTAGCTCACTTGCCGCTCATTTCCTGCTGTGCGGCCCTATTGCTAACAGGCCACAGACCTATACCAGTCTGTGGCCCTGGGGTTGGTGACCCTTGAGCTAAAGGTTAATTAGAGGGTTACTGGGAAATATATCTCACATGCTCCAAATGCAAAAATGTGGTGGGGCCCCCAGGGAACACTGGACACAGGATGCGGGTGTGATTGAAAATGAAGGTCCCTGGAAGTTCAGACCTCATTGTGGACTAGTTAAAAATCTTTACTTAGGATTTGTTTTGAAATGCAGCATGGTTCTAGAGCCTGCTTCTAGTCCGGTTTTTTTGTATTGCTATCTTCCACCCCTTACTGGCACTATAGAGAACTCAACGATAGATTCCTCTGTTTCTCATCTCTGCTTCTCTGGGCACACTTGCTTCATTTTTCATGTTCTCTGCACATGTGCACTCTTTACAGCTAAAGGACTAAAATTCTAATCCCAAATTCCCAGGGAAGAACTCCAATGAGTCCTGCTATTAGGTCAGTTATTGGTCACCTGGACTCATCATCAGTGACTAGGGGACAGGGTCACATCGTGTGAACATGGCAGCCCCTATTATAAACTTGTGGCTAGTGAAAGAATTCAGAAAAGGTCTCCCCAGAATGTGCCACTTTGGCATATGAATTATTTTGAGTTAAAGGCATTCAAGACCCTGTGGGCTCATAAGAAACTTCTACCTCTCCCTTAGAGAATTTAAATTAGGGGCCTTGCCCATAATAAGCATTATCACCAGAAATAACTTTTTCCAGGGCAAGGCAAACTTCTAATGACTGAACATCTGCTCTTCTTATCATCCTGCAATGACCTGCCTCACCTCTGAAGCCCCAAGGCACCTTATCTCTTCCTTAGCTCAGAATGTCACACATATCTCATTTTAACTTTCTGTCTCTGACCTTCTCATGTATGTGGGGACTCTGACTCATTCATGTATGTTGGGTTCCATGCATATATGTGTATTAAATTTGGTTATTTTCCCTGGTTAATCTGTCTCATGTTAATTTCATTATTTCCTAGCTGAAAGAACCTAGGACTGTAGGGGAAAGTTTCTTCCTCCCCCTCAATGAAATGAAGGGGATAGTGAGACCAATATTTTCCAAAGAAGCTGCTACAGAGATAATCCTTATTATTTTAGATAATAACAGATAATTCTTATATCATATAGTTGCTAGGGGTAGAACATGAGCTCACCATGCAATTGCTCCTGGATGGTGCTCAGCGAATCTTCAGGCACCACCCTTGGCTGCTTTGCCCATACCAGCCTGGATCCCTGAAGATAGCTTCTATTTTATTTTAGTGGAATTCAATTTACATATTTAATCCATCTGTTTAAAATCTCATTTAGGATTTTTGTACCTATATTTATATCTGACATTGGCCTATTTCTTTAGTTGTTTAAAATTTTTATGTCACATTAAGTTTTGGATTTCTGTCTACATATACCTAGTAAATTTAATTGGATGATAAATAATATTTTTATATGGTTTTAAATAATTTCTATAATATGGGATTGCATATGTTTTCAAGTTTAAAAAGTTCTCCCTAGGGAGTAGTGGATAGTACATTAGGCTAGGAGTCAGAATGTCTGAGTTTTGGGTTGATCTTAGTTTTAATTTTCTATGGGGTCTTGAGCAAAACCCTGTCCCTTCTTGGGCCTCTGTAGAATTAGGGAGGATAGGACAGCCATCTCAGATGTCTCAGGCTCCACCCAGTTAGCCTTTCTAGGTTCTGCACCTTTCTGGTGCCTCTAGCAGGTTTCTAGTTACTGGTTTTTCTCCTCACCTTTGAAGTACCTTGCTTCTTTCCTGGCCCTGAGGGTGCCCTCCCAAAGCACCGGTTTTGTTTTTGATGTAGAGAGTGTCTTAGACATTGATTTTTTGGTTCCCTGTAATGAGCTCTGAGGCTGGGAGGCCTCCTGCCTGCCTCCAGGGGATGTACCATCCTCTTTGGGAAAGTCTTTCTCTTTTGACTGCTGTGGACCTGGCCCCTCCTCAGAGCTCCTCTAACCACCACTTCTAAGAAGGTCCACCTCTGCCTCTGCCTCTGCCCTGCTTCCTTCCCTTAACATCTTCCTGGACTGACACGAGCTACTCTGAAGGTTTTCATGGCCACTTCCAACCCTGACCTCTCTCCCCAACCCAAGCTCAGAGTAACCATCAGAGAAGGGGAGGACTGGGCACATACCAAAAGATCCAGGAAGTGAGGAGTCTACTGTGAGTCCCTTTACTCATACCCTGTAGTTTGTGCCATGTGGGAGGGGACATCATTCTGATTTCTCTAATGACCCTCCCATGACCTGCTTCTCCCTCTCCAGCACCCCAGACCTTTCTGAACCAAGAAATTACTTCTTATTATATTAGGTTTTTACTTGTTACAAAAATGTCTATTCATTGCAGAAAATTTGGAAAATACAGTTAAATTCAAAGAAAAAAACTTATAATTTCATCACTCAGTGATAACTACTATTAACCTTTCTTCCATTTTTCCATGAATATATAAATGCTTTCAAACATAATTGGAATCATACTGAGTGTACTGTTTTATAACCTGCATTTTTCAATTGGCCACATGCCATGAACATCTCTCTCTGTCATTGTGCAATCTTCTGCATCATCATTTTTGTGGGTAGCAAAGCATACACTGTCCTATGGATGTACAAAAACGAACTCAGCTTCGTGATTGGACATTTGGATAGTTTCCAACTTGGCACTATTGTAAATAATGTTTCTATGACAATGCTTGGGAATATATAAGTCCTGATCTTCTTCCCCTTCGTGTTAATCCTGCTGGTGGTGGTCACACCTTGCCAAACTCCCTTCAAAAAGA
The DNA here is from genome assembly GCA_004027375.1 of Macroglossus sobrinus. Classification (NCBI taxonomy): domain Eukaryota; kingdom Metazoa; phylum Chordata; class Mammalia; order Chiroptera; family Pteropodidae; genus Macroglossus; species Macroglossus sobrinus. The sequence continues at coordinate 224,998 of PVKZ01000498.1, forward strand.
GTTTGCTGGTTGTTAGCCCCTCAGATGTCCACACTTTCTCCTGATCTCTACCCTTCTTTTATTGTTGAGATCATCTGGCCTTGCTGGTGGACTGAGTTGCTCAGGTGGCTACTAAGAAAAAGAATCTGGATACTGGGTAGATGGGAATAGTAATGGTGGGGGCAGGAGCTTCCAAATGAGTGAGGTGGGTTTATGGAATGCTGATCCTTCTTCCTCTCACAGGATCCCTGTGACATGTCTGGGAGAGGGGACCCTGCCACAGTCTTTGGAGGAAAGGACACAAAAATGGATGTTGCCATTCAGGCAATAGCTTCATGTTTCACCTGGGTGGGCAGCGAGGCAGAGGACAACAGTTCTTTTTTCAATTGCCTGTCTATGTCCTTTACTTATTTGTCTTTTTCTTCTTAATTTGGGTTACATATCAAACTCATTACCTGTTGCCTGTAGTATAAATATTTTTTGCAAGTTATCTATTTATCTTTTAGACTTTTTAATGGTGGTTTTTAACATGCAGACATTTAAATAGTCTGATCTTCAAATCTACCCATCTTTTTCCTTTGTGGTTTCTGCCTTCTTTGTTGTGCTTAAAAAGATATTCTCTACCTCAAGAGGGTATAAATATTCATCTATATTTCAATTTTTTTATTTCCTTCATTTTCAAATTCTTAAAAATGTGGTTTATTTCTCATCAAATCCTGACCTTGTGTGAGGGGGAGACATGCACAGGTGTCTTCTCAGGGACCAGCGCTGGTAGCTTGATCAGCCCTAACTCCCAACTCTATGGGCCCAGGACAAATTCCAAAGGCTTTATCTTTGTCATTCTGTAACTCTGGGTAAATCCCAGAGGCCCTCTAGTTATTTTATTGGACCTTTTTAAAGGAAAAGAATCTGGTTGCTTGTGTTTGCCTGGCTGGCTCATCAGAGAATTTTTAATTAAAAGCAATCTTCCTAATGAAGGGGGTTAATTCATGTCTGACAGAGGGGCACTGGCATTTTCATAGAGCAGGTGCCTTCCATGTGGGCAGGGACTTCTTGTTTTTTCACTACTACATCCTCAGTACCTACTCAGTGCCTTGCACATAGTGAGGACTCAACATAACTGAATGAGTGCATGAATGACTATTATGTATCTATTTCTTTTTAAATTTAATAAGGTAATAACATTGGGAAACTCATGTGGCCATATCTTTAAAAGTAGCATATGGTACTGAATAAACTATCATTCATCCATTTAAAAAATATTTATTGAACTGTGCTGTGCACAGAGAAAAGACAGGGTTGATGTAAAGATTAAATAAACATACTATATTAGTCTTCTAGGGCTGCCATAATCACAGACTGGGTGGCTTAAACAACAGAAATTTATTTTCTCACAGTTCTAGAGGCTGGACATCCAAGATCAGAAAGTTGGCACATTTGATTTCTGGTGAGGCCTCTCTCCTTGGCTTGCAGATGGCCACCTTGTTGCTGTGTCCTCACATGGCCTTTTCTCTGTGTGCATGCACTCCTTGGTGTCTTTCTTCTTATGAAGACACTAGTCTTATTGAACTAGGACTCTACTCTTATGGCCTCATTTAACTGTAATTACCTACTTAAAGGCCCAACTTCACATATAATCACATTGCAGGTTAGGGCTTCAACATATGAATTGGCGGAGCACAATTCAGTCCATAATGCATATGTAAAATGCTTAGAAATTACACTGGGAACATACTAAGCACTATATACATGTTAGATAGTATTATTAGGAAATACACAAAATTGCATTGGTCATTATCCTTGGAGAATGAGATTACAAGTGATTTTAGTTTATGTTTTTCTGTATTTTCTAACATTTTTACATTGAACAACTTTATTAATCTGGGGCGGGGGAGGGAACACTGCTATTCAGTAAAATACATGAGTTGAACATTGTTGCAGCTCTTCAACTGTTTCATCATATATTCAAAGACTTTGTTATGGATAGAGTTTCAAGTTTTTGGCCTAGCTCTCCAGATTTGTGGTTGTCAGAATACACAGAAACAGAGGTCTGGCTCAACTCACCCAAGCCCACCAGCCAGAGCTTTCATCTTTTAGTGTATGCTGTGATGGGGGTAGGGGGCAGTATGCTGTGTGCCCAGCCCTACCCATACCCTCTAGAGGGCTGGAAAGACTTTTATCAGTGGGACAGTAAGTATGTCAGTCTGAGTTCTTGGTTGCAAACAATAAAATTCATACTGACCATTTTAAGCAAAAAAGGAGCATATTAAAGAACATCACAGTCACAGCATATTTGGGAGGGTTCAAGAAACAGGGTCAAATCTTGGCTTTCAGGAACAAATTCCCAAACTAGCCACTGTTCACAGTTTCTGCTACTAGCCTTGTGCCAGCAAGATGGAGACTACATACAGAACTTTCTCTTGCTCATCAGTGACTTTGGAATCAAAGAGTCATGAGAGTGCATAGCACTAGCACAGTCTAAGTCACTTATCTACCTCTTCTTGAAAGAGAGGCTGGAAAAGAGGGTTTTCTGGATTCTACCATGAGAAGGAGGTACTTACAATGTGGGAAACTATCAAATTATAGGAGAGTGTTAAAAAATGTTAGAAAGCTCAAAAAACAGAGGGTCTCATGTCAGAGAATCATGGCCCAGATGTCCTAACTGCGAGAAACCTGAGCCCAGAGTGGCTGAGCCCATCTTTGGCTGGATTTTAGGGCCACTATCAGGTTGGACACAGAGTGGACACTGGGCCCCATAGACCAGAGGGTGATCACTTGTGATGACAGAAGCAAGAGTCCTGATTAATTAGTCCTGAAACCCAGAATCCTCTAGATTATCCCCAGCTTGTACCAATGAACACAGGAGGCAGAGGTTTGCCCAGAGTTGCACAGCTTAATAGAATAGAAGCCAGGACTGGGATTGATATCCTTTGTCCAACTTAGATGCCTGGCAAAATCTGAGGCCCAACTCAAATATTTCCTTCTCCAGGAGGTCTGGACTGCTGTTACTGCTGCTTCCTATTTGTATTCCTCACTCCGCCTCCAGGGCCCAGCAGTGGGCAAGACACCTATTAGTGAACATTAGTTGAATGAGAGTGTAGGGGTGTAAGGAAGAAACTTCCTTTTATCCTTCTAGGTTCTTCTGGCTGGTCTAAACATTAAATCAACATGAGACAGATTAACCAGAGAAAATAACCAGATTCAATACACATATATGTATGGAACCCCACGTACACGAGAGAGTCAGAGACCCCACATACATGAGAGGTTCAGAGACAGAAAGTTAAAATGAGATATGGAGGAGATAAGGCACCTTGGGGCTTCAGAGGAGAGGCAGGTCATTGCAGGATGATAAGAAGAGCAGATGTTCAGTCCTTAGAAGTTTGCCTTGCCCTGTAGATAGATCAGAAAAAGTTATTTCTAGTGATAATGCTTATTATGGAAAAGTCCCCTAATTTAAATTCTCTAAGGGAGAGGTAGAAGTTTCTTATGAGCCCACAGGGTCTTGAATGCCTTTAACTCAAAATAATTTATATGCCAAAGTGGCACATCTTGGGGAAGCCTGTTCTGAACGTCTTCAAGCGAAGGAATGGATGAATGAATGCAAGTGTAGAGGCCAGAGCTACTATATGACCTGAGGCAGATGCTCTTCTTTATAGGCTTCAGTCTACTGCTCTGTTGAGTGGGATAACATTCTCAGCATTCTCTGGGCCAGATCCTGTGCAAGGCCTGAAAACATGATCAGGATCTTGCCTGCCTGCTCTCTCAGAGGTGCTGATCTTGGAGGAGATAGATGTTAACAGAGATGCCACTAACATGGCTGACCTTACTGAGAGAGAAATTCAAGGACCCTTCAGCCTGGTCTAGGTATCTTTGGGCCCCAGGTTCCCTCCTGCTGGGTTCCATGGCTGCCATACCCATACAGTCTGGAGGCCTGAGTTACAACTGCCCAGGCCCACAGATGGTCCAGAGACAGAGACCCACAGAGAGGAAGGAGACCTCAAGAGCCCACAGAAAAGGACATTTCCCCCTTACACAGTGCTGGGAACAGGCGTAGAAAGGAGAGATACTTGGCTACGATCCCACAGCCAGGCCCAGGGCTTTCCTATCCTCAACCCTTAACAGGACCAAGCCATGCCAGAGGAAAAACAGAAAAATACTCAGTTAAGCTGTAATCTGTCACAGCTCCAGCACAGGTTTTTGAATTAAAATATTCACAAGTAGCAGAGACATCTGTAGGAAGAGTAACCGGATGCAACATCCTGCAGGAGGCCAGGCTAAATGTGTCCCATGACATCACTCTACAGAAGAGGCTGCCAGGAGCCACACAAGAGCCTGAAACAGTTCTGCAGCTGAGTGCCGCAGAGGAAGGCTAGGCCTGGGGCTTGCTGCCTGGCTCCCGGGCCCCTGCTCTGCGAATAAATGCTTTGTGGGGCCCTGGCTTATGGAGAAATTGTCTGCCAACCTCTCTAGACCAGTCTAGTCTGGGGATATACCTTCTTTCTGGTATAACCAGCCTTCTGGTTCCCCATAGGTCTCCTCCTGAGCACCAGCAGGTCTTTAGTTAACTGCTGTGGAAGGTGTGGAGGAGGGATTCTGACAGCCATGTGACTCTCTTGAAGGAGCCCGCCAAGCCTGAGAGATTCCATCAAAGTCCTGATCCTACGATGGGGAAGAAGGAGGAGGATCCTCCTGTAAATTTGGGAAGTGTCTCAGAGGCACACATCTGCACACTTGCATCAACAACAGACAGGCCTGGGTAGGTGGTCTCTAAAGAGAGCGCTGGCTCTTCCACCCGCTACTGCCTGACCTCAGCTCTCTGTCCTCTTCTTCCTGGGTCAGCTAGTGCCTGCTCTGGGAGGGCCAGTATGGAGACAGTGTTGGGCTGCCTAAGCGCTGTCCTCGGTGCTGGAGGCCTAGTAGGAAAAGCTTGTTTTGAGAACAAGCAAGTGTGTTGGGAGGAGGTGACCCTGAAATTCAGATATTAAGTCTGGCCCACCAGAATACCTACATTTATTCTTTCTAAAGAATGTACAACTGGGCTTCCTCCTTTTAATCACAAACACTGAAACAGAAGGCGTGTCCATCTGTAACCGTGTGGCCATTCATTGTAGCTATACGTTGCCACTTATAGTTATGTATGAAGACCATGATTGCCTGTGTCCTCATGAGACACTTTTGATTCCATGTGTCTTCCTGTGACCTCATATGACCTCATTTGGAAGCCTGCAACTGTATGGAGCCCCCTCTGACCTTGGGTGGCCTCAGATCCAGTCTTCTCAGAAGTGAAGATCTAAAGTCGGTTTCCCCGAGAATCTGGGCACTGTCTGGCCTAGCCTCCTTAGCTAGTGCCCGGATAGACGCTCACTGCGCCCCTCCTCACTGGCTCGCAGATTTGGCACCCAGAGTCTCCCAGTGTCCGCAAATTAAGGCCCTTGGGGGCATCTGCGTCAGAGGGCACTGGCCCACAGGCATGTATGCCTCCTAGGACCGCGACCCCTCTGCCATCTGAGCCTGCTCAGCCATTAAAGACAGTGTCGCGCGGGGTAAGAGTCGCTAATTGGTGGGGTGGGTGCGGCGTCATGCTCCCGCGCTGGTTGCCGGTGCGCGCCTCTCCTGCCGGTTTCTCCAGAACGCCGGGTCCTGACGTTGGGGGCAAGGGCGGAGACTGCTGTTCCGCGCTGCGGCCCAGCCCCTTCCCCGCCTGGGCCTCGGCGGTTCAGCTGCGCCTCTGAGCGCGGGGGACGCCCCAGACCCGGGCGGTCTGCGGGCAGGCAGGCGGCGCCCGTGCGGAGCGCGCGCCGCGCCCTCCCCCTCCCGCAGAGTCTCCGCAGCGGCGCGGGGAGGGGGCGCTGCGGAGCAGGGGGCGGGGGCTAAAAATACCCGGCGGCGGCGGCGGCGGCGCGACGACCGCTGAGGCTGTGGAGCTGCGGGGCTGCTGCCCCGGAGGCTGTGCGGGGGCCAGGGCGGGCCCCGCTCACCGACATGCTGACCTTCTTCCTCGTCTCGGGGGGCTCTCTCTGGCTGTTTGCGGGTAAGTCCCCGTCCTGTCCTCGTCCCTGACCTCCAGCCCTCGCACGCTTTGGTGTCCTGGTCCAGGGTGGGGTGATCCCTCAGCCCCAGCTGCCGAGCGGTCCCTTCAAGGAACTCCCCCTCTTCCCCGCCAGGCCGCCCAAGTCACCACCCCCCATATTCTGGTGCTCTCCGGATGGACTGGGGAGCAGCTGGGTCTGCAGAAATAAGGGGCCTTGTTCTCTGCGACCAAACAACAACCTCCTTCTAGTTATCATGCCCCCCTCCCCTTATGGCAGGGGTCGTCCACTGATCAAACTAGGCCCTGAGCCCACTCGTCCTCCAAGGCCAAGTCCAGTGACAGACTTAATGCATCCTTGTCCATCTCCAGAGTCTAGAGACTGAGGGTGTTGGTCGCAGAGGTCCTGCAGCAGGTCAGCCAGGTAACCTGGGACTTCCTGATCCCGGTAAGGGGTTCTCCTCACGACCCATCCCTGCCCACCCTTCTGCCAGAATACAAGATAATCTGTAAAGCCAGGGTTCACTGGTCTCCTCAGCTCTACCCAGGGCTCGGTCCCCCTGCTCAGCACTCCCTCCACATACCTGGGGTCTAACCACAGGCCCGTTCATCCACCAGTTTTGCTGCTTGCACCAGCGGCTCCCCTCTATGAGCCTGGAATAATACTCTAAAGGGTCTCCACCCCACCCCACCCCACCACTCCCATGTGCAGATTCAGACTGATAATGTATGTGAAGTGCTTGAACCTTACAACTGGCCTTAAACAGGACCTAGCCCAGAGCAAATCCTCTATTAATATGATAGTATTTATTATTTCACATTCAAACAGCAGCATCAGAGGAGGTAATAAGGTCTTTTTTAAGCCAAAGAATGGGAAGAGTTAACCCTTTCGGAATCCTTACCTGAAACTCTGCATGCATTATTTAATATTCATAGCAAATCCTAGGAGATTGGTGGCGCTTTTCCCATTTTATGGACCAATGTCATACAAATAATATCTGGTAGACTGGGGTTCCATCTGAGGTTTTAATTGATCACTTAGTGCCAAGTCCTTAGTGATATTAGGCTTGAACCTAGGAAGTTTGTGGGCCAGGTAATCACTCCCCCATTCACTGCCCGTTGCCCTGAGTCAGACCACAGGGACACCTCCCCTGAGCTGGGGAAGGGAGCGGGTAAGGCCTCTCTAATCCCCTTCTCTCCCTAAGCTCCTTCTGTCTGCTAGTGTCTGAGGACAGGCCGTGCAGGGCCACTCTGGGCCTGATGTGCTCATCCAACAGGCAAGGTTGGGGCTAGAGGTGGGGACAGGGGTACGGGGCAGGATTTATCAACACAATGGCAATAGCCACCATTTATTTTCTGGGCAATAGTCTCAGAGCCTTTCCCCAGAGCCAGGACCCTTTGCCCTATCCTTAGGAGGCCCCCACCTGGCCATGGTTTCATCTAAGGGCAGCTCTCTGGAGCATTGGTCTTCTGTGGTTGCAAGGGGGTACCTGAGAGCTGCAGGAGTCATCAGCAGCCCATGATAAAGAGTCCTTCACAGTGCAAGGTCCTTGTCTGAAAGTGGGGTTTAGCAGGCACTGACTCAGCCTGGCCTTCTCTCCTGCTTTGTTGTGGAGCATTTCCCAAAGTGGTCAGGTGCCTCTCCAAACAGGGAAACTGCCTCAGGGACTGTACAGGGCCTCAGAGTGGTCAAGCTGCTTCTCTAGGGGCCAAACTTTTCAGTGCAAACAGGAGTTTCCTCAAAGTTGCCACGTTGGCTGTAAGAGTGAGAGACTGAGGCTGGCATGTGGTGTTCATTGAACAGAACACCCCAGACATACGTCGTGGCATTCCCAGATCATGCATCTACTTTGTTTGGGACTTTACCTGGACCCCAGCCTTTCTCTGGGGCAGAGGGGACTCCTGATCTAAAACTGAGAACACATTCCGCCTGATCATCTCCAGGGTCCCATGGAAGCTGTCAGATCCCTTTGGCTCAGCCAGAAACAGGAGAATACCCCTGAGGTGATGTCACCCTTTAGTAGAGTTACCTGCTTTTTGCCACCAAATCTGGCCTAGTGCAACAAGGGCTGCCTTCAAGGGGCCACAGGGAGAGAGTGACATGCAGGGTGGGGGGGAGCGACCTAGAGGAGGATCTGACTATCTAGAGGGGGCAGCAGGGTGCTCTGAGTCTTTGGAGGCCCACAATTCTACCTGTGTGTTAAGTAGTAAACAAGGAAATAGATAAAATAGATCTGGCATGAGTCAGATGCTGTGCCTGATCTCAATGCCCTCAGCACTCAGAGGACTATGGGAGCAATGGACTGGTAGTTCTGCCTGCTTATATGGCACCATTGTGTAAAGTAGAAAGAGGCAGTTCTCTTAGTTGATGAATTTCTAAAAGAGAACCCCTTCTTCTAGGCTGATGCAGTTTGGTGCTGTTGTACAGGGTCCAGTCTGCTCAACCATATAACCAACCAGCAGTAACAACTGAATGGGCTTCTGCAGAGTATAGGGGTGTTTATCAAAGGCAGGGAGGCCAAAGTCCAGATAGAGAAAGTCAGGCCAGCAAAGGTATGGAGGAAAAACTGTGGTAGGGGTAGGTCTTCAGGGTCTTGTGACTGGGGAGCCTAGGTTATGAGAGGAAGATGGAGTCTGGATAGGAGGGGGTTCTGGAGGAGAAGGTTTCATTTAGGGGGCAGAGAAACCCTCAATTTAGCTGCAGTGGCCAGGCTAAGCCAGCAGGAAGGGAGTGAAGGCTGGGAGAGCAGTGGGAGGCTGTTGTGATATTGTTTTCAAGAATGGATATGGCCCAAGGATGGCCCATTTGAGGCTGGGCTCCAGGAAAGGGAAGGTTAGAGGCCCCAGCTGTGACCTCGGAGGAATAGAGGATGGCCCTGGTTCCAGAGACCAGTGTGGTAGCCTTCTGGCTGTAGGTGTGCTGGGAAGGTTCAAACTTGCACAACCTGGTTCAGCTCACCCCTGTCAGATCTTACCCCCAGCCTAGGCTCCCATGAGGCTAGGGAACTAGTATGAGGTCTGGGGCCATCGCAGGGGTCCAAGAAGGCAGCTAGGACCCCGACAGGTGGTGGAGTTCCAAGCAGAACAGCTGAGGACACAGAAGAAAGCCTGGGTTTGCACATGGTACACCACCTCAGTGCCTTCTCACCCTCCCCAGCCTTTGGTAGGATATAGAGGTGGTCCCAGTGAGAACACACCGACACCAGGGGGCAGCAGAACCCGACCATTCTACTCCGGCTTGTTTTCTGTTCCTCGTGATTGACTGTAAGGACTCCTAGGTTGATCTTCAGAAGGCCGAGTTTGGCTCAGCTACAGTCTCTTTTGGGACCCAGAGCTGTCCCATACACACAGCAAGCAGGATAAGTGAGCATGAAGCTCCAGCTTGTTTGCAAAAAGAAGCAAAAGTTATAGTTCTTTTATAACAGAGCCTGGCACTTGGTAGGTACTCAGATATTCACTGAATGAAGTACTGTGGGTGGAGGGACTTTTTTATGGGGGAAAGTATTGTTGCAAACATGCTGACTTGACTACTGTTTCCCTTAGCACCTACCATGTGTCAAGCACTGTGTTCTACAATTCCCCAAGCTTTCCTGTAATCTTCCCCACAACACAGTGCTGTGTTATCCAGTTTAATAGATGAGGTACTGAGACACAGGAAAGTTCAGTGGGGAAGTGACTCCTAAGAGCTGTGAGCCAGACCCCATTCTCAGACTTCCAGTCCAAGGAGGGAGCACCAGGCACAATCAGGCAGGGTCCGAGCCCCTCTAGCAGACTTGTCAAGAGAGGTCCTTGGACAGGGGAAGGTAAAGAGAGGACAGGTATAAAATGCCAAGGGCAGGGGCTGGCACACAGGAAAGGGCTCATTAAGTGTTAGCTAAAGTTATAACAACCTGAGCTAAGCTTTTCTAAAAGAGGGTGTAGGATTCAGACATGCAGAAAGGAAGTAAGGAAAGAAAAGCCATTCTAGGCAGAGTGACCTGTGTAATGAAAAGTTGGCAATAGGAATGAATGAGATTTAGGGACACACCACGTGACCAATGAAGTGGTGGTCAGGGCTGAGCTCTGTAGGCCCTAGAATGTCAGACCAGGCTGCATGGACTTTATTAAGGACATACAGCCAAAACTGGGCATGTGAACGACCAAGGTGACACTACCTCAGCACTACAAGCCATATACCTCCCCTGATGGCACATATTCCACAGAACTACAGTATTTGGCCTCCTCTACTAGCCCTGTGACCTCCTAGAGGGCAGGGCCAGGGTTTCCCCTCTCAGTGCCCCAACCCAGGGCTAGCATATAGTATGCATCAGTGTTTATTGCATAAGTGAGTGATATGAAGAGTTTTCTGAAAATAATTTATTTTAATGATGAAGTGTTTTATATACTATTTTCTCATTACAAGTTAATTAACAAACAATAGACCTTGAATGTGCTTTTGCTAGGTACCAGGCTGTATATCCAGCTGGGGGACAATGCCAATATAGTAGAAATAGTAGGGGAAGGCAGGTGTGAACTCCTTGCAGGCACGGCCAAGTCAGCCTTCACTGGAGATCCCTTAGTGCCGAGAACCCAGAACAGAGGAGGTATCCCAGAAGTGTTTAATGAATGAATGAGTGAGTAAATGAGTGAATGAATGAATGATGGAACCTACAGCTGCAGGGTAACTGGTTTTGGGAACAGAGAGAGCAGCAAGATGGGATGTGGGCCAGCCATTGAGACTGGACAGGGAGATTGGCCAGAGGCTGGATGGTAAGGCCCTAGAGGCCAATGAGAGGACGGCAGTTATCAGCTTGGAGAAGGAGCACTCGGCTGGCCTTCATCCAGACCTACTGTGGCCCCTTGCCTTTGGAGGGTGCAGAGCTTCTGGCCACCTAGATCCCAGGACCCTGCTCAGTGGCTAGAGGACTTCAGGGTTAATGGTGACTGTGCTACCCAGCAGATGGTTTGGTGTGGCTCTCTGGGGGATACCTTCAACTCACCTATACTCAGCCCCCAACCCCACCTTCAGGCTCTGCCCCCAAGCCTGGCTCTGCCTGGGGTGCTAGACAGAATGGGAGAGCAGGTCTTCCCTGGCCAGTGGGCTTGTGAGAGATTTGGGTACATGTGTCCTTGTTCTCTTTGCCCCAGGTCAGACATTAGGGAAGGCTATGACCTTTGAAGCCCTCTTTTCCATCTAGACTGAGGTGTCCTTTCTCCCCTGCTATTCCTCCCCAGGGCAGCTCCATGAACTCTGCACACGCTGTTTGGCCCGACTAACAGTGGGAAGACTCGCAGAGGGAGGAAACAGTGGACAGCCATCAGAGATGGGCGTTTTCTTTAGGCTGAGAGGCTGGCAAGGCCCACTTCCCTTTGATGGCAGGAGGTCTGCGCAGGGGCTGCCACCCCTCCTATTGGTTCAGAAGCAGTTCTTAAGTGGTTCTGTCCTAGATTTCCTCTCAAGCTAAATGATATTACTGTGTCATTGTCTCCTGTTATGGAAGTCTGAGTAGCATCCTTGCTCCATAGGATACAAGGTTTGTGCTGTGGTTAATGGACAGTTCCTGGTGACCCTAGCATTTCTGGCCTCTGAAAGTCTGAATAAGATTGAAGTCTGACCTGTCATGGTGCCACTGTTGAGGATGGTGTCCTAAGCCCTGGTGTGTCCCAGAAGCTAGGCTCCGGGTTACTATAAACCCACAGCTCAAGGGTACTTTTGGTAGCAGCACTGTGGGTGGCAGGCAGAGGACACATGTGGCCACCATTCCTAAAAGTCCTCTCTGTGTACTGCAAGGTCTTTTGTTTACCATCACATTTTTCTTCCCATTTCTTTTTCCATGTTTACCACCAACACTGTGAGAATTACTGAAGTTTCCTCATATAAAAAAAGATTGCTCCTTGAGAAGCAGCCATTAATATTTTTGAAAAGGACAAAACCAATGTAGCTTCAGAATGGGCCATCCCATTTCTTGGTCCCACCTCCTTCTGACCGGATGCACTGCTTTCCTCCGCAGCCACAGAGCCTCCAGCTCCCTCTGGAAAAATGGTGGATTCAATGAGAACCCAAGTGCTGGTGCTCTCTGTGGGTCAGTGTGAACAACGGCTGCATCCCTCCCCAGCCAGCCAGGGCCTCATTTTACTTTGGTCTGAAAGAGATTTTTGTTTTCTGGTGAGAACAGCCCCAGCTTGGCCAGGCTGGAGCCAGTGGCAGGAATACAAACCCTTTCATGTGACAGGCTCAGAGTGGAGAGATACAGGCCTGCCAGCAGCATGCCCTCCCCTGCCACTGCTTGGAGGTGGTCATTTGCATATTTCCCATTCACCCTGGCCTTGAAAAGGAGGCCTGAGTTCTCAGTGCTCCCTGCCTAGCTGAGGGCTGAGCTGCTTGAGCCTGGCATTAACCCTGTGGACGCCAAGGGCTCTTATTGGCCAACCACAAGGCTTAGCAGCCAGAGGTCAGTGAGAGGCAGTAACAGCTGCTGCGTGGCCCTGGCCTCCAGGGGAATGATCCAGGAGGTGGCAGGGTCCCATCCGCCACCACAGCTGAACTGCGTGAAATTCAGATTCGGTTTTTCTGGCATTCAGAAGAGGAACTTTGAACAAATCATTTTTTTGGCAGGGACCTAGGGGCACAGCTTGCCTAGGGCACTGTTGCATCCTAAAACCCCAGGGTACTAGCTCAGATGAGCTGGTGGGTACCCTTAGCTGTGGCTGTGACTTCACAGGCATGAGGCATATATACAGTACCAACCACAGTCTTTTCCTTCTGCAGTGAAGCCTCAGCTTCCTGCCCCAGTCTTCCCAGGAGCCCCAACATCTCACAGTCCCTTTCTATGACTTATCAACCTGCTTGTGTCACTGTCCCTTTCTCAGAACACTCCCCCTTCTGATCCTCTCTTTGCTCCCCCTCCTTGACTGAGGATGTGCCTTAGATTCTGCCTTTTGCACATTTATCCCTAAGCAGGGTGTCCCCAGCTGAACAAGCAGGCAAGCAAATCCCTCTCTTGCTCCCCCCACCTCAATGGCCCCAATCATATCTTAGAAGGACCTTCCCTATTTTAAGGAGCTCCCCGCTAGCTAGAGGAGGTCACATCCTGTACTCTGTACCCTGGCCACCTGCAGTTAAGCTCTGAGAACATGCCAGGAACAGCCCATGTTTTCTTTACTGAGCTTGAAACTGTAGGGTTTGCCATGTGTCCTCGGTCTGAGCCAGTGTCGAAATGGATCGCTGCTCCTGAGGCTAGGACTGGCAGCCCTGATGGAGACCGGCCAGAAGGGAGGAGAGAGGGTCATGTTGCAGCCTCAGAATTTGGCTGTCTGCATAGTGGGGCCTGGCCAGGGGGTTTTCCTCTGCATGTGTGGCAGTCACAGCCCTCGCCAGTACCCCAGGGTCATGCCTGCTGTCCCAAGGCTCGGTGTGGAAGGAAGGACGATGAGGCTGAGGTTCATCTATACCATCAGTCCTGGTCATTGTCCCTTGTAAATGTTTCCAAAGGGAACGCTGCCACTGTCTTAGCCTCCACTGCCCAGCTTTGTTCTGAGAATTTTGTAGGGCTTGATTTGTAGTAAGGACAACGTTTATCTCAGAGCTTGTGAAAGACACTGTGTTTCTCTTTTCTCCTCTGTTCTCAAGGCTGTTTATATTTTTCAGTTCCTGAAAGTGTTGTTTGAGCCTGGTTTCCCGGTGCTGTCGTCAGGAATGTGGGCCCATGGTCCCTGACCAGGTCTTAGGGTGAGTGAGATTCTTGAGAGGTGCTGGCATGAGGATGGGGGGCAGAAGGCAGTGGAGGCTGCTTTCCACAGAGTGTATTGCTATGGGGGGCTTGTTCACAGTGAGTTTGAGCTAGATGGGACAGATGGCCCTGCACGGTGGTCATGTACAGCCAACCTCAGTTAGGCCTTTCACATTCAAGAGACTTAATTGAACCTTCAGAGCTCTAATCAGGCTCCTCGGGAGCTCGGTGGGTAAGCCTCCCTGTAACCCAGCAACTTTGCTTCTCTCTCGGGGGATGTGCAGTCGGTCTCACCTGGCAGTTCCTGGCTTGGGGAGGCTCTTGGCCCCATCTCTGCCCCAGCCATCAGTGGTTCTGTGATGCTAATTAAAACCCAAGAGGAGGATGGAGAGAAAGCCCCTCTCTCACAGCAGAGACCAGTGCGAATCCCTGTGTGGACGGGGTGGATGCAGAGCTAAGTGCGGGCTTCTGTGTTTGCGTTTCTGCTGGTCCTTGTCACACAGGTGTTGATGATGAGATTTATGTTTTTCTTAACCTAGTGACTGGGCCACATGCTTCCTGGGGTAGACCTGTTGCCATGGCCTCGTGTCTCTGGCAGCCTATGTAGTTTTCTTTCAGCCAGGACATTGGTTGTGACCACTGGATTTTCTGCCTCAGAAGCTTCCTTGAGAAGCATTAAAGGAAGCTTTCATCTTACTTACAGACATCTCTGAAGACGTCTAGAGAAAAGTAGAGGACCTGCCAAGAAGAAAGGGAAAAGGGCTTTGTGGGCCAAACGTGGGTCCTCAGGCAATTGTACATTTGAAAGCTTCCTCCAGGTGGATTGGGGAGGCCTGGAGCCTGGGGGCCCAGAAAGGCTTGTGCCAAGTTCCCTGTGAGGGCTGCTGGGGCAGGAAGCTCTCCTCATGGCTCACTCCAGGTGGTAGGCTGAGAAGTAGAAGTTGTATCAGCCCCAGGGAAGGTGTTGCAAGGCCTGTGGGTGCCAGAGTTGCCAGGCAGATTGTGCAAACAGCTCTGAAGAGGGAACTCAGAGCACCAGGCCATGGCTTGGGGTGATCTTGCTACAGAAGAAGTGAGTTCGATTTGGGTGGGCAGTAGCCCAGTCCTGGAAGGCTCAGAAATACCACTTGTGGGCAGTGCCTAGTGGGGGTGGGTGGTGAGCTGGGTCATGTAGCCTGACCTGCCTTTTACTCTCTAGCAGTAGCCACTATGTGCCTACTGTGTGCTCAGCCACAAAGTAGACGTGAAAAAAAGGCTGTACCTGATCCTCACCCCCACCCCTTACCCTATGGAAACAGACCTTGCAGGAATGCGGCCCTGGGACCTTAGTGTCTCAGTCTGTCTCCCAGAGGCCAAGAGAGTTCAGAGCTCAGTTTTGGTTCCAACAGGCCAAGGTGTGGATTCTGGGTCCAGGTTGGCCACCCCCTGGCAACCCAGGAAAGTGGCATTACGGAGGAGCTATTGTGCCCAGGGGTCTTGTGGAGGAGAAGAGCCAGTAGCTTTCACCTGATGACCCTGACCCTTAGTCTGCAGTGTTCCCACTGCCCAGAGCATCTCTGAGCAGATGTTTTGTTTAAGACTGTGCCCAGCTTCCTTCCTCTCCCCAAGTAAACTGGTTGTTTAATTGTTGGTGTGGGGAGTGGGGGCAGCCCCTGGGAGGGGCTAGAGGTGGAGTCTCTTTGGTGATGGTGCAGGCCTCCTTCAGCACCAGAGACCTGGCATCCCCAGCCCCACTCGTACTCCTTCCCACCACCTCACCACTCCTGCTGGCTGCAGGTCTCCATCCCATGGCTGAGGCCCTGGCCCCTAGTCAGTGTCACAGATGGATGTGTAAAGAGGCTTTGTCCTTAAGTAACCCATTTAGCAAACTCTTCTCCAGGACTGAAGATGGAGTGGGGGTGGAGAGTGCAGAGGGGTGTGAACTGAGGCGCTGGCAACCTGGCAGAATGGGGGTTAAGCCTGGGTTGCTTGGCTCTGAGCTGATCTGAGCCAGCACCGCCCAGTGTGCCGATGGAGGGGGTGGGGCAGCGGGGCCCTTGAGGGGCCAGCAGCTTTTCATAGAGCTGTTCTGTGCCCTGGTCCCTGCCAGACCTGCTCCCACGGCTGCCAGGGAGCCTCTGCTACCACTGCTAACGACTCCGACACCATCCGGCTTCTCAGAGCAGGCGGCCATTGCAATCGGCTGTCCCCAGGAGGGCAGACTTGGGGCAGGGCCTTCGCTACTTTTGTGCTTTGATCAAGATGTGGTAAGCTCTTTCCCTGAGCCCCACACACCCTTTATAAATAGAGGCTGGTACTAGTGGGACCAGCTCAGCTGCCTCCCCAGTGCCAGGAGCCCGCTGGAAAGGTAGGATGTGAATGCATGTACTTTTGCAAGTTGTCTTTGAGCCCTAATGGCTGGCAAAGAGATGGAGGAACTGCTTCAGCTAACTACTGTCTACTGAATCTTTCTTTCTCTATGTGCCTGGCACCATACTCTCTGTCTATGAGCATTTTTTGAGATGAGGCCCAGAGGGGTGAAGTGACTTGTCCAAGGTCATACAGCTATCAAGTGTCTGAGTCAGGATCTGGACCCAGGTCAATTCAGCACCAGAACGCCCTTTGGGCCCTTTCACTAGATCATTTCTAAGAACCCTGGGCCCTGAGAGAGATGGTGATTGTCTTTTTTGAGCTATTCATTGGGAGTTGAGCAGGTCCTTTAATGATCTGGTGGCTTACCTTGTGCTTTGCTACCCTTTCTGTAGGCTTGAGAGGTTTGCAGAGGCCCAGAACCCCATCACAAGAACCTCCACTCCACTCCAGGCTAATACAGGGAAGCTGAGTGATTCTAAGAGGAAAATCTGAGGATCATGGAGGACCTCAGTGGCAGCATGATGAATTTGGACTTTTGTCCTGAGGTAGTAGGGAGCCAGATGAGGTTTCTGAGCAGTGGCATGATATAGTCACATCTATGTATCAGGAAAGTAACTTCGCTATCAGTGAAAGCATAGGTCAGAGTAAGGAGACACGGGACAAGGCTGGTATGGGGGTCTGGACTGCACTTAGCGGTTGCCGTACCAGGCCAGGGGCCGTGGAGGTGGAAAGGTATTTTGGAGCTGGTCATTGAGCTAGACTGTGAAGGTCCAGAGTGCTGAGCTTAGGAGGCTGGACCGGTACAGGGTCCTTAGAGCTAAGCTGACCCATGGTCCCCAGGGTCATCTTCACAGGGACTGTGCTCTGGGTGGGGCTTTGCCTCTACTGGCACCTTGGAGCCAATATGCTTCCCACCAGGGCCCCCTTCCTCCCATTCTCTCTGTTCCCGGCTTTTGAGAACTACCCACCACCCACCTTCCATGTACCTTGAATCAGCAGAGGACATGGTGAGTCAGAGAAACCCCAGGCCCCCAGCCTGTGCCACACTTGGTATTCTGAACTAGTCTGTGCCAGAGAAGAAAGCATAGGCTGTGCTGGAGAAGGGAAAGCTAGTTCCTGCTGAGAGCTGGGTCCTCCTGCCAGGTGAATATTTACAAACACTCACAGCCACTCACTTGGCAACACCAGCACCACTGATTCCCTTGAGTACCGTCCCCACCAACCCCCCGCCCCAGGCTGTTACAACTAAGAGAGCCTCCTGGGCACAGACAGAGGTAGCCATGGCTAGGATCCTAGGGACCACCAAGCCCCACCCCAGGTCAACAGAGAGGTCATGACAGTCAGAGGAGGCCAAGGCCCTGTGAAATAACAAGATGAGACCGGACGCCCAGACCTAGGCTTTGCCTTGTCCCATGCCAAGGGCTTGGTGGTGCAGGCTGGCTCTGAGGCCCATGTCCTCAGAGGACCTGAATTTGCAGCTCTGCCCTACAGTGGCCCCCATATCTGAAGGGAATCTCAGGGTAAATGGGAGCAGTCCTGATTCTATGAAGCCAGGGCAGAGTGTAGGCCCTGTTCCAGCATAGAGTTGCAGCCACCTCAGACGCCTCCTTAGGTGGTGGCTACCTATGTAGGAGCCCAGGGAGGAGTAGGTGGCCAAGTCCTTTTCCCACTGCTTGCATCACCCCAGGTGAGTCGGATTCTTGGAGAAGAATGACCCAGCCATGAGAAGATGGCCAGTGCTTGATGCGAAGCAGGGGAGTAGCCCACCCATAGTGTGTGCATGGCAATGAGCCAGTGACTGGCCTGACTGGCTTATTGCTGCTTATAAGCTCTGGTGCCCAGTGCTGCCCCCTGGCTCCTGCAGCCTGGGCCTAGGCTCTTCTGAGCAGGTCTAGAGCTTTTTGTTTTCTGTTCACCACACTGCAAAGGAGAGCATGGGCTGTGGATATGGATGGCGCAGTGTTGGCAGGGGCGCAGTGGTGGTACAGCGCAAAGCAGTGATTTGGGATGCTGTAGTCTGAGGCTTGAGACCTGGCTCCCCGACACGCTCACTGTATACCTGTAAATGGCAGGTAACTTCTTCAGTGGAGTCTCTGTGTTCCCACTTTATAATGAGTCCATGGAGCTCTTGTGAGGATCCAACAGTGCAGTGTGTAGGCAAGGGCTTCCCAGGGCCTGGGAATTCAGAAAGTTTAGACAAGTTTTATTTTCCCTTCTCCCGGGGACTGTGATACTAGGGTAATTTCTGAAAGCTTGACACATTGGGGAGACCATCCTCAGATTTGTTGTGCTGACTCTTGTGTAAGATTTCATGGGCTCAAGACTTTACTTCCTGCCTGGAATATTCTGTTCACTAAGTGCCTCATGACTTCTCTCGACTCCAGCCTTGGTATGTTTGCTTCCCTCTGCTTGGGACACTCTTTCCTCTTTACTCTTCAGTTCCTGCCAGAATCCTGACCTGATTCTCCATACCTGTGTCAGCACGTCCTTTGGCTCCTAATGCCTGATCACAGCCCAAACCACACTGCACAGCACTGCCCGCTCCATAACGTGTCTCCCCCATGGAACTGAGGGCAGGCCCACATCTGCCTTATCCCAGTACCCAACACTGAGCTAGATGAGAGTGGGGCCATCTAGGTAAATGCGTGGGTGGATGGATGCATGGGATGGATGGGTTGATGAGTGGTGAGTGGTAGATGGACAGGTAGATGGATGGGTAGGTGGGTGAGTGTAGATGGACAGGAAGATGGATGAGAGGTGGGTGGATAGATAGGTGGATGGATGGGTGGGTGAATGGATGGACAGTGGGTAGGTCTATGGCTTTGGCTATTCTGAGCTGTGGTCTGTGAAAATCCAGCATTGCAACAAATTCCCATGTTCTACTGCAGCTTTAAGCCCATGAGCAACTGCCAAGGACAAGGGGCTGGTGGTAGTGAGGTTCTAGGATTCTCTCTAAACCTTTTGGGATCATACAGCTGAGCTTTTAGGAGCTCTGCAGGAACATCTAGGGGCTCAGCTTCCCAACCCCTTGAGTCAGTTCAGCCCATTAGAAGAAACGTCAGTCAGCTCAGAGCCACAGGAGCTGGTGGCATATCTGGATTGTCCACTATCAGGTGAGTCATTTATCTGATAGAACTTGGCTGTGACTTGGTGTCCCCATCTGCAGCTTAGGAAAATAACTGTTTCAAGAAAGCCAGCTGGCCACCTGGCCAGGATCCTCCCAGAGCAGTTTTCCTTGAATTCACTGTGGTCCACAGCTGGGCCTCCACTTTGCTGATGAAGAACCTTAATATGATCGATACGCCGGGACTGGTTTGTTCCTGTGGATGGCTTCAGGACTGACCCAGCTCAAGGCGGCTGCTGGCCAAACCAGATTTCTGGCTTAGAAATTCTGTGACAATGCTCTGGCCGCCTGGGGGCTCA
The DNA here is from genome assembly GCA_004027375.1 of Macroglossus sobrinus. Lineage (NCBI taxonomy): Eukaryota > Metazoa > Chordata > Mammalia > Chiroptera > Pteropodidae > Macroglossus > Macroglossus sobrinus. The sequence goes on from PVKZ01000498.1 coordinate 244,492, forward strand.
CTTTTTCTGCTCCCCAGGGAGCACCCAGAGCCTGTGGGTAGTTTATAAGTGTTCTTGGGACGCAGACAGCTCATTGTACCATCTGTGGAGCATAAACTCCTATGGGGCCATAATGCCTAGGCCCAGCCACCTCTGCCCAGTGTTTGGGCCAGCCTGGGCTGAGCAGCTTCCTTGGTCTGATAGGCACTGCCTTAGCCACCTCTTTAGTCCTGACACGCCTCTGACTGTTCCAGATGCAGTACAAAGAACTTTACATGCCTGAGTGACCCCATCTGCATTTTAAGGATGGGGAAGCAAAGGTCCAGAGAGATGGTATATGTTCCATCTTGCATAGCTTCTAAGTGGAGGAGAAGGGGTTTGAATTGAGGAGCTTTACTCGCTTTCTCAGCAATGACTCTGCACATCACTGATCTCATCTCTGGTGTGGTAATGTTACAGTTTAGCACAAATACCATTTATTGGTGTTTCAGCAGATCTCCTCTCTCAGGGGTCAAGCAGCGGCTGTTTGGCTCACATCCCATGGCTGTGCAGTGGCTGCTGTAGGGTCTTTTATTTCTTCAAGAAGGGAGACCACAGCCATGCTTCCAAAAGTCGTGGGCCAGTGAGGAGGATGCCTGTGGATGGTGCGTGGCTGCCTGGGACCCACCAGCCTCACAGGACTGGCAGACCTGTAGGCATCATGTAGCACTTCTAGTCTCAGGTCCTACTGGGCAGTGACACCATGGAGGTCCTTGCGGGAAAAAAGGCATTCAGTGCCTGGCCTGCCCTGGCTCCCTTCCCCAGTCCTGGGCATAGCGCAGAACCCTGAGCCCAGCTGGCTGTATTTCTGCCCTGCCAGGACCGCTTCACTTATCAACTAACAAAAGGATGTGACAGCCTGCTCTCTTTGAACCAAAATCAGTCATCAGTGCTTCTCAGAAGTGCTCCCCCTACCTACCCTAGGGCATCCTCCATGTCCCCCTGATAGGCCCACTGTGTCCATCGGGACTGTGGTGGATGAGCGTGGCACCCTGACCACCATATGCAATATCACAAGAGATACTGGTTACCCTGGAATTGTACAAGCACTTTGCTGAGCCCTCTTCTTCTGAGCCTTGGTTCCTTTCCCTTCCCACCAGTTTAACAACTGCTCCTCTCTGCCACCTCCCTTTTCCTCTGGACATTAGCTGATGGGGTCCCAGAGAGGACTGCACAGGTGGGGACAACTGCTCCCTCTTGGCACTTGGTCCATGGCAGTGCAGAGCCACAGTACACAGTGGTCAGAAGTCTGGGGCTAGTCCTCAGAAAGTTGGCACCAGTATCACCTCTGACCCTAGCAGGTTTTTGGCTCCAAATTTTCTATAAAGCGAGCCCATGGGAGGTCAGGATGTGGGCCTGGGGGGACCCTGCTGAGTACCACCCACTAAGCCCTTGTCAGGTATTTCCTAGCCCTCATATCATGAGGGCTAGAGGTGTCTGTCAGGGCTGATCTGTGGGCTCTGCTTGTGTTGCCTTCTGTGTCTCCCTCAGGGTCAGGGCCTAGGGCTGGGAGCTTGGAGGTAGAGTGGTAGGAGTCTACACACCTTCACCCCACTCATTCTGGGCACTGTGCCAGGCATCTGTCATCAGGCCTGCTGCCATCTGTCCTCTCCACACCCTAGGAGCAAAGATAAACAAAATACTGTGACCACACAACAGAGGCAGAGCACCCAGGCCCTGAGGCTCAGGAAGTATTGACTCACAGCTTTCAGAGCCCTTAGAAAATATGGGAGCAGTTGTCAGCGGTGGCCCAGGGCCTGAGCATATGGTTCCCGGGAAAACCGACTAGATAGCTGACTGCAGGTGTGACTGCTAGGGTTCTGGCCTGTCATCAGAAAGGCCCTTCCAGGAGACTGGCTGTATATCCCACAAGTCCAGGGCCTGCCCTATAGTGTATTTGGCCAAGACCTGGCCAAGGTCATTGTGTCACTTGTCATCCAAGACAGGTGGGAAGACATACACCAAGGATTCTCCCCCTCACCTGCCTCTTGTTTCCTGCAGAATTCATTCTCTCACTTCTGGAGAAAATGCAGACACAGGAGATCCTGAGGATGCTGCGGCTGCCTGAGCTGGGTGACTTGGGTCAGTTTTTCCGCAGTCTTTCAGCCACCACCCTCGTGAGTATGGGCGCGCTGGCCGCCATCCTCGCCTACTGGTTCACTCACCGGCCAAAGGCCTTGAAACCACCGTGTGACCTCCTGATGCAGTCAGAGGAAGTGGAGGTGAGTAGGGTGGGAGCGGATGAGCTGTAGGAAGTAGTGGGCAGAGGACAGGCATCTTGAAGGTAGAAGTAAACTTGTGGCTTGTTTGACCTCAAATGAGAAGCTCAGGTTCCCCTGGCAGCCAGCCAGCAAGCCCCAGTGACCTTGGAAAGGGTCTCCTCCTACCAGGTCCTCCTTCTGCCTCTCCTAGAACCTGAACCCTGGGCAGAGCCCAACCTTGGCCTTGCCCTGGTTTTCTAGTTTGCCTGCTTTTTAGGTAAGGACCTTGGCTCAATGGTACCTCAGCAGGAGGCCCAAGCAGGTTCTCAGGGGGCTGCCAGGTAAATTCCCTCTACCCAACTCTGGTCTGGTGCTAGGACCCAGAGCTGAGCCCACCGCAGCACCCTGACCTCCCTGAGCACACAAAGGGAAGAAGGTGCAGTGGCCCAGCCTAGACAGGGGTGTTCTGGGCTCAGTCTAGAAGGACTGGTGAGATTTGTTTTCTATTAAGCTTATGGAATTTATTTTGCCCTTTAAAAAATTGCCTTTTTTGAAACTTTAATTGTGTTCATTCTGAATAGATAACAAATCCACACTTTCAAGAGGAACAAAAGGACACATACTGAAAAGCTTCCCTCTTCTTCCCGTGGCCTCCCAGTTCTCCTCCCCTGAGAACTGTGCTAACAGTTGTCCATGAGCAAGCACATAGATATCCGCGCCCCCCTCTGAAAATGATGTCACTCTGTGTACACTGTGCAGTACCTTGAGTTTTGCTCTTAACAGCGCATCTTGGTGATCATGAGCATGGCAGAGTTTTGCCTGGTTGGAGAGGGCACAGGTCAAGGTAGGGGCGGGACCCTCAGGGCATTTTCCAGCAGAAGGACTAACATGTGAAAAGGTGGAGGTGTGGATAATGCACCTGGTGGCTTTGGGAAGTGGTGATTCATGTGGTTGGGAGGTAGAGAGGGACTACAGGTGGGCTAGCAAGGTGATGGCGAGAGTGGCCTTTGGTGACCAGCAGCCTTGGCTGTGCCTCACACTAGGTGTATGATCCTTAGCAGGTTCTTAATTCTCTGAGCCTCAATTTCAACAGTAAAGTGAGTAATAAAAAGAGTAGAGATGATCCAGAGAAAGCACTAAAACTGGTTGGTTTTGGTAAGCCCATAATGTCAACTCACCTGAAGAGGTCAGCAAGGACAAAGTCACATGAACTGGGCAGGACCCCTTGGGGTGGGCAGCATGGATTTATTTCATGTTTTCAGTAATAGGAAGAGACAGGGTCAATTACTGCTGTAGAAGGGTGGCTGTGGCATGGGCAAGCGTCAGTAGGTAACTGATGCATCTGGGCTGGAGGTGACAGTGGTCTGGATAGAGAGAGTGGTCCTGGCTTGATGGAGAGTGGTCCTGGCTCAGTGTGTGGGGGCCACAATTACCTTATGGGTCTGGCTGGGAGGACAGCCATAGCCACAGCTAAAGCCTCCCTTCCTGGGAAGACTGAGCCCTCCCTCAGCTCATCCCCCAGGAGCCCAGAAAGCCAGAGTGGCTGCAGTGGAGCAGGCAAAGGAGAGAGGAGTAAATGAGGTGAGAGAGGTAAAAGGAGCCCATGTCATATAGGGACTAGTAGCATTTACATTGTGTGCTCAGGGTGAGAAACATAAATTGGATCACGTCATTCACCCCAGCTTAAAATCGTCCCCTAGCACCTATTGTTCTAAACCTAAAGTCCAAACTCCCTGCCTTCATCTGTAGCCTCTCTAGCTTCCTCCATTACCACTTGGAGCTCCATGAATTACCTACAGTTCCCTGAATGCATTTGTGTCTCCTACCCCATGCATTTGCACTTGCTCTTGCCTCAGGCAAGACTGCCTGGCAAAGCCTTATGCATCCTTCAAATCCCAGCTCAGCAGCCACTCCCTGATACTCTCACCACTTGAACCCCTTCTGTTCTTGGCACCCGGTCTCTTGCTCTACCATTTCTGACACCCTGAGTGCTACCCAAGTCTGACGGTATTTGCCCCCAGCTTCCCACACAGGTCTTACATGGGCCTGGTGCTCAGGAAACACTCACTAGCCAAACATAACTTTCTACTACAAAACGGTTGAGAGTCACCTGTGGTTCTGAGTTTGGCTTTTTGCTTTGTGGCTCTCAGAGATATTTTCCCTCAGACCCAATGTATCAAGAGATGGTGGGCCATGGGCTAGCCCAATGCAGCTGAAATTAGGCTCAGCGAAGAGGTGGAGTGCTAGTACTAAAGAGTTCTGGGTTGGGGAGCCCTAAGAGGGGAGACTGGAGAAGCCTAGCTCCCTAGCCTGAGGCATCGAGAGTGTTTGCCACCTTCCCACTTAGATCCCCACTACTGAGGACCCAGGAACTCACTGCCTTATTCCCTCTGCAGCCTTTTAGCCCTCTGATTTTGGCAAAGTTCTGTCAGCCAGTCCTCAAACTAATTCACACTATTATGTGAATGACGGGTGACACCCAAATGATTCTTAACCTAGTGGCATAGCAGGAGCAGATGGTGGGATGGGGGATATCTTGGTAGGTTGATCCTAACACCAAAGATAGCCTGACTCCAGCCAACAGTGAACCATAGTACTGTGAACAGCAATTGAAATTCTAGACATTTTGTATATGCTGATCTGGGGTGTAGGTGCTGTGTGTGTATACGGGAGATGAGGATGCTGGGCCTGTGTGCATAAGCCAACTATGAGTGTGGATGCATGCAGGTCAAGTGTATATAAGCCACCTGTACATGAACATGTGCACAGGTTGTGTGTGTACAGTACAGGTGAATATAGGCCATGTATGTTAGTGTACACAGAGCATGCCCCAGCCCTAGCTGGGTGGCATGGCCTGGGTGTGTATCCAAGCTGTATATAGCCTGATGCATACTGGTGCCCCCTCCTGATGCCCCTGCCTGCCTCAGTCAGCTTCTCTGGCCTGTGCTTGGCTCATAGGACAGCGGTGGGGCCCGGCGATCCGTGATCGGGGATGGCCCTCAGCTGCTCACTCACTACTACGATGATGCCAGGACCATGTACCAGGTGTTCCGTCATGGGCTTAGCATCTCAGGTGAGAGGGGCCATTGGAGTCTAAAGGGACTAGGGTAGAGGTTGAGCCAGTGTGAGGGTAGGGGTGAGCCAGCATGGTACTGGGGCATGGCAAGTGAGTGGTGCCCAGGTCCAGAGGGCAGTGGCCACTCTTGGCCCTCCTCCTACCCAGTCAGAGAAGTAGCTACTTTCTGTGGCTGAAGGCCTGACCTCAGCTTTGTTCCAGCCCTAGGACTTCCTGAGCTTGAGCCAACTCTTAGCCCACACTCTGTATCTCCCGTTGGCAGCCCCTGATGAACCTTGAACTACAAGGCCACTATCTGGCATGGTTCTGAACCTGAGCTTCTGAGATGTGTGGGTGACCCAGGGTATGGGGCCAAGTGAGGTGGTTTCAAAGGTGCCACCTCTGTCCAGCGTAGAAACCAGCACTGTGTCAACCCCCATTCCTGGAACTCCCTGACCCCTGGGGCAATGCTGTGCTTGTGGACTTTAGGCCTTCTAGGGTTTCAGCAGGCCAGAGAGGGCTGTGGACCACCCCACAAAATAGGGTGTCCATCCAGGTGTCTGATGGGCAGGTGCAGGTGGCAGCCCCACCCTGTCCTCCTACCTTGCACAAAGCTTGCTTATCTCTCTTCAGGAAATGGACCCTGTCTTGGCTTCAGGAAGCCCAAGCAGCCTTATCAGTGGCTGTCCTACCAGGAGGTAAGTGATAGAAGACAGTCTCCATGTTGCCTGCACATGTAGACCTTGCACTTGTGGGGCTGGAGGGTACCTTTCTGGATCTCAGAGAGTCATATTTTCCTTGTCTGGCCTCTCAGCCAAACTCCTGGCAGCAGTCTCGCAGAGCTGCCAGCATATCCAGGTAGGGAGTTGGGGAAAAGATCTCTCAGACCTGTGGAAGTCCCACCTGGGGATCTCTCTTCCCTGCTGAGGAGTCCTTGCCTTCTTATCACTTGTGCAGGTGGCCGACAGAGCTGAATTTCTAGGGTCTGGACTTCTCCAGCACAATTGTAAAGCATGTACAGATCAGTTTATCGGTGTTTTTGCCCAAAATCGGCCAGAGGTGAGCATCTGCCTTGACTGGTTTTAGAAGTATCAGTGGAGAGGGGGTTGGGTACCATAGAATAGCCCTGGTCCCACTGATTGATTGTAGGGCCTGGGAAAAGAACTAAAATGGAGATCCTTGGTCCATGCCATGCCACCCACCATCCTGCCCCCTCCCTTGGCTTTGCCCCTACTTGAAAATGGACATTCCAGCCAAGCTACATCCACACCCAACCCAGCCCCATACACAGCTGCTCCCTCAGCCAGCGGGGAGGAAGGACCTCTTCCTGGGGCTGTATGGCATCCTAGAATTCCCCAGGGCAAGCATGGTCTAGAAAACTGGGTGGGCAGGCACAACCCATAAGCTTCATGGGTTCCTTGCTACATGCAGAGGACTAGAACAGAGCCCCCTTAGCACAGGACCCAAAGTATGGATCCTGGTTGCTTGGGCCTGAAGGCAGGACAGACCTCCTGTCTGCTCTGTATTCCCCCACCCTTGACCCACGTGTCTCCGCAGTGGATCATCGCGGAGCTTGCCTGTTACACGTATTCTATGGTGGTGGTCCCTCTCTATGACACTCTGGGCCCTGGGTCTATCCGCTACATCATCAATACAGGTGAGCTCACCACTGCCCCCTCCCTGCCACTGGCAACCTCTCAGGTAGTGCCAATTGCATAACACTGAAAAAAGCACTTTGCTTCCACAATCAGAGAATGCTGAGGGCTTCCATTTTGGCCCCTGAATTGGCTTCCTGAGTCCAGCTGTCTCCAGTTAGACTTTATCACAGGCTCCTTCCACAGGTCTGGCTGCCAGAAAGAGCCACTGCACCAGCCTCCACAACAGGCTGCCCACCTTACGTGGTTCACTACAGCTTAGGGCAGATGTTGGGGTGGTAAATACCTCAAGCTGACCTGGGATAATGGAGAGTGAGCCCAAAGCAAAGGGGAGCTCAGAATCCGCTCCAGGAGATGCTGCAGGCTTCTGCCCTTGGCTCCACAGGCTTTGTGCACTTTATTCTGTACACAGCGCATGGCCCACATGTCCTGTCTTACCTATTTATTTTCACACCAACTGTGGCACACACAGCCCATAGTTCTGCTGCCCGCTACATACTGCCCACAGTCACAGCCTGTGCCCCGCATAGCCTGACTCTCCATGATGGTCCTTGCAGCTGACATCAGCACCGTGATTGTGGATAAACCTCAGAAGGCCCTGCTTCTGCTGGAGCACGTGGAGAGGAAGGAGACTCCAGGGCTCAAGCTGATCATCCTCATGGACCCATTCGAGGAAGCCCTGAAAGACAGAGGGCAGGAGTGTGGAGTGGTCATTAGGTCTATGCAGGCTGTGGAGGTGAGGTGCTGCTTCCGTCGGGGCTATTTGCTGGGCCACAGCTGGTTGGCCACCAAGCTGGAGATGCCGGTTATCTGCCCCTCTCCTGCCCTCGGGTGGATGTCGTGGGCCATCAGGATGTGTCAGGGTTGAGATGGGCAGGCTTCACGAGGGCTGGTGGTGGTGATGGAGTGCGTGCCTACAGCATCCTCTTGGTGACAGGTTCGGTTGGCTGGCACAATTAATGGCACAGGCACTAACAGGCAGATGGTGGTACCAGCCTCAAGCCTCCTCATTTTCTGCCAGCCGTCAGCCTATCTGAGCCTGAAGATAGTAGACGTGAGGTTCTGGAGCCATGGAGAGGTCCTTGCAAATGTGTCCCAGAGCCCCAGCAACCAACAGAAGCAATTTTTCTGTGCATGACCTCCCCAAAACTGTCAGGTTGGTGGCAGCTCGTGGCCTGCTGGAGTAACACGGCATGTCGTGGCCTACTGGGCTTCAGGCCCGGCTCAGTAGCAACTGACCCCAATTCTGCCATATGGGATCTATGCCCCTAGGCCCTGCAGTTCTTCTTCTGCTCCTGATGGTACCTGTAATGCCTGTGCACTTGCAGCCTCTACAACTTGAGGGGCCACACCTACACTGGCAGACCCCACCTGCCCCTTCAACCCTGCCTGCTAATCTGGAAGCCCAGGCCACTGAGCCACTCTGTCCTGAGCTTGTGTCCAGATGTACCATGGGCACTTCAAACCTTCTTGCCCTGTCTATAATGTAGGAGGTGGCCTAGGCCTGGATGTGTATCTGAGAAGAGGCCACTGAGGCGATGTTTCCAGATGGGCCACATCTGGGCAGAGAATCCTGAACTCTGGGCTTGGCACAGGAGCAAGGCATGCTGTGCTGAGCTGTTTTTTTTGTTTGTTTTCTGTTTTTGATTATTTTTTTTTCTTTGATTAATGAGAACTTTGGAGCACTTAAATTCAGTATTTTTCTCTTCTAGGACTGTGGCCAACAGAATCATCACGTTCCAGTGGTAAGCTCTGCCAGCAGGTCTTTATTGAGCAAGATGGTGTGCGGGGCACATCCTCACAGAGCCCCTCCTATGTGCAGGGGTTCAGCAGAGAGGCTAGAGTGGCACCCCAGTGTTAACTCAGCAAATACCCACTCAGGCTCCCAGAACCTCTGTGGGCGAGGGTCCAGAGAGGAACCTGGAACAGGAGTCAGTCGTTTGGGAGTGGGGGAGCCAATCCTGGCCACCCTTGGTTCTCCAGTAACCTTTTCTTTTGGAAGTCTTACTTTTTCCCTTTGAATATAGTGAACTCTCCAGAGGATGGGAAGGACAGAAGTAGCAACAGAACCAGAAGTGGACCCCAGGGCCAAGGGGCCTTGTGGCATATGCTGTCTTTGTTCATCTTTGCTGTGTGAACTTTTCTGTGTGTTACCCCTTAGCAATACTACCTGGGGTTGAGTCACTAGTGAGGGTCACTGCCTCCTGCAAGGAGCCATGTGGGGGTTTTCAGCTTTCTAACAAGGCCTCTTGCCTCCAACCCTCCCTCTAGCTTAGCCTTCCCCACACCTCTCCCCACCCCACAGGCTTTCTTATACTTGGGCCTGAGCAGGTCACATCCTGTCTTCCTAGGGCCCTTCAGGTATCCCCTGGTGCATGCCCACTGCACACACACTGTGTCCCAGTTGTAGAGAACTACTCTCTGATCCGTCAGTGTGCCCTTGCCTCTGTGCCTCTGCCTGTGCCCGGGCTAGTTCCTCTCCCTAAGTGTTCATCCTCACTTCATCTGAGAGATTTTGCTCAACTTGTGTCACCTCCTCTGGGAAGCCATCCTTTATGTGCAATGGTCATGGTGGGCTCTTCCTGGCGACTCCAAGACTCTGTGCCCAGCTCCATGGCAGGGGCCTGATGCAGAGCAGTCTTGGTGACACCATGGGCAGCTTTTAGTTCCTGTTCCCAAGTCCAACCTCAGCCATTTGAGAGAAAGTGGGAAGGAGAGAGGGAACTGTGCCACGTTCTTTAGAATAGGGATATCTTTGGGTGAGGCTTAGATGTGGCTACTGCAGCCTGATCCCACCCAGAATCCACTCGAGTGGGACTGGCTGTAAGGTTAGTGGGACAGGTCAATGTCCGTGCCTCTGTTAGGTTTCCCCAGTTCTTTTCCCCTTTTCTAGGGACTTGCCTGCTCACTTTGTGTCTGTAGCACACAGGGGCATGCACGTGCACCTGCAGGAGTGGGGGTGCCCAGAGGGGCTGGCTGGTGGGGGGGCCCAGGGGTCTTGGGCTCCTCAACAGTTCTCTTTAACACACGCCTCTTTTCACCTCTGTAGCCCCCGAAGCCCAGCGACCTCTCCATTGTGTGTTTTACAAGTGGCACGACAGGTAAGTGAAGGCACTAAAGGCCACCAGCCAGGACCACTTCCCTGGCAGCCTTGGTGGGATGACTGCAGAGGTCAATGGTGCCCTCTATGGGCATGGGTTGAGCCTTATCCTGTGCATGGCTCCAGATGTTGGGTCCCTCCTGCTACTCCCAGTGCCCAGCACAGGGCTGGATATGGATGGACAGTATGGACTGGGAGGTCCAGGAGTGGTGGAGGGGCGCCACTACCAGGAACTGGAGCCAGAGGAGAGCTGGGCTGCTGGATGTCAACAGCCGTTTATGAGAACTGCTCTCACCCCTCTGCTTCCTGCCCCTGCCTGGCCTTTGTGTCAAGGACTGCAGAAGGAGTGTGGGGTTTGGTGGCTGACAGCCATTGGCTGGTAGGCTACAAGCCAGTCACTTAACCTCTCTGCCACCACTGTCCCTGATTTCTCAACTGTGACAAGGGTGGTTAAAGGTGCCAAGTAGGAGATGGAACGGTGTGTGAAAGGGCAGCGTAAGTGCTCTGCTGGCTGGAGCTGTTGTGCCATGGGCAAGGCTGTCAGGAAGAGGATGAGCATGAATGACATACTGCACTCCTGGTGCTGATAGAGGGCTACATGCACCAGCATCAGTGGGAACAGCCAAGGAAGACTTCTTGGGGGAGGCAGAATGCTCCTGAAGACCATGGTCACAGGCACAGCACTCTGCAGTCTTCAGTGCCCTGTTCACTCTCTCACTGTGCCACTAGGGCCTCAGCAGGGCCTCAGGTGAGCAGGCATGGGGACTGTCCAAGGGGACATCACCAGCAAGTGAAGGCAAAGGAATTATGCCCTGCTCTCCCAACTCCCAGACCAGTGCTTTTTTCGTTACTGCCTCTCTATCTCATTTGATGACTTGGGAAGTTGCTTGCCCTGCCCTAAACAGGCTAGAAGTTTCCAGCCTTCTTTTTCTGGACCGGGGACAGCCCGCCTTGATGATAACCTTGGTAAGCAGTGAACTAGGGCTCCCCACATCTTCTGCGGATGCAGCCTCTAAGGCATCTGGCAGATCCACAACCAGCCCCACAGGAGGGGCTTTCCATGTGGATGGATCATGGTCAACATGAATCAAGATGGATTTTTTGTCATTAACTCAGGTGGGTTCAAGGATTTCCACACACCCTGCTAAACCATGACAGAGGAGGAATGACACAGCCCTCACACTCTAGGAGCTGGCATCCAGAGCCAGCCCAGAATTCGAAAATGCCTTTCAGATTTATGTTGCTTTGTGTCATGAGTTTCACAACGTAAAATTTTGGTGTCATGTCCTTTGGCCCTGAGTCGGGGAGCAAGTGACTACTGTGGCCTTTAGTTTTGGACCCTTGTCATCAAGAGTGCCCTCAGGCTTTTAACGGGTTGTTTGGTCACAGATGCTGCTGCCATATCTAGAAAAGATCTTCATGATGCAGAAGTGTGTTTTGCCCCGCTGGAGAGGGCAGGGCTCATGTACAGTGTTTTTCCAGGCTATGGCTATGGATTCACAATTGAAAGCTAAGCCATCTTGCCTGTGCTCTGTGTGGTAGAAGCAGGATGTATGGAGCCTGGAAAACAGGTGGTAATTAGTTCCCAAGCCTCCCACTCCAGCTCTGTGACTGGTGCCAGGGCAGAGCTATGGCAGTGAGCAAGCCTTTTTTCTGATGTCACCCTGCCTGGCTGCACACATGGATTTCCCTGGCGTTAGTCTAAGCCTGTGCTGTCATCCGCTGGTCAGCACACCAACCATGTGTGTCCTCAGCACCACCATGCCAAACACAGCTGCCCTGCTACACCAAATGTCCTGACTCCCAGCTTTATCCATAGCCACGTTGTTCTTTTGGTGGGAAGAGGTGGAAATATGATCTGAACCTGATATTTGGCTCATGATTCTGGTGGTGGAACCATTTTGGGAAGATTTTTTTCTTGGCATGTGATGAGACGTAATTCAGAATTGTAAGTGTCAGTCAATCTACTTCGTTGAGACTTCTCTAAACTGGCTGCTGGCTTGGTGGGGAAGGTGTGGCCCACCTTTCCTCTCTTCCTCTGGTATTTCTCCTTCTCTTGCTGATGAAAATGTCTGCCCTTTGCTACCAGGTGGAAGTTGGGAGGGAGAATGAATGGGAAAGGAAAGCGGGGAGATGGTTTGTGGCAAACATTTAAAATTCGCTCTTTGTTTCATGGACACTTGCTGATTTAATATAATACTCTCAATCTCTACTTAGCCCTTTTATTTCCTATTTCTGGGTGAAGGTTGCAAAGTTAACATATTAGTTTGTTATTTCTTGGGGAAATTCTGTACGCGGCCTGCCCCTCTCTTTTGGGGTTTTATAGCTATTGTATCTGCTGCCTTAGTGGAAACTTCTAATTTAACATATTTTGTACATGAATTGTGTCCTTAGGACATATAGAAGCTCTATGAGGTGGGTATCACTGTCCCTATCTTACAGGTAAGGAGAGAGAGAAAGGAGAAATGACTTGCTGACGTCATACTGGCAGTGAAAGGCCAGATCAGGATCAGTCAGATCCAGGCAGCAGCAGCTGTGTTGTGTCCACCCCAGCATGAATTGTGGCCAGGCCAGCCTCCCTCCCCAGCCTTTTGTGCCCTGGGTCCCCACCAGACCTCTGTCCTCTGAGTCATCCTAGCAGTCATCCTCATAAGCAGTAGCAAAAGGTCATGCCATGACAAAGTGAAACCATCTATGTCCCATCCCTGCCAGGCAGGAGGGGCTGCTTCAGCCCTCGGACTGCCAGCCTGGCTTGAGCCTGGGCCTTTCCAGGTGCTGGATGCAGCGAAGAAGTCTGCTGGAAGCGTTGGCCGCTTATTTCTGGATAGGAGGTCTGTTGAGGCCCAGAGAGCATCATAGGGTATTGGATGTATATGAGACTCGGAGTTGAGAGCTGTGCTCCTTGAAAGAGGCAGGAGAGGGTGAGGCTCAGGCCACAAGTTGAGGCACCTCACTTGTGCAGCTGTGTCACTTGCCTTCTGGTCCTAAGGTACTGGGAGCTTCCAGGTGGGCCTCGTGTGTCTCCAGGATAAAGGTCCCTGAAGCAGCATTCATCTGCCTAGGAATCTGAAGGTGGCTGTGGACGAAGGCCAGAGGCCTGGGTGGACAGTGCAGGATGTCTGGGACTGCTGACTTGGACGCTGTTCTTAAGGAGTGGCCCTTGAGCTTTCAACTAATTCGTCTTTCTGCTTTCTCTTTTCAGGGAACCCAAAAGGTGCGATGCTCACCCATGGGAACGTGGTGGCTGATTTCTCAGGCTTTCTGAAAGTGACAGAGGTGAATAAAGTAGACGCACTAACGCAGGTGTCTCTTGAGGATACCTTCAGACCTGAGAGATTTTTTTATGTTTCCTTTTTTTTCCCCAACATAATCTGGACTGCCTTTCACAGGCACAAGTTTCTAGTTGCATTAGGGCAACCCCACTTTCACAGACACTTTTAACCCCAAATACTGAAATGATCCACACCTATTCAGTTGTTTTTTCTAAGAGTGCTAAGATCCGAGAAGGAAAAACATAAATCTGTCCTTGCATTTTTAACGTCAAAAAGTGAGTTACCTGTGGTTTTGTGTGTACCTTTATTTAGAAAGTAATCCTTAATAACCTGATTTTAAGGTCAGGGTTTAATTCAGTCATTTTGTGTTGAAGGACTGTTAGAGTCTAAGAAACAATGGCAACTGCTAATTTATAAGGCTGTACTTAAAAAGGTAAATGTAAAATCAAAAAGCTTGATATCTTGGCCTGACAAAAAGCATGTTAGGATCTTATAACTGGCTAAGAGAAAGAATGTTTTTTCCATAAGTGGCGAGTATCTGAATGTCCTACAGTTTCCTTAAGGAGAAAGCAATGCACCTTTTCATAGAAGTTAGGTTTTTTCATCACTGTGGAGAAAGATCACTAATCACATCCATGGCAGGTGGCATAATGGAGCACATGCCCCAAACAGTTATATATTTTGGTACAACCCAGGTCAGGAACCATGAGCCAGGTTCCCAGAGCTTTTCCAAACTTGTCCAAAAGTCAGCCCAGGAGAATGTAGGTGTCTGCAAATGACGGAGAGCAGCGAAATCCAGCAAAGGAGAGCTCCTGAAGGCATGGCCTATCCCTGAGCCCAGGCCTTGTGCAGGGCCCCCAGCCCCGTCCCTATCTCTGACGTCATTCCATCTATGAGCTGTGGGCTTGGAGGACACAGTAGGGCTCCCTCTCAGCTTCCAACTTAAAGGCCCTGTTTCCAGGCCATGGCTTGTGAGGCCTCACTCAGCCATCTGTTTGGGGCTTGGCCTCAACCCTCCTCTGTCTGGGACAGATACCCTAGCCACGGTTGCTGTAGATCTAGAGTTCTCTGGGTCTCTTTCTCTGGAAAGGGGACTAGTATGTGCTGACAAGCCGGGACCTCTGAATCCCTGCCCAGGTGGCTCGAGGAGACTGGTGAACTGGGGCCTGTGGGGCAGGAGGCAGGCCGCGGTCTGGTGCTGACTGACTACGAGTGAGGTGCAGGCCCTTCCCAAAAGGAGACTTCACTGCGGAGCTCGGCTCTGCTGGTTTATGTGTGCTTCATTTGGCTCTTTGCTTCTGCAGATAACCTAGACCCACTGGTGCTGTGACCTAACGCTCCGCTTCCTATGCTGCCTTCTCTCTTTCCCTCTCTCTCTTTTTTTCCTTCAACTTTCCTCTTCTCTTCTCTTCTCTTCTCTTCTCTTCTCTTCTCTTCTCTTCTCTTCTCTTCTCTTCTCTTCTCTTCTCTTCTCTCTCCCTGTCACCTTTTTCTTCCTCTCCTTCCCTCCTTCCTTCTCTCTCTCTCTCTCTCTCTCTCTCTCTCTCTCTCTCTCTCTCTCTCTCTCTCATCTTTTTCTTTCTCATCTCACCTCTGTCTCCCCTACCTCCTCATCTCCCTTCCCCCTCTTCCTGTTTGCCCCTTCAGGACCATTTTCTCTTTATTGTTTTATGACTCTCTTGTTGTCTTCCTGTCAGTGTTTCTTTCCTTTCTGTCTCCCATGCCCGTCACCTGCAGAAAGTGATCTTTCCGAGACAGGACGATGTGCTCATCTCCTTCCTGCCTCTGGCTCACATGTTTGAGAGAGTGATCCAGGTAAGACACCCACCGGACTGACCGGGCCTTGCCTGGGCTCCTTCTCTTTTCTTGCAGAGTCAGTGGGCTCCCACTTGTGCGGATGTGCACATTTCCTATTTGCCTTTAGCACACATGTTTGAGCGAATGGTGCAGGTAAGGCCCTGGCTTCAGGGAGGCACAATCTGTGTCCAGACCTAGAACCCTAGCAGGATGTATCACTTGTCAGTGGTGCCAGGGAGTAGAACTAAACTGCCCTATCTTCAGAAGATTCCACAGGGACCAGAGGGGTCAGAGGACCTTGGCTACCCCACCTGTCCCTCCTGGGAGCATTGCTCCAGGGAAGGTCCCAAGCCTGACCTGTTTTACCTGTGGACACACTTGGGCTGAGAGAGGCCCTAGCGTATGGCATCTGCTCAGGGAGCACCACAGCTTTGCAGAAGTGCTTTACCATTCAAGCGCTGTGCAGTATGGCTCCATTTATAGCCAAAACACTGATATTCCTTTACTTAAATTACTCAGGAATTCCTAAAAAAAAAAAAAGACAGTAAATTTGGGGAATCAAAATGTCATGATCCCTCAGGCTGTAGATGGGACTGGCATATGATTGGCCCTGAGACAGGCCTTATGGGGGTGCAGAGGGAGTGGGAGAGAGGAGTCCACATGCTGTTGACAAAGAATTTTCTATGCATGTGTCACTCAAAGAACTAGCCTGTAAATAAACTGTATCTTCCTGGCCTCTCCCTTCTTGCCTTGGGGGATATCTAGCATATTGGCATGCTTTCCAGCTTTCCAGACCTAGATTAGAATGCCAGCAATTACTGTAAACTAGTTTTGTGACTCTGGGCAGGTCCCTTTACCTCTCTGAGCTTTGCATTCCTCATCTGTAGAATGGAGATATAAATACTGTCTTTCTTACTGGGTTGCATTAGAGAAAGAGCATATCTTAGGCTCCTGGCACACTCCTAGCCCCATTAGCAACCAGCCAGGCTCCCCCTTGGCCTCCCACTCAACCTCAGCAGTATTTCTAGTACACATGGGTACTGCATACCCTTTCAGAGTTGCTGAGATATCCCAGGAAAAGCCACAGACTCTCAGACCTGGAGCAGGCCCATTTGTAGAGTCTAGTACAGCTCAGTAGATCTGAGTCACCATGGAAGGCTCCTGTCCAGGGTTTGGTCATGAGCAGGAGGGGCAGGCAGAGTGAGACTTTTATCTCCCAAGGGTCCAATTCTACTCTGTCTCCTGCTTCTCCCTATGCCTGATTGAGTCTAAGTGGCAAGATGAGTGGGGAGGGTGTCACCTCAGATGGTATCCAGTGTCTCAGGGCAGCAGCCAGAGCTGGGGTAGGGGGTCATGGGTGCCCTCCATGTAGGGCAGAACTGTGGACAGCTCTGGACTGCAGCCAGGAGTGACCATACTGAGGGACTCCTCCCTTCCTGTCCTCTCCCTCCAGTCCGTCGTCTACTGCCACGGAGGGCGCGTAGGTTTCTTTCAAGGAGATATCCGTCTCCTTTCGGATGATATGAAGGCTTTGTGCCCCACCATCTTTCCTGTGGTCCCACGACTGCTGAACCGGATGTATGACAAGGTGAGCTCCCAAAGGAGTCTCTGGTCAGGCCAAAGGGCTGGATTTCTGCTTATATGGATGTTGTCTGGAGCCCCAGGCAGACTTTCCCCAAGCTCTAGAAGTTGCCTTCTCTCTTGTATTCCCTGACTCACCCTTCCTTTTCCTGTTTTCTTCCTGTTGTCCAGAACTCTCATTCAGGAGATTTTTTTTTTTTAGGAACTTCTATTTCCACAACATGTCCAGATCTCGGTAGTGTTAACCTTTAGCTGGATATCACACATTCACTGACCTTCCAGGCAAAATGGAGTGTGGCTTCTCTGTTGGCCAGTCTGTGCCTTCTTTCTGGGGTGAGGGTGGGCAGTGGGGTGAGGATGGGGATGTCTAGAGATGGGACACACAGGCCTGACAGCTATTTCCAACTTCTGTTCCTCAGATCTTCAGCCAGGCAGACACACCATTAAAGCGCTGGCTTCTGGAGTTTGCAGCAAAGCGTAAACAGGCCGAAGTCCGGAGTGGAATCATCAGGAATGATAGTATCTGGGATGAACTCTTCTTTAATAAGATTCAGGTAGGAAAATGAACAAGTGATTATAGAGAAACACTCAGATGTCCAAAGGATGACCTTACAGAAAAATCAGAGAAAGTTGCCCCCAGTGGCCTGTAATAATCATTCAGTCAAGAAGTTAAAGCTTAAGCTCCCCCATCAAAATCTTAAAGGACTCATTTTTGTTATTTGGAGTTCTATTATATTTGCTAAAAGGCAACCAGCAAGGGGGACTTCTGAAGAGTCAGTCCCTTGGCCTCCAAGGTATTGGATAGCTTTGTCCTTGGTTGTCATGTTCACTCAGGAGTTCCTGGGGCCTGAGGTTCTTTTGGGCCTTTCTTTTGGGCCTGGCCACAGTGGCTTTCCAGCAGTACAAGGTTCTAGACAGGTGGCCGAGAATCTTCCTTTCTCTTCTTGTTTCCTTCCAGCCTCTCTCAAACCAGGCTGATCATGAAATACTCATTTCTGGATCCCCACTAAAGCTTTCAAGCTCTGTATTACCCAAGGAATTTGTAGTTAATTAGTATCATTACTTGCTTTTTTCTTACTACTCTATTTTTAGCTATGAAAGTTAATATTTAAACTCTCTTGGCTCAACTTAAAGAAACAACTTAAATTTGTGTAAAGAATTCCTTGTCCTCTGCACTGCATGGTATATATAGCAGAGCATGGAAATGATTTATAAAGGACATAAGGCCAGGCCATTGAGGTGGCAGTGAGGTGGAATTGCCCTCAGTAACTGTTTTGGGTACTCACAAATGATAGGGGCCTGAGGCAGTGGTTATGTGCTTTAAGGAAAGATCCAAAATTATGGAATGCCACATAGATTAATGGCACTTATCTCAAAGAACATAAAAGAGTTGGCCATGTTGTGGGTTGAGTTGCAAAACTGGTTGGGTTGGTTCATTTTGAAGGAGAAGGGACGTCCTCAGCTCATGTGTTGTGCAAGCTCAGACCTTCCACTTGATCCCTTTACAAGGGTCCACGTATAGTCCCGTTGTTGAATGTTGACCTTGGATGAGTCCCAAATGGGCTAGATGTCACCTCCAACAGCACAAACCTTGGCAGGTTCTTCTTTCTCTCCTCAGGCCAGTCTTGGCGGGTGTGTACGGATGATTGTGACTGGAGCAGCCCCCGCATCCCCAGAAGTCCTAGGATTCCTCCGGGCAGCTCTAGGGTGCCAGGTATTGCCTTTCTGTGGCCTTTCCTAGGGGCAATGAGATGTATGCTAGAGCAGGGCCAAAAACCCATGAAACCCTTTACTATACAGAGAAAGATCCTGGGGGTAATATTTTAGTGGGAAAAAACTCCTGCCTCTGAAGATGAAAAAATCCCAGAGCCAGTGAAAGCCAGGATGAACTTGAGACATTCTGGAGAGCCCAGGTGTATCCACTGTAGGAAAAAGAGTTTGATAAACTCTATATGGATCATGAATATGCTGAAGAACCTGTACCACAACTGTAACAGCATCTCTGCATTCTCCAGCCTGCAATATATTGCCCAATCCAGAAAAAGAGCACAAGGGAGGGGATGATGAAAGTCCATTTGTGTTTTGTCATTTTGTTCAATAGGTTTTATCATCTCTAAGAAATCCATTCCTTCATTTATCCATTCAATTAATATATATTAAGTTACTACATATGCAGAGTTTAGTAACATCATTGTGACTGATGGGTTTTTAGTAAAGTAGGCACACCATTTCATCAGTGTGCGTGCTGTAATTATTCTTTTGAAGCCACGTCCTCCTCTTCTATGCCAGTATGGCCCGACCACTGCTAAGGACAAACAGTCATGTGGTGTAGTGCTGCAAACACATGGGGCTCTGGAGGGGAATATCTTTTAGAGAGGAAATAAAATGTAGGGTAGATTTTAAAGTATTTGTCTTTAATACATATTATCCAAATGAAAAATAGCCGTGGTTGAAAATAAGTTAGAAATATTTACCCCCAAACCACATAACTTTATCTACTAACTGTCTGTGGTAAAAATAATACTGCTTCTATGCAAAGTAGCCACACCTGTTGTCTATGTTCAGCTTCAGCTGGGGTTCCCTACCTCCAGAGCACCTCCCTTCTCACTGTGCCCAGCATGGAGCAGCCTGATGTTTAGTGGGAACTTAGCTGGCTGAAGAGGGAAGCCAGCCAACTTCAGAAGTTTGTGTGCCTACAGTGCAGTTTCTGTGTTTTCGTTGAAGGTTTATGAAGGTTACGGCCAAACTGAGTGCACAGCTGGATGTACCTTCACCACACCTGGGGACTGGACCTCAGGTAGGATGGATGGGAGATGTGGGAATGGTTCACAAGGCACTGCTGAGTTAAAATGGATCCCAAACTTTCTTATGGACAGTAAATTTACATGGGCACTTTGGAAGAAAGCAACAGAATAAAAGAACAACACTGATGGTAATGTTTGGGTTTTAGCATTATGGAGCTGTTCTCTTTGTTACATATTTTGTATTTTCCTACCTTTTTTTTGTACTTTTTTATTTCTTTTATAGATAAATAGAAGTCACATAAAAAATAAAATAGTGGATCACAAATTAGAGTTCCAGGTGGAAAAATGATTATAATATCAGTAAATGTCAGTATGTTAAATTTCATAGAATCTAAATACCACACAGCCTTGCTTACAGTCGATTTGGAATGAAGGAAAGCAGGCTGTGAATTGGAGATGATTAAGGAAGGAGGGGCAACTTTCTAATGGCCAAAGTACTTTCTCTCAAAGGGCCCTTTGGGAACAACAATTTCTGTAATGTTAAGGTTTAGAAGGTGGTGGCAGCCTCACGAAGGAACAGCTCCTTCCTGTCATTCTACAGACACTCCTCTTTCATGGCAAGAAGGAAGCAGTAGGTAGCCCCTGTATTATCTATCACAACTTTAGACTATGAACTGGAAAAATCTGAAAACCATTCCCCAAAAGAATCATTCTGGGCACCAACTTTCTCTGTGAGCTTGGGGCCACTCTTTATGCTTCAGTTTGCTCAGCTACAAACTAGAAGATTTGAGACAATGTGCATGCACAAGAAATATGCTCAGTAATGCAATACCTGTTTTCAAGGCACCTTGAGGTGGTTAGCAGAAACACAATAGGTAGATTCTAAATTGAAATCATATTTGACCAAATCAAGTGCAGAAGCACTTTTTTCCCCCTGAGTTTTATCTCTTAAATTCTAGCTGAATAAAGCCTTTTTATATATAAATTCTTTGATCTTTCTACCACTGGCAAATCTACTACAAGAACTGTCTTCTGAGGTTCTGGTTCACTAACTTTTTCTTATTGCTGCTGTCACATTTACAGATAACTCTCATGTATACCTTTCCTTTTGGACACTTTCTTCCCTCTGTGTCATCTTCTCCATTTTCCTGTGTAAGACTTTTGAGGTGTTGCCTTTTTCATTCAGCCTTTCCATGAAAACTTGCAAAGTCTATTGAGTATGAGAGAATAGATATCTTTGGACAATGATGTAAAAGATTTTGTGAGCTCTCATTTAAAAGAGAAACCAAAGTGTCACTGCCTCATTCACCTGCGAGGCTCACTCTTCTTTCAGGACCTCGGCCAGCACCTAATTAAAACTCCATCTTGCCAGTGAATTCTCTAACAACCACAAAAAAATTACTAGAAGATGACTTCGATGTAATTTTGTGGATGGAGTATATAACACCAAGAAGATTTGAAGTCTTATTTTTCAGGGGCGAGTTACCTTGTTCAGCTTTCCATTCCTTTGTTACTCAAAGTGTAGTCCGTGGATCAGAAACATGACCTGGGTGCCTGTAAGAAATGTAGAATCTCAGGCCTCATCCCAGAACTGATCAGAATCCGCATTTTAACAAGATGTGTAGATGATTACCATGCACATTAATCAACAGTCTAGTGACGGGAGGAAAGTTGATGGTGACTATATTTTATGAAAACCAAGCTGAGACATGTGATCTGACAACGGGGAAAATGTTTTAGTATGGGTACTGTTGTAACATATCCTGACTGTGTGGTTGCTGTGAGTATGAGCCCCTCTACGGACTCCATGTAGGTTGGTGCTAGCCCAGCTAGGCCTGTGCAGCTCTTTAAGAATCAGGTGTCAAACAAAGGCCCTGCAGATGCCAGCATTTCCTTTTTCTAGAACTTTATTTTATTGTGAGAGCTTGCCTGTGACAACTGCACATCGAAAGGTGTATTGCTTTCCATCCATAATTTCCTGACCACTTTGGGGGTTTTGCATGGCATGGAGCATCTTCAGTGATGAAGTTGGTCTGAATATATTGCTTTGATCTTCTAGGGCACGTAGGCGCGCCTCTGCCCTGCAACCATATCAAGCTCGTTGATGTCGAGGAACTGAACTATTGGACCCGCAAAGGAGAGGGAGAGGTAACCTTCAGCATTTAGCCATTTATGTCTGAGGGTGCTACATATAGTGAGTAAAAGAAGAAAAATAGAAATGGAATTATTTTCCTTTAACTCTATATGTAAGATCACTTTAAATTACTAATGAATTTAACTCAACTGAATCAGCATTTTTTCTCCTGTTAATGAAACAAGGCTGGGACTGGGCCAGTCTAAATCAAGATTTAGAATTCCTAAGCTTTTTTTAAAATCCATTTTTTCCTAACTGGCATGGCCTGCTGTTGCAGATCTGTCCCAGCAGAAACATGACCATTTGCAAATAGGCCAGATGGGGTAGATAGAGCTGGCCTATACTTGTTGATTCAGAGGGAGTGACTAGAAGGTTGATTGACTGCCTGATTATGAAGCAGGGGGCTTGAGCACCTCTGGCAGAATCAGCCAGACACTAGTATCTGATGAGACCCTATCCAGTGACACAAAGCAACATATGCCAAATGCCAGGGTGTCCCTGAGAAAGAAGGGATGGTGGAGGGAGGCCTGCGGTGGCCAAGGCCGAGAGGAAGGATGCTGCTTGAGAGAAGCCAGGAGACAGTTCAGACCTCTGGTGGCTGTTCCTGCCCTCTGTTTTCATTGCTGCAGATTCCACAGTGGATTTCCTGAGGGACAGTGTACATTATTCTACACATAACTCGTGACAGCCTCACATCAGGAATCCTTATGCTGTGGGCTGAGAGAAGCTGGTTGTTTGTCCCTACAGATATGTGTGAGAGGACCAAATGTGTTCAAAGGTTACTTGAAAGATCCAGATAAGACAAAGGAGGCCCTGGACAGTGATGGCTGGCTTCACACCGGAGACATCGGGCAGTGGCTGCCGGTGCGTATGCTCAGAACCATGGAGCTCCAAACATTTTGGTGGTGGGAGGGTGTAAATCTGATTCATTCTGAGGCAGGAGTCTTTTCCATGTTCTCCCTGACAGCTAGTCATTCAGGAACACCTCCAGTGCTTGAGAGGTTCTTTCTTATCTCACTCCCAAAGCTTCTCCTTCACCCTCCTGAGGCAGGTGATAAGGATCTTTGTGGAGGGGTAAAGCTGGAGTGTAAGACCCACTCCCCACCCTTGATGGTTTTCAGAAAGAGGCCTGACAGTGCTGTGGAGTCCGATGGGTAGAGAACATGGAACAGGAGTTCAAAGCTCTGGGAGGTCTGAGAAAGGCAGGGGCTGGGAGCACACAGCCGCCAGCCAACAGCTGAGAGGTGGCACTGGGCAGTAGGAAAAGCTTGGTAATGGGCAGAAAGATGGCTGAGTTCCGTTGGCTCTGCCAGCAGTTGCTCTCATGAATGTGAGCAAAGCCTCATCCTTCTCCGGGACTCCAGATAGATTTACTTGTTGGGTAAGAGTGTGAGGCTACATGGCATTGTTTGGCTGTGGCCTGTAACTGTTAGCCCAAACCAGTTATTGTGCCTCATTCTGTCATTTGTAAATTAGGGATAATACCATTGCTTATCTCTGTAGTTATTGTTGTCAGGAATAAATGAAATTATACCTGAAAAGCACTTAGCACAATGCGTGGCACATAGGAGATGCTTATGAAAGCTATTACCAGAAAAAGGCCGTCACTGAAACTGAGAGCCCTTGCCTGATGCAGCCCCCACCCCTGGCCCCAGGAAACTTTCCTGGGTCTCCAGGAAGGTGCTAAGGAAGGTGGATGTTCTGAGATGCTAAATTTTGGGGCATTTGAGCCGTGTTGAGCTCTCCAGGGGTCCTCTGGGCTGGCAAGGTGATTTTCTCCTTCTTGAGTCTGAGAAACCCTCATGCCTGCAGCAGACACAGATGTGTCCTTGGTGTGCACCCTGGGCCAGGGACTGACTGTGCTCGGGGGGGGGGGGATCATTTCCTTAGACAGTTCCCCACCCAGTGTGGTGGGCATGAACTCTGGGCCACACCCTTCTGAGGAGAGGGGTGAAGGAGGACAGGCATCTGCTGGATCTGAGTCTCAGGATATGAGTCATGTTCTGAGTAGAGGAGAGAGTGAGGACAGTCAGGGCAGGAGTAACACCACATGTACAGTAGAGAGACATTGGGTACGAAGCAGGCCCACAGGAGGGAGGGCCCACAGGAGGGAGGTTGGAGAAGTCAGCAGGGCCCTGCACACTGGCACAGGGTAGATTGTCCCATTAGCTAAGGAAGCTTAGGCTTCAGGTCCCCTCACTTGCATAGACCCCTTCCAAGGCTCTGCACTTCATATTATTTTTCTTAAAGAGGGCCCCCAAAATTGGAAAAAGCTTGAAGCCCCACAAAACCTTGGCTCTGCCGCTGATGCCTTGTAACTTGGATGAAACCACCTGCCTTGAGGAGAGTTGTGAGAAGGAAGTGAATTAATTCATGTAAAGCACCTGATGTTGTGCTTGAAATCAAAGCCCAAGACAGCAGGCAGGCAGTCTGTGGGAGTCAATTTTTTAAAAATATTATTATTTTGAAATAGTATTAGACAGATCAAGAAAAAAGTATAGGCTTCTAATCCAGAAAGACCTGATTCATATCCTTGCTCCCCTACCTCCTAGCTGTGTGGCTTTGGAGGAGTTAAGTAATCTCACTGATCCTCACCTTCCTCATTGGTGAAATGAAGGTGGTGATACCCAGCTCATGGGGTGCCATGAAGACCAAAGGAGCCAGTGCAGATAAAACACATGATGTTCAGCCTGGATTTTGAGCAAAACGGGGCCTACTTATATTTCTCTTCTGTAGAGATTGCTCTGGTTCTGGTGGACAGAACAGATGGAGCAGGGACAGATGTAGGTAGAAGTCTGGTCAGGAAGTGGTTTGGATGGGAAAGGGAGGGAGATGGGAGAGGGATTTATGAGTGAGGATGGATGAACCTGACTGCTAGAAGTCCCATGAGAGGCAAATGGTAAGGCCATCTCCAGATTTGGGGGTTGGGGACTGAAACAGGCATGAAGAAGACGAGATGTGCTTCCCTTAGGGCATGTTGCCTTCTGCAAATGGCCTCACTTCTGAAATGTTCTGAGGATAGATAGGTTTTGGGTGTGGAACTCAGTGAAGAGGTCTGGCTGGAAGCTTAGATAGACATGGAAGTGGCCAACGAAAAGAAAAATGGTAGTTACCTCAAGGAGAACTGTCAGTGGAGGTGAGGAATGTGCAACGTTTAAGAGTTGAGCCAAAGGAGAGAGACCCACCTAATCACCTGAGAAACTCATAAAAGGTCAAGGGGAGGCAGGAAGGTGAGTGGGAGTCCTGGAGGTGGGGGCACAAGCACTCACTGCCCAAGGGCTAGCCTGCCTGCTGCATAGGTCCTGGAGGGTGAGGACTCCTAATGCTATCTGGCTCATCAGATGGGTGTCACCGGGGGCCTCTGCCAGAACTGTGCCATGTGACAGTTATGGAGAGCCAGCTCTTGGAGGGGTAGGGGCAGTAGCTGGGGCAAGAGACCTAAGCATGGCTTAAGAGAGTGAATCTGAAGATACTGGTGAGAAAAGGGACAACTAGAGCAAGGGCCTGGGGGAGAGGGTAGCCCAGTGGGAAGGCAGGTGGGCCTTCTGAGGAGGAGGACACCTGTTGCTGGATGTGAGGGTGGCAGGACTAGGATGGTGAATTAAGGGGGGTTGATACTGAGGGGAAAGAAAGGACTGGACACTCAGGGCCCAACAGAGCTCAGGAGCCATCAGCTTGCGGTGTGTGGTGGCTCTCCTGCTGCCTGGTGGCTCTATAGGACAGGAGGGAGGGGCTGCAGCACTAAGGAGTGAGAGGTTCAGGCTCTGAATGCCATCTCTGTATAAAGCTGTTTGTCCAACTCCGCAGGCAGGAACTCTTAAAATTATTGATCGGAAGAAGCACATATTTAAACTTGCTCAGGGAGAATATGTTGCACCCGAGAAGATCGAAAACATCTACGTCCGGAGTGAGCCTGTGGCACAAACCTATGTCCATGGGGAC
This sequence comes from Macroglossus sobrinus, assembly GCA_004027375.1. Taxonomy (NCBI): domain Eukaryota; kingdom Metazoa; phylum Chordata; class Mammalia; order Chiroptera; family Pteropodidae; genus Macroglossus; species Macroglossus sobrinus. Next base: position 269,991 of record PVKZ01000498.1, read on the forward strand.
AGCTTAAAGGTGAGTGAGTCCCCTGTGCTTCAGTCCTCCCACAGTCACTGGGCCTGCTGAAAAATCTAGTGGTATCTCAGAATAATTTCATACTCATTTGGTATTTAATTAAAGTGGTAAAGAGTAATATCTAATCTGACATACTAGCTCATGAGAGAAAATTCCTTTTTAAAGGAGAAATCTTAATAGCTTATAGTAGTATAAATTGTAGTTAGGTAAATAAGTTGCTTGGAGCAATAGTAATAGACACGCCCACTACTTTTAACTTATGCTCTACCTACTTACAAGAGGAATTTTGGGGTAAGATGCTCAAGCAAGATTCAAGGTTCCTACTGTTTTGATTTTGAAACATACAGATGAACTTTACAGATAAATTGGAATAGTATTGCAAATAATGGCGCTGATGATAATATAGCTTAATATATGAAGCTAATACATTAGTGTACTTTAAGATTATTTGGAGAGGATTTTTATTCTGCTTTCAAAATTACTTAGATTCAAAGTCAGATCACTGTGAATATATTCTGTGCTATCATTAGCTTTATATAATGAACTATTATTAAATTATTTTTAAATAATGAACCATATTAATGAAATGGATGACCATATTGATGAAACAATTTTAAAATGGTCTAGAAATCTTGAGAAATATATGCTTTGGTTTATAGAGTTGTTTTGTTGGCATCCTGAAGATGTACTCATTTAAGATTAGCATGAGACATGCTATAGGCCTAACATAACTGATTCTTAATATCCTTAAGCTTGTACTTTATTAATTTTTAATGAAGTTAGAGAAATAGATCACCAAATAAACAGTCAAGGATGTGTGATATATTGGTATAAATGTTTCATAACAGGCATATACTTATTTTTAGAAAAGGGTGGAGTCTGAGAATACTGAGAGATTATTTTTAATGCTGGACCACAAATAACCACTTTAAAAGCTTCCATCACTAATATATCATATACCAACTGTGCTCTAATAAAGTTTTTATTTTTAAATAATAAAGTGCTTTCATGATTTAAAAAAGCCTTTGTCAATTTTGGTAATTGTCTTATCTTGGTGATTGGTATATCTTGTACTAATATCTTTAATTTTGTATCTGTATAAAAATTTTTATAAATTGTTTTAGAAAAAAAAGTGAAATAAATATGACAGAGTAAAAAAAGCTTTCATCATGACCATGTTTTTTTGCTGGGATTGCAGGCTTATTTGGTGGGCATTGTAGTGCCCGACCCTGAAGTCATGCCTTCTTGGGCCCAGAAGAGAGGAATTGAAGGAACGTATGCAGAGCTCTGCACAAATAAGGTCTGTACTGTGGGACTGTTACCTAAAAGGTTGCTAGACCTTTTATAATGAGGGGACAGAAAAATAGTAAACCAGTGAAATTTAGACACATAGGGAAGTTTCTAACTTTATAAATAGTGGGAATCCTAAAACACAAGTTCATCTGTTTTATTGTTGAAGGGAGTCACATTTCTTCTTAGAAAGTTTGATAAACTTTTGAACATCACATAAAGCTTGTCCAACTCTCTTATTTTGCAACTTGCAGGAGAGTCCAGAGAGGGTGGTGGCTTGCCCAAGGCCATACAATTGGTTAACAGTGGTGTCAGATGTGAGCTTAGGCCTTCTGACTCACTGGCCATGCTTTCTCCACATGTGAGGTGGATTTTGCATCTCCTGGGCTTAGAGAGATGGTAATGGAATTGAAGAAGCAGCAGTTCTTCCTGCTTACAGCATTAGTCACTCACACTTTCCTGAAACCTTCTCGTGGCACATGTAGGGTCCTGTGGAAGAGGACCTCTGTGCTTAGCAGTGGCCCTTCCACCTGGTATGTTTCTCAGCAGCAGCCATAGGCCCTAACATTCCCACTGGGCCCTGGGCTTTTCTAGGGTGACAGGGACCCTGGGATTCACCAGGCTGACCAGAATCAAGTAGTCCCTTTGCCTGTTTTTGGTTGCTCCTTTGGCCATGCCAGGCACTTACTTGCCAGATAAGAGGTGGTAATTGACACAAAGCCAGGGAGTATCAGTCCTAGTGGGGAGACAGGGAGCATGTTGGTGTGAAATGTGTATTTGGTCTTGTTAATTTTACCTATATGGTTTAATTCAGGAGTTGAAGAAAGCTATTTTGGAAGACATGGTGAAATTAGGGAAAGAAAGTGGGCTCCATTCTTTTGAACAGGTAACTACTACCTTTCCCATACTTATTACAGCCCTTCATGCAGTGATGAAAATTAAATTAACCCACAGTGACCCTGACCTAGATTCCCCACTGCACGCTGTGGCCTGCAGGCTGTCTATTCCAATGGACCCCTGAAGGCCTTTTCTGGACTGACTGTGTAACAGTGTGTGTCTTGAACTAAAATATTAGGTCATATGTCAAGTGAGACTGTCCTTATAATCACAAACGTTCATAAAACTGAAATATTACTCTAGCTGTCACTAGTAGATCATGTGTACCAGGTCTGTCTTTAAAGCTGCCTGCAACTCTCCAGACCAGAGTTCTGTCTTATTTTTATTTTTATGGGGACAGTCTTCTTGGCTGCAGCAGGCAAGCTTACTTGCCAGGACATGGGAAAAATTGTGGCCAGTGATCTGTCAGCCCAGCATGACCTCTCCAAAGAGGAAGAAACAAAGAATATATTAGGAGAGGACACAGCAGTTTTCTAAGACTTTTTGTCCTTGCAAGGCTGGGGTTCTTATTATAAAGAAGTTCATAAGCATACTTGGTCCTTCATATACCATTTATAAATCATCTTTAGTCCAAAATTCAAAAAGAAAAATTCAAGCATAAAAATATTAATATACTGATGTAAAAGTGTTTCTAGTTTGTAATTAATATAATTGTTTTTTCATAAAATTTAGTATTTCTAGTAGAGTCCCCAAATATAGTATTAGGGATCTGCAAGTTTTATGAGAATTTAAAATTTTTGTACGTTCATTTTGATAATAGCCTAAAAACATTTTTAAACCAGTTTTAAATATAAAATTCTCATGGCAATTATTTTGCAATTAAAACACATTGCCACAGATTAAGACTAATTTTTTAAAATTTCAAACTGAGGAAATCTAAACATAGTTTCAGGGACTGAGAGAATTGTTTTTCTTTTGAAATAGATCTTTACATTAACCTAGTTTGAGAAACACTGCCTTACTCTCATCTGACAGCATGTTTTAGGGCAAATAAGACCTGGGTGAATAAATCTTCATTTAAAAAAATTATAAAATCTGAAGCATTCAGGCAAGTTTTATATATCTTTCCGAATGAAAGGTCAGTTCTAGCATAATAATTCTTTCAATTTCTAAATTTGGTAGAACTGACTTCATTGCTCTTCCATGAAGGGGAGCTGTTTACCAGATCACATGATCCATGTAGATCAGAGGCCACAAATTGCTGGTCAGAGACCTGGCTGATCTGGGCCTAAGTGTTGATCTGAAGGGTTGGCTCACAAGAGCATGGGGGATGCAGGAGGCCTGGGGGCATGGCTGCTAAGACTGTTAGTTCCTGTGATTCCTAAGGCCTGCACACCCACTGCTGAGTGTGGGTTTTGTGGCCTGCCCCAGGGCTGTGGAGGATGGTAACATCTAGATTCCTCCTCCTCCTGGAAAAAAATACTAATTCTTAAGATAATGCTTAAGAGGGACCTTTGGCTATATTTCCATGTTAACTATTTGCTCATGTTAGAGCTTTCACTGAAAGGAGACTTGTTCTTGACTTTCCATACACCTCAAGCAGAATTACTGCTCTAATACTCTGCCTTTACCATGGTAACATCAAATACAGAGAAGTCATGTGGCATCCCAAAGGCCTGAGTTTTGTTGCCAAGACTATTTTGTTGGTCGGTGGCATCCTCCCCACCATAGCCGGCATGTGCCCTTAGCTGACCACAGAGGAGCAAGGGCCAGGCCTCACACCTGAGGACGGTCCAGTTGTGTTGCAAAGCTTAATGTTAATTGAGTTAATTCTCTATCCATTATCATCTTGTCCTTTTTCTTTTTCCTCAAAAATGAATGATCAGTTAAGGCTTAACACTAATTTTTTAACCGCCCTCCCCCATACACATGTATCCAAGCCTAGGCTTAAATCATTCAACAAAAGCTTTAAGAATTCAGACTTAATGGGCAAGGTTGATATGAATTAATCTTTGAATTAGGTAAAAAATTAATGTAATTTAATTTCTAGAAACAGACAATTCCTAAAATTAAGCCAGCCAGTATTAATTTATGGAGATCTTTGGAAGGTACATTTTAATACATAGATAGCAATAGCTATCAATAATTAAAATATGTAGGTACCTGGGAAGTATTTGAGCATATTCAACTATGATTTAACCATTTTCTTGATATTTTATGTGCCTTATTAGTTTGCAAAGGCAATACAAAGTGAACTTTGACACTTGATAGATTTTTCGAATTCTGAACGGGAAGCCCTCACTAAAAATATTTAATTGTATTTCCTGTCATTGAAATGAATACTTACCTAACCAATTTGCCTTTAAAATAAAAATGAATTAAGCATTTTCTTAATTTAAATGTTTTTTTTAAATCTTATTCTTCTGTCCTAAATTATTCACTCTGTGTTTATTATCTACAAGCAATATTATGTGTTAAGGTATTTCACTGAGTAATATAATTGAAAAACACAAAATACTATGTTTCTTAAAAATTATGAACAGGTCTGTGCTTTAATGATTTGACATAAATTGACACTTTTTAGGTATTTTATTCCAATACAATAGTTAAATATTTTATACAGTATTTCTAAATTTAACTTTCCTTTTTCTGAATCACTTTTAAATTTAACTTTTAACTTCTGAATCACTTTTTAGTGACAAGAGTATAGTTTCAGAAAGGAAGTTAACATTAAACATCTTTCCTCAACAAAAAACTCACTTATTTGATTATGATAAATTAGAAAATGAGTTTCATGTTGTGTTTAGTGTAAAGGGACATTAAAGATTCTTGTTCCTTTTTTTCCTTACATTTAACAGTTTGGTTTTAGTAGAAAATATAATGATATTTTTCTCTGCTCAGATAGAGACTATTTTGTAGAATCACATTGAACTGCATATTCCCCATCATCCTTTTAGGCTTGTTGCGGATAGCTGGTTTGACAGATATTCAAAATCTACCTGTTGATGCAGTCCTTTCTTCCTAAGACTATAATGTTTTCCTTTACATTCTAATCACCATCTAAATAGCATTCTGTAGCTCTCCCTCTGAAATCCATCTTTCCTGAACTGTATTGGTTTTAGCTTCTCTTGTCACTACTGGATTTTCAAAGGTGTTCACCTCAATCCCTGTACTGAACATGGACTCATGTCCCAGTTGCACAGTGTTCTCCACATGCTGTTAGGGACACAGAGGAGCTGAAACCCAGGCTGAAATCCAGAGCTGAAATCTAGGCAGTTGCATCTCTTTTTAACTTTATATTATTTATTTCATTTACAGAAGAAGGTGGTTAGATGGTTTGTATTTAATCAAAAGTCTTTTTTTTTAATTTTTATGAGTTTATTGAGCCAAACTGATGACATATGCCAGCAAACAAGATTCAAATACTTCCCCAAAAGTCTTTTTTCGTGATACTATTTTTATCAAAAGAGAACTTTTAAAAAAATTAAGGATGTTAGCACTGTTTTCAATTTTTCATTTTATGACAGTTACTATAAGTTACTAAATTAAATCACTGAATCTAGAATTGAGTTTGATTTAGATTGTGTTCGTGTTTTCTTCAGGCTACTGGTTTTTTGTCAAACAGTGATTTGTTTAAGTAGCAGAACTTAGTTGACAACTTCTGTGAAAGTCGAGCATGCACTCAACATAAGAGCAGTGCTGTTCTGGTGGCTTCCTCCTCTCTTCCACCTACTTCCAACCACTTCATTTCATCCCTCCCCCAGCGCACCGCCTCCCCCACCTCATCTTACCGCTACCTATCCATGCCCACCTCCATGCCACCCGCAGCAATAGTCATTATAGAACCCCTAGTTCCTAGCACACTGTAGTCTGAAAACATCTCCCTTGGGACCTGTTTCCAGTGAATTTTGGGTCCCCTAGGATGGTTTATGTTGATAAAAACAAATGAGGAAAAAAGTATATTCCAGAAATTACAAAAAACAGCATCTATATTCTTTATCAATTCCATGTTTTTTTGACTATAAACACTGTTTTTAAACAAAACACTTTTAACAAAAACCTTAACTAATTTGAAACATTTGGTAATACCTATTTATAGCCTAAATTTCCAGCTATTTATATTAGATATCCAAATAGAAATCCTTTTAATGTGTAAAATTGAGGCAGCTGCCTATAATGTGAGCTCTAGCTTTAGCCTACAGTCCCCACCACACATATGAATCCCTTAAAATTCTGTTCCTCTTATAACAAAAGTGAATCCTTCATTTGAACAAATTTCTAAGAGACTAAGTTAAATCTGATTTATGAATGCTGTGCTCATTTGAAAACTTTCCTATTTAAGTTACAAGCATGGTTTTAAAAAGTTAGAATTTGTTAGAACTTTCTTAGAAGACTTTTAGGAAGCTTTTGTGTTGAGTTTTAGGAAGTTGGAAATATAGCTGTTTTAGAGTTATTTGTATATTGAGTTTCTGATCTGAAAAATCAGTGAATCACATCTCAAAATACTCTCCTGCCAGGGCATCAGAGATTTTGAAAACAATCAGTGACGTGAGGATTTTTTTCCCCAAATTTTTATTGTGGTAAAATACACATAACATAAAATTTACCATCTTATCTATTTTTAAGTGTTCCATTTAAGGGATATTAGATATATTTGTAATGTACAACCATCACCACCATCCATCTCCACAACTCTTCATATTTTAAAACCGAAACTCTATACCCATGAAACAACTTCTTATTCCCCAATCCCCCAGGCCACTATTCTGTTTTCTGCCTCTATAAATTTCACCACTCCATCTACTTTATATAAATGGAATCATATAGTATTTGTTTTTTTGTGACTGGCTTATTTCACTTAGCATAATGTCCTCAAGGTTCATCCATGTTATAGTATTTGTCAGAATTTCCTTTCTTTTTAGAGTGAATGATATTTCATTGTATGTATATAACACATTTTGCTTATCCATTCATGATTCCACATGTTGGCTATTGTGAATAATGCTGCTATGAACATGACTACACAAATATCTGAGACCCTGCTTTCAATTCTTTTGGAGATATTTTCAGAAGTGTAATTGCCGGGTCATATGGTAATTCTATTTTTAAGTTTTTGAGGAACTGCCATATTGTTTTCCAAAGTGGCTGCGCCATTGTATAGTCCCACTGACAATGCACAAGTGTTCCAATTTCTCTATATCCTCACCAGCACTTTGTTATCTTCTGTTTTTTGGTTGAGAACCATCCTAATGGGTAGGAGGTGGTATACACATTGATCTTTGAGATAAGTCATTTTTCAGTTATGTCCATTGATTTTATTTATATTTCTCATGTGAGAGTAGCATCTGATACAGTGACCTCTCTCTCTTGTTTTCCCGGCTTTTGTAACTGATACCCCAGTTCCTTTCTACTTCTCAAGTCACCCCTTCTCTGTCTCAAGCCCAGGATGCAGCTCTGTCATACATACTAATACTAATATAACTAATGTCCAAAGACAACCTGAGTGTCTAAGAAGCGTTTTAAACCTAACATGAATACTTGATCTTCCCATCTTCAGAGGATCTCTCTGTTCTTTTTCCAGTTTTTCTCCTCAAGCAGAAACCTCAAGCCATTTTTATTATATCCCTTTACGACTTACCCAAACCAATTGTAAGTCCTATCCTTTCTACCCCCTAAATTTATTTCCATCTACACAGCCAACTTTACAGCTCAAATCACCATCAGTGTTGCCTCTTGGCTGGTCTTCCAACTTCTACTTTTATCTCACTTCAATCCATACATAACTAAGAGTGATCTTTCTAAAGAGCTATTGGCTCTTTCTCTCACTGCTTAAAAATTGTTTAAAGAATCATGTCTAAACTTCCTACTTTGGCATATTGATTCTTTATAATTTGGTTCTAGTCTGTCTCCCCCAGCCCCAACTCTTTCTTCTTTTTCATTTTTACTATGTGCTTTTCAGCTAACACTTGTAATGCCCCAAATGTGCTTTGGTACATGTTGCCTCTGCTTAGAGCATCCTCCTAGCTTCAGGCCATATAGCAGTCATGCCTCCTCCCTTGCCATCTTCATCTGGCTAAAGCCTTCTTGTCCTTCAGAGTTCATCTCAGACATCCCTTTTAATGAATCCTGCCCAAACTTGGGTTAGGTGCTGTATCAGAAATGCATCCAATTCTAACAGAAAACCCACAGTGTCTTAAATACATAGGGTGTGTTTTGTGTTTTTTCTTACATAGGAAATTCAAAGATAGGCAGCCCAGGGCAGGTACAGGTCCTCAAGACAGGGTCTGCCTGCCTTTCCACATTCCATTCTTAGTGTTCACAAGGTGGCTGGTATAGTTTTGAACATTGTTCATATTCAAGAAAAGGAAAAGAGAGAGTGGCTAGATATAGCTATCTCTGAATCTTTTATTAGTAAAGAAAAACTTCCCCTTTTCATTAGCCAAAAATATGTCCCATGACTACCCCCTAGCTGGAAGGGAGGCTGGGAAATGAGGGACCAGGAATGTCATGATTAACATAGATTGTTTTGGCCCCAAATCACGGTCCCCAAAATAGAATCCAAATTAGGGTTCTATTAGCATGGAATAAGTAGAAAATGGGTACTAGGAAAGCAACTGACTCTGCCTGCCAAAGGTGCCCCTCTCTGCACTTGTCCCTTTAGTAGCATTTCATACTGTAGCATCTCTCATTAGATGATAAGCTCTGTGTGGGTAGGGACCGTGTCTTATTCTTTTCTGTATCCCTAGTGCCTAACACAATACCTGGTGCACAGGAGTTGCTCAATAAATATCAATTACAGAAAATAACAAAATTAACATATATGTGTATTTAGCATGTATTTTGGATTAAGTTTTAAAAGTCTATATTACAGCAATTGATAACACTGTTTGCTATTTAATAATCTGGTACTATTACCTCAACAAAATCATTGAAGTTAGACTCTGTTGTCAGTCAGGATACAATTTCTTGGAGACAATTTCATTCCAGGATTCAGTTCAAGCCCAGGTTACAAAATTCTCATAGAACTGACAGTGACCTTTACAGCTGGAGCCCCATGTGGGAGGAGCCTACCCAGGCCAATAGATGGGTTCATCTGTCATTGGCCCTCCATTCAGCCTTGCAAAGAGACTTTGCATGGGGTGATTAGGAAGTGTGGAAATAGGCAGTGTGATCACTAAGTCTGATCCCTCCATGCTTCCTTCCAATAGAAGCAATAAAATTCCATGGCAAAACTCTTTTGTAAAGGTAGAGTCATCACGTCCCACCTAGACTTTATATTCCTCCTTTGAGCGGTACCATCATCCATGCAGCCTTCCATGCTGAAAACCTGGGAGTCCCTGAGGCCTCCTGCCTCCCTCTTCACCATGTTTTGCATGTTATCTCTGAATCATTCTTAGAACTGCTATTTGTTTCTGTTTCTGCCACTGCTCTAAGTGTAGAACCTTATTTTCTTTGCTGTGGATCAGCCAGGTCCTTCTGATTGGTTTCTCTGCTTTGAGACTTAATGTTATTAAAAGCCACTTTCACTTTTCTCTCAAGAGACCTTTCTAAAATGCGTATTCAGCCATGTCATTTCCCCGTATAAAAACCTTCAGTCCCTCCTTGTTGTCTTCAACATAAAGTTTGAGCTCTTTCATAAACTGCCCCATCCACCACTTCAGATTCATCTCTCATCCCCTTTACCTCCTATTTTATGTAATTACAAGAAACCACTTGGATTTCCCTTCTCACAGTCAGCCATTTCTCACTTCCATAGCTTTGTCTTTGGGTTGCCTCTGCCTGAAAAGCCCTTTTCGCCCACCTCTCTTCCTTTGCTGGCGAACTCTTACTCATTCTTTAACACTCACCTGGTTGAGGAAGCCTTCCCTGACTGCTCCTCCCGCTGCCCTGCAATAACTGAGTTCGGTGCCCTTCATCCCGTGCATATCCTATTGTCTAATAATTGCCCCATATGTCTGCTCTACTGGATGTGAATGTGCACTCCCTGAGGACAGGGGCACTCATGATTCCTCTTTGTGTCCTCAGTGCCTGGCACAGAGTAAGCAACCAATTCTTTTCTGTCGACTGGCTAAATGAAGTAGGAAGGAAAAAAGGTGGTTTTCAGACACATCAAATCGGCTGAAATGTTATTAACATAATTTTGACTTTTAAATAGTCATAGTGTTTTTGCTTAAACTTATTCTCATAAGCCTGTTTATTTTTATCATGTATACTATAAATGCTGTTATATTCCTGATAAAGATGTATTCTGCATTTGGTTTTTAGGTTAAAGCCATTCACATCCATTCTGACATGTTCTCAGTTCAAAACGGCTTGCTGACACCAACATTAAAGGCTAAGAGACCTGAACTGAGAGAGTACTTCAAAAAACAAATAGAAGAGCTTTACTCAGTCTCCATGTGAAGTTCAAGGGAAGTTCTTCTCAGTACAATGGACCATGTAGCAATATTATAGTTATTCTTGAAAGTAATGAGTCAGAATGATGCAGCCGAAAATGAATAAGCACGTGACCTTATGACTGAGCCTTTTCCTGCCTCAAGAGGTCTTTAACAATATTTTCTCTATCATCACTGAGTACACTTTATTTTTATTAAAATGATATTGTAGCAAGCTGCTAAAAATATTGCAAATGGCAATGTAAAAATCAAGACTTTTTTCAAGAACTGTGTACCACTAAAAGATATATATTCTCAATGTTCAGAGCACTCCTATTAAACATAAAGGAAAACATAATTGATATACTGTACTTAATTATTTGTGGAATAGTAACTAGATACAGCAAATATCTAAGCAATGTGGACTACCTCATTCAATAACTGATTGGCAAAATCATAATTAAATCACACTTAAAAACTAAAACTATGTGTACGGAATCATGGTAAAACAAAATGTGATAGCTCACATTGTATATACATAACTTCAGATTGCTTAAACATGATAATCCTTATTGATGTGAAAAAGTTTTCCTAATTTTTACTTTTCACAAAAAAGGCAAATTCAGATATTCTTAAAACAAATGTTATATTTATATAACGTGTTACAAAAAATCTTTCAATACATTTTCTCAATTAAAAGCTCCTTAAAATATTTAGTAAGTACCTAGAAAAAAATATAATATACAACTACTTCAAGAATAGTATGTGCATATTCATGGACTTCTTATCACATGGATTATAAAAGAGGTCTGCTGCCTCTACAATGAATGGACCTTTGGGGAAGACTTGGCAAAAGAAACCCAGAATTATTTCTCAGGGTGGGCAGCATTTAATGTAGCTATGTTCTTTGCTGGGTTCTGTCTTCCATTCTCAATATGTCCATTCTAGGCCTGGGAAACCCAAAATGGCTATGATTCTGAATAGTTTCATTTTTAGTAAGACTATCAAGGCACGATGTGGTGAGGAAAGGGTGTTATTTCCAAATAAAGTAAATTTTCAACAACATAATTTCGAAGAACCTCTTCAAAATACCTCAAGAAAACTTTTAAGTCCATCATAGATAAATATCTCCTTAGGGCATAATTCCATTCATAAAATCTTTAATAGCCTCTAAGCTCACCACAAAAACCTCCTCTGTTGCATTATGTATTTAGATGCTTCTTTTTCCTGAGTGTCAACACCTTTATATAATTAAAGCCTGCCATAGACAGCAATTAAGGTCCAAACTACAAACTGTCCATCTGTAGAAGGAACTTTCCCTAGGAAGGCGTTTAAATTCTTTAGAGACAAGACTCTGAAAGCAGAGATGGAGGCAGTGTTCACAGTCCAGAAGCTTCTTCCTCTTGGCGCAAATCCAAACTGTAAGTAAATGCTATCAGTTAAAAGCTGCATAATCATACAGGCCTACTGGATGAATCTGCATCAGTGATTAGACACTTTTATTTCAGTCTTGGCAAAAGTGGACCACAGCTTCATTGGATGTATTTATTTATTTGTAATATATTCCTTTGGCATCTTCTCTTTTCAGACCCATTAATTGTACTTACAAATTTGACTTTTGGTAAATGAGCTCATTCTACACACATTAATTTTTAAAGGCATTTCTGAATAAACAAATGGTAAAAAGTGTCCAAGGCCACATCTATATAACAATTTTTTATATTTAATATATACTTGACTAATTAAAAGGGAATTGAATAGTAATACTATTTTAAAAGCAAGTAGCTTCACATTTTGAAGAATATGAAGCTGTTTTCCATTGTCCTTCCACTCAACATAATTGTGTAGTTGACTTTGTTTCCAAAAGAGTTTTGACAATGTGCTATAAGCAATAATTTAAAACTTATTTTGATTCTATTTATACCTCATAGTAATTACGTATGATTGATTTTGGACAACTTAAGATTTCTTTTTCTTGCTTTGAAGATCTTCTGTTTCTACTAGCCTTCCTGATCTCTGTGAAATCATCACAGTTGGGCCAAAAAATAGGTAATTGCAGATGTGCTGAGGAAAGTAAACAGAGGGCCCTAAATATATTGCACATACATTTATCTATTTTCCTGTTTGACTCCACTGATTTTTTTTTTTAAATAAAGGAGAAACAAAACAATATGTTAATGCAAAAATCCTTCTTGCTTCAGATTTCCCAACTTTATTTTGGGGTAAAAAGTTTGTATTTATTTTTAACCAATATAGAAAAAGGCTATGTACTTAAGATGCTCACATAGATAGTAAACATCAGATCTGATGTAAGTCTAGAGGTATAATAAATCAATTTCTTAAGCATAAACATGTTCTTAAATATTTGGCCTTTTATCTGTTTCTCATTCAAATGTATTAGTAATTCTTACATTTTACAAACTAATCTCATATATATTATAAAATAGGATATGCACCATTTTTTTCCTTTTGCCATAAAAGACATCTTTTCATTGTACTGTAATTCCTCCCCAGGTGAGAGGAAAGTCTGACCAGGTGTGTTGTGTAGGCCTAGCGCCTCATTTTAGGATCCCCAAAACTGAAGAGTCCAGGGAATGAACGTACCACATCTCCCTTACATGAGCAAGTCAAACTTTCATTCTTAATTTGAGTAAAACTACAAGCATGAGAAAAAACAGAACTTCCTATTGCTATTTTTATAGTCAGGTAATGTTGAAGTCAGCACTTAATTGTATTACCCATCAAAAAACTGATAATCTTTTATTTTTCTTCAGTAAAGAAAATGAGTTACTCTTTATTTTCCAAATGTGTAAAGCACAAATGCGATATAGTTATTTAGAATACAAAATACTACAAAATAAATATAAAGAATGGAAAAATGTATTTTTTGCATGAAAACAGACTACAAACGTGCTTAATATCTCAGGACAAAAAGAATAAATAATCACATGTAAAATTGATAAACTGTATGTTGAGCTAAGTTGCTGTATTTATTTGCCTGTTTTTATTTTAAGGAAGCATATACATGAAAAGAAAAACCGATCCAGGTAGTCTGACTTTTCTCTCAAGTTTGCTGCATAGTCCTTTCTATGAATCTGCAATTAACTGCAGTGAAAATGGGATTAGCACTCAAGTGAGGACCAAGCCCCAAGTAAGAAACTCCAGTTAGAACACAGGAGTGGTTATCACACAGAGGCAATAGATAAATACTTGGAATACAAGCATTTCTAAACTTGGTTCCAAATTGAAAATGTTTTTGTGAGATGACAGTGGCTTTTAAACATTCGACTGGCTATTTTAATTTTCCTTGTTAAGTCACCGCGACAGTTGCATGGTGAGGGGTGGGAATGGATATTTTTTGAAGAATTGCTTATTCTTTCCATTTTAAAAAATGAGATTAATATATTCTTTTTTAAAAAGGCATAAAAGTAACTTAACTATAATTATATTTTAGTTGCTTTGTTATAATGGCATGCATATCAAATATAAAATGCATTTATGAAAACTTTTGTAAAAATAAAGATTTTTTTTTCTCAAAGTTGCTTATAATTACTATTTTATATATTTGTATATAATTAAATAATCCCCTGATGTTAGTATTTTTGATAATCATTGATCATAATACTTTTGGTAAACATGATATCAAGGTATGTCACCAATCTGCATATTCTTCATCCTCTGTAAGGGTCCCCAGACTTCAAAGACTTATGGTTCCCAAAAGGCTCTCCTTTGCTTTGCACACTTGCTACTTCCAAATGTGTCCTGGATTTAAATCATTTTTATATTTTTAAAAGAACAAAAACTATTCACATTTTCCATTGTGATATGCCCTTAAACCGTATTTTCATAATGTCTCTTGCCCACATACAAGTTAGCAGGTACATTTTCTTAAAATGGTATAATCTGCCATGGCTAAATTATGCAGAATCAACCTTCTCTATATATTTGCTATCCACTCCTATTTTCACAGCTTTTAGTGTAGTTGGCACCATTCTCATCTTTTGTCTGAAATATTATAGTGCTTCCTTAATCAATCTTCTTTTTCCACCCCAACTTCCTCAAATTTCACCATCCACGTTTTCAGTCAGGGTGACCTTTCTAAATTGAAAATCTGGTCATGCCACTTGCCTGCTTAATATTCCTTCAATGACTTCCCACAGTTTCCAGGATAAATTTCAGAGTCCCTGGCTCAGCACACAAGGCCCAGTACCTCTTCCTCTGCCCTTCCCCCATGGAGCCATGGCTCTAATCGTACCAACTACTTTTTGTAGTGCCCTAAAAGCATCATGTTTTCTGTGCCTCCCTGCAGCACATCCGGTTCTCTTTTCATAGAATGCTCTTTCCTTTAATAGCTGTAACTCCTACCATTCATCTCTTCAACTCAGTTCAATTATCCTTTTCTCTGAGAAGCTTCTGACATGGTCAACTGGTTGATCATCCCTCGGCCCCACTCACACTCAGATTGAGTTACTCGAGGTTGTAACCCTGTCGTAGAAGGTCTTGCCCATAATGGATGCTCAGTAAAAGGCTATTGAATGAAAATCCCCTTCAGCTTTTTTCATGTGTTGCACAGCATTAAGACTGCAATACCCGAAGGTACATTTTATTTATCACTGCAATTTATTCTGTTCTTGTCAACTAAGCAAAAGATAAACTGGTTTTCAGTTAGACCCTAAAGCCTGTGGATGGCACCACAAGTTGCTCGGTGGGTCACTCCATAAGGAAACATTATTCAGAAAGTTCTCCTCTGGACTCCAGGGAATCCTAAACCCACAAACTGGCTGTTTTCCAAAAAACTTTCTTCAGAAATCTCTTCATATTTTGGAATTTGATCTTCATGACTGTTCCAAACCTAATCTAACCCATCATTTAACTGAAAGGAAACATTGAAAGCAGGATTCTGAGTCTAGATTTGGGAGCAATACAAAAGGGAAATGGAAGAAGTTGATTTAACACTTATGACTGAATGCTTACACTGGCATTTGTGTATTTAGGGATGCAATGAGGGGACATAGATATATGACCGAGTTGAGATGTCTCTGCCCTACCTCACCCTTTTGTAGGGGACACATTTCCTTCTCCTTTCATAGGCTGTCTCTAGGTAAAGCTTTCTTTAAACAGACCAAATCTGTCCATAATCCCTTGCCCTCCCTTGCTACCAAGGACTTCAAGTTCCTATCCCAACTCCCCCATCCCCTTCCCAGTCATGCGCTAGGAGGAATGTGAGCCTTACAAGCACACTAGCCATGCAGGAGGCCAGTGCCACTTATGCCAACCACCTGTCAAAATGAGCCTCCCTACGCTATAGTTTCTTCAGTTGCAAAATGAGGGGGCGTCTAGATTAAGGAATCTTTTTGCTCAAGAAATCATAACAAAAGTGATTTCCAGTTTTGAAATGCTATGCATTAACTCTTATAAATCTTTACTTGATGGTACTTCAGTGAACGTGATTCAGTACAGTCAGAGTTCTAGGAATAAGGCCACTAAAAGGGCAGATCAGCTTTTGCTTTAAGCTGTTTTCCTTTTTCAATGTTTCTTCTATTTCTAGGCCTAGGGCTACCAGGACCCAGACCTCCCAAAGATCGTTTAAGAACTCCAAAAATTTTTTTTGCATTAGTCCTGAAAGGGAGGGAGGGGAGCCTAGAGACCTGGTTTGTAAACTAGAGACTGTCAGCATATCATAAATGTGACTAAAGAAAGAATGTTGAAATATGCTCATTGCTTTATATTGCAACAAAACTGTGAGATCCATTGCTGAAGGACCATTTCTAATTCACCTCTAGTACAAAGACCTACCATAATGCCTAATAGAGTATGGTGCCAAGTAAGTATTGATTCAGTGACTCTAAGCACTATATCTAATCAGGTAAGAATGACTACCCTTTGTTCTTCATGAAGTTAAATTTTAATGATTCACATATATTAAATCAATTGTTGTAAATGACTTTTTACAAGGAGATTTTAAATAAAATTTAGAGTGATCTTACAAAAATATTGTGGCTATGTCACCAGGCTATCATCCAAAAGACCCTAATGTTTTTCAATACCTGAACTGTCACCAGATATGCTTGCTTGCGGGAACTGAAAAGGACTGACTACCACAAAGACCAAAGTACTGAGTGCAAAGACCAAGATGGCATGTGGCATCACGTGCAAAAAAAGACCCTGCACAAAAGGGCTGAGTAGAAGAATAACTACACATGCCTGAAAGAATTTAATCAGTCCAAGCCGAAGCCTGTAAATACAGAAGGCTCCTCCTAGTTGAGGAGTAGTTGCCCTTAGAGCAGCGAGTGACACTTCTTCCTTCGTTGATGAAAGAATAAAATTTCTGCTCTGCTTAACCGAACTCAGTCTTGTTCTACTGATGCAAATGGGCCTTAGATTGGATCCCTGACGCAGGAAAGTCGGCAAACAGCTATATGTTTATAATTACACACATAATATTGGAGTATCACAGAAAAGTCTTTGAGTTTTTAAAATTTCATCTCTACAAATGACATTTTTAATATTACGAAATGTCATTTTATAAAATAAGATGGTTATTATATGCACGAAATGCTTAGGAGGGGAAGCCAGGTGGTTAAACCTGGTTGTATGAAGAGGGAGGCCATTCTTATGTGCCTCCAACTGAACAGAGCAAAAGAGCTGAGCCCCAGGGCACTAGGAAGGTTTCACCTGTGGAATTCTCCACCTGGACACAAGGTTGCCCAGATATCCAGGAGGTAGTTCCTGGGCAGGGACCAATGGCTTCTACTTGTCATTGAGAGGAAATTTCTGGAACCAAGATTTTCAATGCTTGGTTAGACTCTTAGGTACTATTGTCGCCCAATTGACTAAAGTTGATTGCTCAAGAGAACACTCTCTGTTGCTTTAATATGCTTAAAAGCACGTTCTCCTCTGACCCTTCTGCACTGAGACAGGCTGACCCCTAGCTAGATTCTCTATGTTCAGAGATCTAAAACTCCAACACCAATGCCTTACTTCCGTGTTGGTAAGGAAAGTAGGTGAGGCATCAGTAGCACATGTTGGACCTATCAGACTAATGAGAAAAAAGCAACGGAGCAAACTCCTAGAGGAGGACAAAGGCTTTTTTCAGTGAGATTCCCTTCAGTGTGAGGCGAGGGGCCTAGGAGCCACACTGGGCCACCGTCAAGTACCTGGGCTCTAGCCTCTAGGAGGGTGGAGCTGCTGCCATCTTACTCCCTATTCCCAGAAGCCTCCACGCGGCTTGGCCGAGATAAAAAGGCAGGCGTCTCTAGTTTAGCGCCGGGTTTGTCCTGCCAGCCTTGGGCTTTTCCTTTTTGTACTCCTTTCAGGCTGTTCTGAAAGCCACCCGTTGACCCTGACTCCCTCCAGCAGTAGCTCGATTCCTCAGGAAGGGGACGAGACAGGCAGTGGCGGGCCAAGAGGCCCCCTCGATGCGTGGGGGGTGGGTGGCAATGTGGCCACGACGGGTCTATACGCGCAAGAAGAGAGCCCATCCAAGGCTTAACCTGACCCCAACGCTGCACATAGCCCCTTCCGCGACGGTGGAGGTCCCCCCAGGTACAAGCCGAAGGCTCGCTGCCCACTGTAAGCCCTGCCAGAGAGGCGTGGGGGCAGGGCCCAGGGTGGGCGAACATGGAGGCCAGGGTGGCTGGGCCTCGGCCTCAGGGACTCCTGAGGCCAGAAGGCCGGCCTCCAGGGATTTTGCCCTGAAACGTGCCGCTTTCCTTCAGGCTGGAAAGGAAATGGTAAAGTGCTTGGTTTGCAGAAGATCACGGAGAAAGCGGAGCAGAGTGGCCTGGGAGGTAGCAGCTCTGGGCTGCCGAGGTGCGTAGCCACTAGTAATAGCCTCCAGGACTTCTGGCCTCCTCAAAACTTCAACCATAATTTTCTGCTAATAACCTCATATTCTCAGAGTTGACAAATAAACAAACAAAAATAGGTAGAATACTCTGATTTCTCTCTACTCAGAACATGGACCCAGAAATTTGACTTAAAAATGTTATATTATATAAATATGTATATAAAAGAAAATCTTGCCAAGTTGCCTAAAAGCAGGTGAGATAAAACCTCCAGGAAAACGGTCATAGCATCAATTGGGTATTGGTACAATTCACCTACTTTGGTCCTTACCTTTTTCTGATGATGTCCCCAGAGTCTTTCAAAAGATTCTGGAGACTGTAAACGGTGAACAGAAATGTGTAAAGCCAAGTCTAGACAGTGCAAAGTAATTGTGTTGTTTGTTTGGTAGATCTCAGTTACAATTTACAGAAGAAAAAAGCCTGCAAGAAAATAATACTAGTGAAGAGACCCAGGATGAGAAGATTGCTCCATTGAATGTATGTATATTTCCCCTATGATCCTTGGATATACTTAATGTACAGACCAGCAATACCTAATGTACCTCCAGATAAAAATATATATGGTTTTTGTTCTATAGAGACTAAATAGTTTTCTAATGTTTTATAAACTGATACTATGTCTTTAGGCAGGGCCTTGAATTTCTGATTCTAGTAGATACATAGCCATGTATTTTCACTTTTTCCTTGACAAAAATTTGAAAAATGTCTGTCATTGGCTAATTTTCTGCATGACAGATATAAAACATTTCTTATCTTTCTAATTTTCTTATGTTTGGTAGCATTTAACTATTTTAAAGCCATTTTCATGTTTTCCCATTTGACTTTCCATTAACTAGAAACAGAAGATTCATTATCATTAGAATATTATATAACTTCTTGATCTGTATTTCATATGGATTCTTACAATATTTTAAAGATGTATAGCAGTAGTTGGAGAAACTCAAGTTTTAAAAATTGTGACTCATCTGACATTAACATTAAATTTGATAGTTATGTTTCAATTTACATATTCCTCTGTAACATGTTTTTTGGGGGTGGGCAGTTTCAACAAAAAGCATTTTTTTATAAGGGTTTTTACCCCAGATTATAACAGTGGTGTTTCTTGTAGATGATTCAGACTATGCAAAAACAAACAGTTTAAGTGGTTTCTTCTAATTTTTGTATATCTTTCCATTCTTTTTTTCTGTGCCTTTTTTATTTTACAAATTATTGTATATTCCTTTAACATTAAATAGTCTTCAAAAATATGACTTTTAGTGTCCGCATAGTGCTTTGCCTTATAGGTAGATATACTATAATTTGTATAACCATTTTCCTGTGGTTGGAGGATTGAGATTGTTTCCAAGGTTTTGCTGCTATAGATATTATTGGACATCCTACTGCAGAAGTTTTTTTTGTGTATCTCAAACTGTTTTCCTAAGACAAATACTTTGCAGTAGGTAAAAGGTTGGATCATGTTTAAAGGTTTTGATTCATGTTGGCAAATTGGCATCATCTTACTTAAAACTTAAAAAATGTCCACACTATTATATTTTAATATTTATTTTTAGATTTAATGTTAAATATTAGATTACATCCATGATCAATAAGCTGAATCTGTTATACAAATGAAATTAATATACAAAGTTGACATTAGTTTTTCATTTTTCAAAATAACCAAATCAATGCAATATAATATAATATAAAATATTTAATTTTATAATTTGTGTTATATCTTTAATTCTTATTTCACATAGGAATCAGTGACTGATGACCTCCAAATTGGCCGTAGTTCATCAGAAAATGAACTAGTATCAGGTGAGACTGTCAAATATGAACTCTCCTAGTATTCTTTCTTACAAATATAAGCATCCATTTGTATCTCTTCCATCTCTCCATCTCAGTGGAAGGGGTGTCTTCTAGTCCAAAGTGAACCCTTTAACCTGTGCTCTGGCCCTCATCCTCAAAACTTTTAAACACATACCAGTAAATTACAGTTTTGATAAGTGCTATGAAAGAGAGATTGACATTAGTGTAACTGAGTTTGAGTTGGAGAGGTTAGGGAAGGCTTCCATGAGGGAATGGCAATTTAACTGAAATCTGAAGAAGAGTAGAAATTAACTATATAAAGAGATTTGAGTAAAGAGCAATCCAGGCTGAGGAAACAGCATGTTCAAAGATGCTAACGTGGGACTGAGCATTATGTGTTTAGTGAACTGAAAGAAAGCCAGTGTGTGTGTAAGTGAAGAAAAGAAGAAATGTGATAATAAGGCAAAGTTGGACAGACAGAGAGGCCTTGCATAGCCTTGCAGTCCATGTCTCAGCTACTGGTGTTTATCTTTGAAGCAGCAGGAGGCCACTGAAGTCTTTTAAATAGAAAATGATATGATTACTTTAGCTACAGTATGGAAAGAAGCAGAAATGGATACAGATAGACCAGTTAGGCTATAGTAGTAGTTTAGGGGAGAAATGATGGCACTTTGTAATAAGGAGTAACATTGGAAATGGAAAGAAGTGGACATATCTGATGGCTAGTTTAGGGAGTGAAATTGGCAGAACTTTCCAAGTGAAGAGTGAAGGAGTTGGAAATATCAAAGATGACATCTGTTACTGGTTTGCATAACTGGATATATAAGGAGGTGTCATTCATGTGAAAAAATTTTGAGAGAAAGATCATAAATTTCATTATTAATATATTAAGTTATGGATGCCTTTAAGATGACTAAGTAGCAATGTCAAATAGGTAATTGGATATGGAGGGCTGCTGATAGAAATTTGTGAGCCACCTACATATTGGTGTAATTGAGTTATTTTTTAAAACAATTAAGGATGCCATCAGCATGCCAGAAATACTGAGGAATTCTTAAAAGCAGATGAGATCAGATTAATGAATATATCAAGAGCAGAGAAAAACCACTGCAGAGGTAAGAGTAGTTCTACAGATGAGTAAAATGCTTGGTCAATAAATGCAACAACAACAACAAACTATAACGGAAGCAACCTTAAAGGAAGTGTCAAGGTGATGAATGAAGTACTACATTGTGGCACTACATGACCTGGCCTCCTTTCCACATTCCCTTTTCACGTTGAAAACACTGGCAGCTACCAGTACCTGTTGCCAGGATAGAACCCTGGGAACTACTCCCAAGCAAAGTGAACTTAGGAGTTGGCTCCTAAGGGTCTGGGAAGTAACTCCAAATTTCTGCAAGGATAGCAGAGAGAGAAAAAAGTAAAAGAGGTAAATTATGCTTATGCTTGTTAACCCCAGGATAAAGATATGGTATGGCTCTCTGATGTGGGAATTCTGATACAGGAGACTTCCAGTATGGACACTAGCCAGACAATTAGGGCAGTGCCCCCATGTAACCTATAATACACAGAAAATAGAGGGGACTATGCCCATCTAGAACATAAGTTCCCAGAATGTCTCATCGTTCTTCTAAAATCTCCAGAGTTAGGCTGCAGAGTTTATACTTACTGCCATATGGAGACTCTCAAATAGAAATATGACCAGACAACAAGGAATAGCCAAACTTTTGAGAAAACCAGTGCCATGGAAGAGAGGCAACAATGCAACAAACGAAAGGACTAACACTGAGAAAATGGCAGAAAACTTTAAATATCTCTTTAGAGACAATAGGCCATTGTATTTATAATATAACAGCCTACTATAAAAAAATTATAGTTCTTAGTAACTAAAAATACAAATTTAAAAACTCAGTAAATTCAGCTGAAAATCAAATTAGCAAACCATAAGATAGGATAGAGGACTATTTCCTTGAATATAGTGCAGATGAACATGAGAGGTGCTCAACAAATGCCTTTTTCTTCTTTCTCTCCTTTTTTTTTTTTTTTGATCTGGTTAACTCCTACTTTTTCTGCCAAAATAAATTCAGGTGTCATCTCTTTGGGAAGCCTCTCTTTACTTCTATTCTCTCTTTCTAGATGAGTTGTCCCATCCTGGTAGTTCTGTGGCACTGTTTATACTTCTATCATAGGATTCAGAATAGCAGTGTAATTGTTTTTGTTCCTCTTGGCTATAAAGCTGTTGAGAATGAGCACTACTTTTTATCTTCCTATCCCATACTTGGGGCATAATGTAGTTTCAGATGCTTATTAAGTGAGTTTTGTACTCTATTTAGAGAAAATAAATCATACTGATTATTTAACAATAATCAGTATTTTCATTTAAATATATGATAAATGTTCTTTGTTACTAGATTTATCAAGTCAATGTGTGAAAGATATAAGGAAATTGAAAATAGATTAACTCTAATTTACAAAATGGTTGTATTTTGGCCTAGCAGACAAAGAAAATGGGGAGAGGGTACCTAGAGTGAGAACAAACAGAAGCAAACTGACTTAGGCAGTAGGTTCAGGAATTAGAGGTATCACATATTTCTGGAGAAGTGAGTATAGTGTTGAAAATAGGACAATTTTCGGTAATCTTAGAAGGAGCAGTTAGATGCTTTGATCCTCTTCCCCAACACTATGTAGCTAGGCAACCACTCTTTTTCCCACCCTAGCACTCCAGAGACATTGAAATAGATTCTAGACTCAAGGATGTTTTATTGAAAACTAAAAGTGGGAGTGAGGGGAAGAGAGATAGGAATTAGTAAAGTCTGTATACTTACTGTTGAATCTGCTATTTGTTCTACTAAGGAAGATACACCCAAACTTGGAGACTGGTGGGGTTTTTTTTTTTAAACTTCTCTGCTCAGGAGAAGACCCATATTCTGGTAGTGATGACCTGGTTTCTGTATAAATACCCATCAGTAAAACTTACTACTTCCTAAACTCCACTCATGAATCCAGAGTTTCCAACTGCTGTTTTAGCACCTCATTCTTGAACATTCAAGAATTACCAGGCATTTAAAGAAAACATTTAAAATAGAATATGACAAATACAAAGACACTTGAAAGACACAGACAATGCAAAGAAAAGAAAACTTTTAAAAGCCATATTTTTTTTATCATCAGGTTGATGAAAAATGTCTATGAAACAGATGCAGTCTACTTTAAAAAGAAGCATTCAGAGAACAAAAATAATTCTTAAAAATAAAAATATTAAATCAGAAATATAATCTATGAAAAATTAGATGATGAATTTAAGGAAATATTCTAAAAGTTGAACAAATATTAAAGAGAAGATGAAAGATAAAAATAGCATTTGTGAAACAACTCTAAGTATACTGAAAACAACTAAACTATACACTTTAAAAGGCTGAGATTTATGGAATATGAATTTTATTTCAATAAAGCTATTATTTAAAAATAAAAATAATTAGATGAGTCCAGGCATTCTAACATCTTGAAAAATAGTAGTTTCATAATTGTAAATGGAAAGGAAATTATTAAACACATAAAACTATATATCTTTCTAGAATTAAAAAGTCATGAGTGTACATTCTGAAAGAGCCCACCAACTGCCTATTACAATGATTGAAGAAAGCCACACCAAGGCACAGCATTTTGTAATTTAAAAATCCCCAAGACAAAACCTCAGTCTTCTAGAGAAGTAATTGTTTATTGCAAGTAAGCAATCAAGAATATGAAAGGCATTAAACTTCTCAAGAGCAACTCCAGAAGCTAGAACATGGTAGAAAAATGCATTTAAAATTCTGAAAAGAACTGATTTTTCAGAGACAAGATAGAGCCCCACCCAAAATTCGGTTTGGAATTCTACATTGATGATGCCATTCACATACCAAGAGGGAATGGAAAGGTTTATTACTCATGGAATGAGGCTTTCTGGAGAAGAGGGTGTATCCAAGCAGGACTATAAATGGCTTGAGAGAATGAGGAAAGGAGACTGGGTTGGGTTTTTATGTGGTTAGAGGATGGAACTGGGATGAATTTTCCTGGGCATGTTTTTAACTCTCCACCATTATTAAAAGATGGAGCACCAGGGCTTTCTTACCATCTTGCCCAGATGGGGAAGGAGTACAGTAAGGTTTAATCTGTCAAACATCAAAAAATGGAATTAGTCTTTTTAATATATTAGTCTAGACTTCCGTACGCAGCCAAACAATCACTCAGGTGTGAAGATAGTATAAAAGGAATTTTTAGACAGGTCTTTCATGCATCTTTTCTCAGGAAATGAAGATACTCCAACAAAACCAGAGTAAATCAATAAAGAAGAAATCATGGTATCCAGGAATCAAAGACTCTAATAAAGGAAAAATGTGAAAGAATTTATTAGGTTAATGATAAAGGGAAATCTTAAGAAGACACCTGTGCAGCATGTCTAGAGGACAACCAGTCTAAATTTGAGCAAATATATTGAGATCTCTAATTGCAATACTTTTTTTTAAAAAAAAAAAAGAAAGGAAAAAATAAGGAAGGAAAGAGAAGAGGCAAAAGAGAGAGGGAGGGAGGAAGAAAGAAAAAGAACAAGGAACTGATAATCTGTTTTTTAAGTACTGAGAGAAAATTTATACTTTTGCAAGAAAGGAGATGAAATAATGATAGGTACTTAGAAAACTAATTTAAAATTAGATGATCGACTCCAAGAAAAAACAAAAACTTGTAGCAAAAAGGTGATTAATATAGCTCATAGTACATGGCTCAGCTGTAAATACATTTGTAGTCATAATAATAGAATTATTGCATAATTTAATTAAAAAATATAAAGGTAGATAGTAAAAGAAAGTTAATAGATTAAGTTAAAAGTAGTTGTCTCTAGGGGGTAGGGAATTATGGAGCAGTATGAGACAGATTGTAGTTTTTGTTAGAAACATTGTATAACTGAGTTTTTAAAACTGTATGGTATAATTTAACATAAATATAATTTTAAATGCATTTATATTTATAACTTGTGACACCATGAACAACCTTCCACCGTTAATAGCCATGCCACATTTATTTATTTTCTCTACCCAACAACTCAGAAGATGAGTCTGAGGCTTTCCTAAATTCTGAGTCTGGGTTAAGTTCTGAGGTTTGGTGGAGGGGATGGCTCTCCTGTGAGTGGTATTTACGGAATTTTGAGAGATGGAAGGCAAGAAGAGATGTATCAACATGGGCATGGAAAAGGATGAAGATAGAGTGAGAAGAGTAAAAAGTAGCAAGTACAGGGATAGGGCACTCTAGGGCAGCTGGAGTAGGGGAAACAAGTACTCAGGGGGATAAACTACTTCTGACATCTGGTGAAGAAGGGTGGTAAATTGGGTCAATCAATCTCAGTGTTGCAGTGGTAGCAGGAGGAAGTGCCCAGGTGGGAAAAAGTTGTCAGCTTTAACAAGGGCATTGGAGTAGGAGAGAAAGGTGTGATGAGTTCAAAGTAAGAAAGACAGTTCTCTCAGGTAGATAGCAGATGAGTAGAGTTAGGAATAAGTCAGCTCCAGAGCAGGAAATAATAGGTTTTTAGAGCAGTGCTCTCCTTAATCCTTTAATTCCCACTCCTCCAGTTTCTATTAGTCTTGACCTCTTTTTGTCAAATTGGAAGTGTTTAATAAATGCTAACTAACTATAGTAGAGCATATTTTCCCTTTTCTTACTAAATCTCCTGATTCTTTTAGTACTAAGTTCTATCTCTATAATTTATTGGAAAATTCTTCATTCTAGTTCATTCTCACAGGGATGACTTTAAGGTCTCTGAGTCTGGTAGGTTCTCTGTTCAGATATTTTGCCCATTTTCTTATTGAGATATTTGTCTTCTTAATACTGAGTTTCAGAGTTCTTTATATTTTGGATTCCAGTCTATTTGCAAACATTTTTTCTTAGTCTGTAGCTTGTCTTTTTCATCTTAACAATCTCTTTTGAAGAGAAGTTTTTAAATTTAATGAAGTTCAGTTTATCATTGCTGTCGTTTTATGATTCATCTTTTCAATGTTATAACTCACTCTGTCATGAATATTTTCTCTTTTTTGTAGGAAGTTTTGCATCTTGAAGATTTACATCTAGGTCTATGATCCATGTAGAACTAAATTTTTTATATGATGGAAAGTATGATTGCAAGTGTTTTGTTTTTGCTTTTGCATATGGCTATCCAATTGTTCAGCATAATTTTTTAAAAAGAATATCCTTTCTCTACAGAATTGCCTTTGCGCCTTGGTAAAAATCAGTTGTTCATATATTTGTGAATTTACTTTTTTACTCTAGTCAGTACTTTTGCTCTATCTTTGTTTAGGCTCATTGTTTCTTAAATGGAATAACTAGAATCACTTTTCTCAGCTAGTTAGCTTACAATCAGAGGGTTACTTACATATAAAACTTGGATTTTTAAAAATTAACAGAAATTTTATTTTTCAGTTATAATTGTTTCAGATGTACAACATAGTGATTAAGTATCTATATAACTTGCAAAGTGATCACCCCAATAAATCTTGTGCCCCTCTGATACCATACATGGTTATTACAATAGTATTTGCTATATTCTTTATGCTATACTTTCTATCTCCATGACTATTTTGTAACTACCAGTTTGTATTTCTTAATCCCTTCTCCCTTTTTCATTGATCCCACTAACCCCCGCTTTCATCTGGTAACCCTCAAAGTGTTCTCTGTATTTATGAGTTTGTTTCTGTTTGTTTTGTCCTTTAGATTCTACATATATGTGCAATCATATGGCATTTTCTTTTTCTATCTGACTTATTCCATCAGCACACTACCCTCTAGCTCCATCATGATCTTTTTCCATCCCATTACTTTTAGTCTGTATGTCTTTTAATCTGAAATAAGTCTCTTGTTAGCAGCATATGTAAGGGTCTTGTTTTCTTATCCATTTGGCCATCCCATCTTTTGATTGGAGCATTTAATTCTTTTTCATTTGAAGTACTCTATAATAGATATGTAGTTGTTGCCATTCTTTATTTAGACTTTTGATACATATTTTTTTCTTCTTCTTGAAGAAGTCCCTCCAGCATTTCCTATAATACTGACTTGGTGGTGATGAACTCCTTCAGCTGCTTCTTGTCTGAGAAGTTTTTTTATCTGTACTTCAATTCTAAATGATAACTTTGCTGGGTATAGTAATCTTTGTTGTAGGTCTTGGGTTTTCATCACTTTGAATATTTTATGCCAAGCTCTGTTGGCCTGTAAAGTTTCTGTTGAGAAATCGGCTGACGGTCTTATGGGTGCTCCCTTATATGTAACTAATTGCTTTTCTTTTGCTGCTTTTGGTATTTTAATTATGACGTGTCTTAGTGTAGGTGTCTTTGAGTTTATCTTGTTTAGAACTCTCTGAACTTCCTGGGTTTATCTATTTCTCTCATTAGATTAAGGAAGTTTTTCATTATTTCTTCAGATAGGTTTTAAATTCCTTGCTCTAGAGAGAGCTCTTCTCCTTCTTGTACCCCTCAGATATGAATGTTGTTATACTTCATGTTGTTCTAGAGGCTTCTTAAACTATCTTTATTTTTTTTGGATTCTTTTTTATTGTTGTTGTTCTGATTGGGTGTCCTCTGCTACTCCATCATCTATGTCACTAATTCAATTCTCAGTTTCATCCACTCTGTCGATTCCTTTGAATGTACTCTTCTCTCAGATATTGTATTCTTCATTTCTGACTGGTTTCCTATTACGTTTTCCATCTCTATTTTCATGTTTTTAAAATCTCTTTGATAAAGTTCTCACTGAGTTCATCTAGTCTTCCCCTAAGTTCCTTGAGCATCTTTATAATCAGTGTTTTGAACTATATCTGGTATATTGTTTGTCTACATTTTGATGAATTCTTTTTCTGGAACTTTTTTCTGTTCTTTCATGTGGGACATGCTTCCTTGTCACCCCACTTTGGCTGCCTCCCTGTATCTGTTTCGATGTGTTAGGTAGGTTTGCTTAGTCTCCTGGTCTTAGTATAGTGGCTTTCTGTGGGAGGTGTACTGTAGAGCCCCTTGACACAGACCTGGGAGAGGTTCAACTGCAGGCCAAGTTCAGCCACAACCTGGACACCTCTGGGGCCACCTGTTAAGAGTCACCAGGCAATTCGCATATGACTGATCCCATGCTGGGCTTATAAGTGCCTCATGGGGCCAAGTCAGAAACGAAGGCTGGCTGTCACTAGTGCAGGGTCTAGGGCTGCTCAACAAGAGGTACAGGACACTGAGGCCAGATGCTGCTTCTTTGTGTTTTATGAGCCTTTGAGAGATTTTATGAAAGTTCTCAGGAGGAGCCAAGATAGCCTGTTTATAAGGAATAAATCATGGAAGTAGCTTTAGTGGGCCCACACATTGGAAGAAGCAGAGTCTCAGAGAATCCCTTGGGTAGAGAGACCTGTGTTATCTAGGTTGATGGCACCTATGTCTGCAGGATGGGAGTGGGGAGGGCTCAACAAAGGAACAGTGGTTTCTGCCTCTGTCCGGGAGCAAGGCTCCAGCCCTTTCCCTGATACCCAACAACTCAGTGTCTCCCCATATGTCCCCAATACCCCTTAAGCAGCTGCCCCAGTGCTGGGGCTCAGAGTGAGCGAGTCCATTAGCAAGTTAGGCCAGGTGTTAGCCCTTTAAGAGGAAGCTCTCCACTTACCACAGCCTTCTGTCTCACTCAGCTGCAACCTTCTCTGGTTTTTACAGCCTGAGGTTGTGGGGACTTCTCTTCCTGGCACTGGAACCCTCTGCTGGGGAGCCCAGTATGCAGCCAGGACCCCTTGCTCCTTTGGTGGGAGGAGCTCTGCAGACAACATAACCCTCCTGATTCCTGTTCATCACACACAGTTGTGAGACTGGGCCATTTTGCCACTCTGCCTCTCCTACCTTTTTGAGGAGAAGTTATTTGAGGTGTCCTACTTTTAGGGATTCTTTTCAGCCAAACCTGTGGCGACTCCATGCATTGGTTGCTGTGTAGTTATAACTTTGGTGTGATTGCTAGAGGAGACATGTACAGCCTCTACTTTCAACACCATCTTGAATTAAGTCTCAAAAGCTTGGATTTTTGAGTCAAAAATCACAACAGAGCCAAAGCAGGGGAGGAATTAGTTATAAAACTATGAAAAACAATATAAAAGAATTATCATGTATTTTCTGTATATTAAAAACAGAATTATTGTCTAAGATTGAAGTTAAAATGGTTTACAAATAGTATGCCTTTTCAGTTGTATGTGAAAATAATATTACATTTTTAGCATACTATTATACATACATTTCTACAAATTTGAATTCTTAGGATTTTGAGTTTGTTTACTATTAAAACATTTTACCCTTTTTGTTTATTATATAGGACTAAGTTTGCAACATGATATTTCCAGTTCTATTCTGAGCTATTCAGTCACAGACTCTTATACAGAATGCAGAAGTTTTGAGGAGAATTTAAGTAGCTTCTCATCACCTGAACTCTTCAGAGGATCAGATTATTTCGGTGAGAAAATAATTTCAGTCTTAAATTGCTCCACTCTATAAATCGTTCCTTTGTCTACAAATCCTGTAATGAATAATTTTTTTTTTTAGAAGATGTGCTTGTCTTCCTCACCAGAACCTCCTTTTCACTCTTTGGCTTTGGAGTTGGCCATGTAACTTGCTTTGGCACTAGGATATCAGTAAATAAAATATATGTAAACCTTTGAAATATGCTTACATGGTTGAACTTGTCCTCTTATACTTTTGCCATCATGAGAAGAATATATCTTAATTAGGAAATATCTCATTCTGAGGATGACCTGAGAATGAGAGGCACAGAGCAGAATAGCCTCAGGCAAACTGCAGAGCACAAAGAGCTGCCCCAGTTGATTATCAGACCTGTAATATGAAGCAGAGCTGTGTGAGCCAACCAGAAGACATAGGAATAAGAAATAAATACATTCACTTTATGCCACTGAGATTTTGAGGTTATTTATTACACAGAAAAAAACCCAACTTTTTTGAGTATTATATCAAACACAGAAGAAGGGTAATTAAATTAAATGTATATTCTAAATTATGAGATGTGATCACCCAATACCTGCCTGTTCCCACCCCAGCCCTATAGCCTGTTTCTCTGCTCAGTTTCCAGAAGACTTGCACCCAGACTTGAAATTTCTAGTCAGTAGAATAGAAGACACTTTCCTGAAGAATCTGAGCAACCCTAAAGAAAAAAATCTAAAGATACTGACCTCAGTAGTTCTTCAGTGAAACTGACAAGAACACGCAAATTTTAAAAAGAATAAAACAGAAATCAAGTAAACCAACTATGTGACAAGCCACAAGCAGGCCACTGAAATTCCAGAAAAGAGAGCCAAGGATCACCAGACTTCTGAGGAAACCCTCTAACATGAAACAGATCAAAACAAAGCAAAATATGAGAATGACATCAGAAAGATATTGGAATAGGAAGCCCTGTACCCTCCTTCCCTCATGGACACACCAATTCAATAGTAATATATATACTACTTCCATTTGTGAGAAATCTAGAAACAAGTTGAGGAGCTTCTGAACCCCAGGCAAGAATGAAATCAGTTACATCAAAGCCAGGAGGAAAATTCAAGATACCTCTCACTATAAACACTACCCTCAGCATAGTGCCTTATAGTTGGCAGCAAATTCCCAGCTCCCAGCTTCTCCCTGGAGAAGGAAGGGAAGGACTGAGCTATATGTCAAATATTTTGGGAGCTACCCAAAAGATTACATACTGTCTTGCCTGTTCCAGAATGCTGATGAGATCTTATATACTCTAGAAGCCTGATGAGTACTGAGAACAAAGATAGCAGTTCAGTCTAGCATGCAAGTATTCATTAGATCTCAGCTTCTCTCTGAGAAGGGGAAGAGTTGGACTGTGTGTTGAACATTTTGGGGGGCTGCCCAAGGAAATAGCTTTCATATCACTTGTCTCAGAGCACTGATGGGACCTGGTATACTCTAGATAACCTGGTGGCTACTAAGA
Source organism: Macroglossus sobrinus (assembly GCA_004027375.1). Classification (NCBI taxonomy): domain Eukaryota; kingdom Metazoa; phylum Chordata; class Mammalia; order Chiroptera; family Pteropodidae; genus Macroglossus; species Macroglossus sobrinus. The sequence goes on from PVKZ01000498.1 coordinate 301,117, forward strand.
ATAAGAATAGTGGTTTGAACTAGGAAGAAGGTTTAAAAGGATACCAGAATTTCTGGTTGGGCTGTTTGATGGGAGTGTTCTGTTTGAGAGCAGTCCATGAAGACTGTGAGAGGTGGTTGTTTTTTCTAATATGCAGATACCAACACAAAGAATCAAAGCCAAAGAAGAAACAAGGAAACATAGTCAAAAAAAAAAAAAAAAAGATAAAGCTCTAGAAACTGACCATGGAAATATATAAATTATCTAGCAGAGAATTCAAAGTAATCATCATTAAGATTACCAGTGAGATCAGGAAAACAGTGCTTGAAAGAAGTGAGAATTTCAAGACTGGAGTAGAAAATTTTAAAAAGAAACAAATCTTAGAGCTAAGGAATGCTATAACTGAACTGAAAAAAAAAATAAAGGAGTTCAACATTGGACTAGATCAAGCAGAAGATAGAACTGGCAAACTCATAGACTGGTCATTTGAAATTATCCAGTCAAAAGAACCTCAAATAAGAAGAACCCAAGAAATCTACACTGGGATACATAATGAAATTGTCAAATGTCAAGCAGAGAATTTGGGAAGCATCAATAGAAAAGTGACTTAATGTGTACAAGGGAACCCCCATTAAACTGTCAATGGATTTCTCAGCAGAAACCTTGCAGGCCAGAAAGAGTGGAATGATATAGCCAAGGTGCAGAAAGCAAAAACCTGTTAACCAAGAATACTATAATCAGCAAAACTATCCTTAAAAAATGAAGAAGAGATAAGGACCTTCCTAAACAAACAAAAGCTGAAGGGGTTAATCACTACTAGATATGACTGACAAGAAATGTTAAAGGGAGTTCTTTAAGATGAAGCAGAAGACTCTAAACAGCAACATAAAAGCATATTCAAAGCATAAAACTCCCTGGTAAGTATGTAAATAAATACAGAATACTTAAAACTGTAATTGTGGTATATAAATCACTTTTAACTGTAGCATAAAATTTTAAAAAGTGTTAAAAATAACTACAACTATGAAAATGTTAACGAGTACATAATATAAAAGATGTAAATTATAACATCAATAATAAAGCGTGTATGTGGAGAGAAGTGAAAATAGAGTTTTTGTGGATGATTGAAGTTGTTATTAGCTTAAAAATAGACCATTGCAAGCACAAGGTGTATACCTATAGAAGATAAAAGAAAAATAGAAATTAATCAAAACATCAATATAAAAAATCAATAAAACATGAAGATGTCAAGAAAGGAAAAGGGGGGGCAAAAGGACTACAAAAATGATTACAGAAAACAAGTAACAAAATGGTACTAGTAAATCCTTTCCTATAATAATTACTTTAAATGTAAGTGGATTAACCTCCAATCAAAAGACAGCAGCTGAATGAATTAAAAAAAAAAAACAAGATCAAACTATATGCTGTCTGCAGAATACTCACTTTAGGTTTAAGGACACACATATGCTGAAAGTGAAGGGAGAGAAAAAGACTTTCCATGCAAATGGTGACCAAAAGATAGCAGGAATGGCTAAACTTAGGTAAAATTGACAGTAAGTCCAAAACTGTCACAAAGATAAAGACGTTGTATAGTGATAGAAAGGTCAATTCATCAGGAACATATAGCAATTATAAATATGCACCTAACATCAGAGTATTTAACATATAAAGCAATCACTGACATAACTTACAGCAGAAATAGGTAGCAGTAAAATAAAGGAGATTTCAGTACCCCCGCTTTCAATAATAGATAAATATCTAGACAGTAAATTAACATTTCTTGATTTCAAAATATATTGCAAATTTTATTTTACAGTAATTATAATAGTATGGTGTTGGCATAAAGACAGACACATAGATAAGTAAATCCATGTTTATGTGGTTACCTGATCCTTGAAAAGGATGGCAAGAATACACAACAGGGAAATAATAGTCTCTTCAACAAATGATGTTGGGAAACTGGTTATCAACATACAAAAAAATGAAATTGGATGCTTACCTTACACCATACACAGAAATCAATTGAAAAAATTTAAACATAAGACCAGAAACTGTAAAAATCCTGGGAAAAAAAAAACACAATAGCCAAGTGCAGAGACATCCTAAGTATCCATCAATAGATCAATGGATAAAGAAAATATGATGTAGACATATAATGGAATATTATTCAACCTTAAAAAAAGTAGGAGATCCTGCCATATATGACAACATGGATGAGCCTTGAAGACATTATGTTAAGTGAAATAAGCCAGTCATGGAAAGACAAATATGTGATTCCACTTATATGAGATTTCTAAAATAGTCAAACATAGAAGTAGAGAATAGAATGTTGGTTGTCAGGGCCAAGGTAGAGCAGGAAATGGGGAGTTGTTATTCAATAGGTATGAAGTTTCAGCTATGCAAAACGAATAAGTTCTAAAGATATGCTGTACAATATCGTACCCATAGTTAACAAATTGTATTGTACACCTAAAAATTTAAAAGGATAGGTCTCATGTTAAATGTTCCTACCACAATAAAATAATTTTTTTTAAAAAAAAAGAAACCAGGCAGAAACAGAAGAAGTAAATATTGAAAAAAAGTCTTCATTGACATAAGAAAATACATGCTGCATCCATTAAATAGGAATAAGATGTTATAAAAAAAGGACTGTTCAGAGAACAAATACCGTAGCAGAATGGAAAACTCTGTAGAAGAGTTATAAGGCCGAGGAGATTTCCCAGAAAAAAAAAAGGAAAAAAATCAAAGAGAAAAAATTGCAATTTGGAGAAGAAAGATTAGTTAGAGAAGCAGTACGTGAAATCAATATCAAATAATAGGAGTTTGAGAAAAAGATAATGAAATAAACAGGGAAGAAAATTATCAAATATATAATTCAAGAACATTTTCTAGAGCTAAAGGATATGATTTCTGGGTTAAAAAGGACCACAGTATGCCTAGCACAATAGATGAAAAACACCAAGATAGAGTATTATGAAACTTCAGAAAAATCAGTGAATGGAATAAATAGAATGAATTCATACAATTTGACGTAGCTTGGGATTAAATAGATTTAAAAAATACAGAGAAAACCAAACAAAGGGCTTTTCTGACTCTAGGAAAAACAAAAGGTGGTCATGGTATACCACACGAATGAATAGCATTTTTATAGCGGTTCACCATCATAAGGTCTACATTGAATGTTGATCTAACTAAATATGTGATATAATAGTATGAGGGCAATGGGAAGTGTGGGAAAGATGGGAGCAAGGGGATATAAGAGAATAGCTTCATTTTTCCTTAGTGGAAAGTCAATGGAAAGTTTAAAACTGACATCAAGTGATAGCAATATGTTATTTAGTGATATGATAGTTAATGGGACACAGGTATGAGTTATACATAAAATATGAGAGGCGGCTCCCATGTGTGCTGTCTGACCCTTAGATTAATAATCTTCATGAGGCAAAAATCTGTGAAAGAAAATGGATTAGAGCACCAGTATAAGTCAAAGATTATTTACTATCCTGATGCCATCAAAGTTTGTCTTTTTTCTCTCTCTTACCCAAAACCTTCAATTTTCATAACTGCTTATGGGCTGGGGACCTAAGTTTGAAGGGATAAAGGTAACCTACCACTTGTGTGCTGTTCAAAGTTTTGTGCCATTTCTCACTGCATTTTTAGATTGGGAGCGTCCCAAGTTGGAGGAACACATGCAGTGCAAGAATTCCACTCTTCTGGATACCAGTAAAGCAGTAGCAATAGAGAAGGCACCACAGTTTTCAGATCTGTCTTCAATTTTAGGTGAGTTTTCACATTTTTTTTTCTCATATCACAGGGAACCCCGCCACTCCATTACTTGATTAAGATAGTGTCTGCTGGTTTTCTCTACTGTAAAGTTACTAGTTTCTCTTTGTAGGTAATAAATATCTAGAAAAAGACTTTGAAATTCTCTAAATCCTGTCTCTCCTCAAACTTTCGTTCACTGGTATTACCAGTTGTCAGAGGAACTTGACAACAGTTACTGCTGTGGTATTTATCTAATGGTGATTTTTTTACTTCATTCTTTCCTGTTATTATTTATTAATTGGAATTCTACTGTAAAAGAACTGTCCCTTTTCTGCCATTTATTCAGTTATTTATATCAGTATAGACTTATATATATTTATTGTTTAAAATCCAATACTTTTATTATTTATTTACTTATTAATTCTAGTACACGCATAAAGAAGTGTTAGAATTGGTAACTCAGATCTCTGTGAGAAATACACTTACTAAATAGGTTAAAACATTTATGTATATTTCTTTTTGTCTTTAGCATTACAGCATCCAATCAAAATACTATTTTCCAAAGTTACATAAGTTAGTTCTTTTCTTCCTCTCCCTGTTCAGTGCAGTTGTTATTCACTTTTTTTAAATTTAATACAGGCATGCCTTGTTTTATTGCACTTCACTTTATTGTACTTCACATGTTGATGTTGGTTAATAAAATTATATAGATTTCAAGTGTACAGTTCAATAATACATCATATGTATGTTGCATTGTGTTATTCATTTAATATAGTTAGATTTATTTGTTAGTGTTGGATTTAATTTTTGGTTCCCCCTATCCCGTTTTGTTTATTTATTTGGAAAAAGGGAGCTATATGAAAGTATGTGAAACATTACTATGGTTCTAAGAGTCATAGCTATACAAAAAATATTCTCATTAAAGTATTGCTTCCTCCTTCTTCCTTTCTGGATGGCATTATTTCTAACAGTGTTTGAAGGCCTTGTCTTTTGTGTTACGTTTATTTGGCAACTTCTTTACTGATATAAGTGCCCCAAAGAAATAGTTTGTCTCTTTAGCAAGTATTTCAATTAGGTTCTTTGTCCACTGCAAATGAAAAAAAAAATCTGCCTCAAACTATATTAGTTTTAAAAGGGCATTTATTACCACATGTACTTGAAAAATTTAGCAGTAAATCATAGGCACATACAACTTGATCCAAGGTTTCAAATGATATCAGTAGGACCCAATTCCTTTCCATCTCTCAGCTCCAGATCCCTTTGTGTCAGTTATACTCTCAGCCAAGATCTCTTTTTGTAGCAACCCTTTTTAGTTCCAGGCTTATATGCTCACAGCCTCACAGCCAATGGACTAAGTGCTTCTTTTTCCCAATGATTTGAATGAAAGTCCTTGGTCTTACACATTGGCTTACGTTAATTCATATGCCTATCCCTGAACAGTAATTTTGGCCAGGAAAATAAAGGGCTCTTACTGCATGAGTCACAGGCCATGTCGGACCATCGGGAGAAAAGGCAGGAAACTTATCAGCAAAAGCAGAATAGATGCTGGTTGATAAGTAACCACCACAGTCCTTTATGTTTCGGGAACCTCCCTTTCAAAATGGTTTGCAAGGATTGGAAGGCATCATTCACTTCACTTTCACTTCACTTGGGATTTTTAATTCTAACTTAATGTAAGCAAAATTCTGCAGCTGCTGAGGGTTATAACTCAGGAGACTACATCATAGTCCTTTAGTTCCAAGTAATAGCCTAATGTAACTAAGCAGTAACATGTTGACTGGTAGGCATTCTCTTGACTAATAAATCTAATGTGTATCTATATATTTAGTTCTAGACTAAGAACCATGAGACCTGAGTTTAAGTCCCAGGTACACAGCTATCAGCCTTACAACTTGATTAGTTATATTTTTCTTATATGTAAAATGGGGATAGTAAAATGGTGTTTTCTTCACAGGGTTGTTGTAAGAATTATGTAAGATAATAGATATAAAAGGACTTCAAAAATTATAAAGAACTATCCAAACACAAGGTGATAGATTCCTGCATATCATGAAATTTTGCAATAATTTTATTTTTGTATTTTAAAAATATTTTTACTAATTAAAGTGGCAGACATACATAAACGATATAAAATAATAAAAATTAAAAAATAATCTGTACTTATCACCATGTATTTTAGAGGAAATATTTATTTTTACTTAGAGTAATTTTAGACTCTGGTCTGTGTTTGAATTATATTTCTGATTGGTTGGTATTTTTCCTTTCCTAGGTACCTCTTCAGAAGACTATGAAAAATGCCATAGAAAAATGTAAGAACTAGTATTTTAAAACTTGTGCTTTTCAAAACCCTGTGTTCTAGAAATTATATAGAAGGTGTGATTGTTAGCCCCAAATTCAGGTATTCGTTTATTCAATATTTGTTGAGGATTCACTATGTGTCCGAACTGTTCTAATTGCTGGAGATACATAGTAGTAAGTGAAATTGATTAAAAGCAAAATCTCTGTCTTCCTTGAATTCACAATCTAGTTGGAAGATATGGATAATAAACAAATAAGCAAGTAAATTTACACTGTTCTATATGGTGATGAATTCTATAGAGAAAAATAAAGCAAGATAGGGGGCTAAAGAGTATTGGGATGGAAGTTTGCTATTTTAAGTAGTGTGGTCAGAGAAGCCGTTGTTGAAAAGGTAGAATTGGAGCAGAGGCCTAGAGAAGACAGATACATTGTGTGAGTCTCTGGGGGAAAAGAGCATTCCACATAGAGGGCATGGATGGATCAAGACCCTGAGGCAAGAAGGTCTAGGCTCCTCCAGTGTGGTGAGGGAAGAGGAGGGAAGTAGGGGATGAGGGAAGAAGCAGGAGACCAGATCATATAAGGATATTATAGATAAGTATAAGTGAATTGGAGAGCCTTTGAAAATTTTAGAAGGATGCTATGATATGACTTATCTCTTAAAAGAAACACCATGACTGCTATGTTGAGAATAAATTATAAAGAAACAAGGAATTAGGGAGATTATAGTTGGGAGACTGTTGCCTAATCTGCACAAGAGATATGGTAAGATGTGATAAGAGTAGAGGTAGTGAGAGGTCAGACTTCGCATATATTTTGAAAGCAGAGCTAACAGTATCTGTTGATGAACTCAATATTAGATTATGAAAGTACTCAAGTCTGAATCCACAGCTTTGTCTTGAGCATCTGGAAGGGTGGAGTTGCCATTTATTAAGATAAGGAAGACTGAGGAGAAACATATTACTGGGGAAAGATTGAGTTTGGTTTGGGGTATGTAGATGGAAGGGTAAGGCATATGTGAGAGAGATAGTATGTAAATTCAAGGACATGATCACAGGCTGGATCAAGAATGGCCTTAAAGGTTAGGATTTTTATTTTATTCTGAATGTGATGGGAACCTCTGAAAGATTTTCAGTAGTTCTATAAAATATAATGATATTTCTTAACACATTAAAAGATTGAAGGAACTTATAAAAAAAGGACCAGAAAAACCCCAAGGAAATATAATTTTTTTCTGTACTTTTTTTAAAATTACAGTTGTCATTCAATATTACTTTTTTTAGTTTCGTATATAGTTTCAGGTATAAAGCATAGTGGTTAGACATTTATATAATTTATGAAGTGATCCTCCTAACTAGTCTAGTAACCACCCAGCTCTATACATAGCCATTATGATAATACTGACTATATTCCCTGTGCTGTACTTTACATCCACCTGACTATTTTGTAATTACCCTTTTTTTACCCAGCCTTCAAACTACCCTCTCATCTGGCAACCCTTATTTTTCTGTATATATCAGTCTGTTTCTGTTCTATTTATTCATTTATTTTGTTCTTTAGATTCCACATATAAGTGAAATCGTATGATATTTGTCTTTGTCTAAATTATTTCATTTCATATAATACCCTCGAGGTCTATCTATGTTGTCGCAAATGGTAAGATTTCATTCTTTGATTGATTGATTTATTTGTTTGTTTGTTTTAATTAAGTTTATTGGGGTAACATTGATTAATACAATTATATAATTTTCAGGTGTATATTATAATTTGACATCTGTATATTCTATTGTGTATTTACCACCCAAAATTCACTTTCCTTCAGCTACTATATAGTTGATCCTCTTTATCCACTTCGCACTCCTATCCCTCCTATATTTGACCCCTTTTACCCTATCTACCTCCCTTCTCCTCCCCTACCCCTTACCCTCTGGTAACCACTAGTCTATAATCCACGCCTATGAGTCTCTGTCCTGTTCATTTGTTGCTTTTAGGTTTATATCCCACGTATAAGTGATATCATGTGATTTTCAAGTTTTTCTGTCTGGCTTATTTCACTTAGCATGATTATCTTGAGGTTCATCCATGTTGTTGTAAATGGCAGTGTTTCATCTCTCTTTATGGCTGAGAAATATTCCATTGTATATATGTACCACAGCTTTTTTAGCCAATCATTTATCATAGGACACTTTGGTCGCTTCCATGTCCTGGTTACTGTGATTAATGCTGCTATGAACATCAGTTTGCAAATATCTTTTGGGATATGGGTTTTCAAGTCTTTGAGGTAAATACCCAGTAGAGGGATTGCTGGATCATATAGTAGATCAATTCTTAGTGTTTTGAGGAACCTCCATACTGCTTTCCATAGTGGTTGTACCAATTTGCAGTCCCACCAGCAGTGTATGAAGGTTCCTTTTTCTCTGCATTCTCTCCAACATTTGTTATTGTCTTGTTGATAACTACTATTTTAACAGGTGTAAGATGGTATTTCATTGTGGTTTTAATTAGCATTTCCCTAATAGATAGTGATGTTGAGCATATTTTCATATATTTGTTGGCCATGTGTATGTCCTCTGGGGAGATGTATCTGTTTAGGTCCTCTGCCTATTTTTTGATTGGACTGTTTGTGTTTTTGTTGTTACTGAGTCATATGAGTTCTTCGTATATTTGGATATTTTGGGTATTAGGCCCTTATCAGAGAGGCATTGCTTGCAAATATATTTTCCCGTTTGGATGGTTGTCTCTTTACCTTGTTGATGGTTTCTTTTGCTGAGCAGAAGCTTTTTAGTTTACTGTAGTTCCATTCATTTATTTTTGCTTTTACTTTCCTAGTCTTTGAGGTCAAACTCATAAAATCCTCTTTAAGTCCAAGGTCCTTAAGTTTAGTTCTTATGTTTTCTTCTATGCATTTTATTGTTTCATGTCTTATATTTAGATCAGAGATATGATTGGTATTATTTCCACCTCTTGTATTTGTTGAGGCTATCTTGGTGTCCAAGTATATGGTCGATTCTTGAGAAAGTCCTATGTACACTAGAGAAGAATGTATAAGCAGTTTAGGAGGGGATGAAAGGCTCTGTAAATGTCAATTATGTCCAGTTGGACTAATGTGTCATTTAAGGATGTGATTTCCTTATTGATTTTCTGTTTGGATGATCTGTCCATATCCAACAATGGGATATTTAGGTCCCCTACTACAATAGTGTTTTGGTCTGTTTCTCTCTTTGGTTCTGTTAGTAATTGCTTTACGTATTTCAGGGCTCCCTGATTGGGAACATAGATATAAGTGTTATATCTTCTTGGTTCATGATTCTCTTTATAATTATGAAGTATCTCTCAGTATATTTCTTTACCTTTTTTTATTTTGAAGTCTATGTCATCTGATATTAGTACCATTACTCTCACTTTTCTCTGATTGCCATTTGCTTGAAATATCATTTTCCACCCTTTCACACTGAGTCTACATTTGTCTTTGGAGCTGAGATGTGTCTCTTGGAGGCAGCATATGGTTGGGTTTTGTTTTTTGACCCATTCTGCAACTCCGTGCCTTTTTATTGGTGAGTTCAGGCCAATTACATTTAGGGTGATTATTGAAATATGAGGTCTTCTTATAGCCATTTTATCTTTTGCTTTCTGATAGCTCAGTGTTTCCATTGCTTAGCTTTGTTTTGGTTGGTTTTTGTGGGTGTTCTCTCTGGTCCTTCTTGTTTTATGTTATATCCTTCAGTTCTGAATCTTTGGTGTGCGATTACCATTATGAATGTATAAAGGAGCGTTATATATAAAGTTATCCATTTTCTGTGTGTGCCTTATCTCCATTCCCCTTTGCAAATTTGGATCTTTGAATCCTCCCCCTTTCAGTTATTGTTATCTCAATTTGTTCCTATATATTCTGAACATTCATTGTTATCTTGCTATAGCAATTCTCTTCTTATTATTTAAGCATATAATGCCCTGTTCTTAGTAAGGGGTGCACTCCCCTGCTTCTATTTGCCTGATCGTCACTTTACTCCTAATTATTATTATTATTTTTTGTCAATTTGTTTTAGGTGAGCTGATCCCTTTCAGTATTTCCTGTAGTGCAGGCCTCGTAATGGAGAATTCCCTCAATTTTTTTTTTATGTATGGAAAGGTTTTAATTTCTCCTTCATATCTAAAGGAGAGCTTAACTGGATACATTATTTTAGGCTGGTAGTTCCTTTCACTTAATAGTTTAAATATTTGATTCCACTCCTTTCTGGCTTGTAAGGCTTGTGGTGAGAAGCCCGATGATAATCTAATGGGTTTTCCTTTATAAGTTACTGTTTTCTTCTCCCTGGCTGCCCTGAGAATTCTGTCTTTGTCATTGATTTTTGGTAATTTTAATACAGTGTGTATTGGAAGGCCTTTTGGGGTTGAGATAATGGGGTGTTCTGTTGACTTCTTGAATTCTAAGCTCCAGTTCATTCATTAATTTGGAAAATTCTCGTCAACTATTTGCCTGAAAATACTTTCTAGTCCCTGCTCCTTTTCCTCACCTCCAGTAATGCCCATTATTCTTACGTTTCCTCTCCAGATGGTATCAGCTAGTTTTTGTATTTCTCTTTCATTATTTTTCATTCTTCGGTTTCTCTCTTCTTCCTTCTGATTTATTACTAGATTTCTGTCTTTGATATCACTGATTCTTTTCCTCCATTTGGTCGACTCTATTTCCCAAACTTGCTGTTTCATTTTTCAGCTCTTGCAGTGTGTTTTTTAAATCTCCCTAAGTTCTATTTGGTTCTTTTTGAGGGTTTCAGTCTCCTTACCCTGCTCATCTAGTTGTTTTTTTCCATTCCTGAAATTGTTGATATGATTCGTTTTGGAACTCACTGAGTTTTTTTAGAATTACCATCCTGAATTCTGTCATTTAAGTTGCATATTTTTATGTCTGTAAGCTCATTTTCTGGAGATTTTTCTCTTTCTTTCTGAGATGCCTCATCACCTTGCTTGTTCATGGTGTTTAATGGACTATTTCTCTGCCTGGGCATTAATGGAAATGTGTTCTGCTTTTTTTCCAGAAAGAAGATTTATTATGTAAAGGTCTCTCTTTAGCCTGCTGCAAAGTAGGCGCTTTGCTTTTGGTTTCCAGTAGGTGGCGCCTAAGTCTCTTGGATCCCTGCTTTATATGAAGACTTAGTAATGCCTTTATACAATGCCTTTATTTTCTTGTAGATATTTAATTACACTTCCTACCCTCAGTTTCAGTTCCTGACATTGTTAGCAACAATTTTGGTAGCATTTGCCAGATTCCCTGGGACTCTGTGGTGATCAGACTTGGAGTGTATGGAGGAGGGGCCCTCTGGGTTGGGGACTGTGGCTCAGGCTTGGTTTTGCAACCATGGCCTGTAAAAATCAACTGTTGTTTCTCTGCCATCTACTTCTCTGCTTTCTGCCCTGATGACTGGACCCTGCCACTGGCTACATGGAACTCACAAACTCTCCCAGGCAGGGCTGTTCAGGGAAGTCACCGCCTCTTCACTCCTCCCCCTCCCGCTACAGAGAGCTCCTGCTGCTGCAAGAGGCAGCTTCTTTATTTCTTCCAGTCCACCACCTGACATCCAGGGTTCTGACCTGTGGTAGCTGTTATGCACAGATCCCATGCTCGGATGTTCAGGTGTGCAGTTTGGGTTTTTTATTGAGTTTTAGGTGTTCAGCTTATTGTTGTTTCAAGGGGAGAAACGGGGGGACATCCCTCACTCTGCCATGTTTTCTTTCAATTCAATTTCATGGCCAAGTAATATTCCATTGTATATATGTACCACCTCTTCTTTATCTAATCATCTATTGATGGGCACTTAGGTTCTTTCATATCTTGGCTATTTTAAATAATGCTTCAGTGAACATAGGAGTGCATATATTTTTTCAAATTACTGTTTTGAATTTCTTCAGTTAAATACCCAGAAGAGGAATCACTGGGTCATATGTTTTTAATTTTTTCGGAGAACCTCTATATTGTTTTCATAGTGCTGCACCAATTTGCAATCCCACAAACAGTGTATAAGGGTTATCTTTCCTCCACATGCTTGCCAACACTTGATGTTTGTAGATTCATTGAGAATAGCCATTCTGACAGATACAAGGTGATATCTCCTTGTGGCTTTAATTTGAATTTCTCTGATGATTGGTGATGTTGAGCATCTTTTCATATATCTACTGGCTATCTGTTTGTCCTCTTTGGAGAAGTGTCTATTCGGGTCCTCTATTTTTTAATTGGATTATTTGTTTCTTTGGAGTTGAGTTGTATGAATTCTTTATAAATTTTGGTTATTAACCTCTCATCATATGTCATTGGTGAATATCTTCTCCCATTCAGTAAGTTGTCTTTTCATTTTGTTGATTATTTTTTTTGCTGTGCAAAAACTTTCTAGTTTGATGTGGTCACTTTTGTTAATTTATTTTTTCATTTCCCTTATCAAAGGAGATATATCAGAAAAATATTAGCAAGAGCCATGTCAGAGTTTACTGTCTATGTTTCTTACAGGAGTTTTATAGTCTCAGGTCTTACACTTAAGTCTTCAGTCTACTTTGAGTTAATCTTGTATATGGTGTGAGAAGGTGACCTGGTTTCATTTTTTGCATGTATCTGTTCAGTTTTCCCAACACCATTTATTGAACAAACTGTCTTTACCCCATTGTATATTCTTGCCTCCTTTGTCATAGATTAATTGACTATATAGACTGGGTTTATTTCTGGGTGCTCTATTATGTTCCATTGATCTATGTGTCTGCTTTTATGCCATTACCAAGTTTATATCATATAGCATGATACCTCCAACTTTGTTCTTCTTCCTCAAGATTGCTATGGCTATTTGGCATCTTTTGTGGTTCCATATAAATTTTAGAATTATTTGTTCTAGTTATGTGAAAAATGTCATTGATGTGTAGATAAGGGTTGTATTGAATCTAATAAATTGCTTCGGGTAGTATGGACAGTTTAACAATGTTAATTCTTCCTATCTATGATCATGGTATATGATTTTATTTATTTGTATTTTCTTCAGTTTCTTTCTTCAGTGTCTTATGATTTTCTGAGTACAGGTCTTTTACCTCCTTAGTTAAATTTATTACTAGGTATTTTATTGTTTTGGATGCAATTATAAATGGGATTGTTTTAATTTGTCTTTGTGATAGTTCATTATAGGTATATAAAATGTAACTGATTTCTGGATATTAATTTTTTTATCCTGCTACCTTACTGAATTCATTTATCAGTTCCAAATTTTTTAGTAGAATCTTTAGAGTTCTCTGTAGTATCATGTCATCTGCAAATAATGACCATTTTTCTTCTTCCTTTCCAATTTGGATGCCTTTTATTTCTTTTTCTTGTCTGATTGCTATGGCTAGGACTTCTGGAAATATAACTTTTAATAGAAGATATAGATAAGAAAAGAAATAGGTCAAAAATAAATAAGCCATAGAGTTACGAGTCAGATAACTTAATTGAGCCATATTTTGGCTCTGGGCTTCTTGAGATGGAAAAGAAGAGTCTATAGCCATTTGATAGATTTTGTGTCCTTCAAACAATCAAATACAACTCTAGTTATTATCTTATAACTAGATTTTTTAAAACCAGAATTAAATGGCAGACAGTACAATGTTGTCTTCTTTTGTAGAGATCTATATCATGTAGGTATTCAGTACTGATGAGTATGTGTGGGTGAGGATTGATATACTTTTGAGTGCAGGATTTTACATTACCCAACCCAAATTTTGGCCAGTTATCCCACCTCCTCACAGAAATGTGCATGGTCATAGTTCTGTCTTAGAGCAATTACTTTTACAGCAAAGAAAAGATGGAATAGAAGGAGTGATTAGACTGAAAGGATGCCTATTGTAGCATTCTAAGTGAAGTATGGTTAGGATCTAAAGTTTAACAGCAAGGATACCATACAGGAAAAATTTGAGAACAATTCTCAAGGGATAATAAATAGTTTTTAGTGATTGGTTGGTTCAGGGAAGAAAATGGTGTCTAAGTTGGCCTCCAGCTCTATGGCTTAGAAAACTGGATGAATGATGATGACTCATTCACCTGATGAAGGAAAACAAATAGGTCCTGAGGACCTCCATTGCTGATTTTCCCCCTCATCTTTGCTTTTGTTGCTACCCCAAACACCTTGAGTCTCATTGAAGTCCTCCATCTAAACTTTGACCTGGTTACCTTGCCACAACCTTTGTGATAGAGTCATCTTACCTGTGCCAGGTGTTTTGGTTCTAAATTTGACCACCTTTTTCATTGCCCTTAGTGTGTGCAACCTAAGAACTTGTTCATAATATACAGGAACTAAGAGAATCTCAGGAGGGCTATCTGAGGCTCCCTCTCTGCCTAAATATCTCAAGCTTTTATTTTTATGTTGAGTTTTTATCCTGTGTGGTCATTTCCTCCCAGGGTTCTAAACAGATAGTTAGGCAATGCCCCTTCTATTTTTCGCTTCTTTTCACCTTTTCTAATGTCATTTTCCTACCTATTGCTCCAACTACAGATTTTGGGCTTGAGAGAGAGAAGTCAGTTCCTATTGTCTAACTGCTTGCTTCTTAAGCCTCTGTTCCCTTTCTCATCCCAACCATACTCTACACTGGAAGGAGTGAGGCGGGGATTTATCTGTGGTCGCATCCTGAGTTCTTTCTATATACTAGGCTAGTAGTACAACTCTGTGGTTGGATCTACCAAACCTTAATCTACATATATTATTAGGAACTTGAGAATGTAGCAGGATGTTAAATGTGGCTTTCATGTAGTCTTAGAATTTGGACAGTAACTTCAATAGATGAAAACAAAATAAAAATGATAGTATACCCCATTTTCTATTTTGTGTAGAACCATCTTTGTAGACTTTATGTGAGGTCAAAGCACAGTTCTTCCAGCATTAGCCCATTACCGATCTCCAACATATTGAAGAAAAGGTTAAGGAGAAAATGACCAAGAATGTTTATTTCTTTGACAAGAGTTATTAGCATCATATACAACAACAGGTAGAGACTTTTCCCTCATGTCAACACAGGAGAGGAAGCTCCAGGAGAAAAGTTTAACTTTATGTACTCTCAAGTTTGGTTTCTGACTAATAAATGAAAAGTCTAAAGGCAAGAGAGTCTGTTGGATGCTTTATAATGTCAGAATAAAGAGGAAGCTAGATGTACTTTCAGAGTGTGACACAACAAAGATTTGTGCATAATGTACAGACAGGAGCCAGTTATGAATCAACTTGAAAAGAATAATTCTCAGTATAACTTCTACAAAAAAAAAAGAGTAAACTTAATTGGAGGAGGTTGGGAGTTCTATCATCATATGCAATAGCATCAAGTAAGAGAGCCCCAGGCATAGGGAAATCATATAACTGAACCCTTCAAAATACTTCTGGTTTGAAAGAGTCAGCCTTTGGTTATCTGTCACATCCATAGGGCACCAATGGCATATTATAATAGTATCAGTCAAGATCAAAAGAGACCTTCCTGCCCTTTTCTACAACTTTTCCCTACTCCAGTGCCAGAGGACCCCAAATAATAGTTACCAAATGGGAGAGGAAAAAAACAAGAGATAGAGAAGACCCCCATGATGGTTGCTTTCATCACTGCAGGTTATGAGTCTAAATCATATTTAAATTGGGAAAAGGAAGAAATTTAAAATGGATGACAAGAATTTGGTGTTGTGATATTAAGCTAGGCTTTTTACTACCTAAAAATAACTTTATTATATGAGAATACTACAAAAGCAGTGAAATACACCTGAAAGTTCATTCAAGGGCAAGAAGGTGCTATTTTGACAAGATTGATTTAAAGGAGAAATACAAAAGAATAAGTTGTGTTTTGATTACGGAGTTCAACTCTTAATAAACTTGTAACTGGAATTTATAAAAACATCTTACATTTGGTTTTCAAATGCATTATCCTTGCTAGGGACTGAGAATCCCGTTTAGGTGGTCAAAGGTTGAGCTTTCATCCTTTTGTATTCCTTTTGTAATAGCTAATTCTATTCTACACATTTGAACAGAATTGAGAGTGGTCTCGTTTGTGGAATTGTAAAAGAGAAAAGGATATTAATTTTTAAAAAGTATCATCTCTCATGTTACTTGAGATTCTTACCACAAAAGTCCTGGGAAACAAGATTGTTATTCCTTTTGTATAAATGAGGTAATCAAGACTCAAGACAGGTTAAGTAACTTCCCCAAGGCCACTCAAATGTGAGTAGCAGAATTGTGCTTTAAACCCAGGTCTGCCTGATTCTAAACAGTATGCCTTGGCCTCTACACATACTCTCTCACACTGATATATTAACATATTGCCTTTTATTTAACTATTCGTTCATATAGATATGGTAGCATCTTTTTCTAACCAGTTATATTTTTCTACAAGATAATTGTTTGCCTATAAATGTCATCATTTTAAACATTTGAGGATTCTCAAAAGTTACTGAAAGGTTAAAAGAGTATCGTTTACAGAGAACAAACTAATGGTTGCCAGATGGGAGGAGAGTTAGGGGGCTGGATGAAAAAGGTGAAGAGATTAAGAAGTACAGATTGGTAGTTACAAAGTAGTCACTGGAATGTAATGTGCAGCATAAGGAATATCATTAATAATATTATAATAACTATGCATCATGCCAGGAGGGTACTAGACTAATCAAGGGGATCACTTTGTAAATTATATAAATGTCTAACCACTATGTTGTACATCTGATACTAATATAAAATAATATTGAATGTCAACTCTACTTGAAAAATAGAGTTAAAAAATAAGGAAAAATAAAAGAGTACATTTATTTGTTTTTATTATAGAGTGATGACATTTGCAGACGGAAATTTTTCTCCAAAACCTAAGAGTCCTTCAAATTCAGAATCAGGTAATAAATAATGAAATGAATCATTTTGATAAATCTGTAATTCTTTATCTTTGTCAGAAAGCAATATATTAAGAAAATTGGTAGCTCAGGAAACTACTGTTTAGCTTGGTTGTATTTAAGAAATGATGATCTGAGATTAGTAAGTGAGTCTTAATTCTCACTACAGCACCTATCATTAATTCATTTAATAAACATTTACTGAGTATGTACTCTGTACTAGCATTGGCATATGTGCCAATAGGCAGTGGTATACATTCCCTGCCCTCAGAAGTCTCAGCTGTAGGAGAGGAAGGTAATCAGTAATCAGATATATTGGAGTTATATATGATGAATGAAAAATGAAGGGATCAACAAAGCCTCTTGCATCATATGTACTCTATTATTAGGTTTTTATTAGAATAAACTTAGCAAGACATTTACAACCTTTTTAATCTCTGCTGTGTCTCAGATTTCTATTTTCTTTATCCCATACAAGTTGTAGAGCATCTATTTGAGGGTAAACTTGAAAAATTGCTGGTTTTGCTCCTAATGGGTATAAATGTTTATATCAACTAAAAAAAATTTTTTGTGAGTAATTTCACGTTAAGAAGTTGTCTTAATGAGCATTTACTAAATGCCAGGTGTTATATTAGGAACTATGGGTATAAAAAGGGTTAAGATAGTTTATCTTCTAAGGGAAATTAATCTAGTCATCAAAACTAAACTTGTAAAAGCACACTTTGGAAGAAGTAGCACCTACTACTCAGGAGGGTAAGCATTAGAAGGAAGATTTGTTTTATAGAACAAAGAATGAGGGTATTTGTGAACAACAGAAGAGAGATAACAAAAGGAAAAATGGTAAGAGTACCAAAAATGATTGTGATTTTACCTGGATCTTGCCAGTAACAGATTTTGCTTTGGCTGTGGAAAATACTATGTATAAAGCCTGATAGTAAGGCAGAATAGTGACTCTGGAGTTATATGCTTTCGTATTCTTCTATGTGGTTGATTGACTTAAAACTAAGTAAATCATATTTTGCTCTAGAGGTATTTTTTAACATTTCTTAATTCAACAAGTCAAACTGTGTTCTAATTGTACGTCAGTCTCTTTACTAATTATTTACTAACTATTAGAAAACTGAGAAATCTCTGCCCTCAAGAAGCCAATAGTCTAGTAGCAGAGACAAAACAAATAAGAAATTACTTGTTAGGCAACTCCTGCTCAGTTTGCTTTGCAATCTTACCTACCGCTGTTAGCCAATAAATGTGAGTCCTTCAAGGCTAATTTCCAGACCTTAATCTTTTTTCAGTCTACCTCTTGACATGTATAGGTTTCTTGTAAAAGCAAGTCTCCCAAATTTTATCTCAGTCTAGACTCTCCTCTGAGGTTAAGACCCTTGCGTGTAGGACATCTGGATATCACCTCTTAGATGTTTGATAAACACCTCATCTCACCATTCATTAATCCCATTATTTCAGCAAGTATTTATTAAGCACCTACAGCATGACACAAACTGTTTTAGTTGCTGGAGAACATGACAAAGTCTTTGCCTTAAGGGAACTTATGTTATAGTAGAGGAAGAAAGATAATAAACATAATAAATAACAGTATCAGAAATAAGAGTAATGAAAGAAAATAAAGCAGGGTAAAAACAGAGTATGATTAGGGATGCTGTTTTAGACAGGATAATCAGGACAGGGTTCGCTGAGGAGATGGCATTTGTGCAGAGCTTGAATGAAATGAGAGATTGGGCCATGTGAAAATCTGAGGGCAGAACATGTTGGTCAAAGTGAACAACAAGAGAAAAGGCCATATGTTGGGAATTTGCTGGCATATTTGAAGAAGAAGATAGAGGTTAGTGTGACTGGAGCAAAATGAGTAAAAAATGAATAGTTGAAATTGTGGTCAGAGAGCTAGTCAAGTGGTATAACATAGATATACCGTCGTAAGGAGTAGGGATTTTATTGTAAATGTGCCAAGAGGCACATCTTAGAGCAGAGGGATGGCATGATCAGATATATACATTTTAGAATCATCACTCTGGCTACAATGTGGAAAATAGACTACGGGGACAAGAGTGGAAGCAAGGAGACCTTGTTAAACTATTGCAGTGCTCAGATAATGGTGTATGAAACTAAAGTGGTAGCAGTAGCCTTATTTGGAATATATTTTAAAGGCAGATATACCAGGATTTTCTGATTAGGCTGGATGTTGGGTAAAAGAGAAAAAATAAAAATCAAAGATGAGTCTTAAATTACTGGGCTGAACAACTAGATAAATGATAGTATCATTCCTTGAAATAGGAGCACAGTAGGGTGCAGCAAATTGGGAGAATGATTAAGAGAATTTGTTTTGGCCTTCTAAAATTTGATCTGTCAGCTCACATACATAATACTGCACAAAAGAATATAGACACAAACATGTATGCTCTGTGTCGTTCCATATATATTAAGTTGAGGAACAAGCCAAACTATTCTGGAAGTCAGAATAGTGGTAACCTTTGGAAAGGGAATGCTTACTGGCAAAAAAACATACAGGAAACTTCTGGGGTGTTGAAAATATTTTATATCTTGATCTTGGTGGTGATTATATAGATTAATACATATACATATAAAATTTGTGACCATTACTGTATATATGTAATATTTTGAGAAAATATTAAAACATTAAGTTGTTTATTAGCATCAAGTGGATATGGCATGAAATAAGTTTATCACACAGGAATCTGGAATTTGGGGCTGAGACTTAGGCTTTAGATAAATATTAGAGCCAAAGTATAGTCGTTTTAAAGACATAGGATTAGATTAGATTACCAAAGAATTACAAATAAATAGGAAAGAGACGTGTGAAAAAAAAGTAAATAGAACACTCCAACATTTAGAAGTAGCTATAATAAGTTACCAAGAGACTGAAATAAACAAGGATCAAGGACTGAGAATTGTGACAACCAAGACCTAACCCGTTCCTCCTCCAGTGTCCTCCATCTCAATTAGCAAACCAGAAACACCCCCCTCTTTGTCACTTACTGTATCTAATCTATAACCAAATCTGGGTAACAGTTTCATCTCTTACTACCTCTCTCTGCCTTGGGAGATGAAAATCAGAGGAATGATTAGCTTTAAGCATTGCCAGTTTTAGCAAATAAAGATACAGAATACCCAGCTACATTTGAATTCAGATAAGCAGCAAATAATTGTTTAATATATTTGTCACAAATATTGCACATGTTTGTACTACTACATAGGAAATACTTAAAACAAAAAGCTATTCATTGTTTATCTGAATTATAAGTGGGCATCCTATATTTTATCCAGCACCCTATTAGCCTCTGCAGTGAGGCTGGGTATATGTAAAATACAGGGATTATAAAAACTAGGATTTTGCATGTCATGATAAGGAGCTTGCGTTTTTAATTAGAGGGCTGTAAAAGCCTTTGAAGAGTTTTAAGCAGATGATATTATGTTAGATTTTTATTTTAGGTATACAATGTGAACAATAAATAGACTGCAGAGGTAAGTGAATTGAAAAGCT
Source organism: Macroglossus sobrinus (assembly GCA_004027375.1). Taxonomy (NCBI): domain Eukaryota; kingdom Metazoa; phylum Chordata; class Mammalia; order Chiroptera; family Pteropodidae; genus Macroglossus; species Macroglossus sobrinus. The sequence goes on from PVKZ01000498.1 coordinate 321,519, forward strand.
ATTGGAATGATCTAAAAGAAAATCCTTTGGTGTCTTAAATCAAGGTACTGGTGTTAAGGATTTTAAAAAGCCAAGTTTACAATATTAAGTACATATAATGGGTAAAATTGACACACAGCAGACATTCAGTAAGTACTGTTTTAAATTGAGTTTGGAGAATGAGGAAAAGGTAAGAGTCAAGACTGAAAAGGAGCTATAAAAAGGGTCAGAGAGGAAAGATATTCACACTTGTACTGAAGGCCAAGTAAGGTAGGACAATAAAGGTTTCTGCTCATATTGGTGGGAGCTGAAACTAGAATGTGTGGGTTTGGGAATAAATAGGAAGAAAGGAAGTTAGTCTATGTGGACAGTTGTCGAAACTTACACATGGATAAGAGGAGAGAGAGTAAGTAGCAGGAAGGAGTATAGAGTACAGATAAAATTTTCAGTAAGATGAAAGAGACCTGAGTATGTTTTAAATGCCAATAGAAAAATTGCAGTAGAAAGAGAGAGCCTGAAAATACAGGAGAGTTGAAATGGAAGATTCATTAATGAAGAATTTTAATCACATATACTTTATCTGCTAATTGGAAAGTAAGTTTTTTATACAGTTTATTTATCCCTGTGAAACCTGGAGCTCTTGAGATAAAGATATTTTAAAGAGTACATTCTGCTATCTGTAGCAAGTCAGATTATTTAACATATATTAAGTTTTTCTTCTAAAACCATTACAGAGGCACAGTTATGCAGTTAGTTTTTATTCACATTTGAGTTCTCTTTTCTGTACTTATAGTTAATGACTGGTTAAGTAATTAAAATACTAATGTATGTTTTTATTTATAGATAATGCCGCTCCTGAAGTTGTACTTGCTGAGGAAATTTACCATTCAACCCCTGAAAAAAACAAGAAAGAGGCAAGTAGTGAAGCAGAATAACTACATAAACAATACATTTCATTAAGATAGGACATACTTTTAACCAATACTTTTATAGAAATTATTTTTCAGCTAAATGAATCAGTAAGTTAAACCTTTTGGAGTTAGCAATTAGATTACATTATTGTTACATGAAGATATATATTCTATATGAGCTTAATGAAAGAAAATTAAAATTTATAATTTTTCAACTTTCCTTAAATAATTGAATGTCTATTAATCATTAGTTTGCGATAAAAATAAAATGTTTGCTATATATCCAGAGCAGTGTTTTATACTGAGGTTTACATGTGAATTATTACATTAGGCCTAGAATCTAGAGGTTTATGGACTTTATTTGTGTAGCAGGAGCTACTGTTTAAGTAGTTACTCAATGCTAAGCATTATTCTAAGCATTTTTTATTAATTATATCTTTCTTTTTAGTATTCCTATTGGGTAAACTTTTTTGTATATTTGTTTTGTTTTTACCTTTTTTTAGGTGATTGTTTTGTTTTTACCTTTTTTGTAGTTGAGAAAAATGAGATTTAGTTGTTAACCATTATGTTTGAGGAACTTGTGGCAGGTCTTTCTGGACCTGAAACCTGTACTCTTTCTCCTACAGCACACTGTCATTGTATATATTGGGAGCAAATCGAAAGGGCAATAGTGGCAGCAGGAACACTTAGTATAAAGTTAAAAAGATTTTGGGTGTGAGGTTGTGGTGGTTTTGACTAAGATGTAGGAGAGATGGAAAAATGTGCATGGATTCAAGATAATTTTGGCTGCAGAGTCCATGGATTGAATATAGAGGATGAAGGAGTGAGTGAGAGGTGTTAAGAAAGACTTCTAGGTTTGTGTCTTGAGCAGACTTGGTGGATAAAGGTGCTATTTAAAGTGATAGGAAAGGCAGGAGGTCTGAGGGCACATTAAGATGAACATGTTGGAAGAGCCATTGGCTATAAATCTGCAGATCAGGAAAATAGAAGAGGATTATACAGTATTATAGATATTTTTAAATTCATGCAAATGGGTGAAATTACCTGAGAAAGAGTATCTATAGAGTGCAGAAAAGAAGGAGGTCTAGGATCAACCTTGGAAAACTCTACATTAAGATAGAAAAGAAAAAGTGAACTGAGAGAAGGAGGAAAATAAATAAAATATGCTGTCAGAGTAGCCAAGAAAAGAGAGTGTTTACTCCTAAAAGTGGGAGTGGTCAACAATGCTGAATGCTGCTTGGAGGTCCAGGATAAGGAATTTTGAAAAATTGGAAGACTTCCAGTTTCCAGTTCCGCATGTAAGGAACATATAAGTCACCACTCTGTCTTAACAACAAGTAAAAATCTGAAGAAACTGAAAAATAAGCAATCTTTTTAGCTCCATCAGAGAAGTAAGGTCACAGGAAAAACTGCTGCACCAAAACTTAGAAAGACAAACAGGTGGATACAGAGAATCACAACTTAAGCAAAAACCCATGAACAGAAACTACCCTGAGAACCAGTGCTGGAGTGGGAAAACCAAAAGCGTGATTGACGAATTGCTGGGAGCTCAGTTTGTACAACTCTGAGAGATAAAAACTCAAGGGGGACCCAGTCATTAGTGGACCTTCATATTTTTGTGAGTTTTACCACCAGGCTCTCTGTGAGATCCTTGCAGTGAATATCAAAGAAAAATCCTTTCATGCTTCTAGTAGTGGAAAAGAAAAAGGAACCATTTTAACCATAGTATTTTGTACTTTTTAACAAAGCCTGCCCTCAAGACAAAGTATTTTACCATAGCCTAAATTGCTAGGGTATCATCAGAGCCTAACCTACCTGGGGGAATCAAGAAGGAAACTGATGACTTAAGCTAGAATAATTTTAGTAGACTAGTGAGAAGCAAGCTAGATTGGAATAGGTTGAAGAAGTATAGAAAATGCAGAAGTATCAAAATATAAAAAGAAAGAAATTGGGACATCAGCAACATAAAATGTATGTGGGAAAAATAAACGTAGACTTTTTTTATGCAACTGAAGTTAATGTGTTATCAGTTTAAAATAGACTGATAACTATAAGATATGTTGTGAAAGTCCTGTAGTAATCACAAAGCAAAAATATGTAAGAGGCATTACAACTGATACCAGAAGGGATCATACCAGTCCTGTGAAAATTATATGCCAACAAATTAGATAACTTAGAAGATATGGATAAATTCCTGAAAACATATGACTTAACCAAACTGAATCTTAAAGTAATAGAAAATCTAAACACACCAATAACAGGCAAGGAGATTGAGTTAGTAATCAAAAATCTCCCCGGACATTAAAGAGAACAGATGGCTTCACTGGTAAATTCTACCAAACATTTAAGAAAAATTAATACCAGTCCTTTTCAGAGTCTTCGAAGAAATTGAAAAGGAAGAATACTTCTAAACTCCTACTAGGCCAGTATTACTATGATACCAAATCCAGACAAAAATACTGAAAGAAAAGAAAATTACATGCCAGTATTACTGATGAACATAAATGTAAAAATTCTCAACAAAATACTAGAAAACCAAATTCAAGAGCACATTATGAGGATTGTGTACTATGATCACGTGGGATTTATCCCTAGGATGCAAGGATAGTTCAATGTATAATAATCAAATTAATGTGATACACCACATTAACAGAATGTAGGACAAAAATCATCTGATCATTTCAATAGATGCATAAAAAGCATTTGACAAAATTTAACATCCTTTCATGATAAAACTCTCAACAAATTAGTTATAGAAGGAATGTAGGCTCAAAATAATTAAAGGCCATATATGACAAGCCCACAGCTAACATCATACTCAACAGTGAAAAGTTAACAAGCCTTTCCTCTAAGATTGGAAATAAGACAAGAATGTTTTGTCTTTTGTCATTTCTCTTCAATGTAATACCAGAAGTCCTAGCCAGAGCAGTTAGACAATGAAAAGAAAGTCCAAATCAGAAAAGAAGTGAAATTATCTCTGTTCAGAGATGACATGATCTTGTATGTCAAAAATCATAAAGACTCTGCCAAAAAACTGTTAGAATTAATAAGTGAATTCAGTGACATTGCAGAATACAAAACAACATACAAAAATTTGTTGTTTCTATACTTCCCTATATTTCTCAAAAGAAGATATACAGATGGCCAATAAGCAATGAAAAGATGCTCAGTGTCATTAGTCATTAGAGAAATTCAAATCAAAGCCACAATGAGAAGTTATTTCATATCCATTAGGAAATTATAATCAAAAAGACAGATAATGACAAATGATGTGGAGAAATTGGAACCTTCAAACATCTTGATAGGAATGTAAAATGGTGCAGACATTTTGGACAACAATTTGGTTGTTTTTCAAAATTTTAAACATAGAGTTACCATAGGACCCAGCAATTCTACTCTCAGATTTATACCCAAGAGAAAAAAAAAAACATACATTCTAGTGAAAACTTACATATGAATGTTCATAGCAGCATTTATTTATAATAGCCAAAAAGTAGAAACAACTCCAATGTCCATCTATTGATAAATAGATAAATAAAATGTGATATAGCCATACAATAAAACATTATTTGGCAGAACAAACAACAAATGAAGCCCTGATACATGCCTCAACTTGAATGAACCTTGAAAATATTATCTAATGTGAAAGAAGCCAGTCACAAAAGACTGCATATTATATGATTTCATTTATAAGAAATGTCCAAGACAGGCAAAAATATAATGATAGACATAGATTTGTGGTTACTTAGAGCTGGTGGGGATGGAATGGAGATTGACTGCTAATGAGTATGGGGTTTCTTTAGAGGGGACAAAAATGTGCTAAAATTAGGCTGTGGTGATCATTGAACAACCCTGTGAATATACTAAAAACCATTGAATTTTGTTCTTTAAATGGGTGGATTTTATGGGATGTGAATTATATCTCAATAAAATGTTTTTTAAAACTTCTGTATGTTAGTATATGGAAGAGGGAAGTCTTCGAAAAAATGAGGAGGGATGGTATCCAGAATACAAGTGGAAAAAATGGACTTCAGAAGAGGAGGAATATTTCTGCTGTGGTACATTTATAGATATAGTGGTAGCAGGGCAGGCTTGGTGCTTAGAAAGACCCCACACTTCATTTTTAATAGCTTTTTTTTTATAAGGGACCCCACATTTTCCTTTTGCACTGGGTCCCCAAAATTGAGTCCTGAGTGTTTGCATCCTGTTGATATCTTCTATTGTTGCAGGGAAGTGTAAGGTAAGGCTGTCATCTGAGAATGGTAGAAGGATAGGACTAGAGGTTTAAGGAAAATAGGCTGAGTATGAAATAGTTTTGAGAAGCTAGAGAAATGTATAAGTTACCAGTCTGTGGCTACTCCTTTTGAGTTTATGGTAACTTTATTATGCTAGATTGTGTAGTTTTTCCCAGACTCACTTGCATTGGGTTCCAGAGGACATCAATGCCAGGGTTCATCTAGGACTGGGGACTTGTCAGGCATCTGTATAGGGATGGGAAGGGGATAAGGAAGTGGTTATAATGATGCATGGTGATAGATACAGAAAGAATAAGGAGAAGGATCATGGAAGAAGATAAAATGGTAGGATTCATAAATTGGACATTTTGGTGAAGGGAAGTTTATTTCATTAAGGTAAGTGAGCAGTGGGTGGGAAGATATAAGAAGATATTGGAATTGGTGATTCAATAGTTTCTATTGATGGTAAGGGCTAACTAAGTTTGATCAAGGAGTGACTGAAATGGCCTGAGGTGAAAAGGTAATTAGAAAAAGTCAGTGGATGTCAGTAAGTACCTCACTCTGATTCACACTCTTGTTCTATCCTTTGCTTGGAATACAACTATACCTCTTCTACTTTCATCTCCTCCTCTTTCTCGACCATCTTCTTTATACCCTCACTGTGAACTCAAAATCCTGCCATTCTTTCAGTACCCAATTCAGATTGCACCTCCTTAGTGATGTTGAATATATTTAAACTTCGAATATTATTTTAAATACATCTTGAAAGCATTAGACAAGTTACATAACTTAGGACAAATAGTCACTGAATAGTTATAGTTTTCAGTATAGAGATTAGTTGATAAAGCAACATACTTTCTTGTAGTTACAGCTTCCTGATATCTTTGAGAGGACTTTTGGCTTCTTAAATGAAGATTATTGCATAATGACATTTATATAAATCTATTTAATGTTTTCTCTAAAACTTGATTTTAAAAATTGATTAATAGATCTCATTATCATTTGTTTTCTTTTTACAGAACACTTTTGGGAAGATTTTGCCTTTAATGTGGTAGGGAAATTTTTGAGCCAACTATATTTCAAACTCTTTAGTCTTTCAACAGATTTTTTTTCCCCTTAAATATGTGGAAAACCTCAATTTTTTAAGAAAAAGATTACGTTTAAAACTTTTTATCAAGTTGAGAAGATGGATATATATATTCCTGTATATATATATCCTATTTTAATTGTAACAGTTATAACACATATTACAATAAAAATAGGACATCGGAGAAGTTCTACAAATGATTTTATATACTGTGAGATGTATTTATGGATTTATTTCAGCCTGAAAAAAATTCTGAAACTAGAGATACAGATTTTCAAACAAAGTTAAGTTCTCGTCATGTAAAAATCAAGGTTCCATCATCTCACCAGAGGTCTGTTCTTAAAAGCATTGCAGGTAAAGCTGTTACCAAAGTTCTGCTGCCTCAGCCCCCACAACCTGCATTGGTACGCACTGGCCTTTTACTAATTCTTTTAAAAGACTATAAAAAGCAAATGTAGTTATTGTAAGTATTTAGATATGCACAACATTTTAACAAACTTAAGGGAAAGAGCAGAGATGATACATATTTACAGCTATATACAGGCAGATGTTTTGTAAATGGACTGACAGTTGGCAGTTGTGTCACTTGGGACACAGATATTTAGACAATTCAGGTTGTGTAGTAGAGGGTGTAACACCTGAGACAGGAAATCAGGGAGGAAGCAGGGTGGGGCAGAAATAGCCTCAAGTCCTCAGTGTATATCTGACAAAAGCTCTCTCAGTGGAGAAGGATGGGGTCAGAGATTGTCCATTACAGGAATCTTTGTTGGGCTGCTGTGCTCAGACATTGGCCGAGGGTTGCTGGAGAAGATAAAGGCTGCAGCCTAAAAGCCAAAGCAGATTCTACCGATGTTGCAGTTGGGGGCTATCAGCTAACTATACCCCTTACAATTGGAACAGCAGGATCTTTGTTCAGGATCTGAGCAAAGCACTTCCATGGCTACCACAATGATGATACTAATAATAACTATCATTGAACATATCCTACTCTCCAGTCACCACAGGTTCTCTTTACATGTATTATTTGTAACCTTTGCACAGTAGTCCCTAGAGGTAGAATAATCCCCATTGTTCAGATGACATTAAAAGATTATATAGCAAATAAATTAGAAAGCTGACATATTCAGTGTACTGTGTAAATATGTCCATAAAGTTTTTTGCTAAAAATTTTCCTAATAAACTGTTCTAGATTATGTTTTGAACAAACAACCAGTTTAAGAGATTTTAAGCTACAAAGAAAAGAAAGGAAGAAAATGGAAAGAAAGAAAGAAAGAAAGAAAGAAAGAAAGAAAGAAAGAAAGAAAGAAAGAAAAGAAAGAAAGAAAAGAGAGAGAGAAAGAGAGAAAAGAGAGAGAGAGAAAGAGAGAGAAAGAAAAGAAAGAAAGAAAGAAGCTAACTTTACATTCCTGTTCAAGTTTTAACTCTGAGTTCGAGTTCCAGACTTGGTAGCATATACTAGACACACCAGTTCAAAGAGACTTATCAGAGAGGCATGGTTGTTTCTTGAAATCCAAGAGTTGAAAAGGCAACTGAATGCTAGAAATAAAGCAGCCTGTCTTTTCTCTTTGACTCTATCACTGTTTCTTTCTGTTCTGCCTCTCTACCTGTTTCTTTGTCACTGCTTTCCCTGGTTTTGTCTCTCAGTCTCAAGCTCTGTCTCTCTCTTGTCCCTGTCTCAATCTTGATCTCTATCTGTCTTGTCTCTGATTCTGTTTCTCTGACTGTCAATCTCAGTATTTCTACTCCCAGTCTCTTTTGATCTCAGTCCTCTCCATCTCTCTTCTCCCTCCCTGTCTCCTCTCAGTCTTCCTTTTTTCTGCCTCTCTATCTTTTGTCTCCTCATCCTGTCTCCTCTTTCCTTCTCCCTCTTTCTCTCTTTGCTCTCTCTTCCCTTATCTCTCTCTCTGCCTCTCTTTCTCTCTCAAACTCCTTAGCTGTATGATCCTGTCTCTTTTTCGTCTCTGTCTCTCACTCTTGATTTGTCCACCTGCCTCTGTCTGCTCCTTTACATCTTCAAGAAATAGAAAATGAATCTGTATCCTACTTTGTAACTTCTTTAACTTTGATGCTCCATTAATGAAAGTATTACATACATTTAAATGTATGTATTTTAAACCAATTATCTTTTCTATATAAGTGTTTTGACAGCTTCAGAAATAATTTATAATTCCTTTCTATAAAAAATAGAGTATATACTAGGAATTAAGCAAATGCTGTAAGTAAAATACCTTTCTTAGGATAATCAAAGCACCATTTCCTAATACAAAACTTTAATTTACTTTTCTTCCTAAATTAATAGTGATTTTAACCAAAGTATTCTCATATAGTTGTTATGCTACATAAAGTTCCTTTGGGAGTTTTTTGACCTAGCTCAAGCCAGAAAATTCTTTAGTTACCTGTCTATTGGCTTAAAATTTAATTAGCAGATTAAAATTTTATTAATATGACACATTATGATTTAGTCTACTAATTTTAAATTGTGTTTTTATAGTATTAAAGTAGTTTATTTCTTTCTGCTATTCAATCCCATATTTTACAAAACAATGATAGAACATAAACTCCAATACTCATGATAAGAAAAGTAGAGGCCTGTTAACAAGTACACCATCTTCACAAACAGCTGGTTTAGAGGTAAGTATCTGCACTTGTAGTATCTATTTTCTGGCTCCACTTTCTCCCTTTATTCTGTTTCTGTCATAGCAGGGAAATATTGGCCATAGAGGGTAATATCTGTATTTTTCTGTTGCATGAACACACTTTCCCTGAAAGTACTGTATATACTGCTATGCATAAAAGAAAGGAAAAAAGATGAGAATATTACAACACCAACCACAGTTCTTTTCTTTCTTTCTTTCTTTTTTTATTGTGGCAAAATATACTTAATATAAAATTAACCATTTTAACCATTAAGTGTACAATTCATGTACAGTCACACTGTTATGTAACCGTTACCACAATTCATATCCAGAACTGTTTTTATATTTCAATGCTAAAACTTCATATATATTAAATAATAATTCCCCATTCTTCCCTTCCCCAGGCCCTGGCAACTACCATTCTACTTTTTGTCTTTAGGAAATTGACTGCTGTAGGTACTTCATATAAATGGAATCATATAATATTTGTCCTTTTGTATCTGGCTTATTTTACTAAATGTTATGTCTTTAAGTTTCATCCATGTCTTAGTATGTATTAGAATTTCCTTCATTTTAAAGGCTGAATAATATTCTTTTGTATGCCTATACCACATTTTGTTTCTCTGTTCATCTGTCTGTAGACATTTAGATTGCTTCCATCTTTTGGTTATTATGAATAATGCTGTAGTAAACGTGATTGTACAGATATCTCTTCATTTCCCTGCTTTCAATTCCTTTGGATATATACTTCAAAGTGAAATTGCTGGATCATATGTCATTCTTAACTTTCTGAGGAACTGCCATTCTGTTTTCCATAATGGCTGTACTATTTTCCACTCTCACCAACAATGCACAGGGTTCCAATTTTTCTATGTCCTCACCAATATTTGTCTGTGTTTCTCAAATAATAGCCATCCTCATAGGTGTGAGATGGTATCTCATCGTGGTTTTGATTTGTATTTCCCTAATAACTAATGATATTGAGCATCTTTTCACATGCTTATTGGCCATTTGTTTGTCTTCTTTTGAGAATGTCTATTCAGGTCCTTTGCCCATTTAAAATATCAGATTGTTTATTTTGTTGTTGTTGAGTTGTAGTTCTTTATATATTCTGGGTATTAACTCCTTATCAGACACATGATTTGCAAATATTTTCTCCCATTCTGTGGGTTACCTTTTCATTCTGTTGATTGTATCCTTTGATTTACAGAAGTTTTCAATTTTTTTGTAGTTCCATCTATCTAATTTTTCTTTTGTTACCTGCAAAATTCAATGTTATGAAGCTTTCTCCCTCTCTTTTCTTCTAAAAGTTTTATAATTTATCTCTACCCAACCTGGCTTCTTAGGTTCAACTTGAGCAACAGGAATACAGTTTGCAAGCAGGGCAGAATTAGGTATTCCTTTTCAGTGGGAGCAGTACTCCCAGAAGTCCATGCAGCAGCTTACAAAGCAGTCTGGGGACAGCTCAGGTACAAGGAGATAAGATCCAGCATCTTCTGTAATAATACACAGACATAGCTTCCAGGGCCCCTACAAGAGACATGCCTAATGATAAGAGTCAGAGAAATCCATAGTATGATGACTTTTATAGTATTTACTTATAGTGCATTTACCTGAAGCCTACCTCCAACAGTCCAGATTTGTGGATCTGAACAATTATCACCACCACACTGGCCGAGTGGGCTGGAGAAGCAAGTATCCTTTCTCTTTTGGAACTAAAGAGAGTGTAGTCTCTTATTTACCTAGCAGATATTTTTTCAGACTCCTAGTAAGCATGCCACAAAAAGCCAAAATTAAAGCAGCAGCCTTTCCCCGCTTTCCCTGGGTTATTTCAACCCTTATCCACCTCAAGGACTTTCTAAGAACAGCTCAGATAAAGTCATGGCCTGCTACTTAAAGTGAGAAGGCCCGGCATTTCAAGACAAAGCTTACATAAGTTTACTCAGTGCAAGGCGGGGAGTCAGTGGGGCACAATGGGCTCTTGCTTGTACCTAGCACCTGGTCCAGATCTGCAAGGTAGTTTTGGATGAGCTTCTTTAGAATTCTGCTGAACTGTGCCAAGTAAATATTGACATAAGAAACATCCAAACCTGTAGAGAATTTTTTCTGAGCCAAACTGACATATGCCAGGGAGCAAGATCTCAAATGTTCCCTATATTTAAATTCTTTTAGGTGATTAAGGAAAAGTTAAAAGTTTTCTTGAGTCTGCTGGATCTTGATTGCCTTCAGCTCAAAACAGTCCACATACCAAAGTGACACATTTGGGGAGGCTTGTTTTGAACCCTTGCACCCCCTACTCCCCATGAAGTGCAACTGGGATCTATCTGGCCTAGCCTAGCTTCAGGCCAGATTGCTCTAGTCAGATCTAGTTGCTGGTCAACATGACAAAGCTGCTTGAAGTCCCAGTCTAAAGAGTATGGATCATGCATCTGATTTTAACTACTTTGAATTTCATGTAGAAATATGTGGTAATTTCAGTAACCTGATAGTGATATGGATATATAGTGGAAAGAGTTCTATTAGAGATAGAGTTTTTTAAATCTCTGGTGTTCAATTGGTAAGCAAGTTGAAGGCAAGGAGAGAGCACTGGGGAGGGCTGACATTTAAGAGGAGAGCAGGGAAAATTATTCCAGGAGGTATGATTGCTTGGTAGATGAATTTCATTTAGTAGACACTTGATAAATATTAATTGGATAAATAAATAGGAAAAACTTGCATGATATTGTAGCTAGTGAAAATACTTATTTAAATAATAACTTTAAATCTAAAGAGTCTTATAATCTTCTTTATAGACTGATTTGTCCCCAGTTAAACATGCACCTTTTAAAGAAATATTTTCAAATGTTGGTAATTATATTAATTCAGAAAAAATTGTTCATATGTCAAGTTCAGAAGAAAATGCTTCTAATAAGATATTTCTACATTCCTTTAATTACTTAAAAATAATTGTTTTTGTAACATTAAATTTCTACAAAAGAGTAATATATTCTTTTATAGATTAATCTGTCCTCAGTTCAAAAAGCGTCTTTTGAGGAACTGTTTCCAAATGTTAGCAGCTATATTAACTCAGATGAAATTGTTCCTGTGTCAAGTTTGCAAGAAAATTCTTCAAATGAGGTATTATTTTTATTTTTCCTTTAATTATGAGAAGAAATGATTACTGTTATATTAGATACTTTGTATATGAAGTACTTTAAAAAATCTGTTAAGGCTAATATTTATATGTGGATTCAGCTATCAGTTACGATTCCTAATAAAGGATTTTAGGCCCAAACCTTTTGCATCATCAGGACTAGAGGGTATTAAACAAGAGGAAATAGTATTATCCTATTTTGATCCAAAATTCAGTTTTTGCCTGTATCTATAAATTGTGGTCACCAACCTCATTGTGTTATAATGGAAGTACCATGCTCCATTAATAAAAAAGACATAAAGAGCCATGGAGTGGTAGGAGTAGAGAGAGTGAATGAACAGAAAAACAGAGAACAGAAAGAGAGAGAGGGAGAGAGAAAGGGCCAGAGAGAAGGGCAGTGGGGCCAGAGATACAGAGAGAAAGACAGTAAAACAGGAAAGAGGCAGAGAGAAAAAGAAATAAAGAGATAGAACTTTAGGGATGTATAGTGAATGATTCACTATAGCTAGACCTTTTCAGTGTCATCCAGGAGTGTGGATGGGAATCCAGGTGGTGATGAGACAGCTAGAGATGAGATTATAAAATGTAATCCATATTAAAGAATTGGGATTTTTTTTTTTCCTGAGGGGAGCCTATAAAGGATTCTGAGGAGGAGATGACATCAGGTATTCTTGTATAAAGTTTATTCTGGCTCCAGAGGTGGAGAACAGATTGTTAAAGGCTGAGATTAGAATTAGAGGGATAATCTCCAGAGAGAAAGAGAGGGAGATGTAGGGAGAGTAGGAGAGGGAAAAGGAAAAAAGTGGGGAGTAGGGGATGTTGGATAAGAGACTTAAGGAAAGTAAAAATAGTTTGAAATAGGAGTTTGAGGGAATGGAAGAACTAGGAAAACACAAGATTATTAGCACATTGTTGAGAGCCCAGTTGAAATTGGGAACTATTAATTTTTGAAAAGAATCTTTATTGTGATATAGTTGACCTGTAATAAATGGCACATATTTAAAATGTACAATTTAATAGTTTTTACATATGCATATACCTGTGAAATTACCACCATAATCAAAATAGTGAAAATACCACCAAAAGAGCCTTGCTACTATTTTATGATTTCTTCCTTCTTATCCCCACCCTTCTTGCCCAAACAACTATTGGTCTAGTTATTGTCATTATAGATTAGTGTACATTTTCTAGAGTTTTGGAGTCATTCAAGAGAGAGGGGAAGGAGGGGGAAGGAGAGAAATGGAGAAGAGGGATGGGGAAAGAGTCTTTTACTTATATCAGCAATATTAGATCTTTCCTTTTCGGACTGCTGAGAGCAGGATCTTTCAATCTCTTGCCTGGAGAGTGTAGGTCTTTTTTGGACTGGGGGTCTCAGCAACTTATTTTTAGCAGAGCACTTCCCCTTTCAACAGCTGGAAATCCCTCAGAGGGGAAACCATCTGTTATACCCTTTTCATAGAAAAATCCTTCAGTCTTTTGCTTGAATTGGGGAAGAGCAGTTACTAGGAGAGTAGAGCTGGAAATCTGTCATTACTTTGTCTTTAAATAAATTATCCAACCTCTCTGGATCTAAGTTTCCTCATTTTACAAATGGAGATAACCTGCCTTGCTTGGTTAAAACATAAGCAAATGTTTTAAAACCAATTAGTGTTTGGGATGGAGTAAACATTTCATAAATGCTTCCTATTATCAATATTTATAAAATATGAATGTTAAGACTTTGAAATAAGACAACATATGAACATAGTACCTGGAAGAATTATACAGTATCTGCCTTTTCTTTTTTTTTCAGGTTTCTTTAAATACATCAGAAATATGTTATATTATTAGAGCATCACCAGGAACTAGACAAGTGAAAAGTAAAGGGGTTATTGTAAAGAAGAAGAAATATTCTCTTCCTAAAGATATTCCTCAAGGTACTGTGGTATGAGTGCAGAGCCTACTTTTTGAAAGATATAAAACATTTTTTATTGCAAATTCTTTATGTACACAGGAAGTTCAGTTGTAAATTGTATTCTGAGAGTTCTTGCACAAAGTGGAAATAGTAAAAGTATAAAAAGTTTGGTCAGATTTTAGAACCTGATTAAAATAATTTTTTGAAAGTTAATTACTTCATCTTTTAAAAAAATTAGCTAATGCCATTGGTTTAAATGTATTTAGGATACTTTCTCTTAATAATTATTTGAAATTTAGTGTTGTTGGGTTTTATTTTTAGTAGCATTCTTTTTAAAGAATGAGTACTTCCTCTGTGAAAGGCACTGAGCTAAGCACCTTCTTATGTCTCATTTATTTTTCACTATGATTTTAATAATAAATAGGATGTATGTTATTATCCTCATTTTATATATTATACTACTTTAAGACTCTGATGCTTAAAGTAGTATACAATTTGTCCAAGATCATATTGTAACCAAGTGCTAGAGAGGTGTTCAATCTTTCAAGGCTTCTAAACTCCAAGTTTAGGTTTTTCTATACTTCCCTCACTGTATATAAGGCAGAATTTCTTATTACTTCATGGGTCTTGGAATCTTTCATGTGTAAGCAGGCAATGAAGCAATTGGAATTTAATAGATTACATCTAACTTCAATCCAACTAAGCTGTCTACTCTTGATTTTTGTCCCCATTTCTTTCACAGAGCCTGCCCTGAGCATTCCCTAAATCCACAGAGGTCTTTTTCTTTTTTCTAAGTTCCTTGTACATTGAATTCAATGCTACTCGTTTGACACTTAATAATATACTTTACCTGACATAATTTACAACACTGACTTCTTATATTCTTTAGGTTATGAAGTTTTGAAGGACAGAGACAACATAATAGACTTCTTCTTATCTCTATCTCTGATAACATTAGCGTAGTGGTAGGGAATAATAGATACTGCATTAGTTAGGGTTCTATCAAAGAAACAGAACTAGTAGGATGTAAATACACACTTCAGAAAATTGAATTATGCAATTGTAGAGTTTTGCTGAAAACAGTAGGGCAGGTGCAAAGCTATTGGATAGGAGATGATGTTGATGATGTGATCCTCAGGAGGAATTTCTTCTTCCTCAGAGAAACCTCAGGTTTTCTCCTAAGGCTTTACAGCTGATTAAATGAGGCCTACTCACATTATCTAAGATAATCTCTTAAAGGCAATTATTATAGATGTTAACCACATCCACAAAATATTTTCACAGCAACACCAAGATTACTATTTAATATAATTGAGTAATATAGTCTATCCAAGTTGACACATAGAACTAACCATCACAGCCCACTCTGTGTCAACTATACATTCATACACATCTCTTTAAACCATATTTAATCTCCAAATAAAGACAGTAACAAAGTCATACTTCTGTCTAATGTAATACAACTGTCCTACATACAACTAAAAATGTGCTAATTCCTTCCACAGAAGAGGTTACAAAGTCTTTGGGTGATGTGGGTTTTCTTTTTAATATTCTATATAACTCAAGTACCGTGATCTAAAGTTAACTGTTATTAATATATCTTATGTTGGGTGATATGGTCATAAGGGAAGGAGGAAAACAGATATTTGCTTAACTAGTCATGTTGGTCATAACGGATATTTATAACTACCTTTCTCCACTACCCATTCCATATTCCCCCTGCCCTCAGCAAACACCTCAGCTGGTCACGGTTCTTTAACTGGTGGGATAAAAACAAACCCTTATTTCTGAGGTGTCTGGAACATTACTGGTTCTGCTTAGTTGAGGTTGTTGTAGTTTTTCATTGACTTTAATCACAGGGCATGGTAGTACTGTGGAATGCTTTAAGGGATCTCCTGTATTTCATACATACTCTTCCTTCTCTCCATTGTGGAGTGGTAGTTTAACATCCTCTTGGTCATCAGGATCAATCACCCTAACCATTACAGTAACTCCCTTCTTTGCTTGTTGACTCAGAGATACGAGGAGCTCAAAGTGGTCAGTTGTCAGTCTTAACTTCTAATCCAATGGAATCATTGTTGTATCCCCTAGTGGAAGCATTCCTCCCTTTGGAACTAAGACCTCTAAAGCAGCAGAGCATAAAGTCATGGAAACATGAAACAAAAATTTTGCTAGTAGTTCACTAGGGGTAATATTGAGTAGTCCCACTCCCATTTCCACCCCTCAATTTTTGGACCTGTATATTCTGGCTGTGGAAAAAACAGTACCATGTATTGGATGCTGATTCAGAGCATATACAGCCTTCTGGAGAACCTTGCCCCAGCCCTCCAAGGGCTCCCACCTAGCTGGAACTGTAACTGAATCTTCAGAAGGCTATTCTACCATTCTGTTAAACCAGCTGCTTCAGGATGTTTGGGGTCATGGCAAGACAAGTGAATTACATTAGCATAAGCCTATTGCTGTAGTCAGTAATGGTAGTCCATATTGCTGAGCCCAGCATAACCTCCATCCCTGCCACCATGGCCACTTTATTCCTCAGTTCACTAGGCGATGGCAGAGGTGGCTGGGGAAAGAGGCTAACTGGTTGCTACAGAATGAGTTATCCACTTGATTAGTGAACTCCTCTGCTGAAATCACCCTTTGGTGAGTATTCACATGCAACACAAATATCTTCATGTTTTTTGTTCATTCAGAGAGGTATATCCACATCTCTTCCCTAAATTTTCTCGTAATCAATTTTCTACATGTTCCTCCCAAGTCTCTAACCAGCCAAACTCTTAGCCACAGTCTGTAAATTAATATATAATTGCACATCTGGCCATTTCTCCATCAAACAAAATGAACAATGATGTGTACTGCTCAAAGTTCTGCCCACTAGAAGGATATCCTTTCAAAATTTCTTTCAGAGTTGTCCCAGAAAGGAACTATAGGTGTTATAACTGTCTACAATCAGGTGGTGCCTGCATATCAATCAGAACCATCTGTAAACCAAGCCTGAATTTTCTTTTCCTCAGTTAGCTAATTGTAGAAAACTTCCCATGATGCCCTAAATGCAGGCTGGGAAAGAGAAGGTAAGGTAGCAGGAGTGGGGCCATGGGCATTTGGGCCACTTCTTCATCTAACTTACTTCCGCCTTCAGGGCCTGCTCTAGCCCAATCTGATATATACTGTTTCCATTTGGTAATGGAGTGCTGCTCTTCACTGCCAACTTTATGGCTTGTTGCATCAGACAACACACAATTCATGATATGCAGCTCAGCTCCCATTATAACTTGGTTAAGTATTCAGTCTCTACTAAGGCCCAATAATGGACCAAATGCTCTTTCTCAAAAAGAGAGAGTAGTTATCCAAAGAGAATGGCAAGGCTTTGCTTCAAATCCTAAGGGCTTGTGCTTATCTGCCACTGACACTTTAAGCACCAATGGATCTGCTGAATCATGTGGTACAAGCAGCAGAGCATCTTGCATAGTAGCCTGGAACTGTTTGTTGCAGAGCCTTCTTTTATTCTGAGACCTCCCTCAAAATCAGCAGCTTTTTAGGTCACTTGATAAATGGGCTGGAATAAGGAATATGTTGACTCTAAAATCTAAAAAGGCCACTGGATATTATGCCTGATTTTTTGGTTGTAGGAAGGGCCAGATGCTCAGATGCAGCAACTTATCTTTTACCTTAGGATGCATATCTCTCATTTCATGGAGGTGGAAAGAGACCCAGTAATTCCACTTCCTGGAAATCTAGAAATCCACCAATTCCACTCCCAGGAATATATCCAGCTATAATGTGTACATGTGTTCATCAGCAATCTGACTAGAATGTTGACAGCAGCACTCTTGATAATAGCCCCAAACTGGAAACTGTTCAAAAGCCCATCAGCAGTAGAATAAATGAATAAACTGTGGTATATTTATTCATGGAAGTGCTTTATAGCAGTGAGAATTAACAGTATACAATCACATGCAACAATATTGATGAATCACATAAGGAGCAAGACACAAAAGAGTACATTTAGTATTAATTATATTTAGTATACATCTAGGCAAAACTAAACTATGAGGGAAATCGCCATAGTGTCCTTGTGGGGGACAGAGTATTACCTGGAAAGGGCTATGAGAGGGAATTCTAGGGTGCTGGTAGTATTCTGTTTTATCATCTGGATACTGGTTATGTTGGTGTATTTCTGAAAACCCATAAAACTGTACACAGTATGCATATGGTACTTTTCTGTGTACATGCAATACTTCAATAATAAGTAAAAATAGGGAAACTTCTCTTAATTTGATATTTTGACCTGTTATAATGGTTTTTGACATCAGGAAATGTCACAATTCCAGGTTTAAGTATGTAACAAATCAACACTAAAATGTATCTGGGAAATTCTTTTGACTTGTTCAGACCAAAATTTTTAGTTTAATTCACAGAGAACCCCCTGATGCATGTTGAACCAATTGTGTCACCTTCTGGCTTCTTTCTAGGCTCTCACCTCATTTAACTGTCTCCTCATGTAATTCTCTTTCAGCCTCAGGCCACTTGTCTCTGCCTTTCCTTTAGTAAAAATAGCAAAGCCCCAAGCTAACTAGTGATTATGTTATTTTAAACATGCAGCAGCCTATTTTTAGTCCTGGCATTTAACGTTTTAGCTAGTTTGGCAATAATTTAATCAGGACTGCAGGGCAAAGCTCTGATGGTGTAGGACCCCTGTTCAGTATACTGCTTGTTTATTAATAACTGGCACTATACTGTTTAATGACAAAATGTGGTAAAAGTGAACCACTAGAGGAGTCCAAAAGAGATGTGATAGAGGAGGAGGTATGGGTAGAAGAAGCCTTAAAAAATGTCTAGTCCAAGGTTTCTCAATGTGTGTTTCTCTGACCACCTGCACCAGAATCACTGCAGGCCTGGTAAATTGCAATCTCTAGAGATAAGGCACAGGAATCCTCAATTTGATGCACTTGCAAAGTGATTCCAGTGAGCACTAAAATTTGAGAACCATATAATATTCTAGTCTATTTTGCTCATTTTACATAACAAAAATGACTGGCAAGATCAATAAATGACTTATTTAAGTTCATGCAACTAATTACTGGCAGAATAAGAACTAGAACTTAGCTTTCCTGGTTCTCAGTAGTTTGACTGGGTAGCTGTCAATAAGAGACAGATGTTGGAGTAGATAGGGCTCTGAGTTTCCCAGTGCATCCAGACAGCAGTTTTGCTTTTCTTTGCTTTACCCATTGGATTTTTGTATTCTATTTAAACAGAGTTTTTTTGTTTTGGTTTTTTGTTTGTTCTTTCCAAGAGGCTTGGACAATCATTGCTTTGTATTTCTTACAATTATAGCAATGGGTGTCTAAAATATCGGTACATTATTTTGCCAGCAAGCATGTATTAGGCGTGGCAAAAATAGCTAGGGATATGAATACAGTCTTAGCCCTCCAGGGCTTGCAGAGTAGTGATAAGATAAACCTTACAGTCTTCTCTGCAAGATGATAGGCTAGAAGTGGAAAAAGACACTATAGGAACCTATGAGGGGATACTTTTAACTTCGTTATGAAATACCAGGAAAGACTTTTAAGCTAATAATACCTTTTAGAAAATCAGACAAAACCTGTGACTATCCTTGTAAGATTTTAAAATTTCTATTTTACTTTGATCTCCAGAAGAGATGATAAATGGTGTGTTATAAACTCTTATTTCAAGGATAACAACCTTTAACTGGAAACATATATGTTTTTAGGTGAGGAGTTTGAGTTTTTAGATAACAGCAGACAGAATTATCACAGAGAAGTGAGCTGGAAAAAGATTTGAATATCTGAGGGATGGTAGTAGAAATCAAGAGTAGGACAACCTTGAGTTCAAATCTAGCTGTTGCATGAGAAAATTCCACCAGTCCTCTGGATTTTAACCTATCTGTAAAATTGGCATAATAGACATTTTTTTCTTAAAGAGTTGTTGCAAGAATTAGAGATAATCTGTGTAAAATGTCTGACATATAATAATCACTCATTATGCAATAATTGTTATTTGCTTCTATAAGTTGTTAATTCCTCAAGTCTAGCTTAATGTATTTCCTTTTGAAAATGATTCATTTGCTTTTATTAAACTGCAAAAAGCCTAAAATATATTGTGTGATTATTGTATTTGATGATAAAATCAGTTATGTCAACTGACAAATTGATCCAGTACAAATACAGAGGTGAAGTATGCTAGTCCTTGGGGAAAAGGAATCAAACTAGTTTGAAATAATGGAGACCTTTTAAGGCTATCGATTTGGGATCATGTAGCTATAGAATAAAAAGATGAAGTTTTGCAGTAGATTGTTTCATTCATTCAGCAAACATTTGTCGTGTCTGGATATCATATGCTAGATGCAGTTAGTTGCTGATAATGTTGAGATAGAGACATAGTTGTCTTTATGAAGTTTGTAATCTCACAGAGGAAGCCAGATATATAAAACAAGTCCAATGGAAGCATAGATACTTTCATAGAGCTCTGTGTGGGACCCTTTTGAGGTGCATAGGGAAGGTGGGAAATCCTCTGAAGGATGATCTGAAGCCTTCAGGGGCATCCTGAGGCTTTCTAGGTAGAGGCACTGCATAAATAAAGGCACAGAGGCTTAAAGCATTCTCAGATAGTTAAGGAACTGAAAGTAGTTATATCAGCTAGAGAAGAGATTGGACTCTCTTTGAGATCAGATCATGGAGAATCGTACTGTTTTTTTACTTTATCTTCATCAAATTGCTTTTTAATTTGATCATTCTGGCTACAAGTGTAGAAATAACTTGGAAAGAAGTGAGCCTGGGAGCAGAAACATCAGGGTGAAGTTTTGCAAAAGTCTTGATGAACAAAGGTGAGAAAATACACTCAGCTAATGTATCTCAAAATATGGTGTTCAGACCACCTGGGGAATTATAAATAATACAGATTCCCAGGTCATTGCTTCAGGGATCTGGTGAGGAGTGAGAACCAGTCTGAACTGAAAATGTTAATGGTATAATTGCCAGGCTTAGTGACTGACTAGGTACCAGTACAGGGTAGTGAGGGAGGACAGTTAGAGGATGACTCCCAGTCTCTAGTATTGTAAAGTTTCATAATATGAAAGTGCCAGTAGGAATAGGTAAAGATGGCTCCACTTTGGATCTCCTGATACAAGATGTGGAAGAAAGGCCCCAGAATCCTGTACTGGGAAGAACAGTAATGACAAAGAGTAGGAGAATGCAAAGGAAGGGTGGGTAGGATAATGTGAGGGGCTTCTGCCTGTGCAGTGGCCGAGGAGGACAGGGATGAGAAGCACAGCTGAATAAATTCTTCCAGGTTATAAGGCTGGGTTAGAGGCCTTGTGATGGTCACTGACAGATGTCTTTGCTGGGCTTTCCACTGGGATGTTATTGAGAAGGTCTCTTTGTGTCTCCAAAGAGAGTGTCCTCAGCATGTCCAGGAAGGAATGAGCCAGCTATTCCTTTTTTTTAAATTGGCTTCTAGATTTATTTCCTAAGGTAATGGGGTGAAACTGGAATGACTTGGGCATCAGCTCTCTCCCCCAGTGTTTGGTTGCTAATAATTGTTGAACATCTGCTTGTGATGTATATGAAGTAATCTATTGTTATATTTTTTCTCCAGATGTTATAATAAAAACAAATGGCGAGATGTAGCAGCTGTGGCTGAAATTTCACTACTTTGAAGACATGAATGTGAAGTCAAATCCATAAAGCAGAATGTCTACTTGAAATTATATGAAATTCAAAAATCAAAATCTCTAATTATTTGTGATATATCCTGGTGTTGAAATTCTACTGAGATTCTTATAATTTATTCTTAATAATTTAAGAAAGAGACATTCTCTTGTATGCTTCTTAAACATATGTATTTATATTGTGCAATAAGAACAAATATATTAGAGGACTGTACACTAAATAAATAATTTCAGCTATTTATAAGGAGCCAATACCAGAGTACTATGTGACTTCCTTTGATTGGTCCGCCTCCCCAAATTTATCCTTTGTGTGGATTAAAATTAGTAAAGTTGTTGAAGCACTAAAAATGAAAATGCTTATATTATGAGCTATTTTTAAGAGAACTTAATTGAAACCACGTGAGAGACCTAATTCCAGGTCTGACTGCAAGAAAAACTGCACTCAAGGTTTACTGAAGCAGGAAATATATATTATGCACAATCAATCATACACTAAATATTTAATGTATTACCTCATCCTCAAACAACTTTCTTTAGCTAATACTATCTATGGATTTTTTTGTTTTCTGATTTTTCAGCAATATAACTTGTCATATCTTAACAATGCCCATCTTAAAAATCAGTGATCCTGTCAGTTAACATATGATAGTTGTATAACTATTGGTGAGATTTTTAACTCTGATGGTTTTACTAATATTATACATAAAAGCAAATAAGAATCAGATTTTCTAAGATGCTTCAATAAGAAAGAAAAATTTTAAATCAATAAATTTGAGGTTATGTAACCTATGTAGTATTCATTTTTAAATAGGAGTCTCATAAAGATATTTTTGTAAATGATTTAAAAGGCCTTAAGCCACTAACAAAACTATTTCTAATTTCTGTTTTACATTTCCCTCTGCAGGTGAAATATGGGAAAATTGTTAGGAAATACAGAAGAGCTCTTTAATGATGGTGGCTAGAACCAAATTTAGACCTGAGTTCTAAATCAGTACTCAACTAAGTCATTATCCCCTGTGATTGGTTTTAAAAGCAGAAATGTGATAAGCAGTGGGAGAAGAAGAAATGAAATGGCTTGTTTTCAAGGAGTTTATAATCCAATGGGGAGGGGAGAGAATGAGAATGATAATGGATTATTTGATAGTTTAATCAGATGGTAGGCACTTGTGAGAAAGAATGACACCTAGTTCTTAGACTGAGCCTAGTGGGGCTGGAAAAAATAAAGATTTGATAGTTTCATACTGCTGTTAAGAAAAATTATAGCTAGCTCAGAGAGATAAATACTTGGCTAGGATGATATAATTTAGGATGTGACAGAGCCAAGATTGGAAAGCAGGTCTATTTAAGTCCAATATTTTTTGTTCTTTTTTTTTGTTTGTTTTATTGGTTGGAGTACAGGGAAAGATGGGAAGGAGGAAGGATTTATAATTGACATTCAAGGCTTAGGAGTGGAGGACATAACTTTAGTTATGATTAAGAGGAAGGAAAGTAGAATAAGCCTGCATGCTGTCAGATATGAGAAAGTCCAAAGAGAATTTCTGTCGGCAAGTCCTAGGACAAGGTTGTACTCTTACTTCACATCTGTGGGTAGGTCTCATAGGTCTATCAGTGAACTTCCCTGGAAGAACATCAGAAAAGGAATTCATCTCTTTCCAGATGGAGATTCACTATAGTTTTCATCACATTTTTAAAGTGGTGTGCAATCTAAAAAATATCAACAAGATTGGATCCCTTTACTTAAGCATGTAACAATTAAATTTCATTTCTAAGCATTTAAAATTATACTTAATTTAAAAAAATCAGGTCATGAGTACTCAGGAAATTCAGTTAAAATGCATGATGTAAATTATATTTAAAAAATTTTAACATGAGTGTATTTTTTCACCTCTCCAAGGTATAATTCATCATGGTTTGTTCAGTTATGAATAGCCTCTTTATCTCATATTGTGTATATAGCATGTATGTTTATATGAAGGATGTGATACCCAGATTTTCCAGATAAAAGATATCTTCAACTTCTGCTGCTCTACTGTTGCTTTCTAACCTGCAGTTGAAAATGTTCAATTATTTTATAACTTAAATCTTCCCTTTACTTTCTATTCTTCTATCTACCCAATTATTCTTCACCTTCTTACATCCATGTTTCTTCAAGAGTGCTTTCTGTCTTCTTACCAATCTCTCACCGCTCAACTCTCCCTTCTCCTCTCCCTCTCCTCAACACACATAGAGTCTAGTTGGCTTCAGCTCTGGTTTTCCCATGACACTGGTCCCCTCAAGGCTACCAGCAACCTGCTCTGTGTTAATCTAAGGTTTGTTTGTTTGTTTCTGATTTTTACCGAACCTCTCCCAGCTAATGATGTTGCAAACTAATACTCTTCTTCAAAGCCTCCAATAAGGAATGATCCTCTCTGAAACATTACTCTCTAGGCTTTCATGTCATCTCTCTCTCTTTCTCTTCTGTTTCTTATGAAGGCTTGGTTTCCTCTGTCTTTAAATTTTTGTTTTTCTGGGGTTCTAGTTTAGGGCCTCTTCTCATGTTACATAGTCTCCCTGTGTGAGCTTATCTACCACTGATTTCAGTTACCATCTCTGTGCAATTGACCCCAAATCTTTGTCTCTGAAATATTGCCATGAATATTGATAGTGGACGTGTGTTGTGAGTGTCTCTGCATCTGTCCCCCAAAAAGGTTAGTTGTGTTTTCTTATATTTCCACGCCATCCTCTACTGGCTCACATCATAACTTTGATAACAATGTACTATAATTGCCTCTTCTGTTTTTTCTTCTTAGACTATAAATAAGCTCCTTGAGTGAAGGAGCTACGCCTTGTTCATTATATTTCTATACCCCTCTCCTTACATCCTAATTAGAGTGTGAATTTCCAAGCCACGTGGGGTTAGGTTTGATCCCACTTTTAGTTTCAAGAGTGGGCCTTTAATGGCTTGAGTCAATTACCATAGCCCTCCCAACTCTGGCACGGCGATTGGTTCAGGAATGGGTCTAAGACCTAAACTGATTCTATTGGATTAAATCTCAGAGCTTTTTCTGGAAATGCTGGGATTCAGACTTTTTGCTCTTGGATTTTTACCTGAAAGGAAAGCCGTTGGCAGCCATCTTATGTCCACAAATGGGAATGGAGTTCACACTGAGAAATTAGAGCTGGGATGGAGAAAGAAACCAGATTCTTGATTTCATTGTTGCAGTCACTGGATGCAACTGTGCTTGAACTGTTGTCTATTTTAGGTTCAGTTATGAGAGCGAGTCAATTTTTTTTCTTTTGGCTTTTGCTAGTTTAGTTTGGGTTTTCTATCATGTACATCATAGACTATCCTGACTGATGGACTCAACTAAGACCATTCTAGAAGTTCTAGATCTGTGTAGCCAAATGCTTGTTTGTCATCACTGTAGGGGTTCTCATGATATCTCATACTCAACATATCTCAAACTGAACTTATCTCCCCACTTGAAACAGTTCTTTCTCCTTTATTTGTTTCAATGTTAGATATCTTCATCCATCTAAGTTACTTGAGCCAGAAATTTGGCCATCATCCATGACGTCTCCCTTTCTCTTACATTCTAATAGGTCAGTCATGAAATTCTGCTGATTTTGAGTCTTAACTAGTATTTTCCACTCTTCCATTCCTGTGGCTATTATCTGAGTTCATGCTGGTACTTTCTTGCTTGGTTTAGTGCAACAACCTCCTCACTAGTTTCTCAGCCTTTATTCTTGTACCCTTCAGTCAATGCATGTAGAGTTCCAGAGTGTGTAGTTCCACAATGCATGTAGAGGTAACTTTCTAAAATGCTCATCTGATAATGTTGTTTTCTGCTTAAAATTCCTTAGTAGCTCTCCAGTGTTGTCTTGATAAAGTCTAATCTTTTATATTTAGCTTTACTATTTTACCTAGTTTCCTTAATTAATCCACTTCAATTTACCACTAGGTTATATTATTGGTCACTGAATTTTTATATTTTGTCTTCCCTCCAAGCCTTGAATGTGATGATCCATCTGCCTGAAACACATTTTCTTGCTCATATCTTTTCTTTAGCTTCTCCTATTTTTATTTTTAATCTCTATTTATTCTTTCCTCCAGAGAACTTTCCTTAATTTCCCCAAAAGGTTAATTGCCCACATTATAGCATTTATCACAATGTACTCTAATTTCCTGTAAATTTATGGTTTTTCTCAAGTAAGCTTCTTGAGTGCAGGAACTACATCGTGTTCTTCATTGTGTTTCCAGGTTCTAGCACAGCTGCCAGACATATATTAAACATACTAAAGTGTTTGAAAAATATTTGTTGAAAAAATGTTTGTCATAGAAGTGTGCCATTATATAAAGGACCCTCTTTTGTATACTTCTAATTGAATTCAAGGTGAAGATTTCCAGCTTGTTTATTTTATATTGAAGGTACAAGTTTAGCACTTATCACAATCTGTAATAACTTGTTTGCTTGTTTACTTGTTAGTTTCCTAAGGGCAGAGGTTGTACCTGCCTTATTAATGTATTTTTAGTGCCTGGAATATAGTAGGTGCTTGATGTCAACTTTTCCATTAGATTATTTCCAATAGTGTTTAACATTCTCTAATATCTTCCATCTTAAAGAAAAAAAGAGGAAACCAAATTTTCCCTCCTCCCATCTCTTCTCAATCTCATTTCTCTGCTTCCTATCTCAGCAAAACAGAGGAGGTGTCTATACTTGCTTTACCATTTCCTTTCTACCCTTTCTTTTTTGAACCCACTCCATTCAGGCTTTCATTCACATGACTCCATTGAAACTGCTTTTGTCAAGATATCCATGTTGACAAATCTAATGGACACTTACATTTTCAGAAACATTCAATACAGTTGACCCCTTCCTCATTTGGGGCACATTTTCTTGTCTTACTACTGCTCCTTTTTTTCTTTTTCTGGATCCTTCTTTTCAAGTCTAATAAGTGTTGTGTTTTTTTTTGAGTCTTAGTCCTGGACCCTCTTCTATAGATATACTCTTTTTTTCTAGGCAAACTCATCTATTCCAAGTTTAAAACCTGTGTATGAGCTGATGCCTTCTAAATTTCTCTTTCCCATCCTGACTTCTTCCCATAAAGTCTGCTCAGAATATATTTAGATTTAATATTTTAAATTTTTCTCTTCAAACCTGTGCTTTCCCTGGTCTTTCTATCAGGAAATGTCTTCTATTTTAGATGTTCAAAAAAAAAAAAACCTAGGAATCAGTCCTTGGTTTTTCTTTCCTTCACTCCTGTTAGTTGTATCTCCAAAATAACCCTAGTCAGTCACCATCAACTCTTGCCTAAAATATGCAGTAGCCTTGTAGATGATGCAATAGCTCCTAGCATACTTCCCATGATTTATAAGATCCTACATAATCTGGCCCCTTATATTTTTCTAACCACATTTCAAACATCTCCCTCTCAAAGTGTACTCAGTAAGTCTGGCCTACTTTCTCTTCTTCAAACAGGTCAAACCCATTCCTGCCTTGGAGCCTTTGTACCTTTTCTTTTCTCTGCCAGAATGTTCTTCACAACCTTCTTCTCATGCTGGTTCCTTTTCATTATTTATACTTCAGTTCAAATTCCATGTCTTTGGAATTTCTTGACCACTTATCTAAATTTGGCCCCCTCTTGTTGCTTGTTATTTCCTTGTTCCTAGCACAACTTGCAAACATCTTGTTTATTTTGCTGCTTGCCACTAGGAACTAAGTTCCCAAGAGCAGGGACTCTCTTGTTCAGCACCATAGCCTTAGTGTCTGAGACCTTGGAGAGACTCAGAAATATTTGTTGAATAAATGAATGTTTTCTGGTGCCTCAAACCACTGCCATTCCTCTATTGGATAGCAGTAAATCATTATTTGGTTTAAGAGATTTTAAATCTGAAGTATTGTGTTCATCTTAGTATGATTAGGCAGTTTTACTTGATCATCTTGATTCTAAATGTCTTTTTCTGAGATGTTATCAATGAAAATTTGTTTCAGGAAAATTCAGCACAAATTTAGGCTATGGTTATTTGCATGGTGGTTAAGGCAGCAAAATTACAGTTTTATTGCCAATTTTTCCTATATCTGGTAACCAGAAGAGAGTGCTCAGTCTTTTATATTATCGGAAGCAGGTGAACAGAGACTCATAGGTTGTTTGAATTTGGGGGGAGGCTGAATCCTCTACTCTCAAGTGAAAGTGTAGGCTTTATGTCTAATCTGTCTAACTCAGTAGTTCCACATTTATATAACATTAATGAATAAATAAGTTATTTTATTTCTCACATTTCCTCTTTGTTGACTTCTTAACTTAAAGAGGCTACTTTAAGACACCTCAGTTTTGTGGGAAAAGGTAGTGTTAAGTAAAAGGAAAAAAAGTGGTTTACTTCATTATTGAACTTAAAAATATTTTTAATCTATATAATTAAGTATAGTTACTTTTTTATGACAAAACATGTATCATTTCAGCGCTCTATATTCTGTAATTTGAGTATTATGCTATAGCGAAAAGGAAATGTGATGAATGATAGCAAGTAAATTTAGTTTTTTCTAATCTTTCAAGTATAAGACTAAATATGACTATAGAAAAGTTATTACGATTAGAGAATACTAAAACAAAAAACTCTTATGTAAGCAGTAATGTTCTTTTCCTTACTATTAATATATGTAATTATCTATGAAGCAACTGTTTTCTAAGATGAAAGCACACAAAGTTAATGTATCTAAAACTTTCTTCTGAGGGGACCTGGAACTACTCTGTGCCAGCCATGGCCCAGCCATGAGTCTTCTGTGTCTCTAGTCCTATATAGATAGACTTCAGACTGTTTCCACATTCACACTCATTTAGTGTAACTTGCTAGTGTAAAAAAAACTTCCAAAACTTCCCAAGTGATTGATTCATCAATTTACTTATAGGATACACATTTTATCACTTCTAAAAATTGCATCGACTTTATTTTTTTAACATAAATTTTATTCTATGTTCACATTTTGTGAGAAAAATATACACAACTCATTTTGCCTCATTATGAAATCTTTCAGCGTTTGGCACCAGAGTCCAGAGGATTAGCTTAAGTTTATCAGTGATACAGTCCAGCTATTTTGCTCCTGTATTGCCCAGTAACTTCTGGAGCTTAGGCAAAAGGAATTTTGAATGAATCTTAACCTGAGCACCTCAAATGTGACCTCAGAGAGACTTTCCCACGCATTTCATTGCTTAATTCCTTTTCAGAACAGTAGTCTGAAGTTACCTTGTATATTTACTGTGTCCTCATATAGAAAGTTAGCTCTGGCTCTTTGTTTGCTTTGGATCCTCAGTGCTTAGACTAAAGACACAAACATTTGTAGTATGAATTAATTTCTTAATCATATATATGCTTTTATAAGTATTGTGCTATTGAAACTCAACCTGTTGACTGATAACATTCTCAGATATATATATTCTGATAACTTTTTTTTCCTATATAAGACCACTTATTTATAGCTTAAACTCTAGCGGCAAATTCGGTAGGAGTTGATATCTATCCACTTAAAAGACAATTTGATTTGTATGCCTAGTTAAAAGGAATTCTCAAAAACGTGATTTTATCTAACTTTCCAGCCACATGCCAGTCATTTCCTGACATATTTGTCAAAGAAAAATATTGCATCCTATGGTACAAAATTCCTGATCCTGAAGGGGGAATGGGTGAATCCAAACCCTGATAAATTTTGGCTCCCTGGGTCTAAAGTGACTGCAAGGTCATTTATGAGCAATATTTTTCTTTGGAAAAAGGTTTTCATTCTACCAAATCCATTTGTTTACGATCCCACAGTTCTTTCCCTCCGTATCTAGACATTCAGATTGAGCCTAAATCTCGAGCACTATCACTAACACTTCCAAGGGAATAATTCCCGGTGTCAGGGTTCGAGTCGCAAACTCCGAGGACAGCTGCCCGCAGGCCCTGTTAGAGGCCATCTGCAGGAAGTCCTGGCCGTGGCGGGTGTCTTGGCAGGGCCCTCAACCAGACCCCGTGAACCAGTCCTGTGCTGTCAGGCTCTAAATCCACACTCTTGAGTCCGCTCGCGGCCGGGCACCAGCGGGCCTGTGAACTCGGACTTAATGTCCAGCCTATGCTGCGGCCCCAACAAAGGCACGCTCGCGTGCCTTCTCTGCTCCAGGAACCAACTGGACTCCGCGAGGCGCCGGATGGAGGTGTCTGTCGAGGGTACGAGGAGCCAAAGCCTTCTGCGCTCGGGAGTCCCTGGCATTGTCTCCGCGCCACTCTGCCATAGACTCAGCAGCTGACAGCTTCACAGAGGGCCTGGACCCGAGCGCATTACCGCTTCCGTTCCACAGCTACCGCTCACTCCTTGCCCCACCCCTGCCCTCCCCTCCTTTCTCTTCCCCCTCCCCTCCGCCTCCTACCCCTGCACTCTCCTCTCTTCCCCACCGCCTCCCGCCCCTGGTCTCCTCTCCTCCTCCCTTCCTCTCCTCCTCCCCTCCTCTCTTCCTCCCCTCCGCCTCCCGCCCCGCCCATCCCCTCCGCTCCTCTCAGGGCCTTGCCCCGTCCCTCCCTTCTCCACCCCTCCATTCTCCACCCCTTCACTCGCTTCCGCGCATGTCCCGCCCCGTGAGCTGCCACGTGAGGGAATCACTGGCCCGCCTGTGGGCGCCAGCTCCGCCCCAAGCCCCCTCCTTGCCCCCTGCTCCGCGCGCCGCCACGTGATGCGGCTCGCCGCCAGCCAATGGTAGCCGGCCTTGCCTCGCGCCCCGCCCCGCGCGCCGTGGCCGTTTGAAGTGACTAATTTCTGTCATATGACTGAGGCGCCCATGGGGGTGGCGGGGCGGCTCTAGGAGCGGGGGCCTAGCAAGCGCCCAGCGGAGCGACCCTGGACTGGCTGTGGCTAGCATGGCCCCTACGCTGTTCCAGAAGCTCTTCAGCAAGAGGAACGGGTTGGGTGCGCCGGGTCGGGACGCGCGAGATCCAGACTGCGGGTTCAGGTAGAGTGCTGCGGGGCTGGGGGCGCGAAGCCGCGGAGCCGACGGCCTTGTGGCTCTGCGCGCCAGATGTGCTGGGGCCTCCGGTGTCCACGCCCGCGCGGCAGAGCTGCGCGGGGACCGGGACCCTGGCCACGGTCGGGAGGGCCAGGCAGCTGCGCTGGGGTGTATGAGCGAGGTCCTCTCTCCCCACCCCCAATTCCGCAGATGCCCCTTCCCCCTCCTCTTGGTCGGTTTGTTTACGTCCTGCTCAGCAGCCACGCGCGGCTCTGCTGCTCCGGACCCAGCACCGCGGCCCGAGCGTAGGGTCCACAAGCCTTTTGGGCGTCAAGGGGAGTTGGGCGCGGGCTAAATTGGACCTCAGCCGCCGTCCTCTGGGCCGAGTTCTCCCCTCCTCCCCCTGACCAGTCGCCCTCTGGGTGCTTCATTCCGGCTTTTTTGGTGTTGTGTAGAGAGCTGCACGTTTTGGCCAACCTTTTGAGTGTAGAGAAGGCTGGAGGAGCGAGTGGGCAAGGTGCCGTTCTTTCAGGATTCTTGGAAACTAAAATTGGAGGTGTGCGGTTACGGGACCGAGCGTTGTTAATTTTATGGAAGAAAAAATGTGAAGCTTAAGAGATTATGGTTACTACTGACCAGACTGAAGCAGGACCAAATCAAATGAAGCTTGGCTGTAGAATTGGCCATAGAAACATCCCCTTGGAAATGTTACTAGAGTCTAAAAATGGAAAACGATAGACAAAAATTTTGTGTTACATACAGGCTTTTAAAATTTTTGATTGCAGTACTTGTTGCCGGTATAAAACTTGTAAAATTGTAAGACTTAATTTAATGTAAACCTGAATTCAAAGTATAAGTTAGTCGCCAAATTGCATTTGAAGAGCTTATGTCTTTCAAACAGCCTTCATACTTGTTGCGGTGTGGAAACATATATATATATAGCCAGGCTGAATGTCAAATATCACTCATACCTGGTAGAATAGCAGAGAGCTCACTTGGACAGTGGTAGTAGGAAAAAATGAGAATCTCTTAATTTTTGCAACAGGCAAAAGTGTGAAATGACTACTACACTGGTTTAAAAAGTTTTGGTATTAAAAATTTTCACCCACTTTTGCTAATGCAGATCACATTAGTAAACATGCAGTAATACATGTAGAATTGAAGTAGTAAATGGAAAGAAATTTAACTTTGGAAGAGGAAAACTCAGTTGTGAACATCTTGGAAAAGTGCTCAGTAAACTGCAGTTTTCTAGGTTTTGGTCTTTTCCACTGGAAGTTAAATGTCTTGCAATGCTCATATAATGACTTTCTTTAAACATTTTTCAGTATTTTCCTTTTGAAAAATGAAAGGGTAGTTAGATAATACTACACCAAGCCATCCAGTAAATCAAGAGTCAGTAGAAAGCAGATTCAGGAGGAATATTAAAAAGGTGACAATTGTATAGGTTTTCTGTTTCTGAGCAAAGATTGACTTTGGAGTACTCAGGTTTCCAAGGGTGTCAGTTCATTCATATGGAAAAACATTTTCATGTCTATTTTTTTTTAAATGTGAAGTCTACTATATAGTTGTGTTATACTACCTTAGAGTTGCCAGAGCACTTTCTCATTTGTTATCTCATGTACTGTTTCACAACAACCTTGGGAGATAGGACAAGTAGAAGTGTAGATAACTATATCACCCTTTTCCAGTGGAAATAAGAAGCATAACTCCGATAACTGCATACATAGACAATTATCGCTTTAAAAATAAAATTCTTGAAAAAACGTTTGATTTGCTGAAGATGATTGTTTCATAGTTAAAGGTCTGTAGGACAATTCATGTTTTGTTCAAACAACAATTTTCCGTATTTTTGTTTTATTCCTAACGCGTGAATATTTGCTCATATTGCCTGTAGCAGGAATTCTTAACCTGTTGCAACAACTATCTAATTGGTCTTTCTGCCA
Organism: Macroglossus sobrinus; assembly: GCA_004027375.1. Classification (NCBI taxonomy): domain Eukaryota; kingdom Metazoa; phylum Chordata; class Mammalia; order Chiroptera; family Pteropodidae; genus Macroglossus; species Macroglossus sobrinus. The sequence continues at coordinate 353,973 of PVKZ01000498.1, forward strand.
TCACTCTTGCCTTTCTCCAAACTACTCTCAACACATCTTCCTTTAAAAAAAATTCAAATTCTGATCATGATCAGCATACAAAATGGTATAGAATTTAATGTCTCTGTTATAGTTATTTTAAGGATTCAAAGAGAATAGTTATGTCAGGTACTTAATGCAGTGCTTAGTACAAGGCTTTCAGGAACCAGAAATTGTTGTTACTCTGATGATCTCATGCTTACCTGTAAAACCATTCAGTTTAGGCCCAAGCTTTTTAAAGTGACCCTGTATGGTGTGGCTTGCAAAATCTCTATTCCTCCCTGCCACCCTTTAAAGTTCCATAAGGTCATTTTTAAAAGTATAAGAGAATAGACGTTATTCTATTATACTTAACAGAATTAACAGAAATTTTAAATATCTATTCTTTGTCCATATTCAGATTTTCTCATTTGTCTCAAAATGTCTTACAGTAGATTTGTTTGAATTAGAATCTTAAGAGGCTGAATTTGCAGTTATGTTGCTTAAGTAATTTTTATTCTGTAACAGGTCCCCTCCTCCCCCCCGGCCTCTTTAAAATATGATTTTTTGTTGAAACTGGGTTATTTTTCTTGTAAAATTTCCCACATTCTCTATTTGGCTGTTTGCTTCCTTATAGTTTCTTTTAATTCCCTGATTCTCAGCAGTCTGTTTTAACAGTCCCCCTTCAGGTGATTCTGATGCTAGTTAGAGAAGTACTGCTATAACCTATTCTCTATTTCCTGAAAACTGGTATTTAGATACTTTGTTAGATTCAGGGTCGGTTAAAAAAAAAAAAAAAACTTCATAGAGTTGCTGTGTACTTTCTATCCATCAGGGTTACATAATGACTGATTGTCCCACTTTTAGTGATGGTAAGATTGATTAGTGATTTCAAGTGGTATCAGCCTTATTCTCCATTGTAAAATTCTCCTTTCACTAATGGTTTTTTGTTGTTGTTGATTTTTTGATATTAATCATCTTTTGTTGATTATTGTCTGAATTCAGATTTATTATTTTGTTAGAGATTGTGAAATGGGGATATCCCAAATCTTTAATTTTTTCTGTATTTATTTCCTGGAAGAACATTCTCTTACTGCCTATTTGTTTACTTGTCGCTACAGGAAAGACAGCATAAAAGTTTGTTTCTCTTTATCATTTTTCAGAATAATTTATAATGAGTTATTCAGTGAAGGTTTTTATTTTAATTATGACTTTATTAGTATCATCATGAGCTCTTGGATTTTAATGTCTTTTAATCCATTATAATCAGATTGTCTCATACTTGGCTATTGGAAAACTTCATATCAAGTGCTCTTTTGACATGATCTCATGAGACTTTGATAATTTCTCGCTTCCTTATGTGCTTGTCTTAATCCCCTCTCCCTCTCCTATGATTTTATCACTTTGAATGTGTTTTAGATTCTGGGATGTGCCATGACTTTTTTGTTTAGCTTTTTGTAGTGGTCATTTGCGCTTATCCTAATTATTCTTCCTCCAGGAAACCTTTTCTGATTTCTCCCAGACTGAGTTAGATTTCACTATAATTTCTTCCATAGCTTATTGCATTTCTTACTATGACATATATTACAGTTGTCAGTACTTGTCCACATCTCTCCTTTTTTCTTACTTGAGAGCTCTCTTCGACTTCAAGGTATATTTTGGAGTTAGAACCCTGTAGAGCCACTTGATAGGTTGTTTGTCGAGAATAGATACTTAGGTTTCTGGCTGGAGCAGTTAGGTGAACATCATTTTCTGAGGAGAGAATACAATATCATGGAGTGCTATCTTGAACACCCTATGAAATTATCAGTCTTCTTCTTTATTCTCTATCAGAACACACTATATCCTTCACAGCCCTTTTTACAACTTATGTCTCCCCAAGTTCATATTGTTCACAGTGCCTGAGCATATGCTTAGTAAATATTTGTAGAATGAATATATGAAATAATTTTGAGGGCAGAGGGAGAGAGTCGAAAGTTCTGTTTTGGACATTTAATCTAGTTTTAATTGCCAGTGGGATACCTACTTAGATATCCAGTTGACAGTTTATTAAAGTAAATCTGGAATACACAGTAGAGGTTGGGACTAGAGAAATGAATTTGGGTTTACTGTTAATATTAAAACTAAGGGAATAGAAGAGCTCATCTAGGAAGAGGGGGTAGATAGAGAATTGGAAAGAACAGAACTTTGCCCTGAAAAATCTAAAATGTACAGATGTGGGAGAGGAAACTACAATGAAGAGATAGGGATCAAGCCAGGGGTATGTGGTGTTAGGAAAGCTTAGAAAAGCAAGTGTTTCCAAATGTTGGCATGATGAACTGTTTTGTATGCTGATTGCTGACAGGTCTTGTGAGATGTGAAACAGAAAATTATCTATTGATTTGTCAAGTTGGGGAAAATTGATGACCTTAATTTTTGTTTGAGGGGGGGCATGTTTGGAGAAGAATGTGAGATTAATGTGGAGTAAATGAGAGGTGAAGAAATTGCTTCACTCCTAAAGTTTTTTTTTTTTTTTTAATTTCTGTAGGAGAAGCAATCTAGAATTGAGTTATTTTTTCACTTTCCGTATTCTGGTTTTATCTCACATTTTGAGCTTCTGAAGTTCTTAAAAGCTACCTTCTTAATGATGTCAAGTCATTTCAGAAGTTTTGTTTTTCAATGTGATTTTTATAAAGATTTGCTGCATTCACATTGGGTTTTTGTTACTTTTAAAATACTATCCCTCCGTAACTTGTACCTTTTAATTTTAGAAGTGATAGTTATATATGTTTTTTTCTGAGAATCTTGTGGAATCATATCTTTTTTATTAAAGTGGGAAGTTGAGAATTTTAAGTAATTACTTGTTAATGATCTGTGGTATCAATATTTGGTCCTAAGAATCTAATTTTGCAGTAAGAAATGCAAATATATTTTATTGTTAATTTGATTTGCTTTTCTATCTCTAAGTAGTGGAATTACATTTTTTTAGAATCATGTTTATTGAAAGAACATAGGTTAGAGAAAAATATAACTTCAATATTCAGTTTGTAAAACTTAGACCTCATTTCTTACTAATATAATAATTATTGTCTTAAATCCTGCTGTATTTAAATTACCTTATAGGAAAGACTTGTATTAAAAACACTTCCTATATAAAATGGAACAGAACCTTCTTTATTTAAGGAAGTCGTAAATCATCCACACCCGGCCCTCTGTTCCTGTTCCTGGCACCACCATTCTCTTAGTTAATTATCAGAGGATCATCTTTTACTCCTTCCTCTCTCTGATGACCACATTTGGTCATTTGTTAAGTCCTGTTGATTCATATTCTGCAGTATCTTTGTTCTTTTCTGTTTTTCACTCTCATCATCTCATTTAGACCTTTAATGCTCTTCATAAAAGTTTGCCATAGGTTTCCCACTTCTTGTGTATTCCCTTCTATACCATTCTACTAGATCTTCCTAAACCACTCAGAAATCTTTATTAACTTTCTCTTGCTTAATAGTGGGTTGTTTTGTTCCAAGCACTGTTTTAAGTGCTTTACACATACTAATTCATTTAATTCTCACAATAGCTTTATAAAGTAGGTCTGATTATCCCTATTTTATAAGTTAAGAAATGGAGTCACATAAAAGTTAAGAACCTACCTTCAGGTAAACAGTAAGTGATAAAATTGAGATTTGAACTGACATTTGAGTTCCAGAGCCTTTGTTTTTAACAAAGTTCGGACTCCTCAATTTGGCATATCCTTCTCTTCTAGAGTTGGTAGCTTGGTGTGAGGGACCTGAGTTCAGATCCCTGCCCCGATAGTTTCTGTATGTATTACCTTGGGAAGCAGTGTCGTGTCGTCATTAGTTGGGCATATGTGTGCATGTCTGAGTAGGGGAGTGGATACTGGGGATGCAACTATTATCTTAAGTTGTTTTGAGAATTAAATGGTATGGGAGGTACTCACATTTTAGAATTCCCTCCCAAACTCCCTCACCCCTCACTTTATCCTTTTCGGCCTTATAGTTTTTTCTCTAGCTGGGAGTTCTGAATCAGACCATTTGATGTTTCCTGAGAATAATCAAGTTATGTGTTTGCACACTACTTGGAATAATACGGCTACAAACCATCATTCTTTAAAAGTCCAGCAGAACTCATATTTTCCCTGCATTTCCCATCACAGCAGTTATTTTCTTGTGTTGTCATTGCTTATTTATGAATATCTATCCTTTATTAGATTGTAATTTCCATTAGGGCACAATCTTTATCTTGTTCAGTGCTGTATTTCTGGTGCCTGGTTCACAAAAGGCATTATATAAATATTTGATGAATGAATGAATGAGTAAATTAGTCATTGAATTGATAAATTAATTCATTTAACAAAAATGTTTTTGTTTTGGGTTATTTGCCTACAGTAGTTATTCACTTAATGAGTGGCTTAAGTAGGTTTTTATTTGACATCAGTGTTTACCAATTAAAGGAAAATTACATTGTTATTTTGATTCTTTTAAGATAGCAAGGATGGTTTGATTTTCCAGATATAAGTTATGTCCTTCATTTATATTCCTTATAACACCTCATACTTTCCTTTTCTACTACTTACCACATTCAGATTCGTGTCAGGTGTCTTCCCTGACATACTCAGTATTTGCTGAGTGGAAAAGAGAATAAGTTAACTAATTTATTCTCTTTGGTAGTGGGAGTTTATTTCGAAAACACAAGAGGTTCAGGGTACTATGGGATTCCTTTTCCATCTGAGCATTCTGGGTTCTTAGACCCTATAAGATTTTTAAGCAGACATTATGGGGAACTGGAATAACAATTTAACTTAGCTCTTTGGAGACACAGCCAGAGCTCTGGGGACCAGCTTTCTTATACTCATACTGCCCAATATAGAGTATCCCTTGATACAATAGCATTTTATTCCTAGTTACCCCAGAGGTGGTTTGCCGCTGTCATATACTTTCAGTTCTTCCCAGTCAAATCCTAATGGTTAGAGTGGCAGAGTTGGTTTCAAGAGCATGTGGGATAACAAGCCATTTCAGTTGATGCAGTTATGATCTCATTTGTAGGCTCTTTGCAACTTTTTGGCCTTCTTTCTTCCCACCCTGTTGTGGTCTGTTGTATAATTTTTTAAAGATTTACATTTTTTAGAAACTACAGATCGTGAAGTTTATAAGGTGAATAAAATAAAGGCATGATATGACTCCCACAGATAAGGATTTTGTGTTTTTGTATTTATCTTGATTAATTCCTAGTTAATTAACAATATAAAACGTATGTGCTATACTTTTATAAGATGCAGAAATATAGAAATTACTTGTGAATAATTTTAACATTTTAAATTTTTATCAAAACTGATTTAAAAACCTGAACATAGGGACAGTAAAACACCATGTTAATCACCAGCTATGACATGAGTGGGTCCTGGACCTTTGAAACACCTGACTGACTGGCTAGGCAAGCTCATTGCTTGTCTTAATCTGACTCTAACATGTTGAATATTTTGCTCCTATCCCAACAATTCAATAGTAGGAATTTACCTATAGTAAAACCCTTCTGATCCTAGAGGCAACTGCTTTTTCAGTTATTTTAGTGTTTCTTTTAAGTATTTATTTTCATACATATAAAAATATGAATGTACTGTTTTAAAAAAAACTTATTCATTTTAGACATTATGTATTAATTTCATATATTGGTAAAGACTTAGTTCTTATACATACATACACACACACACAAACCATTCCCTTTCCCCATTCACTCTTTCAGTATTACAGTTTTTGGTTACCTTAAATGCTCAAGGTTAGCTATATTATTTTATCATAAATGTTCACTACAGAGCTAAGTATATTCTATGTTTTACTTTTTCTTGGCATTAACTGCCTTTTTCAGGGCAGGGGTTGGTTCACCTTGTTTTGTTTTAAATTGTTAGCCAAGTATTTCTACATCCTTCATAAAATACCTTTCAAAACAACCTATTTTTGTCAGATAATTGATTAGTTCATTTTTTTTCCTCCTACGTATGTCCTTCTTGGAGCTCTCTGTCTTTCTCCATCTCTAATTTGGACTGCCCTGTGAGTCTGCTCCACAACATCTTCATGAGGCTTCCTTTATCTTTCTCCTGGGAATTTCTTTGACCTTTTTTTTGTTAGGATCTCTTGTTGACTGGTTTCCATGATTTTTCCTCATTGGATTATTCCCTTGTTTTGGTGACATATATCCCTGCAGGAGCTTCCTGAGAATGAGTGCTTGGGAGTTAAATTATTCAAGACTTTGCAAGTCTGCAAATGTCTATTTTTATGTTTGTTTGACAGTCTGGTAGATAGAGAATTCTATGTTGAGAATCATTTTAACTCAGAAATTAGAAGGCTTTGCTCCATTGTCTTCTCAATATGTTACTGAGAAAGCCAGAGCCATAACTCTCAACCCCCAGGAAGCTTTTGAGATTTTCTCATTCCTTTTTTCTGAAATCTCACAGTTTTGTGCTTTTTTAAAAAAATTATTTGTTAATACCTGGTGGGCTTTTCAATGTCTGGAAATATTTTAGTTTGGGGAATTTTCTTAAATGATTTCTTTGATGATTTCATCAGCTCTTTCTGAAACCTTTTAATAAAGTTTTCCAGGGGAAGGTTCTTGTACTGATGTTTCAATTTTCTTGATTTTCTTTTTCTTCTCCCAATTTCTGTCATCTTTTTATCCTGATTCTGGGAGATTTCATCAACATTACTTTTGGATGAATTTTTGTATGTATTTTTATTTTTGCTATTTTTAATTTCTGAGAGTTCATTCTTATTCTTTTTTATAATCCCATTTTCAGCCATGTGTCTCAACCTATTTCACTGAAGTCCCTAATGACCTTGAGGCTGGTGGTGCTTTGTCAGTTTCCTGGAGCGAAAACATATGATCTGTATAAGGGGTGGGACTAAGAAAGACTGGAGAAGGCCAACTTCATATCCTCTGAGGATATGCTTTTTGTTCCTGTGACTCTCCACCACCTTCCAAAGTGCCTTTTGTTCCCAAGGCCTTTGCTTCTCAGGGATTCTGAGGGGACAGAATCTCTCAGTTACTCATTAACACCCCCATATATTAACATTTAGGTTGCAGCTGCTTCTCTTTTTGAAAAGTCAGTTGCTACTTTTTATTTTTCAAATAGTTATTGGAATTTCTTTATCCTCGAAAATTCTTTTGTGTTTTCTTTGTCTTAAAGATATGTGTGTATTTTATCTACTATCATTTTACCATGCTTAACTTGGATTTTATGAAAAATTAAAAAATTTTATTATGTAAAATTTCAAGCAAAAAGTAAAAAGAATACTATAGCCATACTCAGCTTTAACATTTAGTTAATCAACATTTTGGTTGTATTTGTTTCTTTCTGTCCCCCTAGCTTATTTTAAATACTAATACTGTTGTTTTTGTTGTTGGAGTATTTTAAAGCAAATTGTAAATGTTTCGTCATTTCACTTGTGAATACTTGAATATGAATCTCTAAAAGATTATTATCTCTAAAATTGAACATTGATTCCTTAATATTTTATGCTCAGTCCATATTCAGTTTTCCATGATTGTTTAATAAATGTCTTTGTGGGTGTTTGAAGTAGGATCCTAATAAGGTTCCTATATTCATTTGTCAGTAAAATGTTCCATATTTTGGATTTAGATCTGATTTCTTTCTTACTGTGTCCTTATCTAGTTCCTCTCTCCAACTTATTTTCTTTAAATTGAGAGTTAGATCTAGAGACTTGATTAAATTCTGGTCCAGGTGAGGTGGGGTGTGTGTGTGTGTGTGTGTGGTGATGGCATTGTTTCCTAAGACTATTTCATAGGTGTGCTGTATACTTCATATTACATTTTATCAGGAAGCACATAACCTCTGGTTGTCCCACTTCTGGTTGTGCTAAGATTGATCACTGGGTTCAAGTGGTGTCAGCCTGATCTCCCCTATTTTAAAGTTGTCCATCATCTTTTCCCTAATGGTTTTAGCTTCTATTGATGATGATTAACAGATTATTTCAGTGTTTTTCAAACTTTAGCATGCATCAGAGTCACCAGGAGGGCCAGTAAAAATGTATATTGCTGGCCTCTACCTCCAAGAATTTATATTTTTAACAAATTTCTAGTTAGTGCTGAACCACTGTATTACTTCATTAGGGGTTAGAAAATGATGATTTACCACTTACCGTTTCTTCTGAGATTAGTTTGTTAAGGAAAAGAAAGTTAAATGTTTACTGATATTCAAAATACTGATTTGGTGTTACCTTCAAAGATGTCCAGTGAGGGTTTTGGGTTGATGTTTGTTTGTCTTCTTAATATTTGATTCAGTCCACTGTAGTCATTACATATCTATATCTATATCTATATCTATATCTATATCTATATCTATATCTATATCTATATCTATATCTATATCTATATCTATATCTATATCTATCTATATCTATATCTATATCTATATCTATTTTTTTTTGGTCAACCATTTTTGGCCAGGGGGAGCTCTTTCAGATTGGCCCCTGTGGTTTTTAAAAATTTTTTTTTGACATGATCTTAGTAATATTTTTGGCATGACAATATGCTGTTCCAGGCACAGTCTGACCCAGGCCTGGAATCACCTATTTTCCCCAATGATCACAGTTTCTTTTGGTGAGAATGATGTTTAGTGACCTCTCTGTATCCTTGAGGTCTTCGTTGCCACAGTTGTCCTTATTTCGAGGTCTTTTCAGCAGACAAAACTAAGAAGTATAACTTATTTTTCTTTTTATAAAAAATAAATGTTAATACGATCTCCAAACTACATTTTACAGTTTTTTTAATGTAACTTTTATTTCATAGTTTATTTCTTATACTGAAAATCCTGGTTCCTAACAATATTGCTATAATAACTGAATTGGTTAATTTTACAACGTATGTTAGTTTCAGAATAACACTTCCGATATTATTACTAGCTATAACACTACTGAATGCGGTTTAAAGTTTCTTTGAGGTGCTTTGCTTCACTTCTATTTTCTTCCCTTCATTCCCCTCTCTCTATTTCTTCCTCTTTTTAGTATTTCCCAGCCTTTCCTGACTAATATATGTCAGCCTTTTGTGTGTATTCTAATAGAGAAACTCTTGCATGTGTGACCAGGAGATGTATACAAAAATGTTAATAGGAACTGGAATGATGTCATTTCGGGGCTGTAGTGTGGAGGCTGCTGCTGAGTAGGAGAGAGAGTCATTGTTTCTTGAGTCATGGACCAAACAAGTGGCTGTGGTAATGATTTAGGCAGGAAAGTAATTTCTTCTTTTCAGATTAATTGGCTGAGAGCTTATCATTTCTCCTTTGAATTTATATTTACTTATCTATTTTTGTAAGAGGTAGAAATTTATTTTCTAATTTTGTGACCTATAATTTTTTATTTGTTTTTACTTTTATATTGGGTTTATGGGAGCTAGCGTGCTTTGAAAATGCAGAGAAAGTGCACAAAGTAATGTAGTACTTACTGTGTCAGTACTTTTTAAGTATAAATGTCTGTATTATAATGTGTTTTCTGTACTTTGCCTTGATATGCTTGCATTAAGATATCTTGTATTCCAAAAAAAAAAAAAAAGATATCTTGTATTCAAATGATGTTCAAATTAAATCTGATATACACTAGGGAAGTAGTTCTCAACTCTGGCTATGCATTAAAATCATCAGGGAAACTTTAAAAAAAGATGTCAGGGTCCTTCTCCAGACCAGTTATATTGGATTCTAATATAGTTGAGAATCACTGGACAAGAAAATTAGATGAAGAAGAAAGATGGGTACCTTTGGATAGACACTCCAGGGCTGTAGAGAGTAGAGATATGTTACATCTTAGAAAAACAAATAAAAAACCCAATTGATCATATCTCTACAGCCACTCTTTTTTGTTTTGTTTTTATTTTTCAGTTATAATTGATATATAGTATTATATTAGTTTCCGGTATACACCATAGTGTGATTAGACATTTATATAACTTATGAAGTGATCATTCTGATAAATCTGGTACCAATCTGACACCACACATAGTTATTACAGTATTATTGACTGTATTCCCTGTTCTGTACTGTACATCCCTGTGACTGTTTTTATAACTGATGATTTGTATATTTTAATTTCTTCCCTCTTTTCACCCATTCCCTGAATCCCCCTACTACAGCCATTTTTGAATTATTTAATTGGTAAAATATATATTCTAGAGTAGTTTCAGATTTAAGTTATCCTGCCATTATAGACAATTAAACTTGATTTTCGTTCTCCTTTTTAAACTAAGTAAATATTTTTGATGCTGGCAACATTTTTAGTGAATTTGTTCACTTTGATGTTATGTTTATTCTTAAAATTAATTTTTCTTTTAAAGTCAACTTTATTCCAATGTGATATATTCAATAAAATAAACCTGTTTAAGTACATACGTATTAATCATTCCTTTTTATTTTCTGGTGTGTTGACGTTTGGAGCCTTCTCCATCTTGGAGCTATCGCCCACCTACCTCCTTCCCCCCCTCCACCCCCAACTCATTTCTAGGAATAGCAAAAGATGAACTGATGAACTCTTCGTGGACTAGTGCACCTTTCATATGCAAACGAACCAAATCCAGAGTCTACCCCCAACTACTTCTCTACATGATCTCTTACACTCCTGGGCAACTATCCCCCTGCTCTGATCACCCCAGGGCAAGGTACAAGCCAAAGGGCAGTTCCTGTATCTGGTGATGAAATTATTCAAACTAGCCAATTCTAAACCTGCTTACCCTGACTTGCCCATTCTTTCCAGCAAAAACCACAATAAAGTTTCTTGCTACATTTTTCTTTCATTCCCTCTAACTCCTGACCAGTCCTAGTGCTTCTCCATGTGGCTTGCCTCCTGTTTCTGGGGAACTCTATGAGTATAAACATTCTATTCTCCTTCATGACAGTCATATCTGTGTCTGTGTCTGACTATATCTGATTAATTTAAATCCTGGGTTCATTTTAAAACAATGTAGTTTTATGAGTTTTGACAAATGTATACAGCTATGTAACGACCACTACAATCAAGATATATATAAACTTTGACTTACCCTCAAAAGTTTCCTTGTGTCCCTTTGTAGTCAGTAATCAGTCCTCATTTCCCCTGACCCCCAGACAATTTCCCATCTGCTTTCTGTCACTGTAGATTAATTTTGCCTATTCTAAAATTTCATGTGAATGAAACCTTTACAATATGTACTCTTTTGTATATGATTTCTTTCACTCGACAAAAGATTTTTTGAGATTCATCCATGATTCTGCTTGTTTCAGTATCTGTTGTTTTTTGTGGAAGACCAGTATTCCATTATTTTGATATACTAAAATTTGTTTAACCATATATCAGTTGCTGGTTTTTTTGGATTATTTCCAGTGTATGAGAGTCTATTATGTATAAAGCTGCTATGAACATTCATGTGCAGGTCTTTGTATGAACATGTTTTCATTTCTGTTGAATATATATACCTAAGTGTGAATTGCTAGGTTGTAAGGAAGCATATGTTTAACTTCATAAGAAACTGCCAAACTGTTTTCCAAACAGTTTTTAATTTTTTAATTTTTTACTAGCAGTGTGTGGTAATTCCAGTTATCACCAACACTTGGTATCAGTTTTAAATTTTAGCAATTCTAGCGTATGTGTAATGATAACTCATTGTAGTTTAATTTGCCTTTTCCTCATGCTTAGTAATGTTGAGCATTTTTTTTTGTGCTTATTGGCTATTTATGTATCAACTTTTGTAAAGTTTCCAAGTATTTTGCCCACTTACAAGTAGAGTTTCTTGCTTCTTGTTATGAATTGCAAGATTTTAATATATTTTGGGTGAAATTTCTTCGTTAGATATATATTTTGCTAATTTTCTCCAGTCTCTGGTTTGCCTCTATTTTTTTTTATTGGTGTCTTTCAGAGATTAGAAGTCTTAAATTTGATGAAGTTTAGCTTACTACATTTTAAAATTTTACAGTTTTTTTCATATTGTAAGACATTTTTGTCCTAACCCAAGATCAGGATTTCTCTTGTTTTAGAGATTTTATAGTTTTTGAGCATTTATGTTTAAGTCTGTGACTCATTTTGAGTTAATTTTTGTACATGGAATTGAAATAAGATCTAGCTTAATTTTTCCCATATGAATGTTTAGTTTATCCATTTGTTGAGATGTTGTCTTTTGATTTTTGCATAGATATAATGTGAGAGATGCTTTCCCAGTGAACAGTAATAAATGCCATTCATCATGTACTTGAAGTAACATAATAAGATTGTGTATGTTTTTGAAATGTAGAAAACGAGATTATGAGATGCTATTCTAATAATCAGAGCACAATGCCCTCTGTAAAATACTTAGTAAATAAGAATATTTGCTTTGGGACTGAGCCTTAGCTGCACATAAAAACAAAATATTTTTATTTAGCAAGTCTGAATAGTCAAGGGAGTGAAAAACAATAGAAAACTGCTTTTAGTAGAATCTTCAACTCCCCAAAATTTAGAATCCAGTGGCAGAGATTCTTCTGTCTGTATATATCTAAAAAGAGAACAAATATTTGGTAATATGTGAGAAAGAGAATTTGCCATTGGTTCTCAGCCTGGTGTGTGCGTCAGAATCAACTGAAGATCTCTTTAAAAGTTCCTCAGGTTGCTCTTGCCTGGAATCTCAGTCTTCCAGGCTAGGTTTTTGGGCAAGTGATTTTTTTAAAACTCTCTGACGTGATTTTGATGCACAGCCCTGGTTACCAGTCACTAATTATACTCTCCTATTTTCTCATTTGTCCTCTCAGTCATCTTAGTGTTTTAGCTTAGTTTTGCATACGAGGAAGAAAAAGCTTAATGTCATTAAAGACTTTCTCCATAATGTAAACAAGAAAATAGAATACATTTTTAAAAGGCTTTTAAACATTTTGAGTGATTTAACCTTAACAATTAAAAATACAAATGGAGATAATTTTATGGCTACAATTTACTATGCTGTCAGTCTGACATACTAGAAAGAATAATATCTTGTAGCAAAAGAGTGGTGAAGTGAGCCCTATTTGATGATTGTGCTGGTGTATATGAGTACAGCTTTTGGAGAACATCAGTTGTGCAAAGATTGTTGGAGAAGCATATTCTGATATTAGAGCATTATTTGAAGTTATTTCAATTTAAGTTGTTACTGTGTTCGAATTTAGGAGATTGATTAAATAAATTATGGTATGGGTCCTTGAATAACATTGTTTTGTTCAGTGTCATTTCATTATAATGTTGATGAGATGCCTAGGAACTTAACTCTTGCTTATATCAGCCTTTAGTAAAATTGGTTTTGTTAAATCCTTTCCCTTAAAGCTACAGAACTGTATGCACATTGGAATACGGTGTAGCTATTAAGTAGAATATAGTAACTGTATTTTCTGGTAGAGATTACTACATACTCAAAGTTAGAAAAGTTGCAGGTTAGTATACAATATGATCTTGCTTTTATAAATGTATGCAGGTTAACTCTTATATTTATTTGTGCAGGTATAGGAAAAAGTCTAGAAGGAAACAAAAGTGTTGAGAGTGATTAGGTATGGGGACAAAGATTGGCAAATAGGATTTTTCACATGGTATACTTGTTTATATTCCCTTGGCAGTAAAGTCTGTTGCTTCCATAATTTAAAAAAGATATAAATATGCTCAATATCAACACAGCTGGTAAGTGGCAGAGGTAGGACTTGGAATTATCAGGTTCCAAGGGAGAGATTTTTCCAGAGAAATTATGTGATATGAATTTTAATTGATTTGCAGTAGAAAAACATTTACCTTTTTATTATTAAAATTTACATACAGTAAAATCTCTTTTGTCCTATGAGGGTTTTTCTTTTTGTTGTGGTAAAATATACATAACATCAAACTTACCATTTTAACCATCTTTAAGTGTACACTTCTGTGGCAGTAAATACATTTACATTGTGCAAGCATCACCACTACCCATCTCCAGAACTTTTTCATCTTCCCCAAGTGAAACTCTGTACCCATTAAACAATAACTTTGCATACCCCCTCTTCCCACAGCCCCTGGTAACCACTATTCTACTTTCTGTGTTTCTGAACTTGAATACTTGTTACATCATGCAAGAATACATTTGTCCTTTTGTGACTGACTTATTTCACTTAGCATAATGTTTCCAATGTTCATCTAAATTGTACATGTCAGATTTTTCATTGCATACATATACCACATTTTGTTTATCCATTCATCCATCAGTGGACACTTGGATTGTGTCTGCCTTTTTGGCTATTGTGAATAATGCTGCTGTGAACATAGGTATACAGATATCTGTTTGAGTCTCTACTTTCAGTTTTGGCTATATACCCAAAAGTGGAATTGCTGGATATTATGGTAATTCTACAGTTAATATTTTGAGGAATTGCCATACCATTTTTCATAGCAGCTGCATCATTTTACATTCCATCAGCAGTGCACATAGGTTCCAGTTTCTCCACATTCTTGCCAACACTTTTCTTCCCTCCCTCCCTCTTCTTTCTTCTCTCCTTCCTTCCTTCTTTAGATAATAACATCCAAATGTGTGTAAAATGGTATTTATGAGGTTTTTTTTAAAAATAAACTTTTTATTGAAGAATAACACTTAAGAAGAGCATACACCCTCTAACTGTTCAGCTCAACAAATTTACACATAGTGCCAGGTAATTAGTACTTAGCTTGAGAAACAACATTGCTTATATTCCTGAACTCTCTCATTACTCTCTCAACCCCCACTATCTTGATTTCCAACACCAGAAATTAATGTTGCCTTATTTTGAACTTTATATAAATGGAAACATAGATATGTATTCTTCTTTGGCTTCCTTTTTTGCTCAACATTTTATTTGTCTTTATCCATATAATCTGTAGTTCATTCTCATTGCTGTAAGCCAGGATTTCTCAAACTTGGCCCTCTGGATGGGATAATTCTTTGTTATGGGGTGGGAGGCTCTCCTGTGCATTGAAAGATGTTTACCAACATCCCTGACCTCTACCCACTAGAGGACAGTAGCACTGCCAAATTGCGACAACTTAAAGCGTATCCAGACATTGCCATACGTCTTCTGGGGGCGGGCAAAGTTGTCCCTGATTGAGAACTACAGCAGTATGATATTCCAGTGTGTGAGAATGTCAGAATTTACACGGGCTACTGTTTCATTGGATATTTGGATAGTTTCTAGTTTGAGATAGTAATGAATAATACTACTACTATGAACATTTTTGTATGAGTTTTTTGGGCATGATATGTAAACATTTCTGTTGAATCTGTACCTTGCATTGAATTTATAGGTCATAAGATATGTATATGTTCAGCTTTATTAGATTCTCCCATATTCCAAATTGTACAGTATTTGCTCTACCAGTCATGTATGAAAATTCCATTTGCTTCACCTAATGAGGTTTGAATTTGAACTATGAATTTTTGAGGGTTAGGGCCTGAATCTTATTCTTTTTGGTGTACTCAGTGGTTGGCACAGTATATGACACACAGGAGATGCCAGTTGCTGAGTAAATAAAGGCATGAGTTCTAGCCTTTAATGTCTAGTGATCCTCCTGACACATTGCTCAGCTCTGGCAGTTAGGAAACAGCTACCCATTAAGGGTTGCTCTTTCATTTGTCATTGACAAGGTCTCCCTCCCTGCCAGCAGCCCCTTCGAGGCTCTGTAGAGAAGGCCATTTTTTCACTTTCTTGGGTGAGTTTCATATCTTGACACAACTATCAAAGCCAAATATCACTGACTGATTTCAAAGGTTTACTTAAATTGTTTTTAAGCTTTGCCATTCAAACGAGGCTTGCCAGTCAAACAAGAATCTGTTTTTCTTTTTATGCTGTGACTATATTTTTACAGAGGGATGGAATTCTTTTTTTTTCTTTCATAAATAATGTTTAACTGTTCCAAGTATTCTACATGTTTCTGAAATATGTTAAGTATGTTAAAGGCATAGGCTATGCCCTTCCTGGTTTTTTAAAAGCACATATCATTACAATTGTATCATCATCATTATTACCATGTTGCTTATGTATGAAGTTTCTCATATATATATATATATATATATATATGCATATATATGCACATATGTATATAATTTATTGAGGTAAAATTTATAAAACATATAACTAACCATTTTAAAGTGAATAATTCAGTGGCATTTAGTACATTCATAGTGTTACACAACCACCTCCTCTTTCTATTTATAACTAGTTCCAAAACATTTCCATGACTTCAAAGTCCTTCTCCTTCCCTTCCCCCTCAGTTCCTGGCATCCACCAATCTGTGATCTGTCTCTTTGGATTTACCTGTTTTAGATATTTCATATAAATAGAATCATATGTGACCTTTAGTGTCTAGCTTCTTTACTTAGCATAATGTTTTCAAGGTCCATCCATGTTGTAGTATGTTTCAGTATTTCATTCCTTTTTATGGCCAAATAATATTTCATTTTATGTATATACCACAGCTTGTTTATCTGAGCAGTCATTGATAGACTTTTGGGCGGTTTCCTTGGCTATTGTAAATAGTGCTGCTAAGAACATGCATATACATGCACTTATTTTCAGTCCTAACACATGGTGAGATTATTACAGCCACCACCACTGATAACGAACAATTTCAGTGCCCCAAAGAATTCCCTCGTGCTCTCTCCCTCTGCAATCAGACCCTTATCCTCTCCTGAACTACTGGCAACCACTTTCTCTTCTCTGGTTTTAATAGCAGTAAGAAATTTAAGTAGTGTTTCAGTTACGTAGTCTTGCTTTCCTTGAGGGCGTATAATGAGTTCCTCAGGAATTAAATTTTTAGAATAAGAGTAAATGTTTTAGAAGCCAGGGAATATAAGTGCTTTAGATCCATTTACTAAATTCAGTTTTTCCAACTTGCTAGTTATAAGAGCTAAATTAAAATTAGTAGCATAAAATTTTGCACTTACCTAGAGAGAAGAGATAACTGTCAAGAATGCTATCTTAAAAATTTTTGATAAATTTAATGTGAAATTAGATTAGTTAGGAATTTTATTTTTTTAAATGAACTTTTTCTTTTCTTTACTCTTTTTGTTGTTTTATTGTGTGTAAAAGATGCTTTGGGATTTTATATTTTCTTCCTGCCAAAACCTTCAAGTAATATGTTCACATGTGAATGATAAAAGCTCAAAGGAAAGATTATTCATGTTCTGAACACATAGCATGCACAATAAAATAACTGTTTGCCAGGGGGGAAAAAAGCCCTGTTGTCTTCTAGTACCAGTTGGTATTACGTAGGTTTGTTTGGTATCTCATAATCTTATTTATAGTAGTTTGGAACTGGAAACTAGATACTAAACAAACACTAATGTTCCACTGTAGTTTAGCTATGCATTAGAGTTTTTCTTTGATCATAATTATTTTTTACCTGCACGCATCCTCTGTCAAACTAGGAACTTCTGAGAAACCGGCAACTTGCTTGAGTCCAGTCCGTTTTTCTATACCTTAATGAGAAACAATATATAGCATATCTAAATGTACTCATTTGTTTAGATGATATTTATAAAAGTTTTGTACAGTTATTAATAAGTTACTAATTAATAGATATTTAATGATCCTTAGTTGCTGAGAGAGAGTGTGAGGAAACAGCAGTATTGTCTGTCTGTCTTGCTGTAGAAACTTCTCCGATGACTCCTTCCTCTCAAGCAGAGAACTTTCATTGGGAGGAATCTCAAATCTGATGACTGTGTTTCTTAAAATATTTCAGACATGTACTAAATATTCTGGGGCTATAGTAACTTCCAAATGTTTAAAAATCATAATACTAGATAATTTTAATTGTGTATTTATTCTTATCTTGATATTTAGCTGCTGTTTGTTGTTTAACCTTGCTTACCTTCTTCAAAATGCAGGACTACATGTTGGACCAGCTTCGTTTTATACTAGGCGTAGTGTGATCTTTATTAGTTGACCTGACAACTCTTCTGTAATAACAAAGAGCCTTCGTGAATGAATTTTCCAAATTCTTACAGAAAATAATGTAAAAATATGAAATGAAAAAAATTAGACATCAGGTGTGTGACTTTCAAAAGTTAGAGCTCTTAAAATTCTATAACCAAAGATTTGTTTAATGTTATATTTTTAGAGGTCACTTAAGATATTGTATATGATATACTGCCTTTACTGTACTGGAAAGTTAAGACAATTTTGACTTTGTTTTAAAAATGCATAGGAACTAAATAATTGACTTCAAACATATATTGGTTCATTCAAACACATTTTGGGCATTTTTTTTTTTTCAAATGCCTGACACTGTGCTGGGTCTATGGAGAAGAATGAGATCCTCTATGTTAATGGTCCCCAACATTTCTAGCACCTAGGACAGGTGCTGCTGTGAGACTCTAATGCCTGATAATCTGAGGTGGAGCTGAGGCAGTGATGCTAGCACTGGGGAGTGGCTACAAATACTGGCGAAGCTTCCCTCTCTCCACCACCACTCACCTCCTGCTGTGAGCCCCTGTTTCTAACAGGCCATTGACTGGTACCAATCTGTGGCTGGGGACTCCTGATCTAGGGCAAGGGTTCTTAATCATTTTTCTTGTCAAGTGCCCCTTTAGCAGTCTTGTAAAGCTTAGAGACCTCAAAAATATTTATAAACACACAAAATATGTAGGATTATAAAGGAAACTCATTGAAATAGTTGACAAAATGTTAAATTTGTGATACAGTAGCATGTACAACATTAAGTCATCAAATATTAAGAACTAGTAGTGGATCTCATAAACTATTGTAATTTTGAATTAATGATGAGCATAGACAACTTGTCTGGATATTTGTATCAATGGTAGTGTGATGAAACTATGATTCTTATTGGTAATTAAGTTATAGGAATTGCTAATACCACTGTGGTTCATTGTCTATATTTTAACTGAAGAAAATGCTAAATTATGATTTGAGGTTATTGAAGGTAAATTATTTTTTTTACCTATTCAAGTGCACTTTGCATACTGAAGCACAGATCTTGTTTGGGTCAGTAGTCTTGATGTTAAGAACCCTGCTTTAGGAACTCTGAGTTTAGTCTGTGAGACTGATACTTGAGTGGATAGTTATAGCAAGGATTTTGTCTTATTCATCTTTGTATTTTCATAATCTCACAATACCCAGCAAACTTTAAGCAGATGACTATCATATGCTCTAATAGAGTATATAAATAATTCTGAAGATATGTAAGGGGAGATTACCTCTGTTTAGTGGTTACCTCTGTTAGGGGAGGGGGCATTGAGTTACATCCTAAATTTAGGATGCACTGGCATTTTCAGGTTGAACAAAGTAAGGAAGAGGTACTTACAGTGGAGGGTTACTCATAGACATAGCCTAAGGGAAGGGTAGGGCCAGGTTTTGTGATTATTGAGAGTTTCAAGATGTGAATGTAAGGGAATGGCAGGATATGAGAAGTTAGGATAATGCTGCAACTCAAATTATAAAGCAGAGTTTCGGGTGTTCTAGGAAACTGGAAACTATCAGTGACATGATGCAATCAGTTTTGTGTTTTAGGATATGGAGAGAGATTGGAAGCCAATCCCAGTGAAGGCACAGTTACCTTTGTTACAGGCTAGAAAAAGTAGGTCATGACAGTAGCAGAATGGTGGGAAAAGACCTACACTTAGGAGAAAAGGATTCAGTGTTTGACTAAATATGATGTGAAGGAGAATAACTTGTGACTGAATCTACTCTTTTGGGAGACTAGGGTATGGGAGATGGTAGTTCCATTAACCAAGGCAAGGAATACAGGAGGGAGGAGTAGGCATGGTGAAGAAGATAAGGCAGTTTAGCTGTACTTAATAAGTTTGAGCTACTTTGTGATTCAGATAGAGGATTCTTAGTGGGTAGACAGTTGGGGCTAGAGATACAGATTTTGAAATCTTTAGATCAGTGCATTACAGTGCAGTCATCTGTGAAGTTTTTTTTTTTTAATTTATTGGAGTGACATTGGTTAATAACATTATATAAATTTCAAGTGCATAATTCTGTAATACATCCTCTGTATATTGCATCATGTACCCATCACTGGTAATATATCTCTCCCGCCGTCTTTTACTCTCTTCATCCTTCCCTTACCACTCTTCTTCTCTGGTAACCTTGATACCATTGTCTATGTCTGTGAGTTTGTCTGTTTACAGCTTTCATTTTATACCCCACATGTGAGTGAAACCATGTGGTTCTTGCCCTTTTTCATCTTACTTATTTCACTTAGCATAATACTCTCAAATCCACCCATGTTATTACAAATGGTAGTATTTCACCCTTTCTTATGGCTGAATAGTATTCCATTGTATATATGTACTATATATATCTTCTTTAACCACTCATCCATCAAAGATACTTAGGTTGTTCCATGTCTTGGCTACTGTGAATAATGCTGCATTGAACATAAGAATACATTACAAGTAAATGTTTTCAGAATTTTGGGGTAGATGCCCTGAAGAGTGATTGCTGGGACATATGGTAGCCCTGTTCTTAGTTTTTCAAGGAACCTCCATACTGATTTCCACAATGGCTGTACCAGTTTACATTCCCACCAGCAGTGTATGAGGGTTCCTTTCCTTCCACATCCTCTCCAACGCTTGTTATTTCTTGTTGTGATAACAGCTATTCTAACAGGTGGGAGGTGACATCTCATTGTGATTTTGATTTGCATTTCTCGTATAGCTACTGATGTTGAACACCTTTTCATATATCTGTTGGCTATTTGTCTTCTTGGGAAAGTGTTCATTCAGGTCCTCTGCCCGTTTATTTAATAGGATTTTGTTGTTGTTGGCTTGTATGAGTTCTTTATATATTTTGAGCATTAGCCCTTTATTGGAGGTATTGTTTGAAATAGCTTCTCCCATTTGGTTGGTTGTTTTTTGTTGATGTGCAGAAGCTTTTCAGTTTGATGTAGGTTAATTTATTTTTCTTTTATTTCCCTTGTCATTAGGGTCAAGTTCATAAAAGCCTCTCTGAGACCAACATCCATAAGTTTAGTATCTATATTTTCTTCTATGTATGTTTTAAATTTAAGGTGTTAAATTTAAGTCTTTAATCCATTTTGAGTTAATTTTTTGTGTGTGATGTCAAATAGAAGTCTAATTCTGTTCTTTGCATGTGTCTTTCCAGTTTTCCCAACACCATTTATTACAGAGGCTTTCTTTCTCCATTGCGTATTTTTGGCTCCTTTGTTGAATATTAGTCACCCATATGTAAGTGGGTTTATTTCTGGTCTGTGTTATCTGTTTTTCTGCCAGTACCATGCTGATTTGATTATTGTGGCTTTGTAGTATAATTGGAAGTCAGGGAATATGATACTTTCAACTTCTCCCTGCCACCCCCAGGATTGCTTTGGCTCTTTGAGGTCTTTTGTGGTTTCATATAAATTTGAAGATTTTTGTCTATTTCTTTGGAAAATACCATTGAGATTTTGATGGGGATTGCCTGAAATCTGCATATTGCTTTAAGTAATATGATGATTTTAACTATGTTGATTCTTCCTATCCATGAACACAGGCTATATTTCCATTTCTTTGTGTGAAAAATTTTTTTTAGGTTAGTCTTATTGAGATATAATTTACATGCATTGAAATTCACTTTTTTTTAGATTTGCAGTTTTCAGTGAGTTTGACAAATGTATATCATATAATCATCACCATAGTTGATATATAGAACATTTCCATCATTCTGAAAAGTTTACTTGTACCTTTTGTTTTTAGTGATTCTCCCCTCCCTCACATCTAGTCCCTTGACAATCACTGATTCAATTTTTGTTTTTGTAGTTTTGCCTTTTCCAGAATGTCATATAAATGAAATCATACATTAACCTTTTGTATTAGATTCTTTTACTTAGTATAAATGCTTTTGATATTTATTTATGTTATTGCATGTATCAGTAATTTATTTTTGTTCCTGAGTAGTATTGTGTTATATGTGTGAAGGTTTTTAAAAACACACACACTTGGGCTCCAAACCCTACTGTATCTGAATTCAGAAAGATAGTCAGGGAAAAGTAGTGTGTTGGAAACTGGATGAGATGAGTTTTCCAGGAAGTAGAGTGCAAGGAGGTGACAGTGTCAGGTGTTGTGCACAACTTGAATAAAGGCATTAAGAGGCTGTGCTTAGGTAACTTTTTCAATTTTGCTGTAGAAGGGAAGGAAATGGTGCAATAACATGGAGCTTTTTAGAGATAAATGGGTAGAAGGAGGAAATCAGAGTTATAAGAAACAGGCAAGTTTGAACAAGAGACCAGAAGGGTTGGGATCAATTCTCTAGACTTGGAGAGGGAGAGGAACACCTTCCCTTTAGGGTAAAGGGGGAAGTGATAGGATTAAGCACTGTTATAGGTGAATCTAAGGATGACGGAGGAATGTTATTTTAGAAAATGTGTGAACATTGATATGAAAGGAAATAAGGAGCCATTGATAGTTTCGCAGTAATGGAATGACTTAATGAAGCATTATATTTTCAGGAAATGAATCTGGAGTGAGTTCGAACTGGAGAGCCTAATGTTTTTGTTTGTTTTTAAATAGCTATATCTACGTTCATATATTATCTTGAGGGCCTGTAGGATTGTTATGAGAAATGGAAGTGATAGAAACTAGACGTATTTTTATTTTTGTGGTTTAGAAGTTATTTTGAGAATTGTTAACAATTTAAACCATTAGCTGACATATTATTTGAAGAAGATTGAATAACCTAATGAAATTGGTGTCATTGAGGTGGTGCTTCATTTTCTAAGGTTTTGCTTTTATTGTATGTGCCTGTAGAATCACCACTGTTGTTCTGAATTCACTTAATTTTAGTTCTTATTTTTGAAGCCTTTTCTGAATAACCCATTGCATAGACTCTTCTAAAACTTATTTCTATATTTAAGACAACATTCCAACTTTCAAGTATTAACTTTAGGCTGATATTGAAAAATAAAACCTTGTAATTTTTCCTGATGATTGAATGTTTGCTTTCTTTCAGATACCCTCTCGATTCTCCTAAGTTCAGAAGCATTTTGTGAATTAAGATACCATTCAAAACAATGGTCTTCAGTTTGATTATTAAATCTATAAAATACCAGCAGGCTGATTTTGAAACTTTGCTTGTATTTCTTTTGTAATTTAGAAGTTAAACTTATTGGCAAGCTACTAGATTATCTGCATATTTCTTTCAAATTTTCATGTCCTCAAGAATGCTGAGATTTTTCTTAACCTAAAAATAGATTTTAAAAAACCTCGTTGATGTGGAGATCATTTTAGAGGTGGAGAGAAAAATAGAAAGAGAAAAATAGATTTTGCTTTAGAAGCTGCCAGTTCTCTGCTGCTGATTTTGGAACTGCATCTCTGTCTTTGACTTCAGCAGAGGTATATCCAGGAACACGTTTTAGCTTCCTTTGGGACATCTTCATTTTGACATCCCTCTAGTGCCTTAGGATAATCATAAAATTGTTAAGCCTCATTATTTCTACCGCTTGGTTATATTGAGTAATAATTAGGACTGCCCTGGTACCACATGTAATTATTCATTAAATGTTTTCTATTCTTGCTTTCTTAAATTCTTTTTTTCATCAATGCCATTACTAATGCATTATCATAGGCCCAGACCTGTTAATTTCAGGCTGGTTCTGTTACATTTTGAATAGCACCTATATTGCTAAAGAATATGTGATGTTCCTGGTTCTGAGTTTTTTTTTTTTTTTCTGGTTTGTTTGTATTGTTTTTGGCTCATATCTGAAAGTATTAGAAATCTTAAATCTAAGAACATCAGTGGGTGAGTTTTACATTTCTGTCCTTATTTTCTAAATTCGTACATAGTCCTGGGGTTAGTAAGCTGTGAACTCGCCGCTTATATTTTATTCTCAACTGTAAGTTCCAGTCAGTGCTGTGCCTGCACCTGCATATCACAGTGCCGCCTCACGCATAGACATTCCTAAAGAATTTAGGACATATCTCATATTGTAATACACCATCATATACCAATTAACGTTTTGGTGCATATTCTGTCTTAATTAGATTATAGACTCTTCCAGGGCTGAGATGGCTGTTTTTAACCTCTACAAAGCTTTTTTAACTTTTATGTATAATAATAATAAAATAGATATTTACAGTGCTAATATTTCTGTAGCATATAATAAATATATGTATTGTTATATTTTCTCTTAAGCTTAGTGTTGTGCCTGGTACAAAATAGGACTATAATGTAGGTGTGTTCAATGAGTAAAATGAAATTAATCAGTTAATAATAACCACCTTTTGTGTTTTTATAATTTGCCATGCATTGTACTAAATAAATGCTTCATACGTATTGAGTGCCTCTAAATACTTAACAATTATATGAAATAGGTATTTAAGTGAATAGTTGTAATCTTTACCGATACAGCTAATAAGCAACAGAACTAGAACTTGTACCTTGGTCTCTCTGCTTTTAAAACCATTTAATTATTATGCTATACTCCTTCCCATAAAGTGTGTTTATGTGAATTTATGTGTTTAAAATTTTTACATTTATATTAATCATCCTAAGATTACCTCATATTTAAGAGTATGGTTATAAATGTGAAGCTTACTCTATAAATTCATACTCAAATACAGTACTGCACTTTACACTATCCATTGCATTGTTAATACAATCAGAGAGCAGTGTGTACCAATCATAAATTCAGAGTTGGAAGTGGTCTTCTAGGGACTTGACCCCAGAAAGGGAGAACAACTTGCCTAGGAAGTGAAACTCAAACCCAGACTGGTCTAACTTTATGTATCAGGGTACAATCCAAGCTTTGTAACATACTGCAAGATACAGTAAAATAAAACTATTTCTCTCATACTGCAAGATACAGTAATATAAAACTATTTCTCTTATATTAATAGTTAAAGAAAAAATAGTAGATAGGTAGTTTTTGGCAGGTAGTGCGGTGGCATGAAGTCCTCTAGTGATCCTAACTGGTAAATTTTTTAGGATAGCTCTGCCACCTGACTTCCTTTTTTGAGTCCAAGGGGGCTGCCCTACTTATTGCTGTTTCTAACTATCATTTCTCAACTATCAGGAACGGGCTAAAGAGAAAGGAAGGAAAAGCTTTTTGTACTTAAGGAGATGACCTAGAATTTGCACACACTAAGTCCTCTTTAGTCCATTAACTTGAACTTGGTTATATGGCCACATTTAGATGCAAAGAAAGCTGGGAAATGTAGTCTCTAGCTGATTAGCCATGTGCCCCTGAAAATTCTGGTAAAAGGACAAAAGAAAGCAAACTCTGGGGTACAGTTGGTAGTTTTAACCAGTCTTACTCTGTCTTCAGTATGAATGGCTGTACAGATTTAAGATACAATGATAAAGCCTTAATAGTGTCTGATAACAATAATAGGGCTAAATGTGGGGCATATGCTAGATAATGAGTAAGTTAAATTAGAGATGTGCTAAGCAAAAGCAGTGGTTCATTAGGCTACAATACATGTTTCTGTTTTCCTATAGCAAGGCTCTTTAGTTGAGAAAGCAAGGTTAGGATGGGGGGATATGATTGGGGTGAGGATTCAGGAATGGAAAAGGCAAATGGCCAAAAGTATATTTAGAATGTATGGGATCTGGAAAAATGGTGGGTGGTGGTAAAGGAAATGTTGAAGAGCCAGGATGGAGAGAGTCTAGCTCAGCCAGAAGGCATTTGTACTAGAACTAATGAACTAGAGGACCTGAGTGACTGGAGGGATAGGTAGTGTGGAAATAGTTATTTATTCCACAACTAAACAGAAAGATTTTTTTTTGCTTTTTTTTTTTTTTTTACTGCTGCTGGGCTTCTGTTTTTATATTGCAAGCTCTGTTCCCATTCCAGACAGATAAACTTAATAATTATTCTATGAATACATTTTCTTTATTCTGTTGGGGGTGGCACTACCCTGGTGCACACTTTCTAGTGTCATTTTCCAAAGTGTCCTTTCCCAGTGAATTTACACAGGATGCATTTAAATCTTCCAGCAATGATGTGCTATTGTTATTAGGGGACTGCTCAGGTTGTGTTCAAGTTTTTATTGGGAGATGGTCACTCTGGCATGTACCAAAATCCCAACTTCCAGAAGAAAAGCAGGTATTAAGCATAGATCATATTGTTTTTACAGTGTAGTCATTGTAAGCTACACTTACGACTTTAGGGAAAGTTTCACATTAGTGTAGGGGATGGTTTACCAGACCAGTTTCCAGATGCCAGCCGCAGGCCAATCTTGTAAGAAGGCCTTTCTAAGGATAACTGTCTTAGGCCTGCACACTATTCTCTGGCTTTATTCATGCAGGTTTTCTAGGTTTCTTGTAGAAAAGAATGCCTTGTCCCCAAGTAAACAAAGCCAGAAGCAATAGTTTACAGATTGCTTTCATGTAGATTATTTTATTTAATTCTCTCAACTCTGTGATTGAGATTGGTAGAGTACAGAATTTTATTAACTGTTTATGGGTGAGCAAGTCAAGGTTTAAGGAGGTTAAATGATGTCCAAAGCTTAATAAAGGTTGGAGGCCAGGTTCTGTGACCTCCAAATACTTTAAATAATCTTTTGAAAATATTTATGCATTTAAATTTGATTAGTACTCAGAGGGAAAATTAAAGGAAAATGGGGACATTTAAAGTTAAATGTTCTGCTAGTGGTTACCAGAGGGTCGAGGGGAAGTAGATGAGATAAAAGGGGTCAAATATGTGGTGAAGGAAAGCAATCTAACTATGGGAGGTGAACACAATGTAAATATATATATGCTTTACTGTTAAAATGTACAGCTGAAACTTACTGGGTTTCGTTAACCAGTGTCACTATAAAAAATAAATTAATAATAATAAAAATGTTCTAGTAGTTTTCCATAAAATATTACTACTATTTAAGACTCAGATCCCCTTTTCCCCCATCTGGGGGGAGGAGAGGAAAGAGGATTTTACAGTTTATATTATATTTAAAATGATTATTCATTTTGAGGATAGAGAGTTGGAGGGAATACTAAATGTAGTACCCCCTGAAATGACTATGTACCTCAGAGTGAGTATGAGGAAGTAGGTCCTGAGAGAGTATTTCATTCTCATAAAACAAACAAGCAAACAAACAAGCAGGCACTAACGTCTTATTTAGTGTTTTGTTATTAAACATTGTAAGAACAAGATAAGAAATTTCATCAGTGTTCATTCAGAAATTACTTTTGACTTATTAACAAGCTGCTAAATGTCACTATGTGGCATCTGTACAAGAGAGGCAGGGCCCCATCCTCACAGGGCTTATGGTCAAGTAGAAAGGGAGAGAGTAGAGAGGCAGTTACCACAGTACTCTTTCAATCACCAGGATGGAGGATGTCAGCAGATGGCTCTACTGGGGTAAAGAAAACTGCTGTGGAGACAAATGGAAGCGGGGAACCTATTCCAAATGTAGGGTGGAAGGGATTGGAGTGATCAGGAAGGCTTCTAGTGGGAAGTAACTGGTAAACCGAGACTGGAAAAATGAACCAGGCTAATAGGGGAAGAACAGAAAAAAAGTATGCCAGATCAAAGACAAAACGCAATGAAGAAGATTTGAAGTGAAACCTTTGCATTTAAAGAACCATTTGGAGTAGATACAGACAGGGTGTAGGAGGAGAGAATAGGCAAAGGCTAAGTCTGTTAAAGGTTAAAACTTTATCCTGAGAGCAGTGAGGTGTTAACCTAGGGATTTTTAGTAGGCGAGTGACATGTTGAGATTTTCCCACTTGGCAGCATTGTGAAGAATAACTTGGAGGAAAGCAGGAGGGGCCGGGTGACTAATTTAAGCAGTGAGATACAACGATAACTCAGATTAGGATGGTGGCAGTGGGTTGTGATGGTGGTTGACTTTAGACATTTAGGAGATAGAGTAAATAGGAGTTGGTGACTTCTAGATTTTTGATTTGAGCATTTGGATGAATAGAGACTTTAATAGATTGACATTAGAGAAATAAACTTCTAATTAATTCAACTACTGGCTTTCTTGCTTTGAAATACTTCCTTTTCTTCTGTTTCTTAGTTATGTGGCACTTTGCTGGTTTTTGAGCTAATGGCCATCAGACTTTTCTGTAGCTGTTTTTTTTTTTCTATCCTGAAATGTTCAGTGCAAAAATAGATTATGTTCTGCTGTAAGATTATCAAGCTTTTTTTTTTTTTTTTTTTTTATTCCTTAGAGGAGAGAGTGTCTAAAACCTGGGGAGTCAAAAGAAGTGCTTATTGAAATGAATGTGAAGTTTTAGTACAGACTAGAGGGTATAGAAGAGCATAATGCAAAAAAGTAAATGTCTCCCTTTCTCCAATTTCCAGTTATTTCCCTGGGGTCACTTCTTTTAATAGTTAATAGTATATTTTTTGTATTAATTTTCTTTATCGAAAATGTGTAATGCACATACAAGCATATCAATATTTGCCTCCACTCTGATGGTATACATACTGTTTTGAACCTTTTTTTTTTAATGCAGTAATTACCTTGGAGATCTTCACATACATTTTCATGTCATACTTTTAAAGGCTTGCACAGTAGTATTCCACTGAATGAAGCTCTCTCGATATTAATGAAGGATTGGTTCTAGGACTTCTACAGAAACCCAGACCTGCGGATATTCAAGTTTCTTATGTAAAATTATGTAGAACAATGCACACAGTTGGCCTTTCATATCCATGGATTCTCAACCTTGGATTCCCAACTGCAGATGCAAAACCTGCAGATAGAGAGGGCTGACTGTACTGTAATCTATCAAGTCTCCTATTGGTGGGCATTTTAGTTCCAGTTTTCTCTCCCTTTAATACATTTCGGCTGCAGTAAATATATATAATTATATTAAACCCAGATTTGCATCACAGGTCTATCATGAACTGTGAAACCTTAGATCTGTAAGACTTTGTAAAATCATTCAGTTTATTTTTATGTCTGTGTGTAGGCTTCTAACCTACACAATCAAAGGTTCTTTTAAAAACAGACTTTAGTTTTTAGGGTAGTTTTAGGTTCCCAACAAAATTTAGAAGGTACAGAGATTTTCTATATATCCCTGCCCCCACACATGAAAGATCTATTTTAAAAGTTTGTGTCTAGTGAATTGTAGAGAAATTCTTTGAATCATTGTGGCAGATATTTGTGTCCCTCAGCAAGTACCAAGATTATTAGAATTAATTGTAAAGTATTAAAATTAAAGTTACAATTTTTATAACTGGAACAAGAAGGCATTGTATTTGGATGAGACAAGTAGATCCAGTAATATGTCAGTAATTCACCAAATGTTTATTGAACTCTCCTTATGTGTAGCACAGTGTTTTAAGTGTTGTAGAGATCAGACAGACACTATCCTCATACTAATCACAGAGACAATCCTATCTTATAGATGAAGAATCTGAGGGCTAGAGAAGTTAAGGCTATTTTGTAAGATCACAGTCACTATCTGTCCAAGTCAGGATGTAAATCCAAGTTTGGCTGATTCAGAGGCCATTCTTCTGTTTCTGTCATGTTGGATGTTAGGGAATGACCCTTGGTCTTAGCATATTGTCTGTTAGGTTGTGAACTATAGCCCATTTTTTTAAGGCACTTCTGTTATTGCAGTTAGTCCTATTAGCCTAACACACAGATGTATTCTTCCGTTTTTCTAGAAGAACATGCTGATATATGTTGAAATAGAAAGCCAGTAAAAGACGGCATGTTAAAAGCAAGCAGAAATGTCTGTATTTCATGAACCAACCAAATAATGGAACATGGTACTTTTATTGAAGTTCATAAATTCAAAAGTAGTGTTTTGTGCTAGATTTGTCTGTCTGAATTCAACATAGACTTCAGACTAGTGAGCCAGTTTACATATTGACTGCTCTGGGTCCTGTGATCATTAATGATTGCTATTCTAGGTGCTTGTCATCTGGTTAAGAACGCAAATTTGCTGTGGCCTCCAAGAATGTGTATGTGTACTTGTCGTAATGGCACAGGGAAGCTGAGAAAAGGAGGTATGCTGTTTTCTTGTTTATTAGGTGAGCCTGAGTTCCTCACTGATGGGAGTTGTTGAAGAGTTGGGTACCAGCCATGTGTGCCTGAGCATTCTGTGCAGGACCAGACCTTAAAAAAATTGGCATTCCTAGTTTGTACCAGCTGTTGGGATAGCACTTAGTTTATAGAAGATCTGGATTGATTTTCTTTAATCATGTATTTATAGTAGAAGAAATAAAGGAATTGAAAAGTCATCGTAATTTGCTTCTGTAAAAATCCCAGACTTTTTAGTGAAACAAAAGAACAGGGTGTTACTTGTGAAACGGTAAGACCGGATGGATAGATAGAATCTTTTGTAAAAATAGATTTTGTCATGGGCAATAGATTTCTTAAGGCTTTCAGTCCCCCGTGGTTCTGTTGCTAGGATTAAGCCTTTTTGCATTGCAGCATGGCGAAGCTTTTATTTGCGTTAAGTCAGACTTCTTGGTATGTCACCTGACAGTCTTGTGGTTTCAGATGAATATGGTTCATTGCTATTCTTAACCTGGGTTGGCAGTTGTGCATAACTGGAGTTTTTAGGGATTTTGAAAAGTGGAACTGCTTAAGAGAAACAGAGATGCCACTAATGTACAATTTAACTCAAGAGGTTATTTTCAAATGTTGTTAACATCAATATCAGCCCGTCTCATTATAAATTTGATGATAATGTTTGTTTTAAAATATCTGAAGTAAACATTTAAATGTTGAGATTTTAGATATACTTATTATATGAAAAGTTGATTAAAATTATGGTGATAAATTTAGGACTTCTCGAGAATGTTTTAAGCAGATGGTAATTATTATTTAAAAATATCTAATTTATGAATGCTATATATTAGTCCCTGGTATATGCATGTCCTATTTCCTTTCTGTCATAAACTGCTTTTCTTTTTCAAGTTTTTCATAGGACCTCTCACTACAGATATTTGGAAAGCAGTGTGCTTTTTTGTATTTACCTCATATACATATTTATAAGTAAAATTTAAAAACTTGACATTTATTAATGAGCTTATTGATCATAACCTAATTTTTTTATAGTTAATGTTATTCTTTAATTTTACTGACATGGACCTGAATTTATATGGTAATGTTTTTGATGCCTGTGAACCTCATAACCATGTGTCCCCACTTAGTCCTATTAATGACTTGAATTAAATAATTTGAATTAGTGGTGAGTTTAGATTAAGATACATTATATTTTATATTTTAAATAAATTCTACTATGAAAGTTGAAAAATAATTTTTTCATATGTGTAACCAAGTTGAATAGCTTAGATAGTGGCTCACTCACTAGATTTAGCTCATTTTAACATTCTTCCAGTGTTCCACTGAAGTTTCTTAAGTTCTCAGGCACAGAGGACTAATGTCAGATAGTTAAAAGCTACATAGTTCAGGCATAGTATTTCAATTAGGAGTGTGTGTTGCTGAAAAATACTAAGTAAATGATAGCAGATATGATGCTCTCATGGTATAGAAATTTATTCTTGCTGAGGTCTATTTCACCAAGACTTCATGTTGTGGATGATAGATTTCTCTTTTCTGAAATACTTTATATAAAGTCTTTGTGCATTTGATTTTATACATGTTAGGTTATGAGATAAGTATAAATAGTTTTGAGATTTTTAATTAATGCTGGTAATAGTTTATATTTTTATCTTACAGTATTTTTTCACATGTGTTATCTTATTTGATTAAATGATAGTAATTCTGCTGCCAAGTATTGACTATAATTGTCACTTAAATGCAAATGACAACCCTTAGGATTTCATTAATATTCTCAGTATAATTGAATTCAGTATGATACAGATAAACAGACTAAAGTTTAGTGTTATTTTTATATTTAATTTATTAAAACATTGAAGAAAAATAACTGAATGTAAATGGCCTATATAAAAAAATAAAGATTTTTCTGATAAGAAAAAGGCCTAAATCAATAACTAAGTTATTTGGAATTTAGATCAACAGATAAATAATGGGATTATTTTTCTGTGAGGTTAAAGAGTTATAATTCTTTAGAGGAATAATTATTGTATATATAGCTTTTAGTAGTAAAGTATTGTACCTCCTGAAGTAGCCATTTATTCACTTACTTGTTCAGCAAATGAATTGAAGTTCTATTATATTCCTTCTCTCTTCCAGCTTCTCGCTATAGTATTTAGAAAGTTACTGAAATATGAAAAGTCAAAACAAAATATAGACTAAATTTGTGATTAACAAATTGTTAATCTAGGTGGAATTGTCATTGTTTATAAAATTAGTTTGAATTATACTGAAAAGCAACATTGATTCAATAAGGACACCTTGTTACTGATTATCCTACTTCAGAAAATTTCTTTAAGTACTTCTTTAATATGACTCCTAGCAGAAATGCAATGATACTCTAATAGTGATCCATATTTAAAAATTATTTTCAATACTTTAAAAACTTTCTACAGTGCAGTTCTTACATGTATTTTATGGTTTCTCTAATTTTGTATGTATCCTGACCTTAGGTCTTTAAACCCCTGAATTGGGAAAGAGTTATTGAATTGGGTCCTTGACTCTACAGAAAATTAAGTACTGTCTGTAAACCGAGTAAATAGTTTGATGCATATGTAGTTCTGTTTCTCACAGGTATGTAGATAGATGTTCTTTTGATTAATACTTTAGAGAATTCATAGTGGCCTTCAATTATAATACCTCAGTTACTGGATACTAATTTTTTTAAACATTAAAAAGGTATCCCTTTACTAGAAATGATTGGAAATTGTCATTATAGACCATAAGTTCACAGTTATTATTTTTTTAAAAGCACAGTAAATATACTTATTTACTTAACATCAAGGGGTATGGAATAATCTAACTTTACAGTACACTTATCACACTTGAACATTTTAAGTTCATTCAATAATTATTTGTACAGTTTTTATTATGTACTTGGTACTATGTTAGTTGTA
Source organism: Macroglossus sobrinus (assembly GCA_004027375.1). NCBI lineage: Eukaryota > Metazoa > Chordata > Mammalia > Chiroptera > Pteropodidae > Macroglossus > Macroglossus sobrinus. Next base: position 386,810 of record PVKZ01000498.1, read on the forward strand.
AAGGAAAATAAAAACCTTTCTTATCTGATACAATTGGGACTTCAGATTAATGGAAAAAGTCAGTTGAAATGAGGAATTTTAAAAATTATACATATAGTTAACATTTTATTTAGCGGAAAACACATAAATATACATTCATTTGCCAGTCCTTTATGATCAGTATGTTTTGCAGAGGGAATGGTGAATGTTATTTCTGTGTTATGGGGCCAAAAATTCAAATGTTATATAAAGTAAAAAAACATTGACATACTTAAATACTTTGCTTTCAGGAGGCATATTTAAACACTGGCCAGTTAGCAGCAGAGTTCTCTAAAGCAAAATCTTTGTTTTTTTTTAAAAACTCATCACTTCCTCCATGTACAGAAAATATTTCATCAGTTGAATATGGCGCTTTTGGCTTGGTGCTTTCGGTTCTGACAGTGACCAATTCTTGGTATGTTGGTGTTACATTAGGAAAGCGTTTTGCTTGTCTCTTGTAGCCTAAGTTAGCATTCTCTGCTCCCACCCTTACTCATCTATCTCTCCATTCCTTTCTTCCTCAATAATACATACTTTACCAAACACAGAATGTTTTCCAGTACTAGAGACTTTTTTCTCTAATTCTGTAAGCATTGCTTTTGAAACTTGGCTGCCTTCTCTCTCCATTTCTTCCCGGAGCTTTGGGTGTTAATATTTTCTCAGAGCTATTCTCCATCATCACTCATGTTTTCATTTCAGTGAGAACAATGATGGATAAGGTTCAGGAAAGAACAACTAACATAGTACCAGATACATAGTAGGCACTGTACAAATAATTATTGAATGAATGAATTTAACATCTTCGGGTGTGATAACTGTACTGTATAGTCAGATTATTCCATACCCTTCGATGCTAAGTAAAAGTGAAAATGTATAGATAATCAATTGGAAGTATGAGTAGAAGGAGAGAAGAGATCAGTTGGTGTTTATTTTCAAGTGCATGAAATTCAGTTTTAAGATGATTGATGAGGCAGAAGAGTTGGTCAAATAGGAAAAAGCAACTTATTTAGATATTTTCTTTAAATGTGACGGTAGTAATGTGTTGAGATACAGACTACCATTTAGTCTGGTGTTTCTCAACTATTTTTGTATATTATCATCCGCCTAAAGACATTTTTTTCCTTAATCTCCACACCTACCCCCATTCTGATACCACAGATATATTGTATATTTACTTACATATTGTGGCTTTTAGGAGGGCCACATTTATTGTAATTTTTTTTTTTTTTTTTTTTTTTGCTTCTTTTCCCTTTTCTTACCTCCTTCCCCCAGACCAAATTTGCCTCCTTGGAAGTTACCTTTTTCTCATTGAGAATGCATGATTTAGACCTAATTTAGTAGCCAGTAATGTGTTACAGAAATTCACGTGATCTTCTGAGGTGCAGTGTCAGTGTGTAAAGGAGGTGTCTATTCCAGTATGTTTATTTTCTATTAGCATTCTTTGAAGGTGTCAGATAAAAAACATGCAGAGCAATAAGCTGATATAAACTATAAATAACATCTGTGTAGAGTCTTAAAATAGTTTATGGCTCATCACTGAGTAGTTTTCTTACTAATGCTTAAATTAATTATGCTGAACACATAGCTTAATACTGAGGAAAATTTTGCTTTAGTAGTTAGATAATTTTTGTGAATGGTGATGTTGTACTTACCACTGTTAATGATTTGGTTTAGTTATGTCTTCAGTTAAATTTTGATAAAAAACAGCAACACGATGAAGTGTAAAGCATAGTGGACTAGATATCAGAAGATTTAGCTTCTAGTTTAATAAAGGATTATTCCAAACCGTTTGCTGATCAGAAGTGAATTCCAGTGGCTTAGAGTAGAGATGGGAGTGAAAATAAAGGGAGAGGCCAGAGCAGTGACTTTAGACAGGTCATTTTTATATCTTTTTCACTTGAAAAATGAATAAGTTTTCACTTGAAAATATATACCCTTTAAAATTATTTGCCTTTTAAAGGGGTTATTGTTTGTTGTTGTTTAATAACATGTTCTCCTAGTGTATTTGAAATAGAATTCATTTGCCAGGCAACTTTTTGGTGACAAATCTATTTACTCAGTTTCATATCTATAAATTTCAGAATTCACAGCTTCTTTCCATTGTAAGATAAAGGGAACCAAGGCTTTAAAAGAACCTCTTCATTTCAGGGACATACTCTGAAGAAGCACGGATGACTTCTCATATAACTTTGATGAGCTCTTTTTTTGAACAACAAGGACTCTAGGAATTTTTTGTGTCTTCTTCCCTTTTTAGATAGGTAGACAGAATATATTATATATATATTTTTCTTTTCCTTTAAGAAAAAGGTATAACCTATATTTAGATACCTATATGTAGATATAGATGTCTATTTTTCCTTTAATAAAAAGCCTCTTGTAACCTCACTTCTACCCTTCTGGGGTGACCATAGATCTTGGTTGCTCAAGATAATCTTGATTTACTCCCTTGCGTTTAGGGTCCCCTTTTACTTTCAAAACTTTACCGTTTAGATGGTCAGTTAATTATGTCACACTATTCCTCTGTCTTCCCCTTTCACAGAAAAGCCTTTCTAAATAGCATGTGTTTAACTATACTTACTTTCTCAGCTCTCTCCCTTCAATCCATTGCTCTTACTTTGTGACTACTCCCACCCCACTTCTCTACTGAAACAGTTCTTGCAGGAGTACCAAAGACTACCAAATTGCTAAATCCCATGTACATTTGTAGTCTTTAAAATTTTTTGACCTTTCTGCAGCCTTTGGCTCTGTGTGCTATTTCTTTCTTCATCTTTATCTTCCTTGACTTATGAAATAACATTTTACCATGGGTTTTTCTTTTTTTTCCTCTAGTGGTCTTTTCACTGATCTTTCCAAGCTTCTCTGTTACTCTTCTCTCTGTCCTTCAAATATTGCTGTGCCCTAAAATTCTAGTTTATTGGTCCTTCACTTTTTTTCTTTTTAATTAATATATCCTCCCTGAATGATTTTATTATCAACTATGTATCAGTAACTCCTGTGTCTAGAACTCTAGTCTTTCTCCTGAGCTGTAGACCATTTTTCATCAATATATTGGACATCATCGTACAGCTGTTACACAGACCCCTTGAACTCAATCAGTTAACATCCTTATTCCAAACTTGCTTTCCCCCCCCTCCCCCCGTATTCTCTGCCTTGGTTAATGATATCTGTTTTGATCAAATCTGAAAGCTAAGATTCAACCATCCTCTTCCCTCATTCTCCATAGCCAGTCTCCTGGGTCCTGTCTCTGTCTCCTAAACAACATGTAGCTCTGTCCTTTTCTATCTTCAGTGCTATTCTTTGGTCCAGGTTATAACATTCTTACCTCCAGACCTGACTCTACTCAGTTTTCCAAGTTTGTGTCAATGTGGTTTTCTAAAATGCACAAATGATTTTGTCATTTATTGTTAAACACCCTTACTTTTTGCCTAAATGATAAGGTTCTTATGTGTTTGTGTAATATGGTTCTGAGTGTTGATGTGGTACCAGCCTGCCTTTTTGGCTCTTTGTTTCTTTGCTGCACACTCCTGAGCTAAAAATTATAGCACACTCAGTTTTCTTCTTTCAGGGAAGAGAATGCCCTTCTTCCTCACTTGAAGCTGATAACTTTAAGTAGCTAAATAATGAATAATGGTTAAGATCATAGACTCCAGTAACACACTACATGCTATGTAAGTAGCATGAACTAGCTACTTTTCCAAATGCATAAATAAAATTTTTTTATTAACATGTGTAATGCATTTGGAAAAGTAGCTGCTTCATAATAGATCATATATAAAAAGTAGCTATTATTATTTTATATCATTTATTATTATTCTTCAGTGAGTCCTTACCTGACCTCCCCATGCAGAATTCTTGTCAAGATTGTAGACCTACCTCTGTGGTAGACTGTATCACACTGATAAAAATCATTCATCTGTCTTCCTGTTAGGTTGTGAGCTTTCACTGTTACGGTCATATTTTTCTTTTCATGCTTAATGAATTCTGTTAAGTTAATGAATGAATACATAGATAGAGAATTTGTCAAGATATATTCCCAGCACCTGGAATTGTTCTTTAGGTATGGTAAATGTTTAATTAATCTCTGTTTTAATGAGATGTCTATAATGTGAATACATAATTTGGTTATATATAGTGTGATTCCCCCCCCCATAATCCTCTTTTCTTTTAATCATACGAATGTACAATTTACATAAAATGCAGATATCTTAAGTATTATTTTATTAATTTTAAAAAACTTGTATACTTGTGTAATTACAACCCCAATAAAGATATAGAACATTTCAGTCACTCCAGAAAGTTCCTTCATATACATTTTTAGTTCATTCACCTCATATCCCAGTTTTGGCCAACCACTGCTTCGATTTCTGCATATAAACGAAAAGACCAATATGTATGCTTTTGTGTCTGGATATTTGTCACTTATCAATGTTTTAGAGTCTTTCTATGTTATTATGTGAGCAGTAGTTCATACCTTGTTATTTCTGAGCGTATTTCCAAGTAGGAATATATCATTATTCTTTTATTCATTTTCTCATTGACGATCATTTGTGGTGTTCCCAGTTTTTTGCTCTTACGGATAAAACTGCAAAGAACAATTTTGTGAAAGTCTTTGTGACCAAATATTTTACTTTCTGTTGGGTATATACCTATAGGAAGAATTGCTGTGTCATAGCTGCCAAATAATTTTTCGAAATAGTTGTCTCCTTTTACACTCCTACCAACAATGTATGAAAGAGTTCCAAGTGCTTTATACTCTTACCAACAACTAGTGTTATTGGTCCTTTTAATTTTAGCCATTTTAGTGGTTGTGGAAGGATTTACTTGGATTTCATCTGAAGATGAATACTGTTAGCATCTTTTCCATATGCTCTATTTATGTATCACTCATATATCTCCCTGGTTAACATGTTTCTTTTCCCACAACCACTTTTTACTATTTCAACATTTTAAAACCTGTTCTTTATTTTCTTTACTCACTTTACAATGAAAAAAGGGGTCTCAGATGTGAATTCACTCAACATTTTACTTTTTTATCTACAAATCTTTCAGTACTAGTGTTTGTCTGTATTTGCCTCTTTTTTTTCCAGCCTAGTGCAGGAGTTATACTTTCTCGTTTGAGGCTAAACCTTTCACCTGTACTCTGTATCCTATCTTCCAAAATTTCCTCAGAAGACTTGCTTTATCAGTCACCATCTCCCTTTCACATCACATTCTTTGTCATCAATATGTAAACATGTTCAGATGTATACTTTTAAATTAAAAAACTGTCACTCTACTTTATGATTTCTTTTTTTTCTTTTCCTTAATAGATGTTTTAAGCTTACTGTTTTCTCTATTTCTGTTCACTCCTCAGTGCTCCACAGTCTGACCCCTGTACTCTACTTACTCCTTAGAACTTCCTTGCCATCATCCCCAATGATGGCTCTGTTTCTAAAGCTAGGGGATGCTTCTTAGTGATGGCCATGGTATTTCCTGACTTTCATCCTATGTCCGTCTGGTTCTTTTATAGTTTCCTTTGCATGACATCAAAGCACAGTTTTTAGTGAAAGCAGTTCAATGGAATGCAAATCAGTTTGGTCCAGGGATGAATTTCTGATTTAGCTCGAATGTCTAGGGTCTTTCATCAGTTTCTAACACATGGACATTTGCTAAGGATTAGACAGGAGAAAACTGAAATTGTATTTACTGTCAAGAATTTGGGATGACATTTTATGTTTCCAGTTATGGGTTGTTTCACATGCATTGTAGGGTTAAGGTTAAGATTTTCTTAAGGAAATGAAGCAACTTTATAAAGAGCTGTGACTGATGGACTGTGAGGAATTGGACGTTCAGTCTAATGTAACTAATGACAAAGAGCTTCTGGAATGGCATTTTTGCTGTTTCTTAGCAACTGTTCCGTCAGTGTTCAGTTCACCAGACTTGTATCTACACATACAGCATATTATTTTCTCTCTTTCCCTTTCCTCTCTGTCTCACTCACTTCATTAACCTTTTAAATTATGAAACAAATACTTCATAAAAGTATATAAAGCAAATGTGGTGGCCTTTTTTTTCCCTACTGCAAAGTGAATGAATATCTATTAAACATAACCCAGTCAAAATGTAGAACATAGTACTCCAGTCCACCTGGTACGTCTCTTCCTGGTTACTGCCCCCCACCCCCACCCCCTTACTTCCAGAGGTAACTGCCAGTCTCCAAACTTTGAACCCATCAATTAATTTTTCTTATAGTTTTAAAAAATAACTATTCATCCCTAGATAAAACTTTACCTGATTTAAGTCTTTATATAAATGGAAAAAATACAGTAACTGTGTCTGTGTGTGTTCTTTGTTGTCTGATTTCTTTTGCGTAGGGTCCATCTATGTTTTTGCCTATAGCTGATGTTTATTCATTGTGTTCCTTGTGTAGTATTTTGTAGTCAATATTACCATAACATACTTCCTCATTCTACTATAGATGAACATTTTAATTGTTTCCAGTTTTCAGCTTTTATGAAAGTGGCTGCTATGAACATTCTTATATAATGGAATTAAATTTTACTATATTTTGTTTGTTTAGTATTTAATTTAAAAGACTATTTTCTCAAGATATTGTGTGGATGTTTACTCACACCAACTAAATGTGAGAATTTCCATCACATATATGATTCGTTCATCACATTTTTTTACTTGTTGTTTTAAAAGTACTTAGCTGTCATTTAAACTGAAAACTATTTTTGTTTTTGCATTTCCATATTAAAGAAACAGTAACAAAACTATTTAAAAATATGGCTTGACCATATGCTGTTTGGTTTATGCCATGAAATCAATGTTTCTTTGTTATGTTAAATGTACTTACATATTTTTAAGTTAGCTATTTTCAGAGTAATATGGGATGACTGTATGTTATATACACTAAGTGATATGCACCATTACTTTTATTTTTTAATCTAAATGTCATAGCTGTTTTAAGTTTTCAGCCCTGAACTAAACGTTGTATTTTGTAAAAAGATCTATTGTATAGTCTTTAGCAATAATGCAACTTTGGGTTTTGTTATATAGGTTTTATTTCTAGGAATTTATGTAGAATATTTATTAAAATAACTCTAATGGATCTTTATTTTTCTTTAAAGTTGGCCTTTGCCAGAGTTTGATCCAAGCCAAATTCGACTGATTGTATATCAAGACTGTGAAAGACGAGGGAGAAATGTCTTGTTTGACTCCAGTGTTAAGAAAAAAAATGAGGACATATCAGTATCGGTGAGCATCATTATTAATTTGGTTGAAATTTAATGTCAGATATTTTAATTAAATAAAGAACGAATAAAATTTCAATTATGGTATTTACATTTGTCAATATTAAAACACCTTTGCCATGCTTTTATAATTCAGAGCCCTGAATTTGAGAATTTTTAAAAGAAAAAACACTTGCCTTTTCTGTCATCAGTCTAGTACCAAGGAATATTTTAATTTGACATTTATTTCCTTATGTAATTGTATTGAGAAATATGACTAGACCTGCGGCGATCCTTAGAGGATATGGTCCAAACCTCTAATCTTCAAATTTTGGAAAGTGGGATCTAGAGAGGTGAAATTACTTGTCTGAAATTATTTGTCTGGAAGTGCAAAGCAATCTACCATGTTTTCCTACTCTACTGTGGTAGCAAGAGAAGTTATACTGTTAACATTCAATGTTGTATTTTGAAATATTTCATGACTAGTTTAGCAGTCATACATGGATATTCATTTGGTTGTTTAAGAAAACCTAGTGATTGTGGTTGTCTTTGCTGCTGTGACTACCATAACACTTTTTGACATAAAGGCTCAATCCCCTGGACCTGTAATCTGGAAATAGAATCCTAAAGATAAAGGGAAACCATTAAAGGAATTTGGTTTACATTTCAAAAAATAACTTTGGTAGAGAGCCCAGAAATAAACTCAGGCAGATATGATCAATTAGTTTATGACAAGGGAGCCAAGAATATACATTAGGGAAAGGATAATCTCTTCAGTAAATGCTGTTGGGACAACTGGACAGCCACATACAAAAGAATGAAGTTGAAACACTACCTAACACCACACTCAAAATTAACTCACAGGATTAAAGACTTAAATGTAGACCTGAAACCACAAAACTCCTAGAAGAAAACATAGGCAGCAAGTTCTTCAACATCAGTCTTGGCAGTGATTTTTTTTTTTTTTTTTTTTTTTGGATTTGACACCAAAAACGAAGGCAGCAAAAGCAAAAATCAACAAGTGGAACAACATCAAATTAAAAAGTTTCTGCACAGCAAAGGAAACCATCAACAAAATGAAAAGGCAACCTACTAGAAGGGAGGAGAAAATATATGCAAATCATATATCAGATAAGGGGTTAATATCCAAAACATATAAAGAATTCAGTAGAAAAGAAAACAAGAAAACCCAAACAATTCAATTTAAAAAATGGACAGAGGATCTGAATAGACTTGTTTCCAAAGAAATATGGACGACTTCCAGGTGCTCAATATCACTAATCATCAGGGAAATGCACAATAAAACCACACCACAATGAGATATCACCTTATACATTTTAGAATGTCTATTATCAAAAAGACAAGTGATGGTGAAGGTGTGGAGAAAAGGAAACCCTTGTTCACTTTTGGTGGGAATGTAAATTGGTACAGCCACTTGAAAAACAGTATGGAGGTTCCTTAAAAAAAATTAAAAATAGAACTACCATACAATCTAGCAATTTTACTTTTGCTTATTTGTCCAAAGAAAATAAAAACAGTAACTTGAAATGATACATGAATGCTGTGTTCATTGCAGCATTATTTATAATAGTCACGACATGGAAGCAACTTAAGTGTCCATTGATGGATGAATAGATAAAGAGAATGTGGTGTAATATATACAATGGACTGTTACTCAGCCATACAAAAAATGAAATCTTGTCATGGATGGATTTTGAGGGCATTATGATAAGTGAAATAAATGAAACAGAAAGACATGTATGTATGGTCTTATATGTAGAATCAAAAGAAAAAAAAAAACTTAAACCATAGATACAGAGAACAGATAGGTGGTTGCCTGAGGCAGGGGTGGGAGGTAGGCAAGATGGGTGAAGTGGGTCAAAGGTACAAACTTCTAGTTATAAAATAACATGGAGATGTTATGAATAGCTTAGTGATTATAGTTAAAACTATATTGTATATTTGAAAGTTGCTAAAAGAGTAAATCTTAAAAATTATCAGAAGTAAAAAATGTTTTATAACTATACATAGTGATGGATGTTAACTAGACTTATTGTGGAGATCATTTCCCTATCTATACAAATAGCAAATCATTATGTTGACACCTGAAACTAATATAATGCTATATGTCAGTTATATCTCAAATACAATGAAAAATGACTGGCTGCTATGTGGAGAAAAGTTAGATGTGGGAGATGAGGGGGAGGAGGTTTGGTGTATCCAGCATTTTGGTTTGAGTAGCTGTCAGACGAAATGCCAGAGTTCATAGGGTTTTAGATGGTCAGGTAGACCGTTGAAAACTAAGGGTAGCTGCTAAAGTGCTAAGCATGTCTTCTTTTTATTTATACTGCTGACAGCTTAGCAGAACCAGGCTGAGACTGATAGGTTGAAATTGAATTACAGCATGTGACCTTTCCTTTACTATTTTTCTTAATGCTATAGCTGTGCATTTCTTCCTTTGCATCTTAAGCAGCCTGTGAGTCCCGCCTCCTGCTGTTTGTTGAGCCCCTTCCCACTTTTTCTGGAGTGGTGCTTCCTTAGTTGATCTCCTTAGTCTTCTCTCCTGCTGATGTCTTCCTTCTTCCCTCTCACTGAGCTTTGTTCTTTGCCTGCAAACATTCACAAAGCCTCTTTACCCAGCACCAACAAAATAATTATCCTTTTACTTTCTTCTTCATGTATGTGTTCTTTTTCTGTCCTCGTCCCTCTCAGTCTTCCTCCTCAGTGTCTGTTGGTGTCTCTCAGTCTCCTGTTTCACTCTCTCTCAGACTCACTGCCATGTCTTTTCTCAGACTCTCCTTTTTACCTCTTGGTCTCTCCTCTGTTTTTCCTAGTTACCTCATTCTCTTTCTGTTTCTGGTTAGTAATCTGTATACTGGCTCTAATCTCATACCAACCACTCATTCCTCATTTCTCTTAAATTTTCCTGTAAGCTTACTTCTTTTTTAAACTTTTCTCTAGAGAGACACATTAGTGACTAGAAATCATACAGCCTTGAATACCTCCAGTCTCAATAGTTTTATATGTCCTCATCCTGTGTCCCTAGGTGACGATTTATCCTCTTTCAAGGTTCATTTTAATCACAACTCTATGAATTCTTACTAATTCTTCTAGATATATTTCTTTTCTTCTCCATCAGAATCTCCTAATGCTTTGTTAGCAGTCTTTTATAGACATATATTACAGCTGTATTTGTATGTGTATTTGTTATTAGACTGGAAAAAAAAGTGAAACATTTCTATTTGTTATTCACCTTTATTTTTTAAACTACGTACTGTCTCACATGTGTTAAGTACTCAGGACATATTTTGATTAGTTTTAATTACAGTTAGGAAGTTTATTATCAAAATCCTATAAAACTCTCATGAGATTTCATGTTCCTTTTAAACACTACAGAAAACCTTGAAATGTCCATTGCTTCCTCTGATTGCAGGCTGTTTGATCTTTAAGGATTTCCTCCCCATCTGCTTTACTGTACCTGTACAATTGGAACATCAAATCATGTGGATTCTGTATAAACAAAAAAAGACTGTATGATGTAAATGATAATTTTAAACTTCTTACACAAAATTTTGAGTCCATACATAATGATGAGATAATTGAGGTATTAACAGTTTGCTGAATAAACATAAATTGTTCAGCGTTGTCTTCACACAGCAACATTCTATTTAGATATGACAAATGTTGTCACTTCACATGTCCTTCTTTTTTCTTAGTTTAAAACAATCTATAAGAGAATAAGGGCTATAAATGCTAATTTGGCCATATAGTTTACCAGAAATTTTATTGAGAAAAAGTTCTGTTTTAACATTGAGAAATATTGTCATGGATTATAAATGGAGAGCCAAGCTTAGAATGTGAATTCTACCAAATTGCTTTACTCTGTTCTCTTTACTGAAAAGAAACTAACATTTTCTAACTTGGAAACAGCTATAGGTTTATTAGGCATTTTAATATGAGACTGATTCTGAATTTTAGCATTGTGTTTGAAAAAAAATTATTTGAAAGTTGTCAAGTAAAAGGAGAAGATAGTAATACTTGGGCTTACTAATTTTGAGTGTAATTAATTGGATCAAAATCAGATTAATGAAACTTGTTTACTTTGAAGCTACATCAGCATTAAGATATGGCCCTTGTAAAAATACTTATTGAGATCCCTTTAAATAACTCACATGACAGTTTTCTTTCTAAAGATGATAGATGATCATACTTCACTTTATTGAGTACCTTCCATCTGAAATGGGAGGGAAGGCAGTATTTCACAGTGGAATACTGATTCATTTCTGGATTTAGTTGAACTAAGGAATTCTTTGTGGAGAATATGACAGTGCCTTGTTGTAGGATAAGCAAATCATTTCTGTATTTTCACGCAAACACTGTTTATCTAGAGTATATTTAATGCGTTTGGGGAGGAAATGAGGGAGCTGTATATATTACTGTATTTTAAATTCTGTGATTAGTGAATTACATAAATACTTTGATTTGTTTTAGAAATTAAAGCATTTTGCATGCCTGAATATTGTCTTTTAATGATGAAATAAAATTTATTAATTGTCTGGCTTTCTCAGCACATATGTTTTGTAACTCCATTATATTCTATGAAAAATGACTGTTGAACTGTAAAACTTGATAAAATTAAATACATTCAGTGATTTTAATAAAGGAATTCCCCTTTGTAAAAATTAACTTTTTTACATTCGGTCCTCAGAATTTATTCATCTTATAGCTGAAATGTAAAAAATATTGAGATGTGTTTTATTCGAACACTGTTATAGCCAAATGGATCCAGTATGATTTGATTACATGATACTATTCTTATTCTGAACACTGTTTTTGTTTTAATGATAATTCAGTGCTCCTTCATGAATTCCCAGTGATGTTATATGATTATTCACATGTTTCAGCCTTCATTAGTTATATACAAGGATCAAATTGTACATCAGAAAATTCACATAACTGGAAAGGTGAATATATATTACAGAATGTGAGAGTTCTGTTCACTCTGATACATTGTACAAGTGCTAATAGTTGAGGCTTAATTATGATATCAGATTTGAAACATAGGAATTGGTTAGGTCATTGTAGCTGTATAGAAGTTAATGTACAGAAATCAATAAACTCAATATAAACAAATAGCTTCCAATAAGAAGATATGAAGGAAGCCAACATTCTGTTTAAATACATTCAGTGTAAACAGTGCCTGTGCATAAACTTAACAAAATCTATATGTTTAGAATTTTAAAAGTCTCCTGAAGTTCATAGAAGTTTGCTTGAGCAAATGGAAAGTCAAAATATATTCTTAGGTAATATTCTGTGTCATAAAGTTTTTCATTCTTTTTAAGTTGCTTTGTAAAATATTGCTATCTCAGTAAAAATGCCAGCCTTATTTGTTTGTTTGTTTGTTTGTTTATTTGATGGTGGGTGGTGTCTGGGACTGGATAGCAGATTCTGAAGTTCAAATAGGAAAAATTTGCAATAATTGGTTGGAAAACAAAACCAGCAAGAGACTAGCTTTACCAGATTTGAAAATATACAGTAACATCTCAATAATTAAAACAATATGTTATTGTCACATAAATAGACAAATCAATGGAACAAAGTAGAGAATCAATAATAGATCTAAATACATGCAGGAATTTAGTATTTGTTAAAACTGTCATCTTAATAGGGTAAAGATTAATAAATGATATTGAGACAATTAACTATTTAGAAGTATAGCACATTCAAATGTAAAAAATAAAACTAACATTATGAATAAAAATGAGTGACTTCCTATATATTTTTGGAGTTGAGAAGACCTTTCTAGCTATGAATTAAAATCCAGAGGCCATAAAGTAAAAGACTGATAAATTTGACAACCAAATAAAAAAAAAAAACAACTTGTAAACAAAAGAAAGCAAAGACAAACAAACAAAAACACCACTATGAGGAAAGGTAAAAGACACATGATATCCTGAGAAAACACTTTTATAATCTGTAAAACCGAGTAGTAGTGTTTCATTATAGTGTTTGTAGGAATCAAGACAGAAAACCCATTGAGTAGAAAATTGGGTGAAGGACAAGAGTAGAGAGTTCACATATATATGGCCATTACACATTAAAAAAAGATTGTTACTCTCATTTATAATAAAGGAAATGAAAATTAAAACTATACTGTGATTTTAGTTATTTCATTTTAGAGTGACAATAACCCAGACTTCCACGGAGGGCTAATCTTGGAATATCTTCCACAATTACATATATTTATGTTTTGACCCAGTAGTTGCACTCACAATGTCATGAACAGATGATTGGCTAAATAAGATACAGTATATTTATACACTGGAATATTTCTATATTTAGGAAAAAAGAGAGTTCTAAAATAATGGAAGAGTCTCCAGGATATTAGAGGAAAATGGAGAACAGAACAATTTTTTACACTTAGAAGGAAAAGTAATATTATAGATGCAAAAAGAAATACTAGAAGGATACTGATAAAACAGCAACAGAAATTTACTTATTGGAAATGTGTGAAGTGGGAAATAGGAGAGCTGAAGGGTGGGACCTACATTTCTTTGTGTATACCTCTTTATATTGTTTTGATTTTTGAATTATATAAACAGATTATATATAACTTAAAAATTTTTAAAGTTGACAGAACAAGAAAAAAGTTGAAAATTTGTATGAAAGACTTTTCTAAACTGAGAAATACTACATGTAAGTGCTGATCATGTGATCATCAGTATCCGTATACACATATATACACAAACACAGTAAATGTAGATTCTGTCCATTTAGAGAGCCTAGGAACAATGAGATCCTAATATAACGGACATACCTAGAATTGTCTAAAATTGCATTCTCTGCTGAAAGGAACCAGAGCTCCTTGGGGAAGTGACTGGTCCTTGGGCTGGGGCAGGGAAAGAAAAAGATAAGCTTGGAACTTCTTGTGTTGAAAGCTTAAAGAATGATTGGAACGTGTCAAAAGGACACAGAAGGCAGCTTGGTGACTCTCATTTGAATCATACAACCCACTGAATAAATAGGAAGCCATGAGTTTATACTGATATCAGTGAATAAAGTTTGATAAGAAACAGCATATTTATAGCATATAAATATAAACAGCATATAGTTTCATAATCCCTTCTGGCTGAAATATTAATTAGAGAGGAGAAAAAAATTTTTACAGTGGAGGTGCTTGGTAGGCATCACCTTGATCATGTGATCATCAGTATCAAGAATATCATCATTAATGTGACTAATCAAAATCCTATGCCACATGATAAGATTCAGTGAGAAGAATGAACACAGTGTTATATCTGTGATACTACATCCCAGGGTGTATAACCTGAATCTTATAAGGAAACATCAAGCAAATTCAGTCTGCAAAGTAACTGCTTTACAGTCTTCAAAAGTGTCAAGGTTATGAAAGTCAAAATGAGACAAAGTTTTTCACACTAAAAGAGGCTAAAGAGAGACAACAAATGCAGTGCGGGGTTGTGAAGTAGCTCCTTTTGCTCTGTAGGACGTTGTTTAGACAACTGGCCAAATTTTAATGTAGTTTGAGGATTAGATGATTATAATGTATCGATAATTTCCCTAATTTGTGGCTATATTGTGGTTCTGTAGGGGAATGTTTTTGTTTGTAGGATATACACATTAAAGTATTCAGAGTTGATGGTGTGTCTGGTAGTCTACTTACCCATTTGGTTCAGAAAAAAATTAAATTGAACTTGCAACTTGTTTGTGATTGAAAATGTAAAAAAATAAGAGGATAATTTATAAAAAGACAGTTTTAAAAAAATGATGTTTATAACATTTCCTATGCTTAAGTTGGGGGTGGTGTTTGTTTATGTGGGTTAAAAATATGACATCATTTCCCTTAGGAAAAAAGTAAAAAAGTAAGAAAACAACCCTTTTGCCACACTGAGTATTATAGAAAATATACTTACAGGCCTAGCATTTTGTTGGCGATCAATAAGTTGTAAAATTAGTAAGTGGCCAAGAATATCAGTACTGAAAATAACAGTGTTTTTAGTGAGTGTTTAAATGAAATAATATAAAAGGAAATATTTAGTGAAGTTACTAACTCCAGAATAGGCATTCAATTATGTTAGCCCCTACTTTAACTTTTTTCTAATATGTATAACTGCAAATCAGTAAGCATTTGCTAGTTCTAGACATTGTATTGGGCATGTTGTATTTTTATTTATAAGTATATAATGAGACACAGGCACACAAACCCCTTAAGTGCTATATATAACCTACCATTAGATAGGGTTTTTCTTCCCATTAAACAGTTAAGGCTTAGAGAGGTCGAGTAACTTGCCCAAGGATTTAAATTCACTCTATATAGTTTTAAAACCCTTTTTATTTTTACTTTACTGTACCCTCTCTTTACGTTTTTGGTTAGGCAATTTGGAATTACCAGAAGCAGTCTTTTGCAGTGTTTTTGATAATGGTGGCAACTGTAAACAAAAAAATAGTCTTCTCAAAATTGTGGTTTCAGTCATCTTTCTTCTTTCGAAAACCAACCTGAGGTCTGTCTTGTGGAAGAGTGGCCATACTGGTAACAGTGATAAAGCCCTGGAATACTTGTAGGGGTGTCACAGACCTTTGGTAGATTGCAACTTTGGTAGTTGTGAGAAATGAAAGCTCTAGAACCTGTTAGGGAGGGAGAGTAGAGCAAAAGGAACAAAGAAAAGGAACTAGAAGTACATTCTTTTTCATACTAGACTGTACAACTTTCTGGCTCTAAGTTTGGCTCTTATTAAAAATTCAGTTGTTTAATACATTCTTATTTCAAAAGGTTAAATTTATATGTATGTACATACAGTGAAATAGAAAAGTCTTATTTGCATTTTTTCTTCTATCCCTGTATCTCTCCCCAGAAGTTTTTTTTTTCCCATAAAATGTTATTTATATTAACTTGTATTATTATGTTTAAAAGTCTCAGTTTTAATTTCTAATATGGGAAAATTTTGATAGATGCAACTCACATAAACAAAAAGCCTTCGGGTTCCTTAATAATTTTTAAGGATATAAAGGGGTTTTGAGATCAAATAATTTGAAAACTGCTGCAGTAAGTGTCTTGTAATGAACATTGTGTAGATCATAGTAATGCAGAAAAATTCCCATAATTTAATAATGTTGGTGAGAAAAGTACAATATAAACTCCACAAATATTATTATAGTTGTGAGACAAAGACTAGAAAACAGTATTGGAGAAAATATGGTAAAATGCAAATAGTCATTATATTAAGGTTATACTATTTTGAATTACTTCATCTTTGGTTTTTGTATGATAATTAAATTTGTGTATGGCTAAAAACTGGTTAAAATATGAATGGGAATAATATTTCTATTTCAGAAACTCTGTAGTGATGCTCAGGTTAAAGTATTCGGTAAATGCTGCCAGCTGAAACCTGGAGGAGACAGCTCTTCCTCTTTAGATAGTTCTATGACTTCATCTTCTGACGCCAAAGACCAGTGTCCTAAGTACCAGGTAAGAGTGCCGGTGTCATGTGTTTATTCATTCCTTCACAGTTATTTTTGTGTCCCTACAATTTGTTGTGCGCAATTGAGGGGCCTGGAGATATAACACAGACTAGTTTTTACCTTCCTGGCACTTACTTTGTAGCTGAGGAAGCTAATGATTCCTAAGTTTATGAACTTCGTTAAATTTTAGGGTAGGGGATTTACAGAGAGCAAAGGGCATAGTAAGCAAGGGTATTTTTTCTACCTTTTATTTCCAAATTCAGATTTTTTTGAGCTACCAGAATTATTTCTTATATATTTTTTAATTGTTGAAATATTAAGATTAATATAAAATAATTATATAGTTCTATATGGTTGTAGTAGGAATTGAAGTATGACTGAAAGTATATACAATTAGAAATATGCAGTTTTATTTTTCAAAAAGTAATGTGACTTCTTTTAAAATACAGAATTAAATCAGTAACTACGTAGGAACTTCTCTATGAATTTGTTATATTTTACATCAGTGTTTGGTTTTTCATACTTAGCAAATGTTATCTGATGTGAATTTATTTGTATCAACCAAGCTTGTATGAAGGAATCACAAGTATTTTATATTTAGTAGAACCAAGGTGGAATCCTGGGCTTTTTAATTTTTGTAATTAGGTAATTATGTTTGGATAGAAATTGGCCCTTATACCACATGAGTGTGACAGAAATCTGAAGTTATTAAAACCCAGATATTAGGAAGTACTACACAGTTCCTCCGCCCTCCTCTATTCTTCCTTCACCTTCAGTATGATACCTTAACAAGTTCCTGATAAGTGTTGTGCTATGCAACATCATGATACTTAAGCCAATTTAGATGTTCTAATTAATTTTCTAATATGATCAATTGTATACACTTGCCTTTCTTCCTAATATGTTAAAAATGAATATTAGCAAATGGATCCAGATTTCAGAAACTCTGAAGCAGTGAGTGATTGTAATTTCATTTTGCATCGAAATCCCTAGAGATTTTCTTTATGTAAGGTACAAATTCCCAGGTCATGCACCCAGATATTTTGATAGGTTTAGTATGGTCCTGGAAATCTGCTTTTTTGGCAAGAAGCCATTAACTATTTATTATAGTATATGGTTCACTACACTTGATAAAATATAATTTCAGGTAACTAGAACATTATTTTTGATTTACATTAATAATTATAAATTATTGTCTTCCAGCAATGAGTACATGCAAAGAATTGACCTTTCAAATAAGGGCCTTTAAAAAAAGCATTAAGATAACAGTACTTTTTAAATTATGACCTTTGTTATAGATTATGTCACATTAAAATTAACATATAGAGACATTTGTGATAACAATTTGGTATGTATTAAAGCAGGCAAAGAGAACCTTTAATAACAAACTGTATGGTTTCATAAAATGTAAACACTAAATTTCACTATATTTTTATAGGATTTTTTTATTGATAGTAAAAGCTGTATATGCCTTGATATTTAAAGTCGTATAGCTTGCTTTATGTAAGAAATAATAATTTTAGTCAAAATGAGAATGGAGTTAGATTCATTATAGCAAATTTGAGCTTGGAAGAGAAGGCTCTTATTTCTGTCATTAGCCAGAAGCAATTCAGGTTGACAAGATTGGCATGGATCTTTAAAAAAAATAAAACTACCTGATTATTAACAAAATTACTGTTTCTAAAAATGTTGTTCTTAGTACCCAAACCTCTGTGCCTTGAAATAAAAATTACATCTTAACCAAATCCCAAGAATAGATGAGTTGCTTCTTTTCATTTACCTAGGTATATTAGATGTGATATGACCTTAAAAATTAGCTTTGTGCTTTTATTAAAGCAAGATTAAGACTATAGCACTGAGAAAGGAAGAAGCTCTATAAATGAGTATAAAAAACCTAATATAAAAATTGTATGTATAATGAAATGCATTGCTCTTTGAGGATGTCTTTCTTAAAAAGGTGACAAAAATGTAAATATATAGATTTTTTAAAACCCACAATAGGCCAGAAATAAGCCAAAGAATAAAAGAATCACATTATAAAAAGAAAAATAGTGTGCAGATACAGTCTTTACCCTCTACTTGTAAAACGGGAGTCCTTATCACTTTCTCTTTACTATCAGAAGAATCTTTTAAGTATTTTTTAAAAACATCAAATTCTCAATTTCCCATGATGGAATAGTTTTAGTAAAATTTGTGAATAATCTTTATTTGCTGTTTTGGATAATTGTTTAGGTCATCTTCCTCATCAGTTGTGTTATATAATTCTGTCAGTTAGGAAATCGCATTGGGACACCCTCCAAAACAGTGGTTTACGCAAGTTAGAGGTTGTATTCCTCATATGACAGGAAGTCTGGAGATAGGCAATCTAGGTATGATACATGAGCTTTCAACATGGCCTCAGAGACCAAGGTTCCCTTATCTGTGTACAAAAAATTAATGTGTACTTTTTTGCCTTGTGCTCGCTGTGTTGTGTGTCTCCATCTCCAGTGACTTCCGTTTATATCTCATTGACCAGGCCTGTGTTGATGCATATGAATGTATGGTTCTGAAAGCTGCTACTCCAGCCATTAGTTTTACCCTTTGAATGTGGAAACCAACCATAACCTGTGTACAAAGGAGGCTCTGAACTGTAGTCCCCCCACCTGCCCCGCAGTTGGGTACCTTACTGCCCCTAAAACAATGAGGACTTCAAAAAATAAGGAATAAGGTATTAGGTAGCTAATTAGTGATATTTGCCATAGTATCTAAGTAGTAACCAAATGTATAAGTTCTATTTTTAGCCTTTTTCTGACTCCTTTGAGGACAGTTAAAGAATAATGAAAAGGAATAACTTTTTGATCAGAGTTCTTTGAAAACAAGGCATTTTGATGTTTCAAATAAGCTCTTTTTTAAAAAAATACAAAATAGGTATGAATTATCCCATTTATGAATACCTCTTTTGCACTATAGGAGTGGTAAAAATTGTTCTACAAGTTCAGTGAATTCTCCTTGTTATCTGCACTGGAGAAACATTGCATATGCATAAAATGTGGTTAATATTGCTCATTTGAGCATTATTTAAAATAGCAAAAACCTAAAGGTGACCTAAGTACTCATCAGTACTTGATAAACTGTGATATTTTCAAACAGTAGAATGCTGTGCAGCCCTTAAAAAGAATCCATGTATAACAATATGGTTAGACATTGTCAAATGAAGAAAATCAAACTTTAGAACAGTATATACAATTTAAAATCACTAAAAAAAAAAAGACATTATGTAGAATAGCTATAACAAAGAATTTTTAATAAAAATCAATATTTGAAAGTCATAGGGTTTTAAATTCTGTAATTTCATTAATGTTATGGTTATTGTTTAGGGTTCTCGGTGCTCTTCTGATGCCAATATGCTTGGGGAGATGATGTTTGGCTCAGTAGCGATGAGCTACAAAGGATCCACTTTAAAAATTCATCAGATCCGGTAAGGGATTTTCTGATGGTTCTTAATCCATTTAGAATAATTAATGTCTTTGAAGATAAGAAAATTTCATATAGTCTTAACTCAAATTGAGCATGTCAGATTACTCAGTTTATGATTTTATGGGTTTAATGCTGCTTCATGGCTATGGTAACTCTACAGTGAAGTCTCTGTGACATACATTTTTATTTTTAATAAATTAAAAAGTTCCTTGTATTTTAGTTTTGATCTCTCTCTGTCCCTCTCTTTTTCCTCATAGTTCTCCTCCACAGCTGATGCTCAGCAAAGTTTTTACTGCACGGACTGGCAGCAGCATCTGTGGGAGTCTAAATACGTAAGTGGTTATGGACACAGGGAGAAATGAATTATTTAAGATGTGCAAAGTATGAAAACTAAAAGACTGCTCTCGGGATTGCAGCTTAAATTCAGATTTTTTCCCCATTCTTTAGTTTGAAAGTTTATGGAAGCCAGTTTTTCTCCTCCGGCTTTATTGAGCTATAATAGACATAAAACATAAAACATCGAGTAGGTTTAAGGTATACAGCATATTGATTTGATACATTTTATATATTGCAAAATGGTTACCACCATACCAGTAGTTAACACTTCCATCCTATCACATAATTACCTTTTGTATGTGTGTGTGTGTGTGTGTGTGTGTGTGTGTGTGTGTGTGTGGTAAGGACATTTAAGGTTTATTCTCTTAGCAACTTTCAAGTATATAATACAATATTGTTAGATATAATCTATATGCTGTACATCAGATACCCAGAACTCATTAAACTTATAACTGAAGTTTGTATCCTAAGACCATTAGCTCCCCATTTCCCTTATTCTCAGCCCCTGGTAATCACCACTCTGCCCTCTATTTCTCTGAGTTAGGCTTTTTTAGATTCCATATATAAATGATAATATGGAGTGTCATTTTCTATTTGACATTTCACTTGGCATAATGCCCTCAAGGTTCATTCAAGTTGTTGCAAAAGACAGGATTTTCTTCTTTCTCAAGGCTGTATAATACTCCCCTCCCCCCCCCCCCCCCCCCTCTCTCTCTCTCTCTCTCTCTCTCTCTCTCTCTCTCTCTCTCTCTCTCTCTCTCTCTCTCTCTCTCTCTCTGAGTCTTGATAGGTTGTATATTTCTGGGAGTTTATCCCTTTCTTCTGAGTTACCCAGTTTGTTGGAATATCATTGTTCGTAGTAGTCTCTCATGATACTTTTTATTACTGTGTGGTATCAGTTGTAATGTCTTCTCTTTCATTTGTGATTTTATTTGAATCTTTTTGAGTTAATATATGCAAAGTTTGTCAATTTTGTGTATTCAGAAAACCAGCTTAGTTTCATTGATTTTTTTTCCTGGTTTCTATTTTATTTTTCCCCCTGTGATTTTTGTTAAAGTAAATCCTTGAATAGTGTCATTTCGTTCAGTGTCGTTTGTTATAATGTTGATGAGATGGTGTAGGAACCTAACTCTTGTTTATATCAATTAACTCACAATAAACTTGGTTTCATTATATATCATTTCAGTTGCAGAACGTATTGATGATGTTATGGGAGGACTTACAGTATTTTCTTACTAATGCTAATTTTGGGCTTAACTTTTTCTTTTTCTAGTTCCTTGAGGTAAAGTCAAGTGGTTTATTTGAGACCTTACTTATTTCTTAATGTAGGGATTTGTTGCTATAAACTTCCGTCTTAAAACTGCTTTTGCAGCATCTCTTAGGTTTTGGTATGTTATGCTTCCATTTCATTTGTTTCAAGGTATTTCTTGATTTTGCTTTGACCCATTGGTTATTCAGGAGCATGTTGTTTAATCTCCTAATATTTCTGAATTTTTTACCTTTCATCCTGTTATTGATTTCAAGTTTCATATCATTCTGTTCAGAAAAGATATTTGGTATGATTTCAGTCTTCTTAAATTTGCCAAGACTTGTTTTGTGGTCAGTTATATGATCTGTCCTGGAGACTGTTTCATGTGTGCTTGAGAAGATTGTTTTCTTCTGCTGTTGGGTGGAATGTTCTGTATAATTTTGTTAGTACCATTTAGTCTAAAATATAGTTCAAGTCCTACTTTTTTTTTGTTGGTTTTCTTTCTGCATGATCTACCATTGTTGAAAGTAAGGTATTTAAGAACCAGTAGAATTGTTGTGTATTTCTTTCTTAAGTTCTATTAGTATTTGCTTAATATGTTTACATGCTCTGATGTTAGATGCATATATATTTATGATTGCTCTATCTTTTTAATGAATTACCCCCCCACCCCTTATCATTATATGAGCATCTTTGTTTCTTGTCACTGTTTTTGGCTTAAGATATAATTTGTCTGATAAGTATTGCTACCCTGGCTCTCTGTTGGTTTCCACTTGCCCAGAATATCTTTTCTATCCTTTCATGTTGTCTATGTATGTCTTTAAAGTTGAAGTGAGTCTCTAGTAGACAGCATATTCTTGGATCTTTTTTATAGTTTAAGACCAGGAATGTGGTTTCTCTTTTTCTAATTTGCCAGAAGCTATATCTGGAAGTAAAACTTTGAATGTATTTCCATGTTGACATGCTGATTTTCCATTTTGTAGTGCCATGTTTAGTTAGCATCTGGAGATTGCGCTCTTTAGTTTTCAGATTCTCTTAATATTTAGAATTAACCTTGCCATTAGGAGTGGCCTAGGTCAGCCATATGGTGGGGCACAGGGATATTGCCAAAATTATAATAGTGAAGCTGAAAGAAGGTTAGGCCTGATGTCAGGGTAATGGGCTACATGCCAAAACCAAGTAAATGTAGGACTGGGGCTAGGATGAGGTGGTAGTGGACCCCAGGGAGGTATTCTGCAGGTGCCAGATCAGAAACCTGGCTAGCTGGAGTCTATGGGGGTATCCAAAATCAAAAGCAATATGGGGTAGCAAGTTGCTATTCTGAACTAGAAATAGTCTCAAGGACCTCTATTAATGGTATATGCTCTAAAAAGACTTCTGGGGGATTTTGTTAGTAATAATACATATAGGAAGGAAAGGGGACATGTTTTTTACAACATCATTGATGCTTAAAAATATTGATGTCTAAAGTACTGATTTTAAAGAATTTAATAATAAAGTGAAAACTAGAGGTCCTACACTGAAACGATTGATTTAAACTCTAATCCTCTTAGTTTCTTCATCTTTTCTTAGTTCTAATTGATAGCTCTTAAAAACTCAAGGAAAGAAACATTATACTGAAGGTAAAACTTTATTTTTGTTATTTTGAATAATTTACTAAAAGAAGTAATACAGGCCATTTGTTATGTATAGACTAAATATATCTTTTGGCTATTGGGTTGATTCTTTTTTGTTTTCTGTAAGAAGTTTAGAAAATTTTTTAGGTACAAAATATGAGGGAGGAACTTTGTAATTTAAGTCAAGATTTAGAATCTTTTTCTGTAAAGGTCCAGATAGTAACTATTTTGGGGTTTGTGGGCCAGACAATTATGTTGTAATTTCTCAGCTCTGCAATTGTAGCATTAAAGGGTTAACGTACAATCCATAAATGACTGACTGTGGCTATGTTCTAATAAAACTTTATTCACAAAAATAGTCAGCAGGCTGGATTTAGCCTCAGTTTATAGTTTGCCAACCCCTGACTTTAATTAATAGTTTGGAGTACTAATAGGGAAACTTAAAGCTTACAAAACTGTTATGCACTTAATATTTCATTGGGATATACAAATAATTGTCATTAAGAGCATAAAATGAATTTGGAATTTATTTTTTTCTTCTCTCCCGTAGGCTGCAAGACAGTCTTGAATTCATCAATCAGGACAACAGTACATTAAAAGCTGATAGTAACACAGTTATTAATGGGCTACTTGGAAATATAGGTAAATGATTCCTTTGGTTTTGTAAGTTTTAAAATTTTTAACTGTATAACAAAGATTTGCAGTTCCTTCTTAATAATGTAGACCTTTTATAAGACCAAAGAGTTTCAAATACTAGAAGTAGAAGAAGTATTTAAATTGCAAGTGTATTGACCATTTGTTTTATTTGAAAAACATGTAATTGAGAATAATATTTATTTTGTATCTGGAAAAAAAGAAAACTGCTTAAGATCTGCTTAATTTGGTTTTGTGTTTAACTTTCATCAACTTTGAAAAGTTATTGATATAAACAGCCCCTATGAGCTTTCTTGAATATTTTAGGTGAGGAAGACTAGTATTTTTCTTTTCCCTTCTCTCTTTCGTAACAATAAAAGTTATTTTAAAATAGTGATTATTTTTTTACCTATAATTCAGATGAGCAGATTTGATGTTCCTTAAAATTCAAATTTGATGTTCCTTAAAATAATAACAACTTATTTAGTAATGTGGTTAGTAGTTGTTATTGTTATTTAAGTTCAACATTTTATTTTTATTTATTTTTTTAAATTTATTTTTTATGGTGACATTGGTTAACAAAATTCATTGTTTCTTCTGTATACTTTAACAGTAAGGCATATATATATATATATATATTTATATTTATATTTATATTTAATTTATATTTACACTGTGTGTTTACCTCCTGTCGTTAATTTCTGTCACCACATATTTGACTTCCTTTACCTCCCCCCTCCTCCTACCCCCTACTGTTTGATAACTGCTAGTCTATAGTCCATGTCCATGAGTCTCTGTTTGTTTGCCCTGTTCCTTTGTTGCTTTTAAGTTTATATCCCAGATATAAGTAATACCATGTGATTTTCAACTTTTTCTGTCTGGCTTATTTTGCTTAGCATGATTATCTTGAGTTCCATCCATGTTGTCACAAATGACAGTATCTCATCTCTTCTTATGGATGAGTAATATTCCATTGTATATATGTACCACAGCTTCTTTATTCAGTTATCTATTGTAGGACATTTTGGTTGCTTCCATGTCCTGGCCACCTTGAATAATGCTGCTGTGAACATTGATGTGCAAATATCTTTTCAAATATGGGTTTTCAAGTCTTTGGGGTAAATACTCAGTAGAAGGATTGCTGGATCATATGATAGATCAATTCTTAGTTTTTTGAGGAACCTCCAAACTGTTTTCCATAGTAACTGTATTAATTTGCAGTCCCACCAACAGTGTATGAAGGTTCCTTTATAAGTGTAACATTTTAAAGTTACGTATTGTTTCTAAAATTTCTGGTCATTTGTGTTATCCTAGAAAGCTCAACTAAATTTCTGCTGACCATATTTCTAGCGCATAAAGAACTATAGTGTGTCAGAGAGTAGACAGCAGTTGGAATAGGATGAGTATTTCTCTCATTCCCTGTTTCATGAGACTTTTTATTTGTAATTAATTTTAATATGTATTAGTTATATGTATTAGGAGGTAATAATTTTTTCTTCCAACTTGAACAGTGTATCCTTCTATCAGTTTTTATAATTCATGTTCATTTAAATGAGCAGCCATTTATTAAGCACTCACTCTGGGCTAATTATAGTTTCAGTGTCGGGCATATACTTTAGAGTTTGTGTGTGTTTTGTAGAAAAATGGAAATTCTGCTTTCTTATCTCTATTCTATTGGTTTTAACAAAGTCAAAATATGACAAGGAAATAACTAAATTTTTTTTATCATTTGACACTTCAAAGCTAAAGGTGCTTATTAAAAGCTATTTATTTTAATAATGCAAATTTATTATTAGAAAGGTACATTATACTATAAATGCCAAATATATTCATCTTCCCTGTTTTAACATAGAATAGGAAATTCATTTAACAAAGTACAGACTTTAAATAATGAATGTCTTTTACTTATACAGTCTTATTGTGAATCAAGAATATTTGAGTACGCTTTCTTATTTTCTCTAAATTTGCAATTAATCTGTAAATATTTATCAAGCACCTATTATATGCTGAGCACTCTGCTAGACCCTGAAGATACAGTGGTGAACTGGGCACAGTTCCTACCTCAGTGGAATTCTAGTTAGTGAGAGTCAGACAAGTAATAATTATAGTAGTTAATTCTTGGCCAGAACTAAGAGCATGGTGCACTAGGACTAATAGAATATGGTGTGATAGATCACCTAATTCAATCCTGGAGAGTCAGGAAGGCTTCCTTGAACAACTGAGGCATAAACTTGAAGGATTACCCTGATGGTAGGGAAAGAAATATTCTTGGAAAAAGCAATTGCATGTGTACAGACCTATGGATAAGAGATCATAGAACATTGAAGGAATGTGAATAAATCAGTGTGCGTGGAGCACAAAATAGGAGTAAAGGAAATGAAAAGAGAGAAGTTAACAAGAGCCAAAAATCACAAAGGGCACCGGGGGCCATACTGAGGAATTTAGGCTTAGGCTTTGAGTTCCGGGTACCAGCAAGGGTGTGTTAGTTTGGGTCCTCCTCCTGTTGTTTAGTAGGTGCCTAGACAAGATTAAACATGCAAGGATTTTATTCAGGGACATGATTGTGTGAGAGAGAATGAGAAGGGGTCTGGGAAGGGTTGAGAGAGCCCTGACTGTGATGCAGGTCTGAACCCAAGTAAAAGAGAGGAACCAAAGGCTGAGTGGAAGTGCGCAGCCTGCCATATAATCCAAGGAAGGTTTGGTAAGGACATTGGCAAGTCTGAGTCACAGTTGGTTGTCAGAAGAGACCCACTTCTTGCCAAAATGGACCTGACTTACTATATCTGCTATCTTCAGTTACTGGCTAGGAGCAGCCAATGGGATATTTGAACTTGAACAAATGTGGCAATGGATTTCAGAATACAGGGGCCAGGGTGCTTTGGCAGTTACAGTTCTTATAGCCAGAGATCTTTGCAGTGCATTCTTAAGGCCACACAGAAGAGTTTTCGGAATATAGGCATACCTCAGAGATATTGCTGATATACTTCCAGACTAACACAGTAAAGCAAATATCTCAATACAGCAAGTAACGTGAATATTTTGGTTTCCCAGTACATATAAAAGTTACGTTTATACTGTAGTATAGTCTGTTACATGTTGAGTAGCATTATGTCTAAAAATACTTGTTGCTAAAAGATACTGACCATCATCTGAGCCTTTTTGCTGGTTGGAGGGTATTGCCTCATTGTTGATGGCCGCTGATCAGGGTGGTGGTTGCTGAAGGTTGGGTGGCAGTGGCCATTTCTTAAAATAAGACAGCAATGACATGTTTGCTGCATTGATTGACTCTTCCTTTCATGAATGATTTTTCTGTAGCATGCTATGCTATTTGATAGCATTTTATTCACAGTAGAACTTTCAAAATTGGAGTCATTCCTTTCAGACCCTGCTTCTGCTGTATCAACTAAATTTATGTAATAATTCTGAATCCTTTGTTGTCATTTTAACAATCTTGGCAACATCTTTACCAGGAGGAGATTCCATCTCAAGAAATCACTTGGTGTTGTTCATCCATAAGAAGCAAGTCCTCATCTGTTTTTTCATGAAATCACAACAATTTAATCATATCTTCACCACTAATTCTGGTTCTCCTGCTGTTTCTACCACATCTGCAGTTACTTCCTCTGCTGATGTCTTAAACCCCTCATAGTCATCCATGAGGGTTGGAACCACCTTCTTCCAAACTATTGTTAATGTTGCTGTTTCAGCCTTCCTGTGAATCAAGAATGTTCTCAGTGTCATCTAGAATGATGAATCCTTTCTAGAAGATTTTCAGTTTAGTTTGCCTAGATCCATTGATGGGATCACTATTTAAGGCAGCTATAACCTTATGAAATGTATTTCTTAAGTATTAAGACTTAAAAGTTGAGATTACTTTTTGATGATCCATGGGCTGCAGATTTGTTGTTGTGCTAGCCGGCAAGAAAACAACATTAATCTCATTATACATTTCCATCAGAGCTCCTGGGTCCCCAGCTGCATTGTCAGTGAGCAATAAAAATTTGAAAGAGAATCTTTTTTCTGAACAGTAGGTTTTAACAATGGGCTTAAAACGTTCAGTAAACCATATTGTAAACAGATTTGCTGTCATCCAGGCTTTGTTGTTCCATCTCTAGAGTATGGACAGGGTAGATTTAGTGTAATTCTTAAGAGCTTTTAGGATTTTCACAATGGCAAATGAGCATTGGCCTCAACTTAGTCACCAGCTACTTAGCTTCTGACAAGAGAGTCAGCGTTTTCTTTCTGGGCACTGACTTCTCTGCGAAAGTCCTAATGGCATCTTCTTCCAATATAAAGTTGTTTTGCCTACATTGAAAACTTCTTGTTTAGTGTAGCTGCCTTCATTACTTATCTTAGTTAGATCTTCTGGATAACTTGCAATAATTTGTACATCAGCACTTGCTGCTTCACCATGGGCTTTTATGATACAGAGATGGCTTTTTCCTTAAATCTCCTGAACCAACTTCTGCTAGCTTCAAACTTTTCTTCTGCAGCTTCCTCACCTTTCTCAAACTCCACAGAATTGAAGGGATTTAGGGCCTCACTCTGGATTAGGCTTTTTGGCTTAAGAGAATGTTGTAGCTGTTTGATCATCTATCCAGAACTCTAAAATTTTCTCCATATCAGCAATAAGGCTGTTTCGCTTTTTTATCATTCGTATGTTCACTAGAGTAGCACTTTTAATTGCCTTCAAGAACTCTTCCTTTGCATTCACATCTTGGCTAACTGGCAAGGGGCCTAGGCTTTGGCCTATTTCGGATTTCAGCATACCTTCCTCACTAAGCTTAATCATTTCCAGCTTTAGATTTAAAGTGAGAGACATGTGACTTTTTCACTTGAACACTTAGAGGTTATTGTAGGTTATTAATTGGCCTAATTTCAATATTGTTGTGTCTTGGAATAGGGATACCTTGGAATAGAGAGAGATGGTTGGTGGAGCAGGCAGAACACAACGCAGCATCTGTTGGTTATTTATCGTTATGTGGGCACGATTCATGGTGTCTCAAAACAGTTACCATAGTAACATCAAAGATCACTGATCACATATCACCATAATAATGATGAAAAAGTTTGAAATACTGTCAACATTACCAAGAAATGACAGAGAGATAAGAAGTGAGCAAATGCTGTTGGAAAAATGATGCCAGTAGAATTGCTTGATGCAGGGTTGCCACAAACATTCAATTTGTAAAAAGTGCAGTACCTGCAGAGCGCAATAAAATGAGGTATGCCTGTGTAGAAATATAATCACTTCAGATTTATCTCAGCAAAAGAATATTTTAGTTGCACTGGAAATGGATTTAAGTAAGTCAATGGGCTTGAAGAAGGACCTGTATTAGAAGGCTCTTTTGCTAATCCAAGTGACAAATAATGGAGATCTAAAGTAAGATTGTATCAGTGAGCCTAGAGAGTTGTTGAGAGATTCATTTAAGGAAACAGAGTGGACAGGAGATGTTAATTAGATAGAAGAGATGAGGGGAAAAGGAGGAATTAAAAGTGGCACTTTGCTATCGGTTATGTAACTGTTGTGTAATTGCATGGATATTGGTGCTGCCATTCACTGGGAGGAACAGAAGAAATTGGGAATTGATGATTTTGGGTTCAGGCATGTTGGATTGGAAGTAGCAGTGGGATAGTCAAGTGAAGCTATCCATTGTGTTTAGTTAGGTAGATAGATATAGTAGTTGCTGTAACATAAAAACTAATGAACATGTAATAATTTTAAAACAATAGAGGTTTTTTCTTAATCATGTAATGTTCAAAAGGATATTCCTATTGGTAAGCAGTTTTCCTTGAAACCGTGTTTTAGAGGTCTAGACTCTTTTCTTCCTTGGAATTCTCCCTCCTTCAACATGTATACTTACGGTTGTGCTCAGTTGCCCCAAGCCAGTGAGAGGGATTAAGTGTGGAGAAAGCATGCCCACTTTATGACCACTACAGCCTGTAAGTGACATCCATTACTTTTGTTCACATTCCATTGGTGGTAACTAATCATGTGACTCCACCTATCTATAATGAGATTTGAGAAATATGGCCCGTACCAGGCAGCTGTTGCCCAGAGATGACTTAATATTATGTTCTTTGTTAGACAGGCAGTTATTATCTACCATGGATATGAGAATCATTACATTGTAAATGATAATTGAAAACGTAAGAGTAAATGGGATGACCTAGGAAATGCAAAGAATGAGAAGGAAACGTGATCGAGGATGGGACCCTGGGGAATGCAGGCTTTAAATGAGTAGGGGAAGAAAAGCAGAAAAAGGAGACTGAGGAAAAAACTCAGTATGTTATGGAAACTGAGGGAGAAAGTTCAAAATATAATGCTGAATTGCATTAAGCAACAGGCTTTTGGTGGCCAATGTGAGCAGTTTTAGTGAGGAGAATAGAAGCTAGAGTTGAGGAGAGATCAGAAGTTAGTATTTTTTCCAAGATATTAAGCAGTGGTTCTCAAATTTTGTGGTCTTTGGACCTCTTTAAATACTTAGAAATTATTGAGGGCCACAAAGAACTTTTGTTCATATAGGTTATATTTAGCAATATATTCTGTATTAGAAAATAAAGCATAAAATTTAAAAATATTTAGTAATTAAAAAATAGCACTAATAATCTATTTCATATAACTTTAATTAACATGTTTTTAAATAACTATTTTCTAAGACAAATATAATTTAGTTAAAGAGTAGCATTGTTTTACATTTTTGCAAATCTCCTAAATGTTTGGCTTGCTAGAAGATAGCTAGTTTCTCATATTTGCTTCTGTATTCAGTCTCTTGTGATGTTTTGGTTGAAATGTATGAAGAAAATCTAGTCTCACACTGGTATGTGGTTGGAAAGGGAAAATCCACACAGAACTGCTGTGAAAGGGTTGTGGGGACTCCCTTGGTGTATTTGGGGACCACATTTTAAGTACTATTAAATTATAGAATTAGATATATGGTGAAAAAGGAGAATAGTTTTGACTGAGTTTAAATGTTGATGGAACATAGTTTTAAGGAGGTTAGAGATAGAGGTGACACTTGGCAAACAAATTTTTGAAGGTCCTAGCTGATTTAGAAGGATATGCTTTGGAAGGGAGGAAGGTACCTCTCAAGATTTTTCACTGAATAAGCAAGCCCTTAGCACATAGTAAAGCTTGAATGTTACCTATTATTACTGCTCAGGCGGGAAAGAGGCAAGGGTGGGTGAGAATTTGATTAAGCTTGGAGATGGGCTGGTAGGAAAAGGTGAGTTCTCATCTGGTGAATTCTGTGTATGTGCACACATACACATATGCATCTGTATTTGTCTGTAGGGGACAAAGTCATGTGGAGAGTAAGGAAGAGATAGGAAAGGGAGGAGTTTGAAGAGAACAGATAAGTTTTTTTGTTTTGTGTGTTGTTTTTTTTTTTTTACAGTAGAAATGAAAAGCTTTATTAGAAGGGAAAGTACACTTCCAGAAGTGGAAGTGAGCCTAAGCAAGAGAAACGTGGCTCAAAAGGCAGAACAGATAAGTTTTGAAGGGAGAACTGAACAATAAAACTTGGAAGGATTGCTGCATATGCACTATAATTATAGAAATTCTGGGTATAGAAAAATGTCTATTGGCAATTTGAAAATTATATTTTTCACTTTTTAAAACAGAAAGCCCCCTATTCTATCCTAGGTAAACCTCTTAGGTGGTTCTTTAGGCCATCTTGATTAAGAAAGAGTAACTAGCAGGTATGTTGCCCTTTTTAGGTCTTTTAGACTCTGTCATCTTCTCTAGGTCAAGTGTGCAGTAGCTACTTTTCTTCCACAGCCAGGAGTCTGACCCGTACAGGCTGCATTGGTGGCGTGCTTCATTGGTGTCTGATCCCTGGTCTAGGAAGTTTAGTTTCTTCCATTACATTGTAACTTATCACTAAGTTAGAGAAAAACTATGTTCATACTTATTTGTCAGTAGATCCCTTTTCTGTATTTGCTCTTTGTTGTGTGTTGTGTTATTTTTTCTCAACCAAGCAATTAAGTGGTTTTCTCCTTACTGCTGTTGCAGGAGAATACTGTCATCTTAAAACTGACTTTTTAAAAAATAAATTTATTAGGCAAATGTCAAATTCTGTGCTTTTTTGGATCTTTAAAAACAATATAAGATTAGAAAGGATTGAACACTTAAAATAATTTATACCTTGTACAGTGGAAGTTTATTTTTATTATTATATACAAATTTATTAGTAAATAGTCATGAAATTGTTTAACATAAGCCATGATCAGAGGGAAACCATTTTGTTTCAAAAGAGGGAAACCAGCTTGAGTTATTCCTATTTTGTTTTTAAGTTGGCCGTCTATATCTGTTGGTCTGCTTTTGTTCTGCCTACCTCGCCTTTGATTCCAGACGCACTGCGGCTTCTCTGACGGCCCCTTTCACACGTGTTTTGCGTTTTTGCCGTGTAGGTCTTTCACAGCTCTGCAGCCCCAGGCGGGCGTTCTCTGAGCAGGGCCCGCTCCGCCTGATCAGGAGTGCCTCTTTCTTTGCAGGTTTGCCATGTGCTGTGTGGGTGGACTAGTCGGTGTGCCAGCGGCTGGAACTGTAGATCAGCTGTGGAAACAAGGGAGTAAATAAATGCACTTGGGGAGGGTCCAGTTAAGAAAATATCACTTGGGAAATGCAAGGACTTAATTCATTTCTACTGAGTATGTTCTTGAAGTTCCCAGGAACTTTATCAGTGGAATTGACATTTTCATTAAATTTTAGTTTGCCATTTCTTATATCATTATCATTGTGTAATAACGATTTTAACTCCTGAATGCCAAATCAGATTTTAGTATGAATATTATTATAAACCAGTTGGAATTTCTAATGACACTGTCTTGTTTCCATGGCTGAGTAGCTTGTACCATAGTTCACCAATTGCAGAAAATATACTATCTTGTTATTATTTTAAAATGTCTGATTTTCACTATTCCATAAGAATGATTTCTCTTGGAGCTAAGATTTAGATGAACAAGCACCATTGTAATTGTTCTGTATATGTATTTGTTTATGTCATTAAACTAGTGATGGAGTGTGTTCATGCTTCAGTATTCAGGAAGTTGTATCCAACTTCTTTTATTTATTTTTCTTAAAAATATGAGATATGGACACTATTTATTATAGAAAATTCAGGAAATATGAAAAATGGGCAAAAAATATCTGCCATCTGTTAGCCAGAAATAACCTCAATTTTTTTTAAACAAAATTGGGAACAAACTATTTCAAACAGTTTTCTTAAACTTTTTTATTATGGAGAATTTTAAAACATACATTAATGTAGACAGAAGAATAGAGTGAACTGTCTGTCACACACCTATCACTTAGCCCCAGTGATCATCATTCTTACTGTTAAGTAGCTTACCTTTTTTTCATTTAATAATATATTATGAATATCTCCCTTAAATATGCTTCTAAAATACTTACTTTAGTCACCTTTCCTTCATTAGCTATAATAGATTATTTTCATATTATATGTCAAATCATCATATCTCAAAGCTTGTTCAACTGAGTAATAGCTCTTGGTATTGGGTTTGTGCCATGCTATTGAAAAAAATAAAGGAATGCAATGAGATGAGCATGAATTAGTTTGCTATTTTAAAAGGAAGAATGTCAACCTGAATAGCAATACATTTTATAACTGATAGTTTTGTCTTGATTCACAGTCCATAGTAACCCAATGGACATGCCTGGAAGAGAGCTGAATGAGGATAGAGACAGCGGCATCGCACGCTCTGGTAATGCCAGGTTCATGTATTAATCTAGTTTTTTATGAGATAACTATTAGCTGACATTGATTCTCTTTTTTATCTTTGACTTTATCATTTTGTTTTATGTACACAGTTTTCTAGTGTTGATATTACAAGAGAATTAGAGAAACAGTAATATTTTAAATTTAAAAGTGTTCACAATTACTATTAAATGTGCCTGGTAGAGCATGGCCTGGATGAATGCACAGTGGTTTAGGCTTAGCCAGTATAAGAAAAAAAAGCATTGCTCAAGAGACTGCTTAGATAGCATAGTAGAAGAAACACATTTGCTTACATCAGGTGGCTCCTAACTAGAGTTTAAATTGTCAGATTGTTTCTTTCCCAGAAAGGCTGAGACTTTTTGAGCTAATCTTATACATAGTTCTTTCAAATAATGACTGTCCCAAAATTTGTCTAACAAATTTTTATTGAAATATGGTGGGAATAAAGGAAAAGAAAAAGAAAAAGTAAAACCCAGATTCTACCTTACGGAGCAGAATCTACTAAGAGTCTGGAAAATTATCTGTCATAGTTCATTGTGTGATATGTTCTGTGATAGACCTGTGCAAAGAGGTTCAGAGAGAGGGCACCCCACAGTCTAGGCAAGGGGCAGGGGTCAGTAATGCTGTACAGAGGAATAATAGTTGAGTTATGTGTTGGAAAATATATAGGTGTTATCTAGGCAAAGGCATGGAAGGAGGAGGACATTTCATTTAAAAGGAAAAGTGTTTGTCGGGGCCCAGAGATCAGTGTTAGTGAAAAAAGGAGTAATCTTAGGCATCAATTATATTAGAGTATGAGAAATTTTATTCACTCTGTTTATCCTTGTATGTTGTCACATTATATGTCACATTAGATGGGAAGTCCAAATTTACCATATATCCCTAGGTTTGCATTAGAATAACAAGAAGTTTCAAAAAATTTTTTTCAGATGCCTTAACTCTACTCACAAAGACACTAATTTAGCCTAGAGAAAGACTTAGACATCCACATTTGAGAAAGAAACAACATGAAAAACTCAACATCTGATTCTGATGGACAGCTAGAGTTGAGAACTACTGCTCTAATATAAAAAGTCTACATCTTTCAAATAATCTCATCTTTTCTGGATTTTTCTAATTGTTATTTTTGTTCTTCAGAACTAATCTAGATTATATTCTCTTACTACCTCACCTTTTGTGTAATCTAGAGATTTAGTTTTATGTGGCAGGAGTTTAATTCTCATTATTTTATCCAGGATCTTGGAGATGATAAATTCATATCTCTACACTTCATTTTCTTCAGCTATAAATTGAAGGGCCTGGCTAGACTGTTCTATCAAGTGTCTTTAAGCCATTAAATTCACATATTGTGTATTTCCTTCTTTTTTCTAATAGGGTTATTTTTAATACAGAATTTAGTAAAACATAGCTATTCCAGATTTAGAGTAACATTTGCTTTTTCACTGAAACCATACCCAGATTAGTTATACATACCCAGTCTTATCTTAGACTACAAAGTTTTAAAATAGTCATTGATGAAATGTGGTCTTTTCAAGAAAGTAGTTTAGAACTAATTCATTGGTGGTCCAGATGTTTGCATGGTACATAAAGCTCTCTCCTTTATTACTGAATTTGTCAGAGAGAATTTACAGGAGCAGATCATCATGATGTTGATCTCTTAGTTTTCAGTCCTGGTGTCCAAAATGATATAGCATGTAGCATGTACCTTTTTATAGATGATGATAATACTTGACAGGTTATCAGTATATAATCTTGAAGATGAGACTCTAAAATATTGCCAACAAAAGTAAGCCCTAATGTCCATTGGGGAGTAGGACAGGATTCCTAGCCCAAGGGAAAATAAAAGGCTGTAGCTTTTGACACCCTAGCAAAGAACAGAGTTTTTGGATTGCAGAGAAGGGTTTCAGGAAAGAAATAATCCCGTTAGGGATCACAGCAGTTATAATTAGCGTGAACCCTGTTGGAATGTGTCTGTCACCCCTTAGAATGCTCCAGGGAGCAGTTGATAGGATTTTCCCTTTTGGGGGGTTTAATAGGTAGATAAAGTCATGGTTATTATTAAAAGTGGCTAAGAATTTGGAGGCTTGATTACCTGTGCACAAGCAAACCACAAGGACTTTTAAATAGTATCTTTAAATGACATCTAGACACTTATTTTAAAATTTAGTTTTGTTTTTAAAATCTAACTGCTGCATTGAATTTGAATTGCATCATATTTTCTTTAAGAACTAAGGGTTTAGATAAGCTAAGGGACAGTCTCACAGCCTAAAGGATAATGCTTTGTTTCAAAGTAGCATTTTCTTTGGGGGTGGGGGTAAGATGTCAAAAGGGAATTTTGTCTTAGAATCTCTTACTAACATAGTGTTAATATATAATTTTTCTCCTCTGGGAACGCACTCCAACAGTGTTATTCTTTTAAAAATTTGAGTAACCTTTCTTAAATTTGTTTAAAAAAATTGTCTTTATACTTAGTTATGATCGACTTATGCATTATACTTGTTCTTATTCTGACTTGACAGCATCTCTCAGCAGCTTGCTTATTACACCATTTCCCTCCCCAAACTCCTCACTTACCCGAAGCTGTGCCAGCAGCTACCAGCGACGTTGGCGACGCAGCCAGACAACAAGTTTGGAGAATGGGGTGTTTCCTAGATGGTACGTTGAAACCTCCAATTACAACAAGAATGAATAGTTTCTTAAACATAATTTTATATGGGTTTTTTTTGTTTTGTTTTATTTTGTTTTGTTTTGTTTTTTAGAGTCTGGACTTGCATTTTGTGTATTTTAAATCTGGAACTTAAAGATTTAAAATATATTACATTTTTTATTTTGGTAAATCATGCATAATGTAAAATTTACTATTTTAACCATTATCAGGTATACAGTTCAGCAGCATTAAGTACCTTCATATTGTGCAACTATTCACGTCCAGAACTTACATATCTTCCTAAAACGAAACTCTACCCATTAAACAATAATCCCCATTCCTTTCTCACCTTAGCCCCTGGCATTCTATTTTTAGTCTCTATGAATTTCACTACTCTAGATATCTCATTTAAGTGGATCATACAATATTTGTCTGGTTGTTTCATTTAGCATGTCTTCAGTATTCATTCATGTAGCATGAATCAGAATTTTATTTTTTAATGGTTGAATAATGATCCATGTATATATATATATATATATATATATATACATATATATATATATATACACCACACTTTTTTATTATCTGCCAGTTGATGGACATTTGGGTTTCTACTTTTTGGCTGTTCTGAATAGTGCTAGGATGAACAAATCCCTGTTCAAATCCCTGCTTTCAGTTCTTTTGGGTAGAAGTGGAATTGCTGGATCATACCATAATTCTGTGTTTTAAGTTTTTGAGGAATCTCCATCCGGTTTTCCAAAGTGGCTGCACCATTTTATGTTCCATAAATGCATAAGAGTTCTAATTTCTCCATATGTCACCAATTGTTATTTTCTGTTTTTTTTTTTTGATGATAGCCATCCTAATAGGTGTGAAATGATATCTCTCAGTGTAGTTTTGATTTGCATTTCCCTAATGACTAGTGATGTTGAGCACATTTTCATGTGCTTATTGGCCATGTGTGTGTCATCTTTGGAGAAATGTCTATTCAAGTGCTTTGTCTATTTTTAAATCAGGTTGTTTGCTTTTTGTTGTTGAGTTTGTAGGAGTTATTTATATATTCTGGATATCAGTCCCTAATTGCAGTGGTCCCTTTTTGGTACCAGGGACTGGTGCTCCTATAATCTAATGCCTGATGATCTGAGGTGGAGCTGAGGTAGTGATGCTAGCGCTGGGGAGCGACTACAAATACAGATGAAGCTTTGCTTGCTTGCCCACTGCTCACCTCCTTCTGTGCAGCCCAGTTCCTAACAAGCCTCAGACTAGTACCAATGTGCGCCCCAGTAGTTGATGAATTCCTGCCTTATCAGAAAAATGCTTTGCAGATATTTTATCCCATTCCATGTGTTGCCTTTTGTTCTGTTGATAGTGTCCTTTCATGAACAAGTTTTTAATTTTTATGCAGTCCAATTTATCACTTTTTTCTTTTGTTGCTCATGTTTGGTGTGATATCCAAGGAATCATTACCAAATCTAATGTCATGAAGCTTTTATCATATGTTTTTTTCTAAGAGTTTTATATAACTCCTGTGTTAGGACTTTGATCCATGTACTGCATGTTTTGATATTTTAGTTTTTCCTGTTTCTGTTTTGGCAAGTTAATTCATTCTTGAAAGATCTTTTTTAAGTGTGTTAAGTATAACTATAAATAATAAAAGTTCTCCTTTACTCATTCCCTTTATTCCTTCATCTTTGATTTTACCGCTGCAATCAAAAGAAGAAACAAGTAGATTCTAAAACAGTGAAGAGATTGTACTTTAAAATTCAAGGATATTTAGGTTGGTTATGTATTGAGAGTATCTAATTTTTTTTTTAAATGTTCTCAATCTGACTTAAAATTTCTTATAAAAATGGGATCATGAAGGAATAGCCAGTAGATTTCTCAAAGAGATATACAATTGATAAGAATTTTTAGATTTACTTGATAAAACAGCAGAAGACATTTAGCTTGCCTACATTTAATTAACAAGGAGTTTGAATTGTATATTTAATTATTGTTGTGTGT
This sequence comes from Macroglossus sobrinus, assembly GCA_004027375.1. Taxonomy (NCBI): domain Eukaryota; kingdom Metazoa; phylum Chordata; class Mammalia; order Chiroptera; family Pteropodidae; genus Macroglossus; species Macroglossus sobrinus. The sequence goes on from PVKZ01000498.1 coordinate 425,200, forward strand.
TTTTAAAATTTTTTACATTTGTTTTTAAGGTCTATAGAAGAAAGCTTTAATCTGTCAGACGAGAGCTGTGGCCCTAACCCAGGAATTGTGAGGAAAAAGAAGATTGCTATCGGGGTAATCTTTTCATTATCCAAAGATGAAGATGAAAATAACAAATTTAATGAATTCTTTTTTTCACACTTTCCTCTCTTTGAAAGCCACATGAACAAATTAAAGAGTGCAATAGAACAGGTAAGCTAGTCATGCTGTTGGTTTGCTTACCTCCTTTATTTTCCTTTGAATTGTATTTCTCTGTTTTACCCTCGCGTTTATTCATTTGGTGGAAAACTTAACAGGCACCATGTGTACACCCTGCAGAGTGCTCCGAAATACAAAATAGACCAGCTCTTTTTAAAGAGCTTGCTGCCTAATAAAAGATCTAAAGTCATGCATCTATTCATTCAATAAATAAATATTTCAAGGCCCATAGTGTAGCAGGCATTAGACTAGCAGCTAAAGATAAGATGTGATAAAAGCCACTCTTCTGACCTCATGGGATAATAAATAAATGAATACATAAAACTATGAGGTGGGAATAAGTGCTGTGGAAAAAAATAAAACAGGGAAAGATTGATAAGGAATGATTGATAGAAGGATTGATAATTTTTACAAGCTAGTGTGGAAGGCTCCTGATAAAATGACGTATGGTCCAGAGATACGAAGGAAGTGAACTATAACTACCTGAGAGAAAGAATGTTTTAGGCAGGGTCAAAGATCCTGTGTCGGGAGTAAGCCTGATATTTGAGCAACAGTTAGAAAGCCAGAGTAGCTGGGTTAGAAGTAAGAAAAGATTGTGCAGGGCCTTTGTGAGATACCATTGTAAGGGTATTGGCATGTACTCTTAAGAAAGATGGAAAACCTTTGGGGGGTTTGAGTGTATGAATGACATTATTTATGAGAATCACTCTTAATGCTGGTGGCGAATAGATTTCTAGGAGCCAAGGTAGATATTGTGGGACCAGTTAGGAGTCTGTTGTGATGATCTAGATGAGAGATGATGGGCATTCAAAACAATTTTGTGGCGGAATTGGTGAGAAGTGGTTGGATTCTGGATATGTTTTGAAAATAGAGCTAATGAAATTAGTTGATATACTGATTTGGGCTGCATAAGAGAAAGAGAACAATACAGGTTGACTCATGAATTTTCATTTGAGCAGTAAGCAGGATGGACTTGCCAGTACTATATTGGGAAAACTGCAGATGGAACAGATGGTGGATGAAGATCAGGAGTATGTTTGAGATGCCTCTTAGAAATCCAAGTGGTTATATGAGTCTAGAACTTATGGGAAAGGTCCAAGCTGGACAGTCACCAGTGTACAGATGGTATTTAAAGCCATGAAACTAATTGAGAGAAAGAGAGGAGTGGAGATCCTAGGCTTGATTTGTAGAGCATTTCAGCAGTTAAAATTTGAAGAGAGAAGACTGAGGATCTATCATCTAAGTGGGAAGGAAAACAAGAAAGTATTTTTTGGAGGGATTCAAGTGAAGAAAGTGTTTTTAAGAAGTTAGGGTTGATCAATTTTGTCAAAGTCTGCTGATAGTTTATATGATAAATTTATGTAAGGTAAGAAAATTGTGAATACAAGAAAGAATAAATGGATAGCTAAAAAAAGGAGAACAAGCCAAGGTTTATAGGAGTTTATAGGAAAGAAAAGTGACTTCCTGTTGGGAAGATGTTTCATTTGGACTGCATTTTAAGGATGGGTAGGATTTTTTAAACATAAAATTTTGGAAATTGGATATAGCAATAGAAAGAAAAATTGATATCCTTGCCACCTAAAGATAATTAACATTCTGCAGAAAGTGTTATCCAGGTCTCTTATCCATTTTACTTGATTGGAATTGTGCTGTGTTCATATTGCTTAGTTATATGCCTATTTTTAAAAACCCATACAAACAAACAAACTCATTGTAACATACACATTTCTCATCATTATAAATTGTTCTTAAATATATTTTAGTGGATTTCCTCAGAGTAACAATTTTTCTATTAGGCCATTTTTACTATCTCACAATTGCATCTACAGTGTTATTAACATATTGGTGAGTTTTCTAGATATATTTTAGAAGAGATACCAGTGAATCAGTTGATATATGTAAAGTTCTTAATCCCTGTGACAGTATGTGGAAGAGAAAGAACGTTAAGGAGAAGTTTGACAGAGTTAATGGGGACCAGATCAAAGACTCTAGAATGCTTGCTGGAGTTTTGCCTTTGTTTTTAAGGCTGTCTCCAAATTGTGCTTCAGGAAGATTAATTTGCGCTATGTTTAAAAGACTAGAATAAGAGGCGAGAGATGGGAAGGCCAATTAGAATGGTTCAGGATGTAGAAGATGCATTTCAGAATCATCTACCTCTAGAGAAGACACTAATGTTAGTTTCTCAAAGTAAATCTGTCAAAAAGACAAATACATCATTAGCAATACTTTTTTACTAAACAAGTGAGTGAAGGCCATTTTCACTCACTCTCAGGAGTTAGACAGTGGTGACAGATTTCTTTAAATGACTGCTATTTCTTTTTGTAGTCTATTCTTGCCAGAGTCAGTACACATAATAATTAGCTGTGGCCGAACTGACGTTTTGAGTTACTGGGAGAAGTGTTTCAAGTGTTGTATAAACCTTGAAATATTTAGTCACCGTGGAACTCTTTAAAGATGACTTCAAATGTTCTAATGCTTTGATCATTCTGTAACCTAAAGTGTACATTGCAGTACTTACAGTTGTTTAAATATTTGTTCAAGTTTAACATCTCATTTCTTATCAAAGCTGAAAGATAAAGCTGAATGAATGAATAGTATAGAACTTAATTTTAAAAGTTCTACAGTTGTTAATAATAGAATATAATAAACATGAGACCATCCACAGAAGTTATCTTATAAGGCTGGTTTTTAAATGATCACTTTAAAAAAATATATTAAAAGCTATGGACTTTGTTTCTGACCACCTGGGATTTTTTTTTTTTTAAAGTCTGTGCTACCTTTTGAGATTTATAATTTAATTAAACATTGTTATTAGTTGAAAATTAAGAAAGAAGACTACTCAACTCTAGCTGCAAATTTTTACTTCTTTATAAATTGGGAATCTCTCAACAGTTTGTAAATATATAAAATTAAGTTTTACTTTTAGCCTGTGAAGCTTTTCTATATACAGGGACATGATTCTGGCCTGAACTAGTTTGATCTTTTGTTAAATATATGTTTAAAATTTTTTTAAAAATTACTTTGTAATTGTATAAGTAATGTGGAATTATATTCTTTTAAAATTTAAAAAATTACAGAGTTCTTTCTGACATCCATATTCTAATCCTGATGCCCTTTTTTCTAACCAAAGCAAGGTTTTTCAACCATAGCTAAATATGTTTTTAAGAAAGCAAATATTACTAATAACTTGACATAAGTAGAATCTTTATATTTCAGATCTTAAAATGAAATTTTCTTAACAGAACCATTATTTGTGAAATATTAGAGGAAACATGAGCTATTGTTACTGAGTTATTGTGTCTTCTTCTGTTTGGAAAAAAAGAATAGTTTTATGTAACCTAGAAATTGTCAACATCAGTTTCTTTGTGTGTTACATTTTATGGTTTGACAGTTACAATAAGAGATTTAACATTTGAAAAATTTAAATTTTCTTATGATCATTAATGATGTAAGGTACATAAAAGAAAGCCACAGTAAATGTTTGTCTTCTTTATATCTTTCTAGATAAGAATAGTGGTTGAGTGTTATGAAAATATATGACTTTGCTTTTTTTTTTTTTAAATATATTTTCCCTGTGATCAGTATAAGAATTAACTATTTGACTGCTTTCAAGGCTATGAAAATGAGCCGGAGATCTACTGATGCCAGCCAGAGGAGTTTGGCTTATAATCGAATAGTTGATGCCCTGAATGAATTCAGGTACATATTCTTAAGTTTTTCATAATTTAAAATTGTTTTGCAGTGTACACAGGAAGATTTATTTATTTTCTTTAACATATTCTGTTAAAATTAAGTTCTTTAAATTTCTTTGTTACATAGTCAAATGAGGGTATAATTCAGAAGGCCATTGATTCCTATATCATTAAATATCAAATGTGCTTGGGATGGCACATTTGGGAGCTATCAGTTGTTATGATTTTTAGTATTGAACTGTTAGACAAGCAGATATGACCAGAAGAGACCCTTATTCCAGCAGAAATGTGCTTTGTCCTCTCCGAGGCTCCTAGATGTAGGGACTGGTTAAGTGTTATTTAACCAGTAGTAGTAATCAGATGTTCTCAAATACTTGGAATACAAGAACACATGGATATAGGGAATATGAACTTGATGTTCTACATAACTGTTGCTTGATCTGTTCTCTAGATATGGCAAAACAAATAGTGTTTCTTGGTATAAGTGTTTTCTTGGTATAACAAAGCTTGTGCCTGATGCTCTAACAACTGCTTTAACTGTGCTCTAATTATGGCAAGCAAATATACTGCATATGCACTACATTGGGAGTCACTCTAAATGACTGATACCTATCTCCCTCTAAGAGAGTCATTTCAGGTCTACTTTATCCTTCTAGTCTTCCTTCAGACTGGAGAGATATATAGATTTTTTATTTACTTGCCTAAAAGAATCCTGCAATATTATTTTTTGAGTTTTACATTTTGGAGTTTTAACATGGTAATGAATCTTTACCCTTGCACTTGGAGCTATTACTTACATTATTGGATCACAGTTTCTTTTCTACAGTCACAAGCTTTGTGGCAGAAGGCCAAGACTCCAGACCTGTTTGAGCTCTGAGGAAACACTGTCATTATAGATCCAGCTGAAGTTACCAAAATAGTAAATATTGTCATATGACTCGTTCTTAGTAAAATGCTGATCTTGCTTTTAGCTTATAAACAGGGTTTTTATTTTTAAAAGGTTGAATTAAACACCTGTGAGTTAATCGCTTTGGTAATAAGGTAGGATGAATGGCCTAGCCTTAGAATTTTAAGATTACCTGGAATTTACAACATGTGTGAGTTATGAAAACATTGAAAATATATGTCACGATTATGTACATTCCCTTTTATGTTAGTGTATTTCATTTTAGTCACTGTGCATCTGAAAGACTATATAAGTCAGTTAAGCATTCTTACAATATCTTAAAGATACTTCATTAACTCAAAATTTTTATTAAAGGGTATATATATCTGTAGAAATACTTTAATATGTAAATTGGTTCTTATTATTTACGGAATCTGTATTTGTGAATTCACCTACTTGCTAAAATTTATTTAAAACCCAAAATATACTCATAGTGCTTTTATGATCATCTGTGGACATGCACAGAGCAGTGAAAAATTTGAGTGGCCCTAAACACACATTCCCAGATGAGGTCAAACAAGACAATACTCTGACTTCTTGTTTTAGCTCTCATTCAGTAAACAAGTGTCCTGTTTGACAAATATTTAGTGCCACTTTTTTAAAAGCATTTTTTGCTGTCTGTTAGTGATTTTGCTATTAAAAACGGCCCTCAAGCATAGTGCTGAAATGCTCTCCAATGTTACTAAGTGCAGGAAGGCTGTGATGTGCCTTACAGAGAAAAATATTTGTGCTGAGTAAGATTCATGCAGGTGTGAGTCATAGTGCTGTTGGCTGTGAACTCAATGTTAATGAATCAATAGTATATTAAATATTAAACAATATATATACAGAACCTCTCATAAAACAAGATTACATATTGATGGGTTGATGAAAGTGTTGTGACCAGAGGCTCACAGGAACCTTAACCCTGTATTTCCTCTAGGAACAGTGATTCAATGTTCACTAATTCATTGTTTATGTCAACTTTATAGAATATTACTATAAATAATGAGACTGTCATACAATTAAAAAATGAAGTGGCTGTTAAAAATTAGCAATTAGATAATTTTTAAAGTATGTGATTATTTGAGGCCAGACAATTAATGAGTTTTGGGCAGTTGAGAAGAGGAAGGAAATGATTCACATGTATATAGAAATACTGAAACCTAGAGAAGCAGCAAGTATGTTTTAGCTAGCATTGCTTCCTGGCACAGGTGAGGTCCTTGGACTTTGACCTAGACTGCATGCATATCAAAGAAAACTAAGTCATATCCCGTTCTCTTACAACTAAGGAGTCTTTCTCCAGGGACATACCAGGGAAAAGAAGGGATCAAATGACTGAAAATCCTTGCCCTTCTTATTAGTGAAAGGTAGGACGTAACCATTAACAGGGAAAAAAAGCAAGATTACTTCTAGGTTGTTAATGACACCAGAGTTGTATATAATGAGAAGCATAACTGCATACTTAATTTCTTTGCCTTCTTTGCACCTGCTATACTCTGAGGTCATAGTGCATATCTTTAAATGTGTGTGTCCTCGGTGGACTACTGTACTAGGGGTAGCGCTCTGGCTCTGGCCCACGATACATAGAGTTTGTTGTAAACACTATTATGCTGACAAAACTCATGGAAAATGAATTGATTGACTCAAGTCATTTATACAGTGTTTCTTTTAATCAAAAAATATATTTACATGGTTCAGAAACAAACAAACGTACATGCTGATGGGTCTAATAATAGTGGAAACTAAATGAACACTACCCTACCTCTCCATCCTCATTCTTATTTCCCAAGAACATTCTACCTCTTAACTCTTTCTTTTGTTATTTACCTCAGTATTATTAAACAGTATACTTAATGTAGCTGTTTATTGGTTTATCAATTTTAGAGCATATTTATTTTCTGCCATGAGTTTATACCTGTTTATACCTGTTTCTCAGTCTTTTAGCCTCTCAGTATAGTGCTAGCACTATCTTGTTTTTTCAGCTCTAATATTCTACTTTCTTTAATAATTTATTTTCTTCTGTTTCTTCTCTCTTAAATTCTTTTATTTTTAATTTTTTATGCCGCCTGGTCTTCCGAGGTGGTCTTTCATCTAAGTACTAACCAGGCCTGACCCTGCTTAGCTTCTAAGATCAGATGGATTCAGCTTGTTCAGGGTGGTATGGCCGTAGACCTTTACTGAATTCTTTTTGTTGGAAACTGGCACTCCTGGGTTGATCTTCTGTGTCCCTCCCCACCCCCCCGGCTTCATTTTCCTTTTCTTTATCTGAGCACATTTGCTATTTCCTCTGGAGTCATTTTGTGTGTCAAGACTGTGTGTATGTTTCTGTCTTTCTATTTGTGTCCTCCTCTCCTCAGAGGCTCTCCCTATATATTAGTATTTCGGTCGCCCATTTATAGTTGAGAGTGAGGCACCATAATACAGGTTGGGAGCTCTTTGCATAAATCGGGCACAGACTGGATAACTTTAGGGCAGTGTTGCTCAACCATTTTTCATTATCACTCCCTAAGGAGCATATTCAGACATTTTCCCCCCAAATTGCTGTCCCTCCCATTAAATTTTAATACCACAAGGTTGACTGTATATCTGTTTATATAGTGTGAAATTTTTAAATATCAGGAAGAGTTAGGAGGTTGTCATTTCTCTGGGCTAGGCAGTTGCTCTATCTGTTCTGCTATCTGTAGTAATTCTGTGGGAAAATGGGGTAGGAGTAAGAGTCACCAACCATTCACGGACCTTGAATTAGTCTCCCAGGATACAGTGTATATAACTCCTGCCCTCTGCTTCACCAGGCTCTTGTGAGTCCTGAGCCTCTTATTCAGTGGCACAAATTAGCACTTTTTCATGCATGGCTCCCTCTCTGAGCACTATAACCCATCCCATTCTCTACCCTATTACTTCAGTTAATGTTCTCTGTGTTTTATCTTCTAGAATTTTATTAAATCTATAATTTTAATTTTCATTAAGGTTCCTCTCCAAATCTGTTCTAGCGATTTATTTGTGTTCAGATCTGTAAGTGGTATTCAGTTGGGGCATCAGAACTGAGAGGGATAAACATTTGTGCTCAGTTTTCCATCCTATCTGGATGTTCTTAATAATATTTTAAAATAAGCATTTTCACATATCCCTAGTTTATATTCTAGTCATATTTTTCTCTGTAAAATACCCTTAGTTCTTTTTCTTTTCATTCATTTGTTCATTCATTCATTCTCAGCAATGGCTTTTTTATGCCGTGCCTAGAACTTATTATGTGACCTGTATTTGTCACTTCTCTCTACTGTACTATATTGTGTTTATAATGGGTCAAAATTCAGTGAAATTTGTATAGGCAAGAGAAGTCTTTTCCCTTTTTTTTTTTTTTTTTTTGGATTCTAGGTGTTAGAGAATTATGCTGAGGTATAGGTATTAGCACTTGTGGAGATATCAGAGCACCAGCATTCAGCTAGTTTCTTAAGCCCCAACTTGGCAGGAGTTCTTTAGACTGGTGAGTGTACAGGACTTCTCTGAGTAGATATTAATTACAAAGAAAAGAATTGACGTCTTAAAGATATTCTTGAAGACTTCAGGAGAGAGTGTAAGCCATAAGATTAGCAATTGCTTAAATAAATTAAACAGCCAGCCAGAAGAGCTGGCAATAATAATTTTGCAATAATCCTCTTTTGTGTTGATTCAAGGAAAACTTCAGAAGCTTGAGAGTCAGAATATAGCATGTCATCTGTAATGTCATCATCCTTTAGAACTTTACTCAGAACAGCATCAACAAAATGATGCTGATAAACTGTTGTTTTGAGTGGGTATAAGGATAAGCTATAACTCCATTTAGAATATTTTTCTTTTCTGTGTTGTCTATTATTTGCAGTATATTTAAGTACACCATATATCTTCATAACATAGAGCTGGAAGGGGCTTTAGAAGTTATCTAGTCCCAGTACTTTCATTTTAAAGGTAGAGGAAACTGATGCTTAAAGTAGGGAAGTAATTTACCCAAGAGCACACAGTCATTGGGGACAGAGCCAATGCCAGAACCAACATATTTTCAGTTTATGTACAGACTATTCTTCATGGTACTGTGCTGATGATATAGAAAGAATGATTTGATTCATTGTCTCCTCTCAAAACCTTTAATAATCTGAGTATGAAGCCTAAGCTGTCAAGAGAACTTTATTTTAAAAGTATGTAAATCTGGGAATATAAATTTCATAATGTGTTTTCCTCTTTTTAGGACAACAATTTGTAATCTTTACACAATGCCACGTATTGGAGAGCCTGTCTGGCTTACAATGATGTCGGGGATTCCAGAAAAGAACCAGCTTTGCCATCGTTTCATGAAGGAATTCACTTTTCTAATGGAAAATGCTTCCAAAAATCAGTATGGCTTACTTTATCTGTGTGTGTGTGTGTGTGTGTGTGTGTGTGTGTGTGCGCGCGCACGCGTGCGTGCATGCATCCATCCAGCTAGCTATCTTTAGTGTCTTACCTATTATTTACTATAACTAGCTATCAAATTGTGATCAAACTTAATTAACCATTATATTTGAAATTATGTAATATTGTTAATAATCAAGATAATTCTAAAAGATAATTAAAACATAGGGTATGGAAGAAGGCCATAGAAATTTATGAATGAAAAACAGTAGAAATGTCTTTGTGTTAAATTAAAATTTCTGACATTTTACAGAACTCTATAAAGCTCCTTTTTGTTTTGTATGCGTTAGATCTGCTCTTGCAGTTTTATTCTGTAGAAAAGAAGTAAAAAGGCATAATTGTGTTAGGATTCTGATGGTACATTTTTAATGTGATATTTTATCATATTGTTTCTTCTAACCATTCCTCAAATTCCTAGACTTCAGATGAGTAATTTAGATACTTTTACTCTCTTAGATAGTAGACAAAGTTTGTTTAAATACTTTCTTCATTTTCCCATATAGTAATGTGGAAATGTTTAGACTTCCTGTTGATTTGTTAATAAATTGTGTAGATTAAACATCGAAGAGAATTCATATTTTTCAAGTAAAACTACATGTTTGTTTTTTAATTATCATCAGAAATAGATCTTTTGAATGACTTATTTTAAGGATTTTAACTTCTACACAACTGAAAAATTAATTAACTTTCATTTTCATTCTGGTAATATGCCTTTCTTCCTTCTCTCCTTTTTTGTGCTGTTTTGCCACATGAGAATATGTTATATCTTTGCTTTATTCTGTCACTGTATTTTATACTGTATTTAGGGTTCATGAAGACAGATTGGAATCTGATAGGATGCATTTTGTTTCCAGATTCTTGCCAGCCCTCATTACTGCAGTTCTGACCAATCATCTTGCCTGGGTTCCAACAGTCATGCCAAATGGACAACCACCTATAAAAATATTTTTAGAAAAACATTCCTCTCAGAGTGTAGACATGTTGGCAAAGACTCATCCATATAACCCACTTTGGGCACAACTGGGTATGTAGTCTGAAAACTGTTTCATGATGTATTATACTTGGACTTTTGTGTGACTATCTGGAGTTATTTTATAGCAAAAACGAAAATAATGAAATAAAATGCTCTCTTTTTCTTCCTCTAGTTCTTTAATTTATTTATATATGTATATGTTTGATGTTTAGGTATACAGTACAATGGTTAGACATTTATGTAGTTTATGAAGTGTTCTCCCCAATTGTTCTAGCACCCATCTGGTTCTACACAGCCATTACATATACTAATGACTATGTTCCCTATGCTTAGTCTCCATCCCCATGACTGTTTTGTAACTACTATTTCGTACTTCTTTATCTCTTTACTTTTGTCACCCAGCCTCCCAACCCTCCTCCCCACAATTTTGTTCTCTGTATCTGTGAGTCTGTTTTCATTTGGTATATTCCTTTTGTTCCTTAGATTCCACATACAAGTGAAATAATATGGTATTTATCTTTCACTGTCTGACTTATTTCACTCAGCATAATACCCTGTAGGTCCATCCATGTCATGGCAAACGGAAGGATTTAATTTTTTACGACTGAGTAATATTTCATTGTAGATATGTACCATACCTTCTTTATCCAGTTGTCTGTTGATTGACACTTAGGTTGTTTCCATATCTTGGCTATTATGAATAGCACTGCTGTGAACATAAGGGTATGTAGATCTTTATGAATTAGTGTTGTTTTGAATTTCTTTGGATAAATACTGAGAAGGGCAATTGCTGAGTAAAATGGTAGTTCTATTTTTAATTTTTGAGGAAGGCTCCTCAGTGGCTGCACCATTTTGCAATTCTACCAACAGTGCATGAATGTTCCTTTTTCTCCACATCTTCATCAACATTTGTTGTTTTTTGATTTATTGGTGATAGCCATTCTGACAGGTGGGACATGGTGTCTCCTTGTTTTAATTTGCATTTCTCTGATGATTAGTGACATTGAGCATCTTTTCATATGTCTGTTGTCTGTCTATATGTCCTCTTTGGAGTTGTACCTATTCAGATCTTCCACCCATTTATAAATTTGGGGTATTAACCCCTGATCAGATGTGTCATAGGCAGATTTTTTTTCTCCCATTTAGTAGATTGTCTTGTCGTTTGTCGATGGTTTCCTTTGCTGTGCAAAATCTTTTTTAGTTTGATGTCCCATTTGTTTTTTTGTCTGTTTGTTTGTTTCCTTTTGTTTTCATTGCTCAAGAAAATACATCAGGAGAAAAATTACTAATAGCAATATCAGAGACTTTACTGCCTATGTTTTCCTTCCCTATTCTAAAGCATCTATTATTTACTTGTTTTCTCATTGTCTTATTTCTAAATTGTCTTGTTCCTGATATGATTCTTTATAGATAGAGAGCTGCAGCTGGAGCAAGAGGAGTTGGATGATGGCTGGTTTACTAGTAATATCAGGGTGTTTGGGAGGTGTTGTGCTTGATACTGTGTCTGGAAAGAATGAACCGCAGTCACCTGTGACAGCTAGAACATATCTGGTTAACTGAGAAGAGGTCTTTGAGGTTTATGTTTTTCTACTTTCCATTTGTTGAGTGATTTCAGAAAATGTTTCCCTAATGCTAGGCCCCACTGAATTAATGGTTACCTTGGGAAGTGGAAATAGTTGGTGAGGAGACAGTCATTGAGAAGGCAGTGTAGCACAGCGCTTATAAGCACAGGCTGTGGCATGAGACAGACCATGTTTAAACCACAATTTTTCTTATTTGTAAAGTGCTGATAACAATAGATAGTACGTAGTGAAAATTAAATGAGATAATACTTGTAAAGTGCTTAGGAAGGTCTCTGGTAAATGTAGCTGCATTACTCCTACCCCTTCTCTATTGCCATTAGGTGATGGGGGGAAAATAAAAATAAAATGAGAACATTTTGGTGGCCTGGTAGGAACTTCCCTTAGGTTGTGTTGGTGAGTGAGCTTGCCAGGCAGATTGTCATGTGGCTTATTAACTCATGTAGCCAACCTCCCTCTTTCCCTTCTTCTCTCCCTCCCTCTTTCTCTCCTTCCTTCTCTTCCTCCTTTCCACCCTCTCTCTTTACTTCTTCCCTCCCTGACTTTTTTTCTTTATTCTATTTTAATTACAGAATAATTGATATGCAGCAAACACATATATCAAGTATACAATTTTTAGTTTTGATATATATCTCAACATATATATGCCTCTGAAACCATCACCAAAATCAAGGTGGTGAACATTCAAAAGTTTTTTCATGCCCTTTTGTAATCCCTCCCTGCTGTTCTTCTCCACTCTCCCTGTTCACCTTCCTCAATACTCAGGCAACCACTGGTCTGCTTTCTATCACTATGGATTAATTTTTCATTTTCTAGAGTTTTATATAAATGGAATCGTACTGTACATGCTTTATTTTGTCTGACTTCTTTCATTTAACATAATTATTCTAGATTCACCTATGTTGTATGTATTAATAATTTGTTCCTTTTTAATGCTGAGTAGAATTCATTCCATTATATGGATGATAAATTTTCTTTTTTCAAGTCAGGTAATTAAAGTGGTATTTTTTTTTCAGACATTTCAAACCTATTTCCAGTTCTGTAATTTATCAAGTACATGATATGTCTAAGGCTCTGTGCAAAGAGCATTGGAGGGTATGCAGATGAATGATATCTAGTCCTTGCCCTCAAGAAGTCGACAGTATTACACTAGGTAATGCATGTGTGGACAGTAATGAGAATTCAAAGAGGAACTATAAGAGAAATGAAAAGTTCAATAGGAGTTCAACTGGGGAAGTTTACTTTTGCCCAAAGAAGGATGCTTGTGTGAGAAGCTGGACTGGCAGAGATAGAGAGAAAAGGGAAGTATATGGCATGAGTATAGGGGTCTAGGTGTTAAAAGTGCTGACCATTCAGTGGTCGGGTTTAAGCAATCCACTTTAAGTGGGACTTTGGGTTCATAAAGATGAGAAAGGGGAACTTAAGAAAGCAGACCTGGGGAAGTAAAGTGGAACTAGTCAAGAAAGACTCATGTGCCATGCCCAAGCAGTTTAGGTTATTTAGTAATCAGTGGGGGCCTTAGGAATGGTTTTGAATAGTGGTGTGAAGGTGTTAGGGTGAGTGTCTTAGCCAGGGAAGGAAATTTATCATAATACTGTCTGTAGAATATATGTATAGAAGACCTGTTTATATTTGTTTCTTTAAAATGTGTGGGAGTTTCGTAAAGTATAAATAGAAGTTTTTAAATGTATATACTGACAGCTTGCAAAATTGAATTAAATTTAAGTTAATGACTTTGTAGTCTTCATTTTAAAGTGTTTTGGTACCTGTTTCTTTGTTGGTTTAGTTTTTAGCCATAGCACAAATACAGAAATGACATTGGTAACTCACTTCCCCCCCGCCCCTTTTTTAATGTGATGATTGTTCATGTCTAGTACCGACACAAAGTGGGAATAAACCACATTGCTAAATGTGTTGCCCTTTTCTTTCCTCTTAGGATAGGTCTCTCTTTTCCTGCCCTTTCTGGTCTACCCTGAGTACTCAGCCCTTGAGGGAAAGAATGGGGGAAATGTACTGTTAAAACCATGAGAGCTGTGGGGTCTTGGGTATGGCAGCACCAGTAAGGGTTATGATTGAAATCAAGGAAGGTTAAGTGTGAAGTGACTGCTCTATTCCACCACTACTTCCTTCCTCTCCTTGCTCCTGAGCAGGTATTATGCGTTCTCTCCTCTGCATTGGATGCAGCTACAGAATCTTTTTGCACATGTATTTCAGGCAGTACTTCTCCAGATGGAGTGCTTTGAGTGGGGCCTGGTACAGAGAATATTCTTGGTAAATGTGACTTTTACAGCTGACTCTTTGCTTGAGGATTGAGAACCACAGCAACTGCTTAAGGAGGAAGTTACACAACCCCTTCATTCACCTTCTCTTTGGTTTATTTAGACCATTCGTCTCATTCTACTTTCTTATTAATGAGCTAAGGATAAAATCTGAATCCTCATATAATAAGAGTAAGTTTCCGATCATTGAAAATAGCCTGTTTAGCTTCCTGAGTAGAGGATGTGTCCATTGACTGATTTTTCCATTGCAGGGGACTTATATGGCGCTATTGGCTCTCCTGTACGGTTAGCAAGGACGGTGGTCATTGGCAAACGACAAGACATGGTCCAGAGGCTTCTTTATTTTCTTACTTATTTCATAAGATGCTCTGAACTTCAAGAAACCCATCTTTTAGAAAACGGAGAAGATGAAGCCATTGTTATGCCAGGCACAGTAATAACTACTACTTTGGAGAAAGGTGAAATAGAAGAATCTGAGTACGTGCTCATCACAATGCATAGGAACAAAAGCAGTTTGCTCTTTAAAGAGTCAGAGGAAACGAGGACTCCTAGCTGTAACTGTAAATATTGCAGTCATCCTCTCCTTGGGCAAAATATAGAGAATGTTTCACAGCAAGAGAGCGAAGATATTCAAAACAGCTCTAAGGAGCTGCTAGAAATTTCAGATGAATGCCGAATGATTTCTCCTTCTGGCTGCCAAGAAGAAAATGCTGTTGATGTTAAACAGTACAGAGATAAATTAAGAACTTGCCTTGACACCAAGTTAGAGACAGTTGTTTGCACCGGATCTGCTCCAGTAGATAAATGTACATTGTCAAAGTCAGGCTTGGAGGTGGCAGAGGAAACATGGCAGAGTGAGGAATTGCTGGATTCGGGTAATCATGCAGGGAAAGTGTTGAGATCCACGGGAATGGTTGTGGAAAAAAAGCCTCCAGATAAGCTTGTGACTGCTGCATTTTCTTGTGAAGCAACCCAGACAAAGGTTACTTTTTTGATTGGGGATTCTATGTCACCAGACTCAGATACGGAACTCCGGAGTCAGGCTGTGGTGGATCAGATTACCAGGCATCACACCAAACCACCAAAGGAAGAAAGAGGGGCTATTGATTATCATCAAGAAATTAAACAGCCATTTAAGGACCAATCTGGAGAGTCTGATACACTGAATGTGGTTTCTGGAGAGCCCTGTGAACTTCCCTGTTGGAATCATTCTGACCCAGAAAGCATGAGCTTATTTGATGAATATTTTAATGATGATTCAATCGAGACCAGGACTATTGATGATATTCCAGTTAAAACAAGTGCAGACAGTAAGGAACACTGCTGTATGTTAGAGTTTTCGAAAAGATTGTGTACAAAAAATAGCAAAGAGAACACTGAATTTTGTAAATGTGTAGAAACAGTTCACCAAGATTCATGTAAAACCTGCTATTCTCAGCACGACCAAAGTGACACACTCTCTATTCTTGTCCCCCATGGGGATAAAGAGAGTTCAGAGAAAAAAATTGCTATAGGACCTGAATGGGACATTCCAAGAAATGAAAGTTCAGACAGTGCTCTTGGGGATAGTGAAAGTGAAGATACAAGCCATGATATGACTAGACAAGTAAGCAGTTATTATGGAGGAGAGCAAGAGGACTGGGCAGAAGAAGATGACATACCTTTTCCTGGGTAAGTAGGAAGTTTCAGCATATAATAGGCCTTATTTAAATATGTACTATTCTTTTCTTTAGCTGGTCTCTGAAGGATGGGAGTAGCTAATGTATAAGTGAAGAGATTATTGTCCTGGACAGATTCTCTCTCATTATCATGTGCCGTTACTCATAGGAAGGAGTAAAGGCTAAGCCTCACGGGTACCCCAAAAAAGCTTCGTGAAGGCATGAGGGAAAATTTATATGGTATGTAGGATATTTCTTACTGCTTAGGAGTTTTAAAGCCACTTAGGACTGAATTATGCCTCCCAAAAGGATGTATGCTGAGCCTAGTGACGAAGGAGAGATAATCACTGAGAAGGTAGGAAATGACGTTATAAAATAAAGTTGACCAAGAGTAAGAGGAAAACAGGGAATATATATTCTGGGTCAGGTATACAAGGAGAAGATTCATATATGAGAACTGTTAGAAACCAGGCTTTGAGTTTGTGAGAAATTTAACTATTTTAGATAATGGTTTTTGTAGTCTGATTGTATTAAGAATGTGTTACATACACAAGGGACAGCATTTCTAAAGTCTATTATGAAAGATTTATACTCACCTCATTACGTAGTTTTTCGTCAGACCTTCTTCTTCTCTGGATAGGAAGGAGTATTTTGTGGTCTGTTTGAGCACTTAAGCCAATTTTTATTTAAGAATGCTTGTACTGTGAGTATAATTTGTGAAAAATGATGGTATCAAATATGGACTAGTAGAGTCCAAAATTCTTTTTGTTGGTAAAATATGTTTATTACTAATTAGGCGTGCCTTCATTTGGGACCCTTCTTCTAGGTCAAAGTTAATTGAAGTGAGTGCTGTTCAGCCCAACATTGCCAATTTTGGGAGGTCTTTGTTAGGTGGCTACTGCTCGTCTTATGTGCCCGACTTTGTTCTTCAAGGAATTGGGAGTGATGAGAGGCTCCGTCAATGTCTGGTGTCAGATTTGTCTCATGCTGTGCAGGTGAGTGACCTTCACTGCTCTTGAATTTATTGAGATTGAATCTGTTAACTAGGAGAACCCAGCATTGCGATATACTTTGGTTACACTTCACTGTGTAATACAATCATTGTTCTCTGAATCAGTCACTTTGCATAATACCTGCATGTTTATACCTGTCACCATGAAAGCAAATAGAGAGTTCCAGGAATATATACAAATGGAAATCTAAAATACAGAAAGTCCTGTATTTATTCATAGATGTTCGTCACTAGATTATTTATAATATCAAGAAAATTGTAAATGCCTAAATGTGAATGGAATTATTTAATTTTATTTTCCTGTTATTCATTCCTAGTTAGTTCTTGTAGTTTTTTTCTGTAGATTCCTTAGGATTTTCTATATACAGGCTCCTGTCATCAATGAATAGACAGTTTGACACATTTCTTTCCAATCTGGATGCCTGATTATTTGAGCGAGAACCTCAGTAAAATGTTGCATAGAAATGTGGAGAGTGAACATCCTTGTCTAGCTCCTGATCTTAGAAAATATTGAGTCTTTCATTAATAAGTTTGATATTAGCTGTAGGATTCTTATAGATGCCCTTTATCTGGTGGAAAAAGTTCCCTTCTCTTTGTATATTCTTGGCTCCTTTGTCATAAATTAATTGAGGATATATGCATGGGTTTATTTCTGAGTACTCTATTGCTCAACTTCTAAAAAAAAGTTTCTTCCTTTTACCGTTATAAATGACACTGATATTGTTGCTATGTTTTATGAATTGAAGGTTTATTCTTTAGGCTAGATTCCCAGAAATGAAGTTACTGTCCAGTTTTGAAGGTTAGGGCTATTTTCATGTTCTTGATGCAGGATGGTTAATTTCTTCTCTAGAAGGCAATGCCAGTTTGAACAGCAGTTTGCAATGTTCCTAAGACCTGTTCCCTCTGCAACATGTATATCTTTCCAGGCTTTTTGTTTGCCATTCTCTTCTTGCACACTTCTCAATATAATTTTTTACAAGTTTAGTTAACATATATCTATTTCTTTCTCTGAATCTTCTCATGATATATCCTCTTAGAGAATTATCCATATTCCTTTCACATTTATCACCAGCAATCCTATACATACTTCATTGTCACAATACTATGTCCCTTCCAATGTGAAGCTCCCAGTTACACAGAACCCAGTGTTGACCTCTTCTGCTACCCCTGCACTTGATTCCTATTTCATGTTAAAGAGTCTTTTTATAGCCAGGTATATTTATTTTTATCTCCCTCACAAAACTGTGAGTGCCACTATTTTTGTTTCCTTAACTTCTAGCAAAAAGCTTTATTCAAAATGATTGTTAACTGGGGAAAAGGCTATCCTTTAAAGGTGCCAAACCTGGGTGTATCCAGGAACAAACTTACATCCTTAGCTATGAAATTGTAGTAATGGTAAAAGCTAGAAAGGAAAAAGACTATTGCGTTCAAGTATTTCAAATTGTAGTTTTTATTTCAGTTTTATAACTGCTAATCTATATAGCCAGTGTTGAAATTTTTTTACTTTTTCAAATACAGAAAGGTGTTGAAGTATTGAGCATTGTAAAGGTCATCATCTCTTTCATTGTTGATCTTTGTGTGTAAATCATGGGAAGCCAAGGGCACAGCTCTGTGCCTATGGTCTTTTTATCAGTATATGTGAGTTAAAAATATTTTTTACTAATCATAGATTTTCTAATTATAAAAATACCATTTAGGTAAATGCTTGTGGTAGAAATTCAAGCAATATAAAAATATATAAAGCAAAAGAAAGAAATTCTTCATATTCTTAATAGTCCATACTTCACAGAGATCTTCATAATAAATAAATCTATTTGAGTATTTTTCTTCTTTTTTCTACACATTTTCATTTAGTTATCGATCTGAATATTTAAAAATGTAACAAGTGTGGCATGTGTGTGTTGTGTGTGAACGTGTGTATGTTGACCTTTTTTTAAAACTATATTAGTACCTGTTGATTTGTCTCCTTTGTAATTGCTATGTCCATACCCTGGATATACATCTTGGTAAAACAAAAACCTAGTGCACATAGCCAGCGAGGTACTTCATGTAATCAAGGAATAATCCCCGAGGTACTCAAGCAAATCAATGCTTGGATAGTTAGCACAAAACTATTACCATTAACTTGTGCATGCGAGCTCCTATCCTATCTTTTTAAAAATGTTTTGCTCTTTCAAGGTGAAAAACTTTTTTTCTCCATTGCCTGGCGCCATAATTACTCAGTAAATTTGTCGAATGAATGAATAATCAAAAGGCCAGTGAAAGTTAAGTTCTAGTAATGAATGTCTACCAATGATAATTTTATATGCTACTTTGGGGTATTTGTTATTGTGTTAATTAACCATCCCATCCTCCACTGTCAAGGATTCTTTGGCAGTGCCTTTTAGAATTTAATATTCTTTTCTGTTTGTGTTTAGGACCTCTTCATTGCCTCATTCCATTATTATTATTTGTGAAAACTTAATTTAATTATCATAAGATGAATTCTTCTTTTCTTTTCAGCATCCAGTATTGGATGAACCAATAGCAGAAGCTGTCTGTATTATAGCAGATATGGATAAATGGACTGTTCAAGTGGCCAGTAGCCAGAGACGAGTGACAGATAATAAATTGGGAAAGGAAGTATTGGTTTCCAGTCTTGTTTCCAATCTGCTTCATTCCACTCTTCAGCTTTATAAACATAATTTGTCTCCAAATTTTGTAAGTATGTGTGAGGCTTGAATTACTTTGAGCACTCTGATAGGTGACTAAACTTTATTTAGTATGTACCTACATTGAATACCACTGTTAGCTTCATCATTGTTTTCTTGTAAGAAGGTGTTATGGACTGAATTGTTATATACCTCTAAATCCATATATTGAAGCCCTAACATACAGCACTTGTATTTGGAGATGGGCTTTTAGGGGTTACTTAGGATTAGATTAGGTCATGAAGGCCCCCAGGGTGGGATTAGTGGCATTACAAGAAGAGGAAGAGATTTCACTCTCTCCACCATGTGAGGATATAGGGAGAAGTTATTCATCTGCCAGTCAGGAAGAGACTTCTCACTAGAACCTTACATTTTGGCAACCTGATTTCAGACTTCCAGCCTCCAGAGCTGTGAGAAAATAATTTTCTGTTATTTAAGTCACTGAGTCTGTGGCATTTTGTTATGGCAGCCCAAGCAGACTAGGACAGAGGGAGATATGTACATGTTTGTATACTATATTCTATGATTTCAGCAGCTGGAATTTGGTATCTGACTTGTATTATGTAAGGTATGAACATGCGATGCCCCCAAGCTTTTTGTAGAATGCCAGTTCATTCTAGACCCTCATTATCATGTTAGGACTTCTTCACGACACTGGTAATCTCTTACTAAAGACACCATTTCCAACTTTGAAGTTTCTTTTTCTTCCTAGGAGAACTATACTGTAGAATAGTTAAAAATTTCTGTAGAAAAACATGATAAAGGTCATATATGACAAACCCACAGCTAACATTACTCAATGGTGAAAGACTGAACATTTTACCCCTAAAATGAGGGTAAAAACATGGATGCTTACTTTTACCACTTCTATTTAACATGATGTTGGAAAGTCCTAGCCAGAGCAGTTAGACAAGAAAAAGAAACAAAAGCCATCTGACTTAGAAAGGCAGAAGTAAAATGATCTCTCTTTGCAGATGACATGCTCTTATATGTAAAAAACTTGGGTTCCACAAAAAGACCAATAGACCTCATACACGATACAGCAGAGTTGCAAGATACAAAATCAACAGTCAAAAGCAGTTGTATTTCTATATAGTAGAAATGAACAGTCTGAAAAGGAAATGAAGAAAGCATTCACAATATCCAAAGAATAAATTACTTAGAAGTGAATTTAACCAAAGAGGAAAAGACCTGTACACTAAAAACTATGAAACATTGCTGAAGGAAATTAAAGACATAAAAAAACAGACATCTTGTGTTCATGAATTAGAAGATTTTGTATTATGAAGATGACAGCACTATTAAGTGATCTGCCAATTCAGTGCAATTCCTACCCAAAACCCTAGTGACTTTTTTTTTTTTTTTTTTAAGAAATGGACCCATCCTAAAATGTATATAGTATCTCAAGGGACCCTGAAGAACCAAAATGATTTTGAAGAAGAAGAACTAAGTAGGAAAACTCACACCTCCTGATCTCAAACTTCTTGCAAAGAGACAGTAATCAAAATGGTGTGGTACTGGCATAAGGACAGACATATGGACCAATAGAATAAAATAGAAAGCTCAAAATAAAGCCTCACATATATAGTCAACTGGTTTTCAGAAAGGGAGCCCTTTAAAAAGACAAAGGAGTCTTTTCAACAAATCATACTGAGAAAACTAGATATCCCCATGCAAAAGAATGAAGTTGAACCCTTACCTATACCATATACAAAATGAACTCAAACCTAAATCTAAAACAAACCTAAACCTAGGTGCCGTAACTATAAAACTCTTTGAAGAAAACATAGGGGATAATCTTTATGACATTGGATTTAGCAATGATTTCTTGAATTGGACACCAAAAATACAAAAGTACAAAATAAATCAGTTGATAAAATTAAAAACTTTGTGTATCAAGGACACTCTCAACAGAGAAAGAAGACAACCTACAGAACAGGAGAAAATATTTGCAATCATATATTGAAAAGAGATTGATTTCCAGAAAATATAGAGAACTACAGTTCAACAACAGCAAAGGAACAACTCAATTAAGAAATGGTCAAAGGACTTGAATAGATAGTTTTCTAAAGAAGACATACAAATGGCCATTAGGTACTTGAAAAGATGCTCAACATCATTAGTAATGAGGAAAATGAAAATCCAAACCATAGTGAGATACCACTCCACAACCATAAGGATGGCTATGATTTTTTAAAAAATGATTATTGGCCAAGATGTGAAGAAACTACAACCCTTGTGCATCGGTGGTCGGAATGGTATAGCTGCTGTGGAAAACAATTTTGTAGTTTCTCAAAAAGTTCAACATTGCATTGTCATGTGATCCAGAAAGTTTACGTCTAGGTTTATATGCCAAACAGTTAAAAGCAGGGACTCAAATGATTGTACCATAATGTTCATAGCAGTATTAATCACAATAGCCAAAAGTTGGAAAAAACTCGTGCCCATTAACAAGTGAATGGATAAGCAAAATATGGTATAATACATAAAATAGAATATTTCGATCAGAAAAAGGAATGAAAATATGATATGTTCTGCGACACGGGTGAACCATGAAAACATTATGCTAAGTGAAATAAGCAAAACACAAAAAGACAAATATTACATGATTCCTCATACCTATTGCAGGTAAATGTGTAGACACATACAGTAGCTAGAGATTACTAGGGGTTAAGGGAGAGGGAATGAAGAGTTACTGTACAATGAGTACATCTGGAACAGGTAAATTTGTAGAGACAACACAGTACATAGAGATCACTAGGGGGTGAATGAGGAGTTACTGTACAATGGGTACAGAGATTTTTTTTGGAATAATGAAAAAAATTCTGGAAATGGATATCAATGATGGCTGCATAACAATGTAAATGTAGTTAATGCTACTGAATTATATACTTAAAATGGGTAATATGGTAAATTATATATAGGAATTTTATTTTTAGACATATATGTGTGTAAATATTTTGTTCTTCACTTAAGGCATTTTCACCCTAAGTGAGCATTATAGAAAAAGCATGCACTACAAAATAATAGGTCCACCAAGAAATGCGTTCAGTTGTGTTTTTCTAGGAAGAAGATGGATTTTTATTAGGAGCTTTAATAGCTAATTTTCATTGGAAAGGAAAAATTTAATATATTAACAACACCTGTACCTCATGGTTTTTTCTCAAGCATTTATAGTATAAATTCACATAAAACACCTATTTTAGTAAATTGAGCAAGTTAATTGACAATAAATGAAAAGTGTTTTAGATTTTAATGTTGTAGCTTAAAAACATCTCTCTTCTAGTAAGGATTACAGGAAGGACTGCAAACCTTTTTTCTTTTTATTCTCTACAGGAGATTGTAGGCTAACCTGTGTACATACATTTGAAATATATTAATTTATAAGAGTTATCAAATTCAAAATAACATTTTTTAAAGTTCTAGAAATACGTATAGTGGTGATAGTTACACAACATTTTGAGTGTACTTAATGCCTCTCTATTGTACACTAAAAATGGTTAAATGGTAAATTTTCTGTCATATGTAATTTATCACTTAGAAAAAACAAAACTGTAAAATCAAAATCTTTATGAGCTAGGAAAAGGTTTATACTCTTTTAGCTAAAATTACATGCTTTAAAAATGTGCTCAAAATTTTAGTTTATATTGGAATAACTAAATAGAATTGCCCCAAAACATGATGCTTTGGAAATTGCCATCACTTAGAATTAGAAACCATTTTCTGACCTGGTTCTTGTTTACCCCCACGCCCACCTGCAGTGTGTAATGCACCTTGAAGACCGGTTGCAGGAGCTGTACTTCAAGAGCAAAATGCTGTCCGAGTACCTGAGGGGACAGATGCGTGTTCATGTCAAGGAGCTGGGAGTGGTTCTAGGGTACGCTCATGGTTTCTGTTCTGGCTTTGCTTTCACAGTGCACTGTTTTTAAGCAAGAGATAGTCCTCAGAATTGCCTTCTTTCATTTTAAGTGTCTTTTCCTGTTAGAGGCTGGACGCCATTACCATTTGGGTTGCTCTATCCGTAGAAAAATAAGATTCCTGTCCTTCACTGATCTGAAAGGCATTGTCCCCTGTGCCATTACAATAAATGGAGAATATAGTCAGATGTGGGTGCTTTCTTACATCCATGATTTTATCTTTGGGTTTCAGATGCTTTCTTTAAAAAAATCTTTGGTTCTGGTTTTTACAGAAAAATTTCCAACTTTTTAAAATCTTTTAGTTCTCTACCTTTATCCTTTTGGCCAAGGTGGCATAGGTCCTTAACTGCTGAGGTAAAGTGACTTTACAGGTAGCAGGCATTGCCTGTAGGACTCATGTTCTGGGTACAGAGAGCCTGACTAAGATTTTTTTTTTTTAAATTTCAGGATTGAATCCAGTGATCTTCCTCTTCTGGCAGCTGTGGCAAGCACTCATTCTCCGTATGTTGCTCAGATACTCCTTTAACATAAAGGTTGTTCAGAAAGTGAAGTAGAAACCAAGGAAGCATACACAACATGCATTTATAACATTTTTTTTTTCCTGTTAGATTTCCATCTGAATGAGTCAGTCATCTGAGTATCCTGTATTGTAGTATATATTGTACAATTTTTGGATGGCTTTTCCTTTTGACTGGACTTTTTGGTGGTGGTAGATTTTTAACCAAGTCAAACTAAAAGAACATAAATAATTGTGGAGGAAAGCATTGAAAAAGCCAAAGCATAACTTAGTAATTTCTACAAAATGAATAACATCGAGGAATTTTATATGATCACTACAATGTTGCCTCAACTCAGAAATAGCAACAGATGTCTGATGATTAAATGTCTTGGAAACAGTCATTTCAGTAATTTTAATTCTTTATTTCTAAGGTACATAGGTCTATAAAACCTTGATAAAGCCTTGATTATTTCTTGTTTTGTCAATTCACAATAGCTAATTTCTGGGTATTTCTCAAAGTATTTTAAACAGCCTGGTAATTATAACAAACTCAGAATAATGAGTGTAAATCTGTGTTATCTACCCAAGTGTACATATGTATTTAGTTTTTAAAAAAACAGAGGTAGAAACACAAGATTGGTAAACATGCCTTTATATATATATATATATTCAACTAGTATTAATTGTATATAATGTTGAAATGCTACTTTCTGGTGATTTTTCAGTTTCACACATCCTAAAATATAAGTAAAGCCAATCTTTTTGTAAAGGCCGAGGAATGTAGATTTCCAAAAATAAGAATTAACTACTTTATACTATTTGTTTTGTTTATAAGTATAAGCTAGTTCTTATAAGTGTTACTATTTACATATTTGCATCTAATTTAATAAATTAAAATTAGTATTAAAAATTGCATCAAAGCATTGGCAAAAATAATACTATTTTCTTCAAAAGTGCTCAGGTAGCCAAGGCCCTTCTTGAACCCATTGGAACTAAATATTTGTTTCACTGCTTCATAATATTTAGTTTACACTAACAGAACTCATTAACTCTTAAAATTATTCTCTTTTGTCAAATTGCCCATGTCTTCCAAAAGCTAATTATTTTCAAAGATTTTTCCCTTTTCAGTTGTTACTGTTTTTGTATATGTTGTAGAGTATTGCTTGTGAGAAAGGCTAATATGGAACCAAATTCTTGTAAGTAATGTAAATAGAAAGATGGGTAGATAAGGTTTTCAATATGCTCTACTACCTCAGTTTACTTGAATACTACATTATAGTTTATTCTTTACTTATGTGGTCTAAGATACTTTTAATACTAAAAGTGAAGTTAGTTTCTGCTTTCATGGACTTTTTTTTATCACAATTAATTGATTAGCTTTTAACAAAGGAAACCACTTGCTTATTCTGTTAGTAAATATATTTCCTGTATAATACATCCATTCTTGCTGTTTAAATTTTCAGAAATTAAGGAAGATTTCTGTGGTCTGTTTAAGTCTTTAACCTTGAATTTATAGCATTGAGTCACATTTTGCCTTGCTCTCTATGTATTCAAGAAATTTCCAACTAGACTAAGAAGAAATAATTGTTGTAATGGACTGTAAGCCTGAATTGGTGTGCCTGCAATCTGATTGGCCCTTGCATCCTATCAGTTGGTCCCAGTCAGTATATGAGTCTCCCATGGATGACTTGCTGCCAAAGAGTATGTGTGGATATGTTTTCTTTGGCTTAGTATTCTTATTCCATTTATTAACGAAATTCTTCTCTATTCTGTTGTTGGAATTCTGTGAATCAATCTCTTTGGCAGAATTCAGAATATAGAAAAGTTCATGTGTGGGCCATTGTACATTTTTTTTTATCATAGTTCAGAATATGTAGCAGGTCGATAATATCTGTTTTTGTATGTTTTCTTTTTAAGTTAATTACCAAGCTGTTCATAGTCCTAAATATTTGAAATTTCTAATAAATTATCATATAAGAAATCTAATCTTCAAAAAATGGATGGCTCATGTTACTATTATTCTTAAAACTAAGCTTTGCTTGGAAGGAAAAGGCCTATAGTTTCTTATAGAATCATCAATCTCTAAAGGATTCCTGAGTTTTGTAACTACTTGCCCCTACAGAACTTCTACTACCTTCATCATAGTAGTTCTTTCCTTACACAAAGCCCAAGGAATGAGCTGCTGCTGCTTTAAAGTGTGGCCATTATGATGAATGTGAAAAGAGTTTTGGCCTGTTTGATATAATTTTTTTCAACTTCTTATGGTACAGATATATATGTGTTACATATTTTTGAAAATCTGTTGCAATAGGAAATGAAAAAGGGATCTTTTAGATTATAAATTTAAAACTAATTTTTCTTTGTATATAAACTAATTGGTTTGATTTTAAATATTCCTGGCTTTTATTAATATGTCTTAATTTTGAGTTTGAAAATGTTAAGTGCAATAAACATACCAGCATAGATTTAATTTTGTTGCAATTGGCATACACTGGGGATGATCACTTAAAAAAAAAAAAAAAAAACAGATTTTACACAATGCTTATTTCTGGTAGATGTCTTATGAGATTGTTTTGCTTTCTTTAAGTTATTTAGATGATGGGATATATAAAATGTACATACTATTTCTTGTTCTGATACATTTCTCAAATGTACACCTGTATTATAATAACCTCCCAGTTCTAGGGGAAATTTGTGCAATAAATACACATGTCAATTTGATGAATGATGTTGGTCTTTCTTTCATGTGTTAATAAGGTACACGTAACATGGACTCTGATGTAAGCTCACCTGGATTCTTTTCTCAAATAAGACATTTCTAGACATGTTCCCTGATTTATAATGTTCTTTTCTAATCCTAAATGTCTATATTGATAATTTAGTAGAATTTACTTTAAGAGGCTGTTGTGAGAATCAAGTGAAGTAATGAATGTCAGTAATTTATTTTAATGCGTGGAACACTCCAAGTGCTCATTAATTTTTGACTGCTACTGTTACTAGCCTTTTCTCTAAAGACTCCACCTACTGTGGGAAGAATTTAACATATATTATTATGAATGAAAATGTAACAATAAAATACTGGTATATTCTTACATTTGGCTTAATCTTTATGATGAGAAAATGAAAATTTATTTAAATGCTTTTATACAAACTGAAAATCAATTATTTAAAACCTAAAAGGAGCCTTCTAAACTTGTTATGAACATTGTATGCAATACAAATCATTACTATTGACTTTTTAATTAAAAAAATTGGTCAGTTGGTTTGAGTTCTAATCCTGGTTTGTTCACTGATTTTCAGGGAACTGAGCAAATCTACCCTTTTCATCTACATTTTGGGGAAATCAGCTCTTCCATCAATTCTTAGTGCCTGCTCTGCAGCAGTGATTCAACCCTGGGTAGACTGTTGGAAGTGGCTTTACTCAGGCTAGGTTGATTTGGGCAGTTATGCCAAGAGGCAGGACTAGACCAGAGGCTTTTTGTAGGACCTGTTTTCATGTCATTTTACATGTGTTGCTCTTATACTTGACCAAAGAGAATATGTGCACTGTTTTAAAGCAAAGCGGAAGTATCAAATATTTGGGAAGCATCCATCAGATATTTTAGAGGTTTATGTGTGCTGTTCCCTATAAATTTAGAGAGCTTGCAACATTTCTGAGAAGCGTAGAGGAATGATTTTGCTGATGAGAAACTGAGATACAGAAAATTTAATCTGAAGTAATAGTGTTTACTCTCTGGGTGGGTCTCTCAGGCCAGAATGGTTTCCAACTAGTATGTGGTGACCGATGTAAAAGTATTCTAGATTTCTTCATGTGTCTTTGCCAGTGTGGAAGGTAAGGGTGGAATGCAAGTGGGAACAAACTCTAGTTGAAAGTGCAGTGGGGGCTTGAGAATTATAATTGAGTGGGAAGGACTTAGGCAGATAGGAAAGGGGGAGTTTGAGGAACATAGTACTTCCTATCTTTGCTTTGTAGTACAGACTGTGGAGGTAGCCATGTTTGCTCTAGATTTAAGATGAAACTTCCCTAAAGAAAATAAAATATAAGCAGTCCAAAAGAGATTTTTAAAGAATATATGAAATTCCCACCCATTATTTGTGAGGAGAGCTTTGGTAAGGCTTTTGGTTTTCATCAGATTGCAGATTAGCTCATGCCTGGATTAACACTTGTCTGATTAGACCTCCTGTATTTAGTCTAAGGAAAGTATTAAGTTGAAGAGAATTGAGCTTCCTTCGTTTCCATTTAACTAATTTATCAAGGATAGTGCAAAAGCATGTGTTTATGTTCACCTCAGTGCTCAAATTAAGATTATAAAGGCAGTGTTACCTAAATTGTTTCAAGGGGAATAACATTGTTGAAATGTTGTATAAATATAAGGAAGATACTGTTACTTACTCAAAAAACTTGTGATGTCACTTGTATCACACATTTGGTCCAGCACTCACAAATCAATATCCTTCCCTATGGTACAGGGACTGGAATTAAAATAGGTCAGACTAATCCAGAACCTGAGTTACTTTAAAGTAATTTTCATACCTGATTGCATATTAGAAGTACTCAGGTAGCTTTTGAAAAATAATTCCTAGACCCTACCCTCAGAGATTGATTCATCAATAGTAACTGACCTGGATTTGGACCAGCAAGTGCTCTTATTTTTCCACTAGTAGTAACTCAATCTCTCAAAATACTCTAAATCTCATTTCCTTACTTTATTACAGGTGCTCTTAAAACCAGTGCTCTTTACCCACATGTTCTTGTTGTTTTGCTGGTATTTGGGAAGGATAGCCATGTGATTGTGAGCGTTCAGTTTTGCAGAAGACAGTGGTTGCTTAGCCAGATATCTTTCTTTGCCATTGGAGAACAATCAAATACCTATATCTAACAGTAAAATTCCGTCTTAATTACTTAGTCTAGATAGTTCTTTTGTTTGGCAAATATTGTGTGAGCACCTGTTAAGTGCTAGGCACAGGTCTGGGTGTGAGGGATATGCCAGTAAGAAACAAACTCCTTTATGTTCTCATGGAGTTTACATATTTCTCACCGGTGGAGGAAATAGGCAGAAAATATGAAGAATAAGGAGTTAAGCCACTTTTTAAAAAAAAGATAAAACCAAATTTTTTCTAGAATTTAATTATTTGCATTCAGAACCATTATATTTTCCTTCTAGATACAAGTTAATGCTGGTGAACCCTAGCCTGAAGGTTGCCTTTCCTCTGAAAATAGCTGTTAGAGCTTTCACTGTCTCTTTATTTTTTTCAGCATACTGGAGCATAATACAAGATGATAAAGGACAAGATAGATTTTGAAAATGTGCTTAAATTTAGATATGTATATTTACCGTAGATGTTAATATACTGTTTTTACTGATGCTGCCTTATGAAAAAGCCTCATTAAGTTATTTTTATGTACCTAATTCATCTTTCCTTGTGAAATATTATATACAGAAAAGTGAATAAATATACATTAATGTAACCATCACTTAGGTCAAGGAATAAACTATTTTTAGCAACCCAGAAACCCCCTCCTCCATGTGCCCTATCCTGATCATAATCCTCTTCTCGATTTTGTATCATCTTTCTTGAGCATCACTTCCTTGCTTTCTCCTTTATAATTTTACCTCTGTATGCATTCCTAAGTAATATACTTTAATTTTGTGTTTGAACTTCATATGTGTACTCACACTCCATTTTGTTTTGCTTTTTTTTGCCCTCAACATTATGTTGAAGAATCATCCATGTACTATGTAACTGGTGTTCCACTGAAAATACCACAATTTACACATCCTATTGATGGACATTTGGGTTATTTCCAGTTTTGGGCTAATATGAACATTGACCATTTTTGTCCACCTCTTCTGGTATACATGGGTATTTCTTAGAATTAAGTCAAGGAGTGGACTTGCTGTCATAGGGTATGTTCGTTTTGGCTTTACTTCCTTTTTTTTCCAAAGTGGTTTTGCAATTTACACTTAACTGACAGTTTGTGAGTTCCTGTTGCTCCACATATTCATGGATACTGGAATGTTTCTGAAGTTATTCATGAAAAAAAAGCATTAAAACACACACACACACACACACACACACACACACACACACACCCTCTCCAATTCTTCAAACTTGAATCTCTGCTTTTCCAGAGGTAAAGTAATAGAAATAATGAAGAGTTCTTGGATTGTGTAGGCAACATCTTGAGTGCTTCACATGAATTATCTCAAGTAATCTAACAAGAATGCCAAAGTAATAGATCCTTTATGAATCCCAGTTTACAGATAAAGAAATTGAAGTTCAGAGATAATAACTTCAAGTCATTTAACTAGAAACGAGTTACTAAAGACACAAATTTAGGTATTTGTCCTTGAAGTTCAAGCTTGTGGTCATCATGTTTTTTTCCTCTTTCAAAATATCGATATGGCTCTGGAAATTGGTCCTTAAAGAATGGATCACTTAAAGAGAGCCTCCCTTTCCACTTTCCCTAGGATGGAGGTGCCAGTATTGTATCTGCCTTAGGAATGAACACAATGAGAGAACCCTGGGTGATGGAAGGGAAGAAGAATGGAAGGAATAACTTTTGTGATCTAGGGTAGACCTTTGAGAGGGTATGTTCATACATTAAAAAAAAATGAAAATGGGGCATTGCAATTCCTCATGATCTCTCCACTGTCTTTCCAGAATGGCTGAGCCACAACTTCCCTGATAAGGTTTTTTTTGGTCCGATACTCAGATAAGAAATGTGCCAATACTATGTTGTAAACTGTTTGAGCAAGTTCAACGTTGAACGAACGAAAAGCAGAACCCTACATCAGCCATTACAGGGTCCCAGAAACAATAAATATAATAGCCTGAATAATTCTTTCCCCTGTTACTCTAAAATAATTTTATCTCTTTTAAAAATTACTGTGAATAACATCATAATCGTAAATCATTTTGAATGTTGTGAGCTATTGCTGTGAGAAATAGTAAGATGTACCTGGATGGGGTACACAGACCTTGGGGAGCTTAAAATTCGATGGAAAGGACATGCCTGTGGTGGCTCCAAGGTAAGCAAATGTGTGACTAGTGCAGCCCATCTGTGCACTGAGATAGGGGTGAAAAGGCTGTTGTAGTAGGATGGATTCTGAAATTCTGTCAGTGATCTTACCGTAGAAACTTGCCTTTTGCAAGTGTCTGCCTGAAGAGTGGTCTTTTTCTTGTCAGTGGACCAGTAAATAAATGGAAATTGGCTTTATTAGAGCTATTGGGAAATAGACTAGTATGCAAAATGTAATAAACAGTTACTCTCGAGTCCAAGCAACCCTAAATCCTGCTGCTTGAGGAAGGGTTTGACGGAGGGAGGGCTGCTCTGGGTCTCGGTTATGTGAACGGAGTGTAAACTGGCTTCGCGGAGGTAACTGAGCTGGCCACAGACACCGCGGCTGCCCAACCTTTCCAGGCTATGGAGCTTTGATTTCTCTGCCCTGGTATCAAGGATGTCCATCTTGGACAGGGCAAGTATTTCTCGGTGGGACTCTTCCACAAGGGATTCGTTTTATTAGAAGAAACGTAGACAAGAGGGCGAATGAACTTCCTTGTTTCCGATTTCCGCCCATCCTCCAAGGGAGGGGCGTTGGAGTTGCTGAACGGGAGGTCGGGCCCGGGGCTGGCCACGCCCCGAGCTTCCGGAGTTTGGTACAAACATAGCGCTCCACCTAGAGCGCCTTCCCCAAGGCTCTGCCTCAACGTGCCATTTCCACTCAGTCCCTCTCGCGCATTTCCGGCCTCCCCACCGGAAGCTGGAACGGCGGAAACCTCATCTCCGAGGCGGATCCCGTGAGGGAGTTAGGTGAGGTCTCGCGACGTGTTTTTAAATTTCACCAAGGAGTGGAAGAGGCCTAACTGTACCGCCCCAATGCTTACGTCACAGTGGAGTCACGCCCTTGGGCGCTAGTTTGCGTGCTCGCGCTGCTGCGCATGCGCACTCGCATTCGCCCTCCCTTCTCCCCCGCGCTGTCTTATCTCTGGCCAGTCGCGCGTGGGCTGAGGCCCTGGGCGGGCGTTGCGAAGGCTTGTTTGCTCTAGCCGGTTCCCCGCGGCAGTCGGGAGTTCTCCTTGAGAGAGGGGTTTGCAGACCCCTTACCTAGGGTGAATGGGCTGTCGCGTGTGCTGCTAAGGATAGGCAAGGGAGCACCGAGGCCGGGACGCGGCCATGAACTCACCCGTGGACCCTGGCGCTAGGCAAGCGCTGAAAAAGAAGCCTCCCGAGCGGACCCCCGAGGTAAGGCCGGCCGACTCCTGCGCGCTTCCCGCTGCTTAACGGACTGCACACCCGTGTCCGTCCGAAACCTGCGGTGACTGCCCCCTTGCCAGAGCCTCGCACCTGCTGCCAGGATATCTCTTCTCTGCGTTCCCCGACCCGGGCCCTTCTCGCGGGCGGGTGACGGACTGCCTTTCCTGCTTGTGATGCCGCCTTCCCCGCACACTCGTCCTTGCCGGGTGACTTCCTGGTGTTTTCGATAAGAAAGGACCATTTACTAAATAATTTTCTCAGGGTAAAGTGTGGGTCTCTGAGTGAGTTTACCTGGGGGTAGGAAGACTGAAAAACGAGGTAGAAATTGTAAGTGAAGTGTAACAGCCATGTTATTAAATAACTTCTCTTTAAAGGTCCCCGGAATACTGCACAAGTGCCTAAAAAAAAGTTTTCAAAGTCAGTTTAAAACTTTGCATCCAGTCAGATGATGAATTCTGATAGAGGATGATGCATATTGAAAGATCAGTTCTAGAGGTACTTTTTCAGACTGTCGCTGGGAAATTTTACAATATTTGTATTGGGATCCAAAACTTGCTGTATTGGGTTAGCAGATAGGCATCAGATTAAATGATTTTCATTTGACCTGAGGGCTAGTTTTCAGACACATAACTAAAACCTGTTAACCTTACATAACCCTATAGAGTGCTTAGATGTTTTTAGAAGATTTTTCTTGATTTGGAGACATTTATATTGTTAAGTGTATGTTTCCTAAACCAGAAAGCAAAAAGTAAACACAGTGCGAATGGATTGTTGGATTGTTTTGTGCATAAGTTGCAATAAATGAAATGAAAAGCTTTGGTGAATTCTTTTGGAATCACTTCTTGAGTTTTCAGATTTATACTGTTTTTCATGGTAGGTCTCAGTAGCTTTGGGCTGACTTTTTGTGACATGACATTATTCAAGCCACAATTGTACCTTTGATAGGTCTCACTTTGTTGTTGGAGATCCTGATCTTTGCAAAGAAACAGGGCAAATACTGCCAGTTTCCTAAATCCTCTTTTGAGACCTGTATTTATAATCCCATGTATTTTAATTTTCTGTGATAATTCTTAAGGTAATTGTGAGCTAATCGAAAGTGTTCACCTAGAACAGATGAATCTGCCATGGTTTTTATATCATTAGAAAGCATACAAGCCTTACAATGTGTATAAGGTTAGTTTTACTTTTATATATTACTTTGATAAATTCACATTTTAATGAGAAAATCCTACTTCTGTTTAATAGCAGCATTACCTAGTTTGAAATTACCTATATTTGAGGCTTAACAAAAATTTCTTAACTGTTCACAAACATGTTGCCAAGTGTGTGTGCCTTTAAGTACTTTATCTTGTTTTACTGGAACAGCAGCATTGTTTAAGGGACTGCTAAATGACTGCCCATAGTACACAGACTAAGTCCCTGACATCTAACAGCAGAGCATGTTAACTACTTAATTCATTGGCAGTGCTTTTGAATGAGTGTAGAATTTGGGGTAGAAACGTATTAATAAAGAAGTAGTAACCTGTATCCTAGTGATAATTTATATGTGGTAAATAATTTGATGGAATTCTCATAAGTTCATTTCTGTTTTCAGAAACTCCTTATTCTTTTAGTGGACTCTTAAGGGCCTAACATAAATATATTCCACAATTATTTATCGAAAGCTTATCAGTTTAAGGCACTATTCTGTGCACCAGGATACACCTGAACAAAACAGAATGTAGTGCCTACATTCTAATAAAAGGGAGAAGGGAGAAGGCAGGTAAATATAATAAACAAGTTATATAATATGTTAGCTGATAATTGCTCATTAAAAAAAGCAGGATAAAGGGATTGAAAGCAAGGACAAAGACTGAGTTGCAATTTAAATAAGATGGTCAGTGGTGTGTTGGTAGAGATGACTTTTGATTAAAGGCTTGATGCAGGTGATTTAATTACCCAGGGGGATATATGGGGAAAGAGCTTTCCAAGTAGAGAGAGTAGTCACTGCAAAGGCCCTTAGGTGAGAGCATGTCTGGTTCATTCAAGGAATAGCAAAGAGCTCTGAGTGACTAGAAGAGTGAACAAGGGTGAGAGTAATAAGAGATGAAATCAGAGAGGTGGCAGTGGTGGTACAGGATGGGGTATATCATGTCGGACTTTTTAAACCATTGTAAATTCTTTGACTTTTATTTTGAATGAAAGGGGACTACCAAAAGGTTTGAAGCAGAGGAGTGATACTATCCTACGTTTTAAAGACTCCTCTGGCTGCTTGCTGCATTGAGAATAGACTGCATTGGGAGGAAGGGTAGAAAGAAGCAGAAATGTCAGTTAAGAGGCTGTTACATTAAAGCAGGGAAGACATGATCATAACTCAGATTAAAGTAATAGTAATGTAGGTGGTTGAGAAGTAATCAATTACGGAAATATTTTGAAGGTTTAGCCAATGGTTAAAGGTGTTTGGCCTCTAACTGGAGTGTGGGAATTACCATCAATGAGAGCGTGAGCTGCTATCAGATAGGCGGGGAAAGCTGCAGGAGGAGTAGGTTTGGGGTGGGGTCGGGAATCAGAAATTCAGTTTTGAACATGTCATGTTTGAGATGTCTATTAGAAATGTTGAGTAAGGAGTTGCTTTTATAAATTTATATTTCTAGAAAGAAGGTTTGGTGATAGAAATTTTATAGTCGTTAGCTTATAGATATTATTTAAAGTCATGGACTAGATGAAATTACCAAGGTGGTGAGTGTACATAGAGAACGAAGAGGACGGAAGACACTTCCTTGGGGCATTTGATCACTACAAAGTCAGAGGAAAAGAGTAGAAACCAGCAGAGTATGAGTGGCAGCAAACAGTACAATAGAAGAAAAACCAAGAGAGAGGTGGTGGTTGGGAAGCCAAGAGATAAAGTGTACAATAGGAGATAAAGTTCATTCAGCTTATTTTTCCTTGAATACGTACTGAATACAAAGAATTATGAAAAAAATATACAAATAGATAAGAACCAGTGTTTGATAATCTTATAATTAAATGTTTGTATCATGTAATTAATGAATAAAGAACTCTTCTGTTTCTGGAACAAAATTAATGGTTCCTTTATTTTGAACTGTCTGTTGTCCTTACATGAAACTATAAACTCAAGCATAATCCTAGTGAGCCAGACACTGAGTGTAGAAACATGTTGTAAAGTATGCCATTTAGTACTGTGTTCCACCACAGTTTTTATTTTCTGGCCATTTCTTCTACTTTGTAGATCCAACTTCCACAACATTGGCTTTCCTGAGCTCATCCTCTGATTTCTTTTTCCACTTTGCAAAGATTTTTTTAATGGAAAATTTTAGATTCAGTACTCTCTGGGAAACTTAGTGCTCTAAAACAACAAAAACTGTTAAGGTATTCATTTTGAGTCCTTATACCAAAATTAAAGATGCACAGTCAAAATTGAGACCTTGGATTTGGCTGTTTCTCAATTCAGTCTGTATCCAACACCATTCTTTCTCTGTAACCTTTCTATCTTTTTTTTTTTTTTTTTTTTTGGCCTCTGAGTTCCTTATGGGTCTCATATGGGTTATTTCCCTTTCTAAGTGCTTAATATCATGCTTTGCACATATTAAATGACCAATGAATACATTCAACAAAACAGAATTTTGAATTAATTTTGTAAAGCAGTCATGTCAAAAAGATAACACTTTTCTTCATTAGAGCTGCTGATTTTGTACATCTAGCTAGTTTGAGTTGGCAACTTCAGTTAATTTTTATAGGCTGACAGGACGATGTAGTCTATTTTACCCCTTTTCACATGCTTCAGATCCATGTATCGAAGCGCTAAATTATCCTCCAGTTTCTTCAATTGCCAGTCCTAAATTGAAGCTGTCATCATTCCTTTTTTTCAATTTTCTGTTGGTGACTAGAAATTGGTTTTCACTCTTGATTTACCCGCTATCTTTTTCTCTATATCCAAATGACCACTAAACTGTTGATTTTATGTCCTGAATCTCTCTCTGCCTCTTCCTCTTCAGCTCTGCTATCCTAGTTAAATCTCTCTTACTGCTTTACTCCTGAGTTTTTTGCTTGAGTCATTTTATTTGTCATATTATTGCTAGAGTGATCTTAATACTTGGATCTGATCATGTTCTACTCTTGCTCAGAATTTAATTATTTCCCACTGTGTAGATAGGTTAGTAATATAAGTTATATAAATCATTTTGAGAATGAAAGAGGTACTGTTAATATTATGCTAAATAACAGGTTAAAAAGGGACTGTCTCAGGTAACTGAAATGTACATTTACTTTACCCAGATGGTAACATTAATTTATCCATTCATTTAACAAATGATTTATCAGACACATTACTAAAAGCCAAGGTTCAGAAGGAAATTGGACATAGTCTCTATTCGGTGACTTAAGAGACAAGACATGAAAACATTAGTAAAATGTTAAATGACAAAAAATGTTAAATGTACAGGGCACTTTGAGACAGCAGGCGAGGAAAGGAGCATTAAATTGGTTCTTAAATATTGTGAATAGCTGTCTGGATGATATCTAGAAGGGAGGTCATTCCATACAGAGAGCAAAAGGAGCAAAGGCACGAATTGTGGCAAGCCAGGTACATTTGTGGAATGAGACAACGATCTGTCAGTCTAGAGTATAAATTCCCAGTGAGGGTGATGTCATCCCCAAAGTGACAAACATTGTTTTTAGCAGAAGTGAAAAAGATTTTAGATATTACTATGTGATTTGTTGCCCTCTAAAACTCACTCTTACTTGGGAAAATTTATTCCTTAGTAATAATTGGGTGTGAGGCAGCAATTAGGAAAAAAATGTCTAAAAACGCTCTTTGGAAGGAGTGCGATAATATAAAAAGGTTGCAAAACACTGGCTAGTGTATGGGGTGTTGAGGGGAAGTGACAGCAGTACATGGTGTTAGATATTAGTGTTAGAGCTTCATATACTAGCAGGGTTGGATCATATCAGAGATTTGGACTCATTGTTGTAATAAAGAAGAGCTACTGGAAGGTTGAAAGCCTAGAAAGAAGATCAGTTTTACAAAAATTACTCTGTGGACATTGTTGAAGATGTATAGGCTACAAAGAGGCAGGAAGGTAGGACGGACACATATTTTATCCAAACCTGGGATACTTTTCTGTGTGAAAAGTAAAACCATTGATTATATCAGAATAATGGGAAACCAGGAGATACGGTCCTGGTTACAGGAAACAAATGCAGTTATTCAGGCCTGAGATAATGCAGCAGCTTATGGGATAATGAGACTCATAATTGAAGTATCTGCTTCCCACCAGACTTTTCTTTTTCAACTTTGAAATTGACTGTAAATACAGTAAAAAGTCCACTTACCCTAAGTATATAGCCAGGGGAATTTTTACAAATATATTTAGCTACCACTTATAATATACATGTTATCGCTACTCCAGAAATTCCCCCTTTGCTCCTTCCTTCTAATCAATACCATTTCCAAAAAGAGACCATTGTTTTGGCATCTTTCATCATATTTGCTCTGCCTGCTTTTGAACTTCGAGTGGAATCATACAAGTTTTCTAGCAACCAAGAGGATTATGAGCTACCTTGGTTTTGCATTTTACCTGTGGTCTGGACTTTGAACCTTCTCTCTTGGGGTTCTCTTTGATCTTCATCTGCTTATCCTTTATATCCTGATCACCATTTCATTTGCCCTTTTGGGTTGTCTACCTCATTCTCTCAAAGACTACTCTAAGGATAACTGCCTCTCAGCCCCAAAGGCTACCTCCTGTTCAGGCCAAGATTTCACCTGTTCTTATGTTCCTCTCAGGCCTCTGCAACAGCATTGGGACAAGTCTTGGGAAACCTTTCTATCTCTTGCTTGTTAGGATCAGACTGGGCCTGGGTGCAAGAGTGATGCAGAAGTTTAGATGATTTCTAGATTTCTGCATTGGATAATTGTGTAAGAGTACATTATTAAGGAGCAGAACTAGGGTGGGAAGACAATTCAGTTTTGAAAAAAGTTTGAGGCTGCCTACAGGGGACACACAGATGTTCAGTAAGCATCTGGAGCTTCAGATTACACAAGACCATGGGTCTGAGTTGCTCTGAGAGTATGGGTGAAGTCATGGAATTGGTAGGGATACCCAAGGAGAAAAGCAGAGTGACAATGTAAGGACAAAACCCTTTGTGTGATTTAACATTAAAGGGATGGGGGAAGGAAACACTGCAAAAGAGAATGAAACGAATTTGTTATGGAGGTAGGAGGAGAACAGAAACGCTAATCACTAATGTCAGACACTATAGAGAATTCAAGAAAAGTGAGGACTGATAAATTTTTTGGATTAATTTCATCAGAATGAGTTCAGTGGACTGATTAATAAAAGGCCCGGTTACAGTGAATTGAAGAAAGAAGAAGACCCTCCGCCCAAAAATGAAGGCAGCAAGTGTGCTGTTTGTGTGTTGGTCTCTAATGGGAAGGGGAAGGATATAAAGTCCTCCAGGATCTCCTGCTGGGTATCCTAGCCTCATCACCTCCCACCTGCAAACATATTCATTTTAACTCTAACTATCCTAACATGGTAGTTCTCAACCTAGGTTATATAATTTCTCAACCTACAGAATTTTTTTTTTCTTGTGACCAGGGCCACCCTTTATTTCTTGAATTAGAACCTTCTGGAATGTAATGTTAAGTCTTGTTATTTATAGAATGCTCCTTAAGTAATTCTGATATGTAGACAGAAGTGAGAAACATTGCCCATGGTGTCATATTGTCCTGTCTTTATGCTCTACATCGGATGGGAAAGTACAGTGTACAGTGTTTAAGGCCCTGGACTTTTCATTCGAACAAGCCTACTTTAAATCTGGTTTTCAACACTGAGAATTTCAGTGACCCTACGCAAGTTACCTAACTTCTCTGAGACTGAATATATTTTGGGTATTGTTGTGTGGACTAAATGAGATAATTTAAGTAAAGCATTTAGCAAAGTGCCTGTCACAATGAACACTCAAGTGGTATCCATACATATGAGTTGACTATTTCCTCTAACTGAAATACCATCCTCTGGCTTGGAAAATTCATATTCCTCACTGAAATCTCATCCCCAGTGCTCATCTGTATAATTGTGAATCCTTTTCTTCCTGACATTTCCACTTCTCTGTGCTCTCAAGATGCATTTGCTTTCCTGCACCATAGTGATTATTGTTATGATTACTTGCATATTTGTCTCTCTGGCTGTGCTGTGAGCCCCTTGAGGACAGTGACTGACCTTATCTCCCAGTTCCCATCATGCAGCACTTGGTACATAGTAGGTATCCAAATATTTGTAGAGTAAATGACTTAAAAAGAAAAGGAATGTGTAAAATACTGTTCCCCTACTACTTACTCTAATAGTGATTTCTATTGATCTAATATTTGAAGTTCTGGGATAAGATTGGTCAAGTTTGGCATAGCGGCCACTTTTGTTATTAATGTTCTCATTAAAATATGAATAAAGTACAGTTATCATAAACTATGTGTTTTACCTAGCAATTCTTCAGAAGCAATACAGATAGAGGAAACTTAGTCATACCTTGAAACAGAAACTCCTTTTTTATATGGCTTTAAAAATACATTTGCCAGTAACGTCTCAGAGAAATAGAGATGAATGCCAGTTTTGACTTTTCATGTTTTTAACCAGATGAGTTCAAACTTTTGCTGGACCAAAATTTCATGCTCAGCTAGATATTAATTTAATTGCCTATTTACAATCAGGAAAAAATTTTAAAGTAGGTTACTTTTGTTACCAAAAGTTAAAGAAAAGCTAAGACTGAAAGGATGTAAAATTTGGTGTTCTTATAATTATTTGTTAATCTGTTTCAGAATTTAGAATAACGATCTTTAAATGTACACTTGTAGAAGTTTTTAAAGCAGTGTCCAAAGAGCACCATTGTATTTAGAGACATTTTTGAGTGAGTCACTGTGCACATCTCTGAGGGTGGCAAAAGAAAGATTCTTGTTGTTCTTTTCTAAAGCAGATGCACATTCAGAGGGTTCCTTGGAGAGTGAAAGAACTTATTTATGCTTCTGAGGCCTTTTGACCTTTATTTGTAAACTCAAGTAGATGGAGAGGGAATGTTAGATCTGGATGGGGCCTTTATTAGACCACATCTCCTCTAGGCACCTCATTTTACATGTCTTGGAGATTTCCCAATTTGAAACAAACTGTGGCCATCCAGGAGTTTAGACACCATAAGATTTTGTTTCTGAGAGATGAGAAGCTTCCCTGAGAATTCTGCCAGGTATGCTGAGCTTCACTGTGTCACAAAGCCTTGTTCTTTGCAAGAAAAGGAGTGATTGTGAGTTCTTTAACATCGTGGTTATCATTTGATTTTACCTGGGACCAGCCTGTGTAAACTGAGGTCTGGCTGTAAATAAAAACTGAATGAGCCACTTTATTATGAACTTGAGGTTGTGAAGGCATAAGCAGCCCCTATTTGGTGTTTCTCCACTACTAGACATTCTTCACTATTATGCTGTAAACCAAAACTTTGGCAACAGGAGGGCTTCAGGCTTTGGCATATGGCAGAGATGAGCGGGGCTCGTTGGACAGCACACTTAGTGCATAATGGAAGTAGCAGCACTGCCTAGATTGTATTTATGAACACATATATAGCACTCCTAGAAATACTTCAGCTGGTGGGGTCAAGAGCTAGTGAAGCGAGTTACAGACAGATGAAGGAACTAAACTCCAAGGAGGTAAAGTGTCTTGCTGAAGGTTACATGATTTATCAGTGACTTCTTCAGTCCAGTAGCTCACCACTGCCTTCTCTTCATCAGAACAGTGAACTTTAGGTTATATTTTAAGCTTTGAACTTTTGTTTTCTGTACTGACATCTATATAAATGCTTAACATTTTCCTAAATAAATGCCTCTTGTTTAATCTTGCCTGTGCTATATGAAATTCTTTAAGGTGCAATGTCAATTTAATGAAAGTTTATAATTTTCAAGTTTTATGTAGAGTGAGAACAAGTGTGCTTTATTAGCATCATACGTGATTTCTTAGCACCATTCTGTTTTACAACTTATAATTTTCAAGAATGGCAGCCTATTCTAATTGGGCTTTTTAAAAGCATTCAACTAATATGAGAAGGCTTCCTCACAGAAGATTTTTTAGAAGAGTTTAAGAGTATCAAGTGCCAAGTGGAGTTTGGAGTATTTATGAACTCTTTATATGAGACTCTGAGGCAGAGTTGAATACATACATTTTTTTAAGGAAGACTGCCTAATGAATATGTGTGTGGTAAATATTTTTAAACACTGTTTCTAAGTGCCAGGGATAAAAGATTAAAGTTCTTTCATTAAGGGAGGAGATAGGCAATACACAACATACAGCCTAGTTAAGGACTGTGATAGTTATAAATCTCAGGTGCTCAGGGGTTTGTAGGAAGGCTTTTGGGGGAAATGAGCAGGGGGTAGGAGAGGGTAGGCAGATGTCATTCAAGATGTTTTAGAAAAAGGCAATCCTGACAAATAGAGATTGGAATATGTAAGAGATAGGTGAAAAAGAGATAGTATGGTAGTAGAAGGTATGAATATGGGGCCTATTACTGATGGTGGTCTCCAGTTAAGAAAGGGTAGATGTCACAGCTCTGGTAATATAAACTTTATGAACATTTAAAGGAATAAGACGGTGAAGACTGTGAAGGAGCAGCTGGTGCAGAAAGGCAGTAATGGCTAAGACTTGTGGTGCTTATTGGATGCCTGTCACTGTTATAAAACCTTATGCACATTTAGTCCTTCCAAAAACTCTGTAAGAATATATTATCCACATTTTAAATACATACAGGCCTCAGAGATCTTCTGGGTTCAATTTCAGACCACTACAATAAAGTGAGTATCACAGTAAAGTGAGTCATAACTTCTTGTGGAGGGTCTTGCCTTCAATTTGTTTAAAAAAAAAATCTGTGAGGTACAATAAAGTGAAAGGCACTAAAATGAGTTAAGTCTGTACAGGGAAATGGAGTCAGAGTGGGATTAACTTGTTTAAGGTCACACAGCTAAAAAACGGTGGAGTCAGGATTCTGATGTAGGCGTTCTGATTTCACATTCTGTCCTTGTAACCATTGCTAACTGTTTTTCATTAAGATGAAAACCCAGAGAGAAACATTACAGAAAGGATGTGAGGAAAGAGTTGGTGTAGGGGGAGTGAATGAATGATGAATGT
Source organism: Macroglossus sobrinus (assembly GCA_004027375.1). Classification (NCBI taxonomy): domain Eukaryota; kingdom Metazoa; phylum Chordata; class Mammalia; order Chiroptera; family Pteropodidae; genus Macroglossus; species Macroglossus sobrinus. The sequence continues at coordinate 467,507 of PVKZ01000498.1, forward strand.
GTCAGCAGTCAAATGCTATAGAGAAAGTGAAGAGAGAGAAGGATTGAAGAGTGAATGTGTAATTTGGAATTAGCAAATCTTGGATGACTTCATAATATGTAGTGGGATCAGAAGGTGAACTTTATATTTTTCTTTGAACTTATAAGTAATTGGATGCTCAGTCTTTTAATGCATTATCATTTGTGATTGAATTCTAATGTTTAAGCATGTCATTTGGAACTTTTATCTCTAAAAATTAAAATTTCAGTATAATTTTTTAATGTAAGAGTTTTTATTAATAAAATTTAATTTCAAATAATTTGATTAGGCAGTGTATTTTAATCCACAAAAAGTTCACATTTACTCTGGCAAGTGTATAAACAAATATATAGCCAGATAAGATGAGATTCCAGTGTAGTGATGTAAGGAGGTAAGCTTTTCCAGAAAACATTGGGTTTGGGCAGAGCGTCCTGGGCAATGATCAACACACTATGATGATTGAGGATGCATGGGAAAAGAGAATGAAAAAAAAGAAGGCAGATAGTTAAATGAAGACTTGAAATTTAGTTAAAGCAAGAAATGTCTGTCACCCCATGGCGAAAGCAGGAAATACATGTTTCCCACTCTCTTTATTAAAAAAATTTTTAACTACAGAAACATTGGAAAAATTTTGTCTTATTTCCTCTCTATTATTTATTTTGCTAAATCACTTGAAAGTAAGTTGTAGACCTGATGACACTTCACCCCTCACTATTATCTCCAAGATGTCTTATAGTTGTTTTGCTTTTCAATCTAGGATCTAGTCAAGGGTACATTACATTTGGTTGTCATGTCTCTTTAGTCTTCTTTAATCTAGAACAGTCTTCTTACCTTTTTTTTTTCCTTTTTGTGACTATGGCTTTTTGAAGAGTTGGCTTCTAGAATGTATCATTATTTGGATACATCTGGTTTCTCATGATTAGATTCAGGTAAATCATCTTCTTGAGACACTACAAAGGTGATGTGTTGTCCCATCAGAAGACACATAGTATCAATTCTTTCCATTATTGGAGGTGCTAAGTTTGATCACTTCTGTCTCTCTGTTAAAGGTATAATGCTGTAAGTTGTAAGTGATCCATAAGGTGATACTTTGAGAGTATGTGGATATCTTGTTTTCCAACAATGTTCCACCTAGTGGTTTTAGCATTCATTGATGATCCTTGCCTTAATTAACTATTGCTTTGCTCTTAAAAGTGATAATTTTCTAATTATATAGTCATTCTACATTTATTAGTTGGTATACTATATAGAAAACTTTTCTCACCTTTTTTTTAAAAAAGATCATTGTGATTCAAGGATTGTTTTTGTACTTTTATTTTTGTATTTTTAATATTGTCATTCTATTTGATTGTTAGATTACCCTGAATTTAGCCAGTGAGAGCCCTTTGCTCATATGTCCTTTTGACATTACCCCATTAATTAATACCTTACTTACTAACACAAAAAGATGTTCCAGGCTTGTACTTTCCTTGCCATAGTACTAAAATCAGCCATTTATCTAAGTTTTTTTTAGTAGGAAATGGTATTGAAAAATCAGCATCTAGGCTTCAGGTGTGGTATTTTCTAGCTCTATATTGCCATTTGCAGAATATGCTTATACCTCCATTGGTGAAAAAACGAAGGGAAGGGAAATCTACATTTAATATATGGTCTTGATAACTTGGAGATACTTTTGAAAATCTTTAAAATAGCTTTAATAGCCATAGAATTCTGTGTTTAATATATGGTCTTGTTAACTTGGTAATATTGTCCAAAATCTTTTAAAATCTGTAATAGTCTGCTGAATGTAATTTAATCTTTGGTTTGTAATTTTATAACAAACAATACTAACATTTGTTAACTGTTTACTGTGTGATAGTCTCTGTGCTACATACTTAAGCATTATTTTCTGTTCAAACCAAAATAGTTTATTGTTTATTGTACAGATAATAAATGGTAAGCAAATTATTCAGTGTTACATGTTTAGTAACTGATAGAGGCAGATTTTGAACTTGGGGCTTTCTCCAGAATTAAAGTTTTTAACCACATTGTTAGGCTGCCTTTGTCCTAACAATAATTGGAAAAAATTCTTAAGAATAAGTTTTCATTATAGAACTGTCACTGCAAAATATCTTGGGATTGAGTCTGTACTGACCTTAGGACTTATCCTGAGAGATTTTTCATTGTTAAATTCATTGTTTTTCAGTTTTAAAAGCTAATGAGAAAAATATCTTGGTTAATGAGTGTTTTAGATAATGTATTGAAAATTTTATGTGATGAAATAAGCATATCAATAAGAAATTCACTAGTTTTAGACTTTAAGAAACAGCAAAATGAAGAGTTGCTCTAAGCATCCCAATTTTCTTCCAGGTTTTGGTTGGTTTTCCAAGCATGTGTAGAATAGCAGCCAAATTGAGGGAGTTATTCTGAGAGTGGCACACTGCTTGGCATAACATCAAGGAAGGAGATAAAAATCCCAGTTTGCTTAATTAGAAGTGTATACTTAAAAGGACCATTAATTTTTCATACATACAGAGCTGCAAATACAAATTTAATGTTTCATTTAACATTTAAATTAAAAATCCGTGGAATAGATAGACAATGAATGCATTAGGTATGGACTTTCTGAAGGATATAGAAAGATAGCTGTTGTAGGATGGCAGTGGTTCCATCCACCTCAGTTTGCTGACCTTCACTTACAACTGGCTGAGAAGGGTAAGTCTGATCTGTTTTAGGAGTTACTGAGTCATCACCACTTACCTTTTTTTGCCCAAGTGAAACCCATTATTTTATTCCATAATCCTGAGCTAGTATTTGTTCTTCTAATACCTCTGGATAATTTCTGCAGTATTTGTAGTTGCAGAACCAGTGGCTGATTCAGGTGTTACTGTGTTGGAATATCACGACTTCCTGGTTTTTCTATCTTCCTCATGATTTGCCTCCTTTAGGCTCAGGAGAGCAGCTTTAAGTGCACACTGTGTAAATACTTAACACTTTCTCAAATCTAGCATTTAAATTTTTTACTATTGGGAAATACCTGTAAGACTTCCAGTGTGCCTCTGTCAGGGTTTTTTGTTTGTTTGTTTTGTCTTTCTATAATTGTTTTTATTAGTCTTGGACATACCATGAGCCAAATAAATAATTCAGTACCTCAAGCCTGTTTCAGAGATAATGGTACAGGAACCAGAGGAAACCTCTTTCTAAACCCTGCATTACACAGCCATTAGCTACTTGCTGTCCCATGTAAACAAAATGCTTTAACCACCCACACCATATGAGAGAATCAGCTTACTACTACAACCATCCTTTGTTCTGGGAGGTTCTTTTCTGTCATTTTGTGAATGCTTAACATCTTTTGATCTTCAAACCATGTGCACTAAAGGGACCAGGATTTACTAGACATCTCAGTGCTTGTTTCTCTTCCTCATTAATGGATTATCAGCCAAATAAGAGTCACATAGATTCTACCTGTAAACCAGTTGTTCTCAAACTTTAGAATCAGAATCTATACACCAGAGACTGCTGGGCCCTATTCCTAGAGGTTCTAATTCACTAGGTCTAAGGCGGGGCCTGAGATTTGCATTTTTACCAAGTTCCCAAATGATGCTGAGGGTACCTTGTCTAAGTGTCTCTCAGGGTTGTTACTTAGATGGAACAGAACCCAATTCTGGCCAGTTTTTTTAAAGGAATTTATTAAAAGGATACTGGGTAGCTACAGAATTGACGAGAATACTACAGAAGTAGACTTGAGGGTAGGCAACTGTGACACAGATTTGGTAAAGATATTATTGCTGCTGGCACTGAGCATAGTGGCCACCACAACTAGAATTGCTGACCATTTGTACTGTACACTGTGCATATGTTGAGAGACCCTGCTGCTACCACTAGCTGCCAAATTGGATTCTGTGCAGTTCTTGCTTCTCGGGATCACTAGATTCAAAGTCTGGAATGGGTATGTCTTATTGGTAGCTCTTGGATTATTTGCCCAAGCCCTGGTTTTCTGGTATGTTGGAAAAATGAAAATCTGTCTACCAAACTCATAAGCTTAGAGATATTCTCCAAAGAGGAGTTGATTCATGGCTTGACCTCCTTGGTAGATCATTTTGACCACATTGCATTAGGAGTTGGCAAAGTATGGCCTGGGGGCCAAATTAGCCTACCAACGAGTTTATAAATAAAGTTTTATTGGAATGCCACCATACTTATTCATTTACTTACTTTTTTGTTGGTTATTTTCATGCTACAAAGGCAAAATTAAGTAGTTGTGACAAAAACCACATGGCTAGAAAAATATAGAATTTATACTATTTGGCTCTTTGTAGAGAAAGGTTGCCAATCCCTTATAGAAATAATGCTAGTATTTCTGTTCAGGTCTATTCAGTTATCATTTATAGATGCTATTGGAGAACTTCATGTGGCCGAATTGTTCCACTGAAATAAGGAAATTGGAGGCAAACAGTAGGGCACACTTTCAGATATTTGAAGAAGGGCTTTTAGAATCTAAAGTTGATAAACTTTGTTAGCCTCTCTTTTCAGACCAAGAACTGAAGAACCACATATGTATTTTAAAATTTGTGAGCTATATTCTCATTTAGACTTTAAAACTGAAAAGTGAATTCCTAATTCTTTGTCAGCTAGCTATTCATGGCATCAACAATGATATACCAAAGAAAAGAGTAAATTATATGACAAATTCCGTCAAGCATCTCAGAAAAATTCTGTGGCTCCTTGACACTGGCCTACCCTTGTCTGGCAGGTCAAGTTATGAGAGGTCTAATTCTGTTTGCCATAAAATAACATTTATGTATTACAGTTTTTAGAACTTGTTTGCCACTAAAACAAAATTGTCTTGAAGTTAAAAATAACAAGCACATTTCTATAGAGCAGGCCTTTTGTGGATGTCTGTCCATGTTATGATGACTCTTGAAGGGTTGGGCCCCAGCAGCAGTGTTTGTGGCATATGGTCACACTTACTCTGGCCATTGTTTTGAAAGTCTTAGCTCAAGGCAAAAATAAACCAAACAAACAAACAAAAAAACCCCCATAGACTGAAAGGAAGAATTAATACTGTAATTCATAAGAGGTAGTATATATGTAGAAAATCCAAAGAAACCACAAACTATGAGATTTATTAAGATTATAGTATACATCCTAAATTTATCACAATCTACCGTCAAGTAATGTTATACTACACTTATAGTTTAAGAACTTTATAACGGAATACTTCCATTTTTACCTCCTGGCCTTTGTGTTGTTTGTTTTCCTTCCTTGTACATGTATCATAAACCCCACAATATGTTGTCTTTGTTGTTTGTTGCTTTAGACAGTTTTCTTTTAAATAATTTGAAAAAAGATTTATATTTACCCATGTAGTTACCATTTTCAGTTCTCTTCATGCCTTTGTGTAGATCCAAATTTACATCTGGCATTGTTTTCCTTCTTTAAGAAGTACTTTTAACATTTTTTTCCTGTAGAGCAGGTATGCTGGTAATTAATTCATTCAGCTTTTATATGTGAAAAATATTTTGCCTTCGTTTTTTGAAAGGTGTTTTGACTGGGAATAGAATTCTAAATTTATATGTATATTTTTTGTTTTCTGTCTGGATTGCGTTGTTTCAAGAATCTTTGTTGTTACTGTGGAGTTTTGTTCTTTCTCTAGTTGCTTTTACAATTTTCTCATTTTTTAAAGCGATTATAATGTGCTTTAGTATTGTTTCGTTATATTTCTTATGCTTGAGTTTTATTGAGCTATATGATGTGTGAGTCTATAATTTTCATCAAATAAAGAAGATTTTCAACTATTCTTCAACTAGTTTTTTTTATTTTCTTTCTCTACCCGACAGTGAGCAATGAGTTTTTGTTAGACAGCTTGAAGTAGTCCCATAGCTCACTGGTGATCTGTTCAAACTTTTCCATTTTTTTCCTTTGTTTTTGATCTCTGTTCTTGTGCCTTAAGATTTGTTAATCTTTTCTGCAATGTCTAATATGCTAGTCGTCTTCACCCAATGTATTCTACATCTCAGATATTATGGTTTTCATGTCCAGAATTTTTTAAATGTCTCTTCTTATATGCTTAATCTTTTTTGTATGTTCCTGAACATGTGGAATATGTTCCGTGTTGAATATATGGAATATAGTTTTAATAAGTTTGTCAATGTCTTTTCCTACTAGTTCTATTAGCTGTATAATTACTGAGTCGGTTTTGATTTTTCCCCATTATGGGTCATTTTTTCCCACTTCTTTGCATACTTGGTTAAGTTTTGATTGGATACCAGAAACTGAGTTTTAACTCTTTATGTGCTGAATTTTTTTTCCTATAAATGTTTTTTGGCTTTATCTGAGAAACAAGTAATTTGGAAATCATTTGATCCTTTCAGGCCTTTTTTTGAGCTATGTTATGTACTCTAGGGTCAATTTTGCCCCAATACTGAGTCCAAAGCCTTCTGAGAACTCCACTAAATGTACTGTGAATTATGAGATTTTTCCACTTTACCTGGTAAACTAGAACTCTTCCTGTTCCTCTGTGAGTTTTGGGTATTGTTCTCTCTAATCCAGGGTGTTTGAACCTCAACACTATTGACATTTTAACCCATATATTCCTTTATTCTGGGGTCTTGTCCTGAACATCATAGGATGTTTAGCAGCATCTCTGGCTTCTAGCCACTTGATGCTAGTAGCACCACTCCCCGCTTAATGTGACAACCCAAAATGTGTCAGACACTCTCTGTCATCAGGGGGGAAGAAATCAGTACTAGTTGAGGACCACCACTCTAATGATATTCTTTTGTAGTTGGAATGGAAGAGAATACTTTTACCAAATCAATATCTGAAGCTTAACTAATCATTTCCAGCAACAGTAATTCTCAGACTACAGCTATGACCAAGACTAGAATTTGGTTAAGTCTCTGGTAGTCTGCAGTCATTTTTTAGGATCTATTTGCTTTCTGCAGATGATATATGCTATGTAACGGGGGCCATCACCCTTGCATAATTTAAGTCTTTACTGGTGGCACGAGCCTGCTCTTCTTTGCCCCTCTGGAAACAATATTGTCTTTTATTTACTGTCTTATATTGGAGAATGGGGCAATTTCAGAGGTTTCCACTTGTTTTTTCTTACCATGACAGCTTTTACCACATACATAGGTCATGGACCAATTGTGAGGGTTATTCTCACTTGTAGAGGTTAAAATAAATTCTAACTATAAACTCAGGGAGCAAAAAGAGACTGTTGGGTGGGTCTGCATGCTTAGTGAGCCCACTGTGAGTTAGACTTTTGCCAGGACTCTGTTATTTCAGTTCAGAAGATTTTGGCTGGGCGGTGGTTTCTTTTGCCTCACAGAACCTGGACTAGGATCATTCTCTTAGTTCTGTTCAACTGATAGCGGGACTGGTCTAAGAAGGGGTTCACTTACATATCTGGTGTCTTGGTGCTGTTCTGTGTTGCTTTTCTCTGTTGGTGAGGCAATTTCGGGCTTCCTCACAACAGTGGTGCTCACAGGATACTTGGATCTTAGATTTCCACAGCCTCATTTCTGCTATATTCTTTTGGTCAGAACAGATCACAAGACCAACACAGATCCTTGGGGAGGGCACACAGATTCCCATTTTTGGTGGGGGAGTGATAAGGTCCCATTGTAAAAGAACATAGAGGATATAGAAATATCATTGTAGCCATCTTTGGAAATACAGTTTATCATATCACTACTCCATCTGCTGTCTTCCAGAATTTTATAGACCAGTCTAATTTGCTGTGGTTTCCTCTTTTAATCTAATCATCCTTTTAAAAAATACTTCGAAAATTTTTTTCAAATCGCAGATTTAGTAAAGATATATGTGGCCATTGAATCCATCATGGTTAATTGGCACTTGTAATCTTTGGAATCAAAGATTATTGACCCTATGTTGTCTTATTAACTTATTGGAAAACAAGTTGTCTTAGGTGTCTTTTCTATGATCTGATAATTGTCTTGGTCAGTTGCATATCAAAGCAGGAAAGCAGTGTTTGGGAGCAGTGTGCTCTCATATAAAGGCATTATTCCTTATAAGAGAATAAGGAGGTACATTTTATGTAGAGAGTTTAGACTTGTTTATAATCACCATGCACCAACATTCTTCATAGCATCAGTGGCAGAATACTTTTTTGTGTCAGTAATTGGGGTTCTTCTCACATTCTTCCTTTGCTATGCCACTGCTCTTAGCTGAGGTTATACTGTATCATTCTGGGGTTTTTAATACCTGGTTATCTGAAAGAGGGCTACTACCTCTTTCACAGAGTGAACAGGATTGTCTTATTGGACATTTTTTTTAATAGTGGTAGATTATTACCACTTTGAGTCCTTTTACAAAAAGATTTTTTAGGGTCATACTTTAAGAGGGATATTGACAAACTGGACCATCTCCAGAGGAGGGCAGCCAGGATGCTTAAAGATCTGGAATCTGCAAATACTGAGGCTCTATAATCTGGAGGAAAAAAACCAACAAAGTCAGATTTAAAACATGATAACTGTTTTTCAAGTACTTGGAGGTTACTGAAGAAGAAAGGTTACATCTGTTTAGAAATGAAATACACTTTCATATGAAACAGTGAGTTTTTAATTTCTGGAGTTGTTTGCATAGAGGCCATCAGCCATATTGAGGAGGGTTTGCTGTGTGAGTTGAGGGAGTTCGCTACCTTTTCACATCTGATAATTCAGAGATTTTTATGATTTCTATTGTTAACAGTTCAGTCATAAATGATTGTTAGCCTAAAATGAGAATTGAGGGTGTATCATTACATTTTTAGAAGTTTATTTGGAAAATAACCAAATCTTTTCTATACTGCAGGACCTAAATACTATTTATTCTTACCTTCATGGGATGGAAATATTGTCAAACCTCAGAGAACATCAGCTTAGGTAAGTGTTATGCTGTGTTTAAGAACATATGCTATGGAGTTATTCAAATGAGTTTGGATAGATGCAAGGGCTAAATCTTTTCAGGTTTTTTTTGTAGGATAAGTGTATAATTTTCATTTCTCAACCTAGTTTTTCTTAGCCATGGGACCTTGAGCAAGTCTTAATATGTAAGCTGCAGTTTTGTCTTCCATAAAATAGGGATAATAATATTATTTTTGTTAGTGTTTTGAGGATTCAATGAGAATGCAGTTAACCCTTGAATAATTTCATGGTTGGGGCACTGAACCCCCACGCAGTTGAAAATCTATTTATAACTTTTAACTTCCTTAATATGTAACTAGTAGTAGCCTATGTAACTACCTGGAAGCCTTACTGATAACGTAAGCAGTCAGTTAACACATATTTTGTATATTATATGTATTATATACTGTAGTCTTACAAAGAAAAAGCTAGAGAAAAAGATGTTATTTAGAAAATCATGAGGAAGAGAAAATACATTTACTTGTTGAAAAAAATCCATGTATAGTGTTTGCTTCAGCAGCATATATACTAAAATTGGAAAAAAATCCACATATAAATGGACCTGGGCAGAACAAATCTGTGTTGTTCAATGATCTGTAGTAAACACAGTGTTCAGTATGTGCTAGCTAATGAAAACAAAACTTTTCTTTTTGTAGTTCCTATTGATATTTACCATATCACATGCTTAAAATGGGCATGGTGTGATGTAGCGTTCTATCAAAGTAGAAGGAGCAGGACTCTGGATTTGGTTTAAATGCTCATGGACAAGACCCATAAACTCTTTGAACCTCATTTTTCTGTTCTATAAAATAAATTTTCTCTCCTACCTTTTATCACTGTGATTATATTTGTAAAAAAACTTTTGAGTCCTGTAATTTCTGACTATTATAACTTTGCATAACATTTTAATTAAAATGTGTTTTCCTTCCATGACCTACTTATCCATCACTTTTTCTGACTGTTAAATTTAGCTTATGGCCCAGGTTGCTAAAATATAATTAGGATTTATTATATCCTATTTTCTATAAAACATAATTTGGATGTTAGTATATGTCAAATAAAAAAGAAAACTGAAAATTTAGTCATACTAAAAGTATTTTTTAAATGCAAGCAAATTTATATACTTAACAGTTTTTTTATGCCTCTGCCAGTAACTCTTCTTCATGTGAGGATTTAGTGTGACTCAGACAAATGTATATATTTTATATTAAAAAAGAACAGTATTTAATGTGAATTGTCAGATTATAGAATGTACATAAGAATACTATACTTGTTGCCACTTAATATCTGACTGTGTTTTTGAAAATGTTGTATTTAATGTATATGTTTCTAAATGCTTATAGTTTAGTGATAAATTTTAGTGGTAGATCTGATTAAAACTTTTATTTTTTACTTTTTTTTATATTTTAGATTAATGTCTGCAAGAGCACGCTATGAGAGATACAGTGGCAATCAAATTCTATTTTGGTAAGTATTTGTTATTAGCTTAAATTAATTGCTTTAATATTTAAATTTGACTTCTAACATTGAAATTTATTTGATTCTATAACATTTTCTGTAGAGCAGATTGAAATGTATTCATAAACTATAAAGTATAACAGATATAGAGTGCACAAAAGGTGTAGAGTGGGACAGAGTTTAATAAATATATACACCTGTGTAACTCCTACCCAGGTGAACATACAGAACATATCAGCTCTCCAGAAGGCTCTAGTCAACTCTGTTGGAAAGATAAGTCTTGACTTCTGTCACCGTAGATTAGTTTTGTCTCTCTCTGAATGTCATATAGATAAGTCTTTTAGTCAGATGTTTTTTACTTCACACATGTCTGAAATTCTTCCATGTTTTTGCATTCATTCTTTTTTACTGCTTTAAAGTATACAGTTGTATGAAAATAACATTTCATTTATCCTTTCCACTGTTTATAAATATTTATGTTATTTTCAGTTTTTTACTATAATGAATAATAAAGTTTCTTTAAACATTTTGTTCATGTCTTCTTGTGCCCTAATTTACTAATTTCTTTTGGGCATATTCTTAGGAATAGAATTATTGGAAATACACGTGCTCAAATTTAGGAGATTCTAACATTAGAATCTAACATGCATTTATTTTGTTATCCCATTGTGATTCTGTTTTTCATTTCTCTGCTTACTAATGATGGTGAATGATTGTCATTTTGGATAGTTCATTTGTGAAATACCAATTCAAGATTTTGACCATTTTTTAATTGTGTTTTATGTCTTATTTCTATTGATTTGTAGAAATTCCTTTGAATTCGGTATCCAAGTCCTTTGCTGAGTACTTGTGTTGCATATATCCTCTCCCATTCTGTGTCTTTCTATTAATGGCATCTTTTGAAGAAGAGAAATTCCCAGCTTTCTCAGTTTTCCCCCTTGTGATTAGTGCTTTCCATGTTTAGTTAAGAACTAAAATCTATCACTTCCTCAAGATTATGAAGACATTCTACTCTTTTTTTCCTTCTAAAAGTTTTGGCAACAGTGACCTTTTATTATATAGATTCAACTGGTATATACAAATGGTATTGACTTTCATGTTTTATTACCAGCACATTGCATTTCTAAAGTATTTACGTGATTCATACGGGTATTAATAGCTACATTCATTCATTTGTTGATCCATTCATTCATTATTATTAAATGTCTGTAATACATTATGCTTACCCTGGTATAGAATGCTGGGAAGACAGTACTTGTCTTATTGAGCTTATTGTGTAGTGGGAGAGAGAGAGTTAATTAAAATAGTTACATGTATTTTTAAGTGCAAGCAAAGGAAAGTATAACTATATAGATTATTGGAACAGAATTGAGAGCCCATAAATAAACCCTTATACTTATGAACAGTTCTGTTTTTTAAAAAAGGCCTGTAGCTAAGATTTGTGCACAATGTGGTTATAACATGGTTGAGGATTTAAAAGGAACCACCAATGATTAGTTTATTTTTGATGAAGATGCTAAAGCATTTCAATAGAGAAAGCATGGTTTCTTCAACAAATGGTTCTGAGTTAACTGAATTTTTACATGCAGAAAGTTAATTTAGACCCTTACCATAGCACCATATATGATATATCACTTTATACCCATTAGAATAGTTAGAGTAAAAAAGGCAGACATTAGTAGCTGTTGGCGAGTATATGGTGCTACCTAGAATCTTCATATATTGGTAGTGAAGATGTTAAATGATATAGTCGCTTTAGGAAACAGTTTGGCAGTTTCGTTAAAAGTTAAAACAGTTTAACCCATATGACCCCGTAATTCCACTTTTACATATTTACCCAAGAGAAATGAAAATAAATGTGATACAGAGACTGTACACAAATGCTTTTAGTAGTACTTTTTGTACTAGCCTAAAACTGGAAACAATCAAAATGTCCAATGAATAGATAAATAAAATTATGTTTATTTGTATGGTGGATTATTATTTGGTGATAAAAAGAAATAAAGTACTTATATACTCTCCAGCAAGGACAGACCTCAAAAACATTATGCTAATTGGAAGAAGATAGAAACATTACACATTATGTGATCTCATTCATATGAACTGTCTGGGAAAGACAAATCTATAGAGACAGAACAGATTATTGGTTCTGTTTGGAACAGATTATTGGGGGCAGGGATTGACTGCAAACAAAGCATAAGAAATCTCTTTATGATGATAGAAATGTTCTAAAACTGGATTGTGGTATTTGCACAGTTCTTAGAAAACCAGAGAGTTCAAATGCCATGGGCAAAGAGGAGGACACAGCAAGAGAGAGGAGCCTGGAGCTGCAGGTGGAAGCTACCTTAAAAGTTTTCGGTCTTTATTTTAGGAGCATTGCCTTTGAAGGAGCAGAATCTGAGAAGATTAAGTATGCCTCCCTTCTCTGGGCTAGATTATTCTTGGATTCATTTGCTTACAAAGAGAAAGGAGATATAGCAGGGCCCTACCTTAAAGAGTTTCACTTGCCTTCTGTTTGCTTATCATCTGCATTGTCAACTTATGCCCGTGAGAGTGGAATTCTTTGCAAGATCTCAGCAGTTTCTGATTTATAAGCTGGCATGGTTGTCTTGGTGGTAGGAGAGAACTTCAGGATTTTGCCTAAATTTCAGTGGAATTTACAGACAACATTGTGACTGCTTTGGCCAAATGAGATAAAATTGGAGGCTTGTCATGGCATCCAGTTAAAACTTCCTTCTGCCTTAATTTTGGGCAGATTTTTCCCTTATTGATCTTATTCTCTCTTGATTTTGTAAGTTATATTCAAAAGAGTAAGGAAGTGGGATTTCTAAACAAAGAACTGAAGTAGGAATTTTGCAGCCATTTGCATCTTCCCTTGATGAAGATGGGAAAGGATATAAAGAACTTGAAAGCACCCACTGAAAAGTTGACAATTTTTTCTTCTCATGGTAAGCAATAGGATTGACCCAAAAAGCTTACCCTGGGTGCTATATGGAATGAATGGTTTGGAGGCATAGGTTTCTGGATGGAGAATGGTACTGTTCATTGAGGACAGAGAATACTAGAAAAGATCCAAACTTTATTAAAGAAAATGAAAAACTTTGAATATGTTTAATTTGAATTACCTGTTAGATATACAAGTTGACATGTTAAGTAGACTACCAAATATACAGTTTTATAAGTATTAGAATCCTACACATATTACAATTGAAGCCTTAGGTATGATAAAGAAAGATATTTTAGAGAAAGACCGAAAGGTTAGTTTGGATTACAAACTAGCATCTAATAAGAGTCTAGGTTTCCTTTGGAAATTTAAGTGAACTAAATGCTGATGGACTTAATAATATTCTTATTTTATTCCTCAAACAATAAAATGAGAGATTAGGTAGGCATATTTTAATGTCTTTCAGAATAAAATTTAAAAGAAATGAAATCATCGTGATCCAAATTATAGTTGAAAGTTAAGATGCACCATTAATAAATCTTTGAATTTCAAATAATATTATCTTTAATATACATAAAGTAATCAGAAAGAGGATTTTCTAATATGTAGATACTATACAATATTTAAGTGAATCTTTATCAAATGTGGTGATCCGCTACACAAAAATGAAGAAGGTGAAGTTAATAATACAATTAATAAGACAAAGCTAATAAACATATACTATTGAAGTCTATATTTTAAGATAATGATTATACTTTTTCCCATGTGAACATGATCTGTATCTGTATAAAACCTTAGGCAACAGGTAAAATTTCCCAGTAGTATTTTTTAATTTTTAATGTTTTACAATATTATTAGAATATATTTCATGCTGTATATTTTGTGTTGAACCCATATACATGTGAATGTGTCTTTTTATTTACTTTTTCATTTAAACAGTTCAGAAACTATTGCCAGATGTTGGTATATACTGCTTTCAGGATCTGTGCTTATGAAAGACTCCATGGTCTTGCCTCCTTGCAGGTATGTTTACATTTGCTGCTTAATGCAAAGATAACATTATATCTATTTATTTTATCTCTTAACTTAAACCATTTTATCTAAGATGTGTATTTTCTCTCAGTAAGTGATACATTTTCTAAATGTCTTTACTTGTTAGTAATTGGAAATACTTGGCAGGAATCAACTGATATTTCTTATTTCTGAGAGTGTAATCTTTAAGTTTATACCATGGCAGAATATCTTATTCCTGTGTGATCTTTAGTTTTATGTAAGATTTGATCTGGTTTATCTGATGGTTTTTGGATTCATTGCTATTCATAATTGTAGAGAGGCAATACACCTTATTAGTTAAGAAATTGATTTTTAGAGAAAGGCAAACTGGGTTAGAATCCTGATTTTATTATCACTTAGTTATGTAACTTTGGACAAATTTGGTTTCTTGAGGATAAAATTTGGTTACTTGAGGTAAAATGAGGATAATAATAGTACTTAAGTGCCTTTAAGAGGTTTTAGCAAGCTACTATTCAGAGCTCTCAATAGAAGTCTGTAAAAAGTTGACACACTAGAGCCAGACTGCATGAGTTCATGTCTGTGCTTTACTACTTCTTGGGCAAATTACTTAATCCCTTTCTGCCTCTATCCCCTTTTGTAAAATGAGGACAATAATGCAACCTATTTATGGGCTAGTTTTGAGGAATAAATGAGTTAATACCTAATAAAGCTCTTAGAACAATGCCTGACTATTACAAGTAATTGTTATTGTCACCACCATAATTAGAGAAAAGAAGATAAGAGCATTTGGAAAGATGGTCAGATGTATAGAGAATTTGTTCTGTCAACAATTCTTAATATTTTGGGGCCTCAAATTTGGTGATATAAAAGCAATTTTTAGTGACTTTTTTCCAATATGTTGAAATTTTTGGTCTTCTAAAGTAAGACTTCCAATCATAGCTAAATTAATTTAGTTGCAAAACTGTTAAATTTAAGTATTAAGGTACAGTCTAGTCAATAGATGCTATGGAGCATATTAATTTTGTTGCCATTTTTAACATCATATTATGTCTTGAGTACTGAAATGCATACTAAAACATTAACTGTTTTTACAAATAAAGTACTTAATAGTTCTTTTATATATGGAATGGTGCCATATCAGATAGTGAGTGTTGTTCTCTACTGTCAGGAGGTTAGGTACCCAGCAGTAGCATGAACATTGAGCCCCTGTATATCTCCTATCTGTGCCACATTCATGGGCCCATTAAACAAACATTGCGGTGGCTAGGAAAAGAGTTTGATTGACACCCACAGAGCACATTATTTTGTTTACCTGATTATTAAAAGCCTCCCCTCAGTAGATACCCTTTGGGAATTCATATGGGTGTTCTTGTGGGATGCAGATATTTTCAAAGTCTGGTCATTCTGAAAGAGGTCCCTGAAATAAATACCTCTTCCTAGAGTTCTTTGTTACCAGTCTTCTAATCCAGTTCCTTTCAAGTCCATGACCATTCACTAAACCAATGATAACTGCTCATGAATTTGTTTAGATCAGTAATTTTGGTCCTCTCAATCCAGTTTGAACCTTGCTCAAAGTTCTGTTTCCTAGGAGAATTTTCCTTCATTGCTTTACTTCAGGGTCACCTCCAAGTGGGGCTGTCCACCTTGGGGTGGTACCAGCATGTTTTGCAGAATCATCTGTAAAACAGGCTCAAGTATTTTCTCCCTCAGTCAACTGGTCATAAGGAGCTTTCCAGGTGGGCACAGACACAGATTGCAGTAGAGGAGGCAATGCAACAGGAGTTGGTATTGGAGGAGTCTGAGCCACCTCATGCAACTTACTTTGGATCCAGGTGAACTGGGTCTCTTATATACCATATTTATTTGATAATAGGTTGCTACTATTCATGCCCTACTCTATGGCTAGGTATGCACTTCATGATGGGAAGTCAGGCTACATAGTAACCTGATGCCCCATAGTTAGGCATTCAGCCTCTACCATGCCCAGTAGCAAGCCAGAGTTGTTTCTCAAAAGTGGAGTACTTAATATCATTGATAGATTCTTGGAAAGTGCTACTTTAAGCAAAACTTATAATGAAACCAGTTTACCATAGGCTAATTGATATAAACAAGAATTAAGTTCCTATGGCATAATACTGATCACAAAAACATCACCAGACTTCTAAATAAAGACTCAAAACACATCTAATATTAAACATTGAAGTCAATGTGGGCTATACATACATTTAGAGAGATTAATAAAAACAAGTAAGATAATTATTTTCCACTTATTCTAGTTCAGGGTCTTGAGTGGCTGGAGCCTATTCTAGCAGCTCAGGGCACAAGAGTGGTAACTCATCCCGAACAAGACACCGTTCCTTCTACGACAGTGTGTGTGTGTGTGTGTGTGTGTGTGTGTGTGTGTGCGCGCGCACGTGTGTGCGCGCACACACACACACTCACTCAGACTGAGACAGTGTAGGCATGCTAATTAATCTAATATGCACATCTGTGGGATGTGGAAGGAAACTGGAGTACCCAGAAAAAACACACACAGATATAGGAAGAGTGTACAGACACCACACAGACAGTGACCTCAGCCGGGAATCATTTTTTTCCCCGTCATCAACATAATTACAAAATGACGTTGAATGAAATGATGTTATTTGAGGATGTAATGTAGTTATTTTTAGAAGAAGGCATAAAAGTCTACACTGTCGTTGTCATATCAGTACTTGTGAGAAGCTCCATAGAGCACGCCTATTTGTCATGGATACTAAAGTTATCATTGAATATGCTGGACTATAAATAAAGCCCAGTGGTACAGTGACTTATACTGCAACCTAAACTTGCTGGCAGCCTTGAGGACACCTCTGAAGATGGGTCAAAGTAGCACACTCAATATGTTACCTCCAAAATCCAAAAAACAAACAAACAAACAAACCAGGTATTGCACCTCTCTTTGTTGTAATAGTTCCTAATCAATTTGTACTTCACCTTGAAGAGGATATCCTGCATGCCTCAAATTATGGAACTCCCAGAAACTTCACTGAGGGAGCAAGCCCTTGAATTTTCATGGGGTTTATTTCCTAAACTCTAGTTTGCATATATTTTAACAAAGCATTCAGATACACCTATTATTTTATGGCGAAATTCTATATGTAATTTAAACCAGTAACATATATTTTAAAATTTACTATAAACAAAGGAGATGAGTAATAAATCAAGCCTGAAATTTAAATGTCTTTCTTTTGAAATGAAGTTAGCCTTTTTCCAGAATTTAGTTCATTTTTTTAGTTATAGTAAAACCTTGCTGTCACCCAAGAAAGCAAGGACTTTATTACATGTGATTTTTAAATAAAATTCAATGCATGTATTAATTTATTTAGGAAATAAGCATTGATTGACATCTCTATATAAGATACAGGCATTAAGACAAAAAAAAAAAGACTGACTTTATATTGGATTGGGATGACGACTTTGTTTAAAAAGGGCCTAAGTGTGTGTGACATGGAAAGAAAACTTTCTTGGAGAGGCAGTTTTGGACATGGATTCAACAGATAAACAGGATTAGCCAGGCAGAGAAGGGGAAAACAGGCATTTCAGTCAGAATATGTCAAGCACTGAGGCATTAATTTGTTTAGAAAACGTTTATAGAGCGCTTGCTTGTGTCAGGCACTCTGCTAGTCATTAAGGTTGGGAAAGTCACCTTTAAATGGCATCGTCCATTTTTTAAAGACATACTTTTAAAAATAATATTTTACACAAAGTAATAAATTTGTACTAATCAAAAGAAACTATAACAAGTTGTACTTTAAGAAGTATTCTCAATTATTTTTCCCATTTTTGACTCAAATAGAAACATTAGTTTATGGTTTTAACTTTTTTATTGTGAAATTTATAGGGAAAGTGCAGGTAACCTAAATGTATATGTTAATGAGTTACTGTAAATCAAATATTTGCTTGATCACTACCAGATCAAGAAATTAAATATTGTCAGCACCTTAGAAGCAGCCTGCATGTCTTTTTTAAAATAAATCTAGTACCCATCTGACACCATACATTGTTGTTACAATATGATGAACTATATTTCTTATGCTATATTTTACATCCCCATGACTATTTTATAACTGCTGATTTATACTTCTTAATCCCTTCCGTTTTTTTCACTGAACCTCCAATCCCCCTTCTGTCTGGTAACCATCAGAATGTTCTCTGTATCTATATGAGTTTGTTTCTGTTTCGTTCATTTTATTCTTTAGATTCCACAAATAAGTGAAATCATATAGTATTTGTCTTTCTCTGTCTCAGCACAATACCCTCTAAGTCATGCATGTTGTTGCAGATGGCAAAATTTCATTCTTTTTTATGGCTGAATAATATTCCATTGTGTATATGTAATACCTCTTCTTTATCCATTCATCCATTGATGGATACCTAGGTTGCCTCCATAATGTGTCTATTGTAAATAATGCCACAGTGAACATATGGATTCCCATGTCCCTTCAAAGTAGTGATTTGGGTTTCCTTGGATAAATACCCAGAAGTGGGATAACTGGGTCCTTCGTTGTTTCGTGCTTTAAAGTCCTTTTTGTCTGGTATAAGTATTGCTACCCCAGATTTTTTTGTTGTTTATTTCCATTTTCATGAATTACCATTTTTCATCTCTTTACTCTCAGTCTGTGTGTTTTTCGATCTGAAGTGATTCTCTTGTACGTACCACATGATAGAAAACTTGTTTTCTTACCCATTTAGCTACCCTGTCTTTTGACTGGAGCATTGAATCCATTTACATCTAAAGTAATTATTAATAGGTATGTAGTTATTACCATTTTTTATTCACATTTTCTTTTTTCTTAAGTCCCTCTAATTTTTTTTATAATACTGGCTTGGTGGTGATAACCTTTAGCTTTTTCTTGTCTGAAAAGCTCTTTATCTGTCCTTCAATTCTAAATGATATCTTTGCTGGGTATAGTAATCTTGGTTTTAGGTCCTTGCTTTTTTTATCATTTTGAATATTTTGTGCCAGTCCCTTCTGGACTGCAAAATTTCTTTTGAGAAATCAGCTGACAAATTTATAGAAGCTCCCTTGTAGGTAACTGATTGCTTTTCTCTTGCTGCTTTTAAGATTCTCTCTTTGTTGCCTTTGGCATTTTAATTATGATATGGGCTTCTTTGGGTTTATCTTATTTGGGGCTCTGTGCTTCTTGGGCTTGTATGTCTTTCTTTCACCATGTTAAGGAAGTTTTCTGTCATTATTTCTTCACTTTTTCAATTCCTTACTCTCTCTTCTCCCCTGGCACCCCTATAATATGAATGTTGTTGCACTTGATGCCGTCCTAGAGGCCCCTTAAACTATGCTCAAATTTTTAGATTCTTTTTTTGTTGTTGTCATTGCTGTTCTGGTTACATGTTTTCTCTACTCTGACTTCTAAATTACTGACTGGATCTTCTGTTTCATCTAATCTGTTGATTCCTCCTTAGGTATTCTTCATTTCAGTTACTGTATTCATTTCTGACTGATTCTTTACGTTTTCTGTCCTCATTTTTACATTTTCTCTCTCTCTGTTAAAGCTCTGAGTTTTTCTACTTTTCTCCTAAATTCATTGAGCATCCTTAGCACCAGTGTCTTGAACTCTCCATCTGGTAAATTGCTTCCATTTTGTTCTTTTTCTGGAGCTTTGTTCTGTCTGTCCTTTCACTTGGGACATGTTTTTTTTTTGTCTCCCCATTTTGACTGCCTCCCTGCATTTGTTTCTAGGTATGAGGTAGGGTGGCTATATCTCCTTAGTCTGCCTGTCTTTTCTCAAATCAACTCTCCTACTTCCTCTGAAAGATCATCATTTTCCTAAAATTTAATCAGTCTTGAATATCTGTAGAGTTTTAAGCCTGAGGATATGTACATGTAAACATTGTAGGCTCATTCTGAACCCCTTTAATAATGTCTTGAAGTTTAATAGAAAAACTATGAGAAATTGCTAAACTGTCCCCCAGCAGTTGTACTATTTTAGATGCCCACTAGCAGTGTATAAAAGTTCTCTTTCTAGTAGTTACCAACATGTGGTGGTAGCTATTTTAGTCACTACAAAGTCGTTTTAATTTTTATTTTCCTACTGTATAACGATTATAAGCACTATTCCTTGTGCCCATTAGCCATTTCTTCTTTTACATTCTTTTGTGAAGTATCTAAGTTTTGGTGGGTTTTTTTTTGTGCCTGTTTCAAAGTTGAGATGTTTGTCTTCATTATTACTTTGTAGGACTCTTTAATACATTTATGATGCAGCTGACAGGTATTACATACATTTTATCTCATTGTTTGGCTTGCATTTTCATTTTCTTAATTCTTTCAATAACTTTATTAAGGTGTGATTGATGTAAACTAAGCTATACATGTGTGAAGTGTACAATCCAGTAAGTTTGGCATATGTATGTACCCGTAAAATCACAACCATGATAAAAATAATGAACATAAACATCACCCCCCCCCACCCCCAAATGTCCTTCTGCCTCTCTGTAAACTGTTCTTTTCATCCTTCCCTGTTCCCTCCCTTGGTCCCTAGGAATCATCATTTTTTTTCCTTTTTGTTACTATATTAGATTACATTTTCTAGAATTTTTCATAAAGGAAAGCATACAATACCCTTTTTTTGTCTGACTTCTCAGTAAATTATTTTGCAGTTTATTTTTGTTGCTATGTGTCAGCATTTTATTCATTTTTATTGCACCTTCTCTTGTATGGGCATTATCACTATTTGTTTAGCATTCAACTACTGAAGGACATTTGGGTTGTTGTCTCCTTTTGAATATTTTGGACTAGTGTTTTTATGAACATTGTGTACAAGTCTTTATGCTGACATATGCTTTCATTTCTCTGGAGTACATAGAATGGCTATGTTATAAGTCTTCTGGTAGTCACATACTTTTCATTTAATTTGGATATATATGTAAGTGCTGCTAGGTTATGTAGCACCTTTTAAGACAGTGCCATACTCTTTTCCAAGTTATGCCATTTCATATTCTCACCAGCAGTGTCTGAGTTTCAGTTGTTCCACATCATATCTTTACAAACACTTGGTAAGGTCAGTCTTTTTAAGTGGCATGTACTAACTAGTAATAGTTATGTGGTAGTATCTGACTGTGTTTTAAATTTGCATTTCCCTAAAGACTAGTGATGGTAAGCTTCTTTTCATGTGTCTGTCAGTTGTATGTATATCTTTTGTGTAGTATCTCTGAATTTTTTGTCTATTTGGGGGTAGAGGGATAATTGTTTATTTATTTTTTTTATTTTGTAGTTCTTTATGTATGCTGTATACAGTCTGTTAACAGATGTGCAACTTGAAAATATTTTCTTCCACTCTGTGGATTGTGTTTTCCATCTGTTAATTGTTATTTGAAAGCTGAAGAACTTAATTTTGAAGTTTGGTTTATCAGTCTTTTTTTCTTTAATGGACTGTGATTTTGTTTAAATATGTAAGAAATCTTTTATTAACCCAAAGTCACACAGAATTTTTTTTGTAATTCCTTCTGGGAGTTTTATAGTTTTGAGACATAAGAACATCCAAATCTGTAGAAAATTTCTGTAAGGGTTTATTAGAGTTTATTTGAGCCGGAGGACACAGCTGGAAGCAGGTCTCAACAGACTGAAAAATACTTCCAAGAATGACAGTTGGAGGGTTTTTTTATACATTTGGAATTAAAGAGGGAACTAAAGATGACCTGAACTGGGAGAAAACTAGGCAGGGAAATCTTTTATGATTGGCTTTATAATATATTGCAAAATAAGATATGGGTCCTCCAACTTTGCCATGAATCTAGACCAATTTGGGAAGTAGCAAAATCTTTCTTAGCAGTTCATTCTTTTGAACCATGAACAAGGTGTATCACTCTTTTAATTTTGATCTTTAATTTCTCTTAACAGTGTTTTGTAGTTTCCAGTGTTGAGCTGTTGCATATGTTGATCTTATATATTGTAACCTTTACTAAATTATTAGTTATAATAGCTGTTTTATCAATTCTTTAGTGTTTATTGATTCCCTCACTGCTGACAGATCTGGGTCTATTTTTATTGATTGGTTTTTCTTTTAGTTATGGAATATATTTGCCTATTTTTTTGCATGCCTATTTTTTTTACTGAATGTTGGACATTGTGAATTTTATCTTGCTGGGTTCTAGCTTTTGTTGTATTTTAGGGTAGTATTGCACTTTCTTCTGATGTGCCGTTTAGTTAAATTGGAATCCATCTGATCACAAAGAGTGTTATGTTTTATATTTGTGCAAGTCCAGCACATCGTTAAGACTAATTTATCACATTACTAACGAAATGTATTTCTGAGGACTCTGCTCAGTGCTCCATGTATTATGTCATCTTCGCAGTCTGGCTTTTAATTGATTCGTTCTCATATAGTCATAGTACTCAAGGCAGCCTTTTTGAAGATCACCAGAGTAGGTGCATGTGCTCACACGTGCACTGTCGTGCACATTTTTTCCCCACCATAGTTTTGTTCATAGCAGCATCACACATGTGAGGAGTGCGCTGTGCTATTTACTTCAGGAGAGCTCCAGCATTTCTAGGGGATTGGTATTTTTCTGCTCCTATACCTTGAGGGAACCATGTCCATCACGCACGTTCTTGTTCTCTCTGTCTCATTTCCTATCTCTCTCTGCTGCTTCCTCCTTTCCTGTTCTGTGCCCTGTAAATTTTAATGATCTTCTCCCATCACTCATACTCCAAAACTATCTCTTCAATTTAATGAGATTGCCAGGCTCTATTAGTCTTTTCCTGTGCATCCTGGCCTAGAGATTGCCAGTAGGTAGTAAAATGGGTTATTAGTTTTTTAAGTCCCTCTCTTAGGAATCACAGCCCTGTCATGCCTGTTATCCAGTGTCTTGAAATTGTTATTTTATATATTTTGTCTGATATTCTCGTTTTTCCAGGTTGAGGAGTAAATCTAGTAACTTTATTCCATTTCGTATGAAAGCAAATTAGTAATTGCTTTTAATTGTTTTATAGATTAGATGACATAAGAGTTTGGGAAAACAAAAAAAAATTCTGCTTAAGAAAAACAAAAGTAATATTTTTATTATATCCAAAAGTAATTTCATTTTGGATTTTGAATAGAATTTTGTTATAAACTATATTCATACATAACTTTATACTTTGTGGAGAAATAACATTTTTATAACGTTGAGCTTCTTTGTTAAAGTACATGCTATGTCACTTCTTTCATTCAAGTCCTGTTTCTAATCCATCAATAAAATTTTATAGTCTTTTTTACAAATGATTTCTATATTTTTTTAAGTTTATTTTTTTGTTCGGTTGGGTTTTTTTTTTTAGACTATTAGTGATCTTTTTTAATTTGGTTATTTTTAGATTAAAATTTATTTACATATTGTATAATTGGCCACAGTACTTAATTTTCATTTATGTAATATTTTACATTGCTTTTATAATTTCTTTTAAGTGCACTCTGTATATTCAGTATGTTAACCTTTTGTCTCATATGATTAGCAAGTACATTTTTAAAACTTAAGTTTATCTTTTAAAATGAAAACATCAGTCTTTCCCTTTCCTTTTTGATCTGCTTAGAAATTTCTCCTAGAAGAAGAATATAAAATTACAATTTCTTTTTTAGTACTTATTCAGTTTTAATTTTTCCAAAAAGCCAGTAGCTCCAATGCAATTTTTTTTAAAGAATCACTTCTGTATCTTACATTTCTTTATATATTCAAATGTGAATATTTTTAAAGTTGTTTATATCTGTTTTCTGATAGTGCTTCCCAAACACTCTAATAATTTACTTTTATAAAGTATTCCATAATTGTGGGTTTATATTAGGTGTGTTTTTTTTACCTTCATTTACCATATGAGACTAGTTAAAGGCAGAAATTTTTAAATAATTTTCACATAGAACTGTGTTGATCACTTATATCTGGATAAGTGGACAGTTTTGTTTTGTTTTAAAGAAACTGTTAAGTGATAGGATCAGAATTACTTGGTTAACAGGTATTGGTTGTTCATTTTTTTCCTATATTGATATATTTTATTTATAACCTTTGCCTAAAGAAATTATTTTTCTGTTTTTATAGTTTTGGTAAGCAGTTTGGAGGAAAAAGAGGATGTGATTGTCTTGTGTTAGAGCCTTCAGAAATGATTGTGGTAAGAACTTTAAAGAATGCTGAATTTTTTTTTTGATATGCTTCAGTTTCAACTTTAAATGTAGTAGGCTTTTAAATACTCAAGGAGGTTCCATTACTATGAGTTTTTAAATATTTTAATAAGTAACATCAGAACCGTCTGCCACGTTTAATACATTTTCATCTACTTAAATTTTTTGAGCCTTGAGAGAATTCGAAACATGATGTAATTATATATTATATGTTCTAAATTTGGTAATTTCTACCACTTCTACCAGAAAATTTAAGGGCTTTAAAAAGACACCCTGATTTTTCAAGTGTGTTCTCTTTTCTCTTTAATGTAGTTAATCTTTGAAAATTCATATTCTGTGCTCTTGACTTGAGGAAAAGAGAAAAAACACAGTTGTATCCAAGAAAGAAATGGTTTAGATCTTAATATTTTTACTTTAAGAATGTACTTAAGGAATAATTTAATTATTCCTAAGAAAGCTAGGTAGATGATATAACTTTAGGAAATCTGACTTTTTTTTTTTTTTTTTTTTTTAGTATTAGAAGAATCTAGAACACAACTCCCATTTATCTTGTTCTGAGATGACCTTACTAGAAAATAGCTTATACTGAGTGGACTCATTGTCCTACTAGCATCTCATGTAGATGATCATATAACTTTATTTAAACTATTGAGAAGTGAGGTTGAATTCTTAATGAATAATTTTAATATCAGGGCTTAAAACTAAACCACTTTTCCATTTTATAGTGCTATAGTCAGATTGATATCCTCAAATAGTTTGTTTTCTCTTCACCAAACTGGATCATCTACATTATCACCAACTTTGTGTCCTATATTTTTAAAAAACAACTGAATTTTAAGTTAAAAGGCAAAGAATATATCTAATTCAGCAGAGTTGCCTATATAGTAAGTATTCAGTAAATTATGCTTGAATTCAAGTTGGTTTAAAGCTTGGACTATTTATTGTTTTATGTCTATTTAAGAGTTGGTATGGCTTCTCTATTAAGGCCTCAGAACTCTCCCTTCTAAACAAATATACCGAGGAACATGGCAAGAAAATTACCTCAGGCAATACAAAATTTTCTTATTTGTCAGTCAGTGTATTTTGTATTTCTCATACTTTGTGGAAAAAAGAGTAGTGTTTTCACTGTAGTGATCACATATAGCTTTTGTTGTTTTATTTTATTGTGGTATGATACACTTAACATAAAATTTAACATCTTAGCCATTTTTAATTGTATAGTTCAGTATATTTAATTACTAAATTACTTTTTAAATTAAAGGGAAATCTTATACTTTCCCTGCCCCAAACCTGGAGTTAGCCTTTTCTCTAAGGCAAACTGCTTGCTTTTAGTAAAGAATACTATTTAGAAACTGAAATTTGGCTGCTTGTTTTCTTCATTGCTCCAGGTGCCTCATTGCTATTAGGGCCTGTCAGTATACGGAGTTGGAAAATATGTCTGAGTGTACATATACACACACACACACGCATATATACACATATCTGTATATCTGTGTTTAAAATCCAGAGTTTATCCTGGTTTTTCCCTCATTGCTTATTTGTACCTCCTTTCTCTAACAATGAGAAACTTAGTTTCTGTTATTAATATATTTACTTACACATAAAGTAGTTTAAGAATTGTTTGTCCATAACTTTATAGAAAGCATAATTAGCTAGAGTATTAGCATACACATATACATATAGTTTAAGTGTACATTAAGTTTACAAATGTATATTCCTTATAACCTACCTCCCTATCAAAATATAAAATATTTCCATTATCTACCTTGTAAAATAAGGAACTATCTCAGAATTGGAGGGACAAGGCAAAGGGACAGAGAAAACTTCAGATTGAAGAAATTTATGTTGGCCAATCTGGGACAATTTGGGAATCCAAATAAGAAATTACAGTAATTAGTGTACCCCCATGTATAAGAATTTGTAAGTCGTACTGATAGGAAGAGGGAAGGGGAAAGAGAAAGGGAAAGGGAAAAGGAAAGTTTTTCCTGATAGCCGAATGCCAACTAATAAATATGGAAGGACTGGTTAAGCTAGAAAAGCATTAATGAATGGTAAAACCTGTGCTAATGTTTAATGAGAAACAGAACACTTATAGTCTCAGAGTTATCTCTCCACAAACTTTATGAAGAGAAAAAGTATCACATTTCTGATGGGGAAACATGGAAGGATACCTACTGTAACAAAACTCATTGCTACCACCATCAGTATCCACACAAACTGATATTTTACTACTCCTGATCTGATTCAATGAGAAGGATGAAACATCACCTCTGTGATACAGTTCTGTCAGACATGCATACCTGAATCTAATCCTTAGGAAGTATCAGACAAAACAAAGACTTTCTAGAAATTGACTGGCCTGTACTTTTAAAATATTCTATTGTCAGGAAATACACAGATTAAAGGAGAAAAAAAGATGTAGCTAAATGCAATACTTAATCTTTTATTTAGTATTGGAGGGAGAGGAAGGCATAGCTATAAATGATGTTGACACAATTGATGAAATTCGATTATGGACTGAAGATTAGATACTGAATTTTCTGATTTGGGGGATGTAACACCTAGTCTTTGTTCTCAGGAAATACATGTTGAGTATTTGGAGTCAAGAAGCATTCTATTCAATTTATACTCAAATGTTTAAAAAAATTTCAGGTTCATTCGATAGCTTCCATCTTCGTGTGTTGGGAACTGGTGGGTTCTGTTTTTATTTGTTTATGTGTATACATAAAATTTTTAAATTACAAAAAAAACCCGACATCAAGTTATTTGCATATTTGTATACATATTTATGGTTGGTAATATTTAAATTCAAAAATTGCATTTTATTGATGATCAGCAGTTTAAAATGCTTTATGAGTTATAGGAGAAAATAACCCAAAATGATAAAGATTATTTCTAAGATTCTGTAAGATTTTATTGTCATTTCATTATATTGATGAATCTTGATTTTTAAAAATTTTTTTAATTATTCACTATTATTTTGTCTTTTGAACACAAAAATGTATTGAACATTTTGTACCAGTACAAATCTTTGGCATATCTCTGTGTTTTTTACATGAAATTATTTAGAATTTATAAAAATACTTGGTCTGAGTATATATATGTTTACAAGTACATATTTATTATTTTGATAAGTTCTGTCAATGGTTTTATTATGCATGCATTTGTACAAATTTGGATAACTCCACTGGTGATTAGGAATACCTGTTACTGAACACCTTCTTGATCTCCTGATATGTTATTCATCTTAATATATATGGAAATCTCCCTGTTTTAACTCACATAGATTCTCATATGCTTTATGGGGGATTTGTTTTTCTTGTTATTATTCATATCTCTTGCCCATTTTTCTATGTGGATTCTTATTCATAAGAGCTTTACATTTGTAAATAAATGAAAATTGTTGTTGATAAGAGGCTATAGATTTATCATTTTTAATTTTATATCTAAAATGAATTTTGTGGTATTTGATCTAAAGATTTTTTTCCCCGTCTTATGACTTTTGGTTTGGACTCATGCTTATCAGAAAGACCTTCCTCATGACAATATTATTGATCTTTTAATCTGTATTGCTTTACAGAATTTTACTAGGTCATTATTTTAATTTAACTTTTAAATATTACTTTTTCTGGTTAGCCAAAGACAATAACAACTTAACAACCTGTTTTGCAATATTTCCTTCAAAAACAATGCAGAACTCTACAAAAAGGTTTAGTAAGAGATACCTACACAAAAGCCATGTGCACATATAACTTGAAGGCAGAGAATGCCCAAACTTGAAAATAATTATAAATAAAAACAGAACCCACCAGTTCCCAACACACGAAGATGGAAGCTATCGAATGAACCTGAAATTGACCTACACTGACAGAAAGACCAGTTTTGCACTAAGTTTAAAATTGTGTGTGTAGGTTGGGAGTAGAGATCAGAACAGGGACTATAGTGAAGTTATTTTAAACTATGAGTGATTTGCAAAAGTATTCTTCCAAATGCAGTTTCAAGGTTAAGACAAAAGGTAAAAAGGAAACAAGTTCCCTTTGGCATTTACGTGCTAAAGAAGAAAAGATATACACATGGGGAAGTTAGATGCCTACAAGAAAAAGTGAACACAAAATCAAGGTCTCACCACCAAATTTTTCTGTGTTTTGTCTCTGCTATCTTTGCTAAAATAAAAAAATTGGATTCTGCCTTAAAATATATATCAAGGTCTTATAATCCCTCCCACCAGCTAACAAAAAAACAGTATCCTAAAATATCCTAAAATATCTGGACTTTGAAGTATTTGACAAAAGGGTGCTGTTAAAGCAGGACTCTTGTAAAAAAAAAAATCTAACCATAAAAAGGCAAAAAGGGAAGATTAATCCATATATAACTGTTACAATATAAGAAAATGAGATTAATTACATACCAACTCTGGGAAATTTCTTCCCACCCCAGAAAAACAACCATGAAGATGACAAACTATGATAGTACTCCAGAAAGAGTTACATATATTCAGTCAGTCATTTGAGATATTAAAAAACACACTTATAATCAGATATTCAAAAACAAAGAAAATGGGCAGAAGGAAGATGGAATAAAGAATATGAACTCAGTAAAGAAATCGAAGACCAAGAAAAAATTATCTTAGAAACAATAAATTAATAAGGCACTCCAGGCAGAATAAACTCAAATGAAAATTTAATAAGGTACATTGAAGAAAGGAAGTAAAAGAGCCAAGTGAAAAAAATGATTAAAAAATGAAGTAAAAAGTGTCAGAGATGCTGTGTTTTATACTTCACAGTTGCTGAGAACCACGGATCTTAAGCATTCTCGCCATAAAAATGAAATGATAATTATGTGACTTGATTGAGATATTAACTAAAGATATGGTGGTAATCATTTTGCAGTATATTAGTGCTATATATTATTATATTAGTATATTAGTGCTATAATAATTTTGCAGTATATTAGTGATATTAGTATATCAATACATCATATACCTTAATGTTATATATATATGTCAGTTATATCTCAAAGTTAGTGGAAAAAGTGTTAGAGAAAATAGTGGAAATTAAAGATAGGCAATGAAGGTATAACATTCATAATTTTGAAGTCCTATGGGAAAAAAACTCAATGGAAAGTAACTAATATTTAAAGCTATATTTAGAGAAAATTTACCAGAAATTAAAAGAAATTTGAATCTACACACAAAGACATATAGAGAACACTACATCTATCACCAACAGAATACATACACATCTACTTTTCAAGCACACACAGGATAGTTTTAAAAGGTCACCGTATGCTGGAACATAAAATATCTCAAAAAAATAAAGATTTAAAATGTTACAGTTTGTAGTTTTTAATTACCATGGAATTAGGTACAAAAACGCAATTGGAACAAAGCACAGCCTTTGAAATTCAGTATACTTTATATCGCTTGTGAAAGAAGAATCACTATGAAAATGACAAAATATTTTGAACTGAATGAAGATGATTTATTAAAAAGTGAAATTCAGCGTAAGCCTTTCTTGCTGAGCAATTGAAGCCTTCAGGCTATAATATGAAAGCCAGACATTTAGTAAGTTCAGTATCCACATCAGAAAATTAGCAGCAGCAAACTATAGTGATAAATTAGAACCCCCAAAATAATAATGAGAAATAGGAAAATTACTGGCACATGAGCATCAACAAAGGCAAAAGTTAGTTCTTAAAAAAGAGTAATAAAATTGATAAATTTCTGTCAAAATAATCAAGAACAAAACATGTTACATAACCAGTGTCAGGAGTGAGAAAGGGTACACTATTATGGATCTAATGAACATTAAAATAAAGAAAGGATATTATAAGAAATTTAAGTAAATAAGTTTGGAATTTTAGATAATTCCTTGAAATTCCTTGAAAAACATAGCCTACCAAAACTGGTAGGTGCATACACATGTAAATGGAAAATCTACATAATTCAATATCTAGAAAAGGAATTTGTAATTGAAGATCCTTTAGAAATTCAAACCCACATGGTTTCACTGGCAAATTTCTGCAGACATTTGAAGAAGAATGCATAAAGTCTAACAGTAAATATAAAAAAGATTGAATATTTTTCCTGCTTTATGAGCCCAATTTTTTTAAATTGAGAAGTGACATAAAACATTATGGAAGAGACCAGTTTAATTTTAACAGCAAAACCTGACAAGGATATTACGTAAAAACAATATTATGAATTTAGAAATCTTAAAATATTAGGTAATCAGGGAAAGTGTGGAGAAACATGACAGAGTGAGAGGCGTCCCCCGATCTCTCCCCTTTAAACAAGCTGATCATCTAAAACTAAAAAACAAACAAACAAAAAAAAACACCCAAAGTGCACACCAGCATACCTAAGCATGGGATCTGCACATAAGACCTACTACAGGTCAGAACCCCAGGCAGGTGTCAGGCGGTGGACTGGGAGAAATAAAGAAACTGCCTCTTGCAGCCACCAGAGCTAAATGTAGGAGGAGATGGAGGAGAAAAGATGTGGGGAATTCCCTGAATAGCCCTGCTTGGCAGAGTTGTGAGTTACATGCATCTGGCAGCAGGGCCTAGTCACCAGGTCAGAAAGCAGAGAAGCGGGATGGCAGAAAAACAGTAGTTGATTTTTACTGGCCATGGTTGGAAAACCAAGGCTGAGCCACAGTTCCCAACCCTCAGCCACTGATACTGAACACCACAGGTCACCAGGGGAATCTGAGCAAATGCTACCAAAACTGTTGCTAGCACTGACAGGAACTGAAACTAAGGGTAGCGAGCATGATTAAATATCTGTAAGAAAATAAAAAGGCATTATTAAAGCTTAATGTAGCAGGGATCCAAGAGGCATAGATGTCAACTGCTGGAAACCAAAAGAAAAGAGCCTTCTTTGCAGCAGGCTAAAGAGAGAACTTTACATAATAAATTTTTTTTTTTGGAAAAAAAGTAGAATACATTTCCATTAATGCCCAGGCAGAAAAATAATCCATTAAACACCATGAACAACTAAAGTGACAAGGAATCTCAGAAAGGAAGAGAAAAATCTACAGAAAATAAGTTTATATACATAGAAATATGCAATTGAAATGACAGAGAATTCAACATGGTACTTCTGAAAAAACTCAGATCCAAAATGAGTCATATCAGCAATTTCAGGAATTGAAAAAACAACTAGATGAGCAGAACAAGGAGACTGAAACCCTCAAAAAGAACAGACTAGATCTTCTGGAGGTAAAAACAAAACAAAACAAAACAAAACACTGCAAGAGTTAAAAAATGAAATGGGAAGCTTGGGAAATAGAGTTGACCAAATGGAGGAAAGGATCAGTGATATCGAAGACAAATCTAGAAATAAATCACCAGGAAGAAGAGAGAAACTAAAGAAAGAAAATTAATGAAAGAGAAATACAAGACCTAGCTGATACCATTAGGAGAGGAGACATAAGAATAATGGGCATTCTTGAAGGGGAGGAGAAGGAGCAGGGATTAGAAAGCATTTTCAGACAAACAGTGGATGAGAGGAATGAACTAGAGCTTGGAATTCAAGAAGTCAACAGAACACCCAATTATCTCCACCCAGAAAAGCCTTCACCAAGACACATTGTATTAAAATTATCAAAAATCAAACAACAAAGATAGAATTATCAAGGAGCCGAGGAGAAGAAAACGGTAACTTATAAAGGAAAAACCATTAGATTATCTTCGGACTTCTCAGCACAAACCTTACAAGCCAGAAATGAATAGAATCAAATATTTAAACTATTAAGTGAAAGGAACTACCAGCCTAGAATAATGTATCCAGCTAAGCTCGCCTTTAGATATGAAGGAAAAATTAAGACCTTTCCAGACATAAAAAAAAAATCGAGAGAATTCTCCACTACCAGTCCTTCACTACAGGAAATACTGAAAGGGATGAGCTCAACTAAAACAAAATGACAAAAAATAAAAAAACATTATTAGGAGTAAAGTGACTGTCAGGCAAATAGAAGCAGAGGAGTGCAACCCTTACTAAGAACAGGGTATTATAAGCTTAAACAATAAGAAGAGAATTGCTATAGTAAGATAGTAATGAACTTCCAGCATATATAGGGACAAATTGAGATAACAATGACTGAAAAGGGGAGGATTCAAAGATCCTGATTTACAAAGGAAAATGGAGACAAGGCATGCGCAGAAGAAAATGGATGACTGTGTGTGTATGTGTGTGTACCTTATTCATAATGGTAACCACACAAGATTCAGAGCTGAAGCGTGTAACATAAAACAAGAAGAACCAGAGGGAAAACCCACAAAAGCCAACCAAAATAAAGAAAACAGAAACACAAGGACAAGGAAGCAATGGAAACACCGAGCTATCAGAAAGCAAAAGTTAAAATGGCTATAAGAAGACCTCATATTTCAATAATCACTTAAATGTAAATGGACTGAACCCACCAATAAAAAGGCACAGAGCTGCAGAATGGATTAAAAAACAAAACCCAACCTCCAGGAAATATATCTCAGCTCCAAAGACCAATATAGGCTAAAAGCGAAAGGGTGGAAAATGATAGTTCAAGAAAATGGCATTCAGAGAAAAACAGAAGTAGTAGTACTAATATCAGATGCAATAGATTTCACAATACAAAAGGTAAAGAAAGATTCTGATGGACACTTCATAATGATAAAGGGAATCATGCACCAAGAAGGCATAATACTTATTAATATCTATGCTCCCAGTTAGGGAGCCCTGAAATATGTAAAGCAATTGCTAACAGAACTAAAGGGAGAAACAGACCAAAACACTGTTGTAGTAGTGGACCTAAATTCCCTACTGTCAAACATAGACAGATCATCCAAACAGAAAATCAATAAGGAAATCACATTCTTAAATGACACATTAGAACAACTGGATATAATTGACATTTACAGAGCCTTCCATCCCAAAACAGCTGCTTATACATTCTTCTCTAGTGCACATGGAACATTCTCAAGAATCGGCCACATACTGGGACACAGAGATAGCCTCGACAAATAGAAGAGAGTTGAAATCATACCAACCATATTCTCTGATCATAATGCTTTGAAACTAGAGATCAACTTCAGGAAGAAATCAGGAAGAACCACAAATATATGGAGATTAAACATGCTACTAAAGAATAACTGGATCAGAGAAGAAATAAAAAGAGAGATCAAGAGATATGTAGAAACAAATGATAATGATAGTGCAACATATCAAAACTTTTGGGATACGGCAAAAGCAGCCGTAAGAGAAAGTTCTTATCATTACAGACCTATCTCAAAATCAAGAATGATCCCCAATACACAACCTAACACTTCATCTTCAAAAACTAGAAAAGGAAGACAAATGAAGCATAAAGTCAGGAGAAAGAAAGAAAAAATTAGAGCAGAAATAAATGAAATTGAAAACAAAAAAAAGCAATAGAAAAAATAAATACAACAAGGAGTTGTTCTTTGAGAAGGTTAATAAAATTGACAGACACCTTGCTAGACTCACTAAAGAGAAAAGAGAAAGGACACAAAGGAACAAAATCGGGGATAAAAGAGGGGAAATTACTACTGGTATCACAGAATTACAAAGGATCATAAAAGAATACTACGAAAAATATATAACACCAAATTTAATAACCCAGAAGAAATGGACCAGTACTTAGAAAAAAACAATCTTCCTAGCCTGAATCAAGATGAATTTGATTATCTAAATAACATGACTTGTCTCCAAATTTGTGTAATATTTTGTGCAATCCCTATCAAAATCCCAGATTTTTTATGGGGATCAGAAATTGACCTATAACATAAATATGTCATATAAGAGAAAAATGCATTTACAATAACTACATAAAATACTTCATTAAGTTAAATTTCCAAAGACATTAGTTTTAAATATTCCCAAAAAACAAAAATTGAGATATCCTGTTCTTAAATATAGAGTAACCATCATAAAGATATTAATTTTACTTAGGTTATCTTATAAGTTTAATGAGATCTCATTGAAAGATACCATCAAATATGATATATTGTTTTGTGCCTAAATAATTGAAAAGAAAAGCAGGAACTATAGGGAAAAAAACTCCAAACAACTACTGGAGCCTTAAATATTTTATATACTTAAAATAATTCAAAAAGGAGAAAAAATGTAATCGATGAAAGAAGTAAATTTAATATATATAAAATTGTTGGTATAATTCCACCAAGAATTATTATTTCTGGTGACTTTAGAAGACAGTATTTTGTTTGTTCATTCCTCATTAGATATAAGAATGAAAAGTGTCAACAGTTTTTATTTTTAGTAGTGATGGTGTTATGGTTAAAGTTTTTTGTGTGTGTATAGATACATATTATAGGTAATTAAATATATGTAATTATAGCTAATATATATAAATCATGTATGTGGAGTGGGAGATATATTTGACTGGGATTTCTTGTGTCAGAAAGCAAAGAAATATCAAAAACTATAAGGGATTATTTTGAGTATCAAAAAATATTGCTAAATTTTTTTATCAGGAAAGTATACTGAAATTCATCAAAAGCTTTTTCCTGTATTTGTTACAGTGATTTACACCTTTTTCTCCTTTGATCTCTTAATATATGACTTACATCAATAAATTTTTTTAATATTAAACTACTATTGCATTCCTAGTAAAAGCTTGACTTGAGGTATTTGTTATCTTTTTCTGGGCCTAATTTGATAACCAAGTTTAAGATTCTGAATTCATTATTTCTTAGTGTTTGATGTTAGCCTATAATTTTAATTTCTAGTACTCTTCTATTTTTGTATCAAGTTCTGTGAGCCTTAGTTACTTGAGGACTATTATCTCTTTCTGCATTTGGTATAAGGTTGTTTTTACCTAGAAAGACTTGCATTTATATTCGTTGTGATTAATAACAGGTTTGAGTTAACTTTTACCACATTATGTACTTTGCATTTGTTTGTTTACTGCCTTGTTATTTTTGCTCTTTTGTAGTAAATTCTCTTCTTGCACTCCTCCCCCTACTACACTCCCTTAGATATTGTGGTTAGTCTATATTTTTATGCTAATTCCAGCTATTTTATATGCTTACTTAAAAATAACTGAAGTTAAGAGGTAGGGAAGCTTATGAAAGTTTAATGCTGGTGACTATATCCAGATATAATTGCATTTGTCCAGAATTTTAGTTCTTTTTACTTATTCTGTAAATTTTTCCTTGTATTGTTTTATGCAGTCATTACTCAGATTTAACCCTATATTTAGCATTTTTGCTTTTATTTTTTTTCTTGCATCTAAGATTTTACTTATAGGAACACCTGTGTTATGTCTGAGGTACACCCTTTAGATTTTTTTTAGATAAAATTTTGTTGGTTAACATCTCAGCTGGGTGTATTGTTTTCCCTTTTTCTTTTCTTTTTCTTTTTTCTTTTTTTTTTTTTTTTTCCTGAAAAGATACTTATTTTTGCATCTTTCTTGAGGATAGTTTTGCCATGATCACTGTTTTAGGAGAATGTATTTTCCTCTGCACAGTCAGTACATTCTATTTTCTGGAATCCATTGTTTTTTGAGAAGTCAGTTATTAATCTAATTACCCTTTATAGCTGATCTATATTTTCCCTCTGGCTGTATTAAGTCTTGTTTATCATTTCTGTGTGAATTTATAGTTGTAATTTCTGATTATCTTGCTGTGGATTTGTTGGGCTGCTTTGAGTTTTTTAATTTAAAAAAACTGTCATTTTCTCTTTTGACATTGTCTCATTTCTCTTTCTATTATTACCTTCTCGAAATTTGTTTAGATATATGTTAAAACTTTTCATCCTATCCTCTGTATCTCTTGAGATTTCTTTTTTATTTTCTGTTTCTTCCTGACTCGGTGTTACATACTGTGTTATTTTTTTTGGCTCTCCCCAATTCACTAATTCTCTTTTTACTTAAATTTTAATATGTCATTCGATTCCTTCATTTTTTTATTTTTTTACTTTCTTTTTTATTTTCTCCTTTTTAGTTTGGGTAATTTCCTTTGACCTGTGTTTTAAGTTCATTAATTCTTAACCCAATTGGCTTGAATCTGTTAATGAGCATATCAAAGGTATTCTTCATTTCTACACCACATTTTTTCTCACATTTTCATTTTACTCAAATATTTTCCTTATGTCTGCTGAAATTCTTCATCTATTCATAATAGTCCCCCTTTCCTACTGAGTCTTTACTGTATTAATCTTAGTTGCTTTAAATTCTGTGATGGTTCAGTATCCAGAATCATCTCTAATTTTCATGATTTGCTCTCTTGATTACTTTCTCTTGGCAGTGGATTGTTGGTGTTTTTCTTTCCCTTTTATATTTTTATGTGAGACGTTACTTTGGATTTAATGCTAGATATCGTGTGTATAGCAATAAAGACTGAGGGTAGATAGTGTTTGGGCCTGGAGATTAAGACAGTTCTATTAGAAGTGAAATAGATTTGGATTTTTTTGTTATGGTTACTTTCAGTGCACCAGTGATTTCAACTTCATCTAGATTACTTTGAGGTTAGGGTTGGGACTGATTTGTTGGAACATTTTCCTAAGCGTTCCTGTTCCACCCTCAGTTTTAGGCCTTCCCTGTGCTTTTGTGTTTCAGACAAGATCTCTCTTAGTATTCTCCTCCCTCTTCCAAATATAGACTGCTAGTGCTTGTTTTTGCTTGCTAGCCTGGCAGTGGGGAGGGAAGGACATTTGGGGAGCAGTTTTTTTTTTTTTTTTTTGGTCCTGGTCAGTCCTTACCTGCTTGGTTGCTGTTTACAATCTCCTGCTTGTTTTCAGGGTTTTTTTGTTTGTTTGTTTGAAGTTTTTGTTATTTTATTGCTTTGTATGTTCTCATACTTACAGTGTATTAGAATGTTTGCAAGTATGATTCTGTTTTTTTTCTGTCCATAATTGCTTCTCATGTCTTATTGGCTCACATAATTGGTTTTTTTATAGTTGGGGTTTTTTTTAATATGTTTGTGCATGAGTTTATATGTCTTGAACTTTAGGTGTGGGAATTTTTTGAGGTTTGGGTTAAAGTTGCATTCTTGCAAAGAGGTTTTAGATTTGTTTTTGCCAGTTGCACATGTACATTATTAGTCCTGAACTTCTTTAAGTTTACTTATGTCCTTAAGGTATTGTGAATTCAAACTACAGACTTGTATGAGGGGTGGCTTATATTTTGAATTCTCCGGGTAAACATTTTTTGTTTGATTGCTTTTTCCCTGTTGTTCTCTCAGTGCCAAGCAAGTTTTCTTCCTGTCCTCTTCTACAGGGTGGGCTTATACCCTGCTCACCCCTTACAATGAGGGTATAGATATTTGGATTAGCTTTCTGAATAAATCCTCCAATGGATTCTATATTTGGTGCATTCTCTTTTATTTCCTGTGTCCCATGCTCCTACAACTTTCAAAGTGGAGGGTCTAGTCTGTCCACAGTGGAAAATCATCTGGTAGTTTGGGGGCTTTTTTGGTAGCCTACGTCCTGGTATTGGTTTCACTTCATTCTTGGTCTTTGGCTTCCTTACTTTTGTGCCATTTCACGTTCAGTATATGTTTGCAAAGTTATTTTTTTTTACTCTCACATTTTGCTTCTCTTCAGATGGAGCTTTAATCGTTTATACGTTGTTCAGTTTTTCTTTTC
Organism: Macroglossus sobrinus; assembly: GCA_004027375.1. Classification (NCBI taxonomy): domain Eukaryota; kingdom Metazoa; phylum Chordata; class Mammalia; order Chiroptera; family Pteropodidae; genus Macroglossus; species Macroglossus sobrinus. Next base: position 505,583 of record PVKZ01000498.1, read on the forward strand.
ATTTGATACTTTTCCCAAAATTTTGAGGCTTAGAAACTCCTGAATTTAATTTACTACTATATTTATTTTGAAAAGCCTTTATTGTTTAAATCTCTGGTTTGCTTACTAAGTGGTGAATAATAAAAGATCTAAGAATCATATGAAATGGGAATTTCATCTAAATTAGATAATCTTATTAATCTCTCAATAGGACAATATGAAGGAGAGGAACTTTTTAGTCACACTTGGGTTTTGAGATCTTACCCAGTTGTTTGAATTACTTAAGTTTTATGAAAAACTACCATCTCTTGAAAGAGTAGCTATGTAATAGGGTGAGCCTTAAATGATATAACTTACAGTTTCTGGTACATGGCTTGTGTAATGGTTCAGGAACACTATGGTTCTCTCATCAGTTTTTGGAAGAGGACATTAAATTACAAGGAGGAAGCATGTATTCGCTACCTACATAAAATTTTGTAGTTGTTGAGTGGAAATCAGTTCCCTTTCTCTTCTGGATTTTACCTTTCAGAAGAGTGAGAAGAGTGATGTTCACTCACATCCTGCCTTTCTTTAGATTTCTTGAATACTTATACATATTTCCAGGGATCTTACAGATTTGAGGAGAAAGAAAATAATGCCCATTTTGGCGCACTTCTTGAATGTTAAGTGAACAGAGATGAATATGACATAATGCAGGCCCTTAGCTGGTTATGAGGTAACCCCATCTAATAATTATGGTTAGTATGCTTAGTGCTATAGAAAAAGTAGCACCTTCTTGAGACAGGAGTTATTTGAACTGGATCGTGAAGTTTGTGTAGGAGGCCAAGATATTCAAAAGAGGAGTGAGTTTTTAGACAGAAGTTACAGCAGCATATGCAAAGACCTGCAGGCAGTAAGGAGTGTGTCCTGTTTCTGAGAATTCTAGGTTGTGCACACGCAGTGAACAAGTAATTTCTGAGGAAAGGGATGTCTCTTGTGGTTATGGAATAGATGATAATTGACATGTGTCTTAAATGATTGTTAGTGTTTCAGCATGTGATGATAGAATGGGTTTGGATAATACAAAGTGAAGAAATAATTTACTTAGACAGCAGAATATATATTACTTACATATAAAGACCTATGAATAATCATGTTGACTTGGCTGCTACTTACTCTGGAACTCTCATACCTGAAGCAGAACAACTTAGACATCAACTCTTTCTGAGAAATCATCAGGAAATTTTACATATCTCTTTAGAGCTTTTATGTGAGAGAGATTTTGTGAAGAGAACAAGGGAGCAGTTTTTCCAGGCTTACACCATCTGAGATAAAGTGATAAAACTGTTTTGGGGTTGGAGTGTATGAGACTTTGACTATCAAATGTAATAGTTTAAATTTTGATAACTATTAGTGGCCCATTGTGGCATTTTGAACGGGAGACCTGAAGTAATGATGATTTATCTAGGTGATTTATCTGATGGAGCCAGATGGAGTTAGAGTGCAACGTGTCTGAAGCAGCAGAATCACCTATTGCTGTATTTCAGGACTGAAGTGATTAAAAAGACTTGAATAAGAATAATAGGAATAGTAATAGGAATAAAAGAAAGGGCTTTGTGAGAGTGATTTATAAAAAAAGAATGACAAGTTCTAAGAAATGGTTGAAGATAAGATTTGGAAGACAAGCAAGGGAGTTAGAAATGTTGATAAAATTTCATACTTGGGTGACTAAGGACTTTTTTATATTAGCAAAAGATCTGACATTAGCAGAAACATAGTTGTGAGGGAAAACTGAAATTATGTGTTATTTATTGGATGTGAGATTAATTATAAGGTATATTTTAGAACATATCTTTTGTAAAATTGTTTTTAAAATTATGGTTTAGTTTGTGATTAGGCAGTGTGGTCTTCTGTCAGTAGCATAAGTTTTGGAGACAGGCCTATATTCCTGCTCACCTTCAGTAAATATCACAGTTAACTAATCATTTTGGATCTTATTTAAATTGTTAGCTAGCAATAGCAATATCTGCTTATAGTGTTGTTGTCTGAACTAAATAGTGTAATGTGTATGCATAGCTGACCCATTTTAAGCCTTTAATGAATGCTTGTTGTCCCTTCTTAAAAGATGCCAGCCTTACTTTTGGCTATGGTCATACATTGAGATGGACACCAAAGAATAATGCATAAAGCATTTTTGTTTTACTATCCAATTTACCAAAATCATAATCTTGATTATTTGCTAAATGTGTGTATAATCTGGCAATTTGTAATTGGACTAGCTCAGAATTTATAATTATTGAATGCGTAGGTGTACTTAACAGCCTCCTTTTCTGGTAAGTGACTTTACTTAGAGGATATATGTTTATGTGAGCAAGAGAGTCTATTTCCTGGAAGGAAATTGTGGTCTCCAGATCTTTATAATAATGTCACCTTTAATCTTTTTGAACATTATACAGACTGTTTTCTTGAGAAAGTTTCTTGCAAGAAGTAAATGAAGCCTCCTTATGAGCTTGTTAAGACTCCATAGACTGTCAGTAATATGGAAAAATTGGATGTTTAACCAGGAATGTGAACATGTGTTACAGGTAGAGAATTCCAAAGATAATGAAGATAACGTTCTACAAAGAGAAATTCCTGCCAGACAGTCTCGACGGAGGTTTCGGAAAATTAACCATAAAGGAGAACGCCAAACCATTACTGATGATGTGGACATTAACAGCTATCTTTCTGTGAGTATATTTAGGAGCATTTCATAGATCTTCCTTAATTTTTATATCAGTATCTTTAATTGACAAATATTTTGGCGCTGTCAACACTTAGGGCTCTATGTAAAAGTTTGGGGCTGGTAAAGCTATTTATATAATTTTTTAAAATCCTGTTTGGTCGAGTCAAGTAGAAATACTCTTAACAGTGAGAGTTCTGTTTTGCTTTTGTTTTTCTTTTCTGCTTAAGTAATGTAAAACTAAAAAAATTCTTACTATACATTTTTAAACACATTTGTGGATTTTTTTGCCTTTATATTCCTTGAATGGAATATAGATTAGAGTCCTGAAAATTCAGATAGTAAACTCATTGAAGCTTTTTTTGTGATAATGCTTTTATGCATACAGAATAAATAAAAATATGTCATTTCCGCCCTTGAGGTGTGGGGACAAATATGCATATAATGTGTGTTATTGCAGAAACATACGCAACTGTTAAAGGTATATTTTCACATGCAAATATTGACAAAGAAGCAGATGAACTATTTAACTTGTAGAATACCAGAAGGAACATAAGCTGTTTCTCCAGAAGTCTTCAGTTTTGTAACTGTAGATAACTTCATTTTAGACAAAAGCTAGTTGAATTAAGAAGGATAATCCAAGAAAAAATAAATTCAAGTGGATTTATCAGTTTTTGAAGGAGTCATGATCCCCCAGAAAATAAAAATAGTCTAGAGATTGACTGCAGCAAAATTTCTGAGGATATGATTAGTTCTTTTGGTCGTCAGAAACAGAAATGTACTTACTCTATGTTGGGAACAAGGGGAATTATTTAGAGAATAGTTTGTACTAGAATAAATGTTAAATTTAAGGCAGCTCAAAGGATTTAGTCTCATTTGCCTAATTTCACTAACTCAGCGCATTCAACATGACAACATGACAACAAACTATAGCACCAAAAGTTTTTATGACAGAGCCACACAAAGTTCATTTTCTGTTCTTATTATTTAATTTTTTAATTATAAATTTTCTCATCACTAATTAAGCTAATACGTTTTGCCTTATTACACAATATGTGACTGTTCTTGAAAAATTAAAAGTTAGTCCCACAACCCATTTATTTAACCATTGATGATATTTTCTATATTTTTGGATAAAGCTTTTATCATATAAATAGATATGTAAGCCTTTTGACTAACTTTTTAAAACTTAAATATATGATATGTTTTGTAACTTTTAAAACTTGTAACTGAACATCTTTGAATGTTATTAAATAGGTTCTTTTTTTACAACCCTATTCTTAATAGTGTCATGGTACTCCATTATAATAATTGCTGAAATTTATTTACTCAGTGCCCAGTATTTGGTCATTTATATTTTTATAGCTTTAAATTAAAAAATTACTTTAAAAAAAAAACAATTAAAAAAATAAGGTGCTAAGTATCTTTGGTTATATATGACCATATCATTTTTTTTTCTTTAGAAAAGAATCTAAGAAATAGAATTGCTAAATTAAAATAATTCTTCTGTTTTCTCCTTGTATGAGTTAGTCTATGCATAGTTCATGTGTGTGCTTTGATGATTGCTTATTCTAGTTGTAACTTTAGTATGTTTTCTTAAATTTTTTGGTGTTATGTTACGAAGCTTAGACAGATTCCATATTTTCTCTTGGTAACTGTGGCTGGTGCTTATGAGTCATTTACTTTTAGCCTTCATGTGTCCTGAAAGTTGTCCTCTTAGGGATATGCAGGTTTCCTGAGTACACCAGAAAGAGCAGTAGGCCCATTGCTTGGGATTCTGTCTATTTGATAACTTTAAGTGTGGCATTTTTGCATGTCAAGGCTTATAGTAGCTAGTTTTAGGTTGTTATCCTAATAAGTACTGTCAGGAATTAGGCAGATCATGCAAAGGGAAGAGCTAAGTTGATTCAGTTTAGATAAAACTGGTTTATTAACCATGGGACTGGGTTATAGCAAGGTTTTTGATCATCTTCTGATATTTGCTATTTCTTGAAGTAATTGTTTTTTTTTTCTAGAAGTCATATATTTCAGACAACTTAGAAAATGCATTATTAAGAGGTAATTAATTAATTAAGCTAATTAATTGCACCAATTATCTAAAACCTATGCATCTGGCCAAAGTCCTGCATATTGGTAGTTGGCCTGGATAAGAATATTTTGTAGCAAAAAATCTTAATTAGTATTAATTGAGAATCCAGTAATTAATGAAGTATCCGGTATAAAATTATTTTTATAGCTCCCACAAGGTTCTTTATTTTGTTCTACTGTCAGCAATTTAGAGAGAAAGAGAGAAATTTGACATTTTCTTTTTTTTATTTGCAAACCATCATGAACTTTTTCTTGCTAGAGTGCCAAAGATAAAAAGTTCTTAAAGATGTCAGAAGATTTTGTTACTGTTGCTTTATCATAATAGCACACAATCTGCAAGGTTTTGTAAATATTAAAGATTTTTGCATGTGTATTTATTTTCTGACCAAATGCTCAACACAGTTGAAAAAGATGGTTTACTCTTATTTTCATAGTTTTGTATACATTGCTTTGCATAAAGAGAACCATAATCTTAAAGTGAATTTTTTTGTTTTAAAAAGAGCACCTCTATAAAGTAATAACATTTTTGAAACTCGTTGCAACAAATTAAATGTCTCCAAATTTCTCAGTGATTTCAGAGATTTGATCTTTGAGGAGGGTATATATGATATTTAGAAACAGCCAAAGGTGATAGGGAGCAATATTTGATGAGTAGGATAGATTATTAAACAAAGTGGAAATTGTCTAGTATTTCGGTGAGCCATTTATCTTGAATCCTTCCTTCGCTTACTGTACGATTGGGACATTTCATTTAAACCCTTTGTGCTTTGGTTGCTTTATATCTAAAAATGAGGATGGTAATAGCAGATCTGCCTCTTTTACGGGGCGAATGATTGTTGATGCACTTGGAACATGTGCATACTCACAGTCAGTAATATCTGTAGATTTTTCTTCTCAAATGTTTCAAAATGTGTGCCTTCCACTCAATTTCCCCATGTCATTCCCTTAGTGTACACTGCCATTCTTTCCAGAACAGTTGTAATAGCAATCACCCACACTTCCCAGCCAACTTTCATTGTAATGCAGTATTTTTTCATTTTGAGAGAATTGGAAATTTTTTTTAAAATTGAAGTGTTTTGTAGTCTCTTCCTTAAAAGATACCTGCTTGACATTTTGTTTATTTGACTTTAAGATTTATTTTTCTCTTCTCTCTGGTTTTCCAGCTGCTAGCCCTATTCCATACATCTTCCTCTATCCCCTTAGTTTATTCTTTAGTCTGTTCGTTTTACCTCTTTCAGCCCTAAATGAAGCTATAACAGTATCACTTCTTTTAAACTCAAATCTTTTCATGTTCTATCACCATCTATCATAGGAATTCCAGTGGTCTATCCTCTCAGACCTTCATGATTTAGATCAGTTCAGTCTAGTAGAACTTTCGACAATAATGAAATGTTTTATAACCGTGCTTTCCAAATTGGCAGTAACTAGGCACACATGACTATTGAATACTTCAAATGTGGCTAGTATGACTGAGGATTTTAATTTGAATTTTTAATTTTAAATAATTTACATGGTAGTAACCACATGTGGCCAGTAGCCACCATATTGGACAGCATAGGTCTAGATTTTGTCAGCCTCTCCAGCTTTCTCTTTTTTTCTACATATTTCCTGCCTTTCATCCATGCTAAACAATATGCTAATCCTTAAAGAAATCATGTTTTTAAAATTTTGTTTCAGTTTTATTGAGATATAATTGACATGTAACGTTATATAAGTTTAAAGACTAGAACATGATGATTTGATATACATATACATTACAAAGTGATTACCACAATAAAGTTAGTTAACACATCCATCTCAAGACATAGTTATACCGTTTCTTTTGCTTAGAATGCCCTTTTATTCTTCATCTTGGCAAAAATCCTTATCATCTTCAAAACTCAATTACACATCATCTCATGGGAGGGTTCCATGACTTTCCCTTGGGGAAGGGTTAGGTACACTTCTCTGCATTCTCATAATATTCTATAGATAGATAGATAGATAGATAGATAGATAGATAGATAGATAGATAGATAGATAATCTGTGACCATTTATTTCACTACATTGTAGTCATTTATTCAAATGTCTGTCATCATCACAGTGCCATGCCTTGAAAATGTGAACCATTATCATTATATCCTCAGAGCATTGCCTGTCAAAAGAGAAAAAGGATGCCCAGTCTTGTATCAGCTTATGTTCATGTGTCACTTTGGGCAAGTTGTTCTCTGCTTCAGTTTTTATAGCATAGAATCACAGTAGTTCATTTTGAAGAAGGTAATTACAAGATGAAGTAGTTACAAAATGTGTATGAAAGTCTCTGAACGAGTTACTTTGCCATATACAATGAGTGGCTAGAAGCCAATTAAGTGACAGAATATGACTGGTTTTGGAATTATTGATTTGAAGACCTTTCTGATAGTAGTTAGCAAAGCCAGTAGTTTAACCCAAGTGTCTTAAATTGTAGATTGCAAAAACATTCTCCAAGATGTGGGAGGAAAATAGTAGAGTTTGTATGTACTGGTACCATTTTAAATTTCTGAGAATTTTTGTGAATAGTATTTGTAATAAACACAAAATATTTTTCCTGTTAATACATGTATTAATTTATAAATAAATTACAGATGTTAGAAATGTAGCTCAAACTTTTTATTTTAAACGTCCCAGGGCCCTCATGACTTAATCACCTCCCAAAGGCCCCATCTCCTGACACTGTCATTTTGGAGATTAGGATTTCAACATACAGTTGGGGGAGTGGAGGACACAAATATTTAGCCCATGCAAAGTGCCAGTGAGCAAATAATTCAAATATTCTAGTCAAATGGAAGAGGTGTAAACATTCCTGTTGCATCTTCTACCAGAATTTCTTGTTTAGACTGTATCAGTCATAGTTACTGACTGATGAAGAAAATGTCAACATTGTGAACTTTATTTTGTATTTGTGGACTTGACTGGTCCTGATTGTTTTCAATTACATTTCATGTTTGATAAATACTTGTAGAATGAAAGGATGAGTGAATAAACAATCTTCTGTCACTTCTGTGTATCTGGAACCTTTGTTAATCTTATTTGTATGGAAGACAGTGCTGACCAGATAGCTACTGAGAAATTTGGAGCCCACCTCTGGAGTCTGCAGCTTTTCAATATTGTTTCCTATCACCCTATTTACAACTCAGAGTGCCCTGGGCAGGTGTGTTTGTTATGGTTCTTTGTACCTTAAAAACAGAAGAGGACTTTTATTATTATTATTATTATTCATGAGAGTATAACATCTAGAATTCTGCTTCTCATCTGTCTTCTGGAAAATAATGGAGAATGTAGATAGGTTCATGTCCCTAGTTAGAGGGTCACGAGTCCACTAATGGAAAGAGAAAAAGCAAAGGGTTGGTATTGTAATCAAAGTAGGACAAGTGCCTGCCTAGAGCAAAATTTTAAAAAATTGTGAAACAAAATGCTTATTATAGAAATGTAAAAATATATAGAATATCAAGGAAATAAATTTAGTGTAATCCTCAAAACCAAAGAAAGCTAGTGTTGCTAAAGATTTTTAAATATATATCTTGATTAATTCAGATCTTTTAACTAATTAAGACAGTGCTGAATATTTAGTTATATATCCTGGCTCTCTACTCCTCATGTAATTAAAATTTGCCTAAACATTACTTTTAACAGTAATATTATATTGTATGAGTGTAGTTGATATTATATTGTACAAGTATAACAAAGTATTCTCACACAGCTTCCTGTTTTCTCTGTTCTAACAGAGAACTTGAATGAATAAATCTGTGACTGACTTTTTTCTTAGTATCGATTCAAAGGAGTTAAATTACTGGGTTATGGATATGAACATTATTTTAAGGCTCTACATAAGTATTGCCAACTTCTAAGTAGTCATTACTTAAAATTGTCTTTATCATTCACTCTGAATGAACTTCAGGAGTATCAGGAGGAGGGCAGTAACGCCCCCGTAGCTGTCTGGGGCAGTTCTCCCTCCCTTAAAGGTGACACTGATTCCTTTGGATCTGCCCACTGCCCTGGAAACCTGGATCGGGAAGATTTTTATCAGACCTGAAACACTTTATGCAATAATTGCTAAAGAAAGCTTTTTTGAAGACTGTTTGAAGCAACTCTGACACTAATGTATACCAGTGGTCTAAGGTAATGATTTCCGAGACCCATCTGCTTGAAAGGGGAGTAACTACTCAGAAATAGCAAACACATTCATGCTGATTGTTATTGCCTTTTAGTTTGATTTGTTATCTGTTCAGCATTTGACTTTTATACCTCTAGAAAATGCAGAAAATTTAAAATTAGAGAAGTGATATAAAGGTAATCTCTAATATACTCCAGAATTTACAAATGGAAACAGTATTCTCAATAGTTTAATTTTTTAAGTGGGATTTTTTTTTGACATGTTGATATATAGCTCTGTTTTAATTATTGCATGCATTTTATTTTTGGAAATCATGTTATGTTAATTTTACACGAGGTTTGCATTTAATATATAGCATACTTGACTGATTACTATATATACAAAGTGTATTCTTGTATTTATGTGTGTTTGAGTGAAAAATGCTTGATACAACTGCACAGTATAGGGGAAAGTAGAAGCATGGTGCTGCCTTTTTATTGTTCCTTCAGTTTCACTGATTCTAATTATAGAAGCTTACATCACCTTAGCTGATGATGAAGGCTTCCCTCTCCTTCTTTGCTTTGCTTTTTCTTTCTCAGTCACTCCCTAAGGATGTATCATATTTCATAGTGCATATGTGTCCTGCTGGTGGCTTTGACAGGGTTTTCAACAGCATGGTGCTGATCATTTAGTGGATATAGATGAAAGTGTGCTGAAGCACACTGTTCTTTACAGAAGAATAGGAGGGTGGGTGTTGGTGCGCTGGCTTCCCTCCTTCAGAAGGGCTGAGGAATAGATAAGAAACAGTTTAAAAGGAGGGATTCCTGAGGGGCACCAGTAATAAGAGTTAACCACGGTCTGATAACTGCAAAGATGTTCAAGTTAACGAAGGCGAGGGAGGTGGAAAGGGGTGGAAAAGCTTGCTATGATTCCTTAAAAGAGCTTGTATGTTTCCTCTGACATAATGGTAAAGTGTCACTTATTCATTTTCCAAAAGGATTAAAATATTTTTACTATATAAATCAGTTCATTTAACAGTTTATATTTCAAAGACCAAATACAACTAAAATACAGAAATGAGTGGCTTTATTTTGTAAAACTGCATAATTTTTCTTTTGTTACGCACCCCCTTTGGTTTGGCTTCTCTAAGTTGTGATTATATTTCACTGTGCAGACAGGGAATAAATGTGACTGTGCTTGAGATCACTACAAAACCTGGTTTTTGTTATTGTTGGGTTTTGTTTTTTATAATGTTTAGAATATATATTCTCTGATAAATTATACCTTTATTCTTGACAACCCTTCCCTCTCCTTTTCAAGATTGTTACTTACTGAAATAAAAGAAATTGTTATTGTTAGTATCTATCAGAACCACATCTTTGGCTTTCTATACAATATGTTGTCAAACGTTTCTCTGTATTTCTGTTTAGAAATAATTTATGCAGTTAACATAAATTTTAATTATTAAGTATGTAGCATTCACATTTTTAATAAAAATATTTTGTAATAGTTTGAAGCTTTGCAAAGCCAACATGCATTGATTGCTTTATTTTGTAGTATATGGAAGACCTTTTTAAAGCTAAAGATTTCATCAGTATGGCTTAGCATCATGACATTTCGTATGCAGGGGGACCGTTATCCTGTACGATGATGATTCCTAGACAAAGTGTAGACCAGGGAAGGCATTCTCCCTTGCAGCAGTTACTTCATTTGAATTGGTAAGATAATGGAATGAGATCAAGATAAAATTCTAAAAGTAATGGAAGTGAAAAATTATTCATTCACCTAATCACATATTTTTGGTTATTTGATAAATTAATATTCTCTTCAAACAATGTTTATTTCTTCCTTCAGTAATAATAGGTTAAGCGATGATTTCTGGAGAAACAATGTGGTATATCATCAGAGTAGTAGTGGATTCATATGCTGAATATAGAATTTATCCTGTTTCTTTCATGGTATTGTTGCACAGGGAGATTTTACATTTTAGGTTCACCATACAATTCCCTAGAATAGCAGATGCTATGAGATGATTGGTAGAACAAGAAAAATGATTATGTCATCCTCACTTACAGGCCAAAATGAAGAAGAGAGTTCCTTTATTGAGTAGTTGTTTAGTAGTAGTTGTAACATATGGCATTAGTGGATTACATTTCATGAATAGGCCTACAGCTTGTTAGAGCAGCTAAGGGATGGCTGTCTCTCCCTTGCTCAGCTTGAGATTCTTCTTTGTGTGCTATCAACGTGATTTATGAGAAGGAAGAAAGGTGACCATTAGGGTTTTGCTTTTTAATTTGGTTGTAACTTATTCTGTTGTTATTATACGTAAATATAATTAATGTCTGGCATTGAACCTGAAATATTTTTTAGTCATATTACTAATGTTTATGTACATAATGCTTGTCTTTAGAAGTTTATCTTTAGGAAATGGTTGACTTCATTGCATACATACAAAGTGCCTACTGTCATTTTCCTATTTTAAAAAATTAGTGGTTAAAATGAGATTTTAGTTAATTTATTCTTGAATTCTTAATGTCTTGTTGAAATTTAGTTTATTAAGTTGAAAAAAATACATTGGTACTTGAAAATTAATCTATATTTTCCATGTTTTTTACATTTAGAAAACTAGAGTCATGCCTATTTGTATTTGTGAGATTTAATTTTAAATACAATGCAAGTTTTATGTATTCTTTTAAAATTTTTGCAGAACAAATAGTTCTTAAGTTTTATAGAGATCTTAATTCATAAATGATCACATATTATGAAAGCATGACTTGTCTGTTCAGAATAATACTAAGTAAAATCTAGTCTGATAAGTAGCAGCATACCTCAGATTGGCATCAGTGTTGTTCAAAAAGTGACTCATACTTTGCCCAAGGGTATTGAAGAACTTTTTTTCCCCTAATGACAAGATGTTTCTTTTTATGTTAGTCAGTGGAATCCTTTGTAATAATACTTGTCCTTCAGGTAATAATTTCTCTTATGTTGCAAGCTTCTTCCCCTCAAAATAGTGTTAGGTGAAATAAAGCATAATAGTTCTCTTACTTTAATATGTTCATTGATTTTTATTTTCAGAATTTTGCTGCTTTGAAGGATACTATTTTATCGTTGGAAGCTGTGACTTACTTTGGCCATTGGGAGGCAGCATTATAACTTTAAGTGCAAACTGGGAGTAGCTGCAGTAGATGCCTTGTGGCAAAAGCATAAAGGATAAGGGTGAGCACCAGAGGAATTGTGTTTTCAGATTGGAAAGGGTGTGGCAAAATTTAAGGGTTTTTTTCTGTAATTTTTATAGAAAAATTAGATTTTCTTTTAGTCCAAGCTCAATTTGGAGGCAGGCTTTAACATTTTCTCCTGATTCCTTCTGAGTTTTACTGGCTTCTGGTCTCTTTCTAGGAATTGAGCATTGGGCTGTATCAAAGTATCACATTGCATAGATTATTCCTCTTCAGAAGACGTGCTGCAACCATGCTGCAAGTGCCTATTTTTTTTTTTAGCTTTCCTTTGCAAATCGAAATTCTGTTTCCTTTTGAGTTTACTGTTTACATACAAATCTTAATACCAGATTTGATATTTTTAATGTTAATTTAAAGTGGTCCTGAAAGTTATACCTTTCAGAACAACTATTTGTTAAGTAGGAAGTTTTGCAAGCAGGAACTCTTGAATTAATAGTCGGGAATGTATATTTGTGATATCTGAGAAACTAGGCTGCTGTGTGTGTATTTGCGATACAAGAGTATCTTACCAGAGCTAATTGTTTCTCTTGGGAAGACGATACTGTTTTAAATTTGAATAATAATATTAGGAAATATGGCTTCTACATAAGGCTGTGTATCAGTGCATAGCATTAAAAATTAAAATGGATTTTTAAAACTGAAATAGAGAGGTGCTTAAGCCAATTTTCTTCTAGAATTTAGCTTGTTGACATGTCTTACAGAAGGATGTGTGTGTATGTGTGTGTTTTAATAAATTGCTCTTTGGGCTACATCTGCAGATACAGTAGACAATTGATCTAATGCAGTTTCTGAAGGCTTTCTATACAGGTGATGTCATCCTTTTAGCTCTATTCTCCTCCCACTCTCTTTCCTTCTTATTAGATATTTCATCTTACTGCAGAGCATAGAATCAATAGGAGCTTCTCCTTAGGGAGCTGCTGTGAAACAGGCAAGGACAGTTGGGATTAAGACACTAAGATATAGTCTTGCTTTAGCAGAATATGTAGTGTTTTTGTACTATATTGTATGTAAATTTTCAGCCACAAAGCCAGACTTTAATCAACAGTACTGCCTTAGTGTGATGCATTAGAACAAGAAGCAATACTGCCTAGCTGTAAACAGTGCATGTGAAAAGAGAAAATTTTAATTTTGGAGATTCTCAGGCATGCTGCAGGATAAACCTGTTAGAGCATATGTCTTCTGCCATTTACTCAACGGTTGATTTTTTTTTTTTTAACATCTGGTGGTTACGAATATAAAGAAGAAACTTTCATCTTAAGGATACAGTGTTCTGATTTGCTTCTGATGCAGAAGAATTACTGCAATGCTTGCTCTACAGAATGAAATAAATTGAAGAAAAGACAAAACTGTGTTACAGAGAGGAAAGGTTTCTCAGAATCCAGGAACACGGATTTGGTGCATGTTGCCTTATTTGTATTGATACATTATTATCTGTTGTGTTACTACTGTGTATGCCTGTGCCAGGTGCCTGAGGAAGCATGTGTATGTCTGTACGTTCTGAGCCAGAAATATAAACATCTTGATTTACTGTGATTTGCTTGTTAAAAGTGAACATTTTGATGAAAACTATATCTGTAAGCTACTACTGTAAGCTCCTGATTTCAATTTGAAGGGGATTTGGAGAAGCTGTCTTGATATTTATAACACTGAAAATGGTGTATGATTTGTAAAAAGAAACTTAACAGAATTTGTGAACACACACATCTGTGTGGGTCTGGTTTGAAAAGGAAACTACCCTTGCCAGCCCAGGAAATGGCTTTTCTTGTTCGCTGTTATGCCAATTGTCTTCAGCCATGGGCCTCCAAAGTAAGTAACTATTATTTTCTATTAACTGTTATTTTCTTTGAATTGCTATTATCTAGTTATTAAATTTAAGTTCTATTTTGAACTATAAATGAGCTTTATTATACTGTTATATTTTCTAAACTTTAAGAAGTACAAAGCAATTTAAAAAGCCCAATCTCATGGCCATTTTGTTTTTCAATTAAAGGAATCTCTAAAATATTTAGTGTACCTCTAAGAGGGTTTGAAAAATACCTTCTTAATAGTCTGTAGACTTAAAATGCAGTGCATTTGACATATACTGTCTTAAGACTGAATAATCATTTGGATGATTGGCTATTGCTGTACTTTTCTGTAATCATACTTGAATGTACTCTTGAATGTATTGCCTCATTTCCTTAAATGGTTAATGTATTTAGCTCTGTTATTCTAATTTCTAGTTTATATTATACAACACTTTCCATTGATATAGTGTTATCAAATGAATTACTGAATCGTATTATTTTATGGAAACTGGGTCCTAATTCTTAAGCAGTAAAATAATACGGAGAAAATATTCCTGAAAGGTAATTATACAAAAATATTTTAATAATATTCTTAAGTATTTTCAAAGTAGTGAGTGAGCCATTACTAGCTTGAGACTGTTTAAAGATCATATATTACACTTGTCATTTTAAAGCAAACATATTAACTCAGAAAAAAACAAAATGCTATACAACAGGACAGGCTAGGTTTTAGGAAAACATACAGTATAATTTAATAAATTGTATTGTTCATAGTGGCCCTTTATGTTGATCTGAATTTGATGCCACTCAAGATTTCTTTCTTATTCTGTAAATTTCAAAACAGACAGAAGTATGATTTTTTACTTTTGTTTTATAAAACGAAATGTTTGAGTAAGCACTTTAATTGTAAGTAACATTGACTATTAAGATTTTTGTATAGATCTGTTGAATAGAGATAAGCACAATAGAGGCATTTCTTAGGATGATCTGAAATCATGTCTTTGTTTAAAGGTTGTCCTATTGATGGTGACTAAGGGAGAAATACTATGATAGCATCATGGTATATGTTTGTTTTATCCCAAAGATAGCTCTTTGCATATCTTTCTTAAAGGCAGCTTTTAGAAGGACATTTAAGTTAACTGCCCATTGGCAAACAGCTGGTTGAAATGTAAAGAGATGGAAAGAAGCCTAGGTACATACTTCATTTCTACTATTATGTGGTAAGGCTTGGATGGCCTCTTTACTACATATGCCATCTGTAGGGCTCACACAGATGCTTGATAGTGGCTCTACTGAGGTATAAAATGACATAGAAAGGGAAACAGATGAGACCAGGTGGAAAATCTTTATAGAAAATTAAGAATTAGATATCTGGCTTGTTTTCAGAATACCAACAAAAAGCCTTTGGGGGTACTGGTAACCAACTTTTGATTTAAGATTTAACAAGTACACAGGAGCCAAAGAGGATTTGAAAGATCAGATTCTAAGATTTCATTAAATGAAACAAATACTATCTGATCAGGATTCTGTGATTGATACTTTACTGTGTAAATTAAGTATTTAGAATAGAGTACCTTTCTTCTTCCCTCTCACCCATCTCTCATGTTCCAATTGATAGAATTTTAAGTCTGGATAGTGATTAAACACATTAAACTTGTGATTACTTTTCCATACTTGCTACTTTTATTTTCCAATACTTTTTTATTGATTTTATTAATTCATGTATTTTTCCCATGTTATTACTTGAATTTCATTACTTCTGAATTCATTTATTTTCTTGGTAAAATAAGTGGTTCTAGCAGCAAGAGTCTAGAACTTTAAGACCTTGTATGTTCAAAATGCTTTACTTTGTATTAACCCTTAAAATAATTGTTTATTGGTATGTAATGTAATAAATCTAAAGCTTCTTCCCTTAAGCACTTTGAGAACATTAATGTACTGTCTTCTGGCATCCACTGTTGGTGATGAGACGTCTGGGCTTCTTGTAATTCTTGTTCCTTTGTTAAGTAATCTGTTTTTCTTCTTAATAATAGTTAGCTGTGTTTTGCTTTGTTTCTGCTTTATTTTTTATCCTTGATTCTATGAAGTTTTTCTATGGGTTGTCTAATTTTCATTTTATTTTGTGTCCCTTTCTTGGCACTTGGAAGTCTCTTAAGCCAAAGATTCCCATTTATCTTCAGATGTGGGAAATTTATTGTTTTGAAAACTCTTCTATTGTTCCAGGTGTTAGGATTCTGGATCTGTCCATAATGTCTCTAAACATTTTTATATTTTGTTTTCACTCTGTGCATTTCCAGTTTGATCTTCTGGCTCACTAATTTGTTCTCCATCTGTGACAAATTGTTTTTCTGCTTTTCATCTTTTAAATTTTAAATTTATTCAGTAATCACCCTTGTTTAATAACTTGTTTTTATTTTATGGATGCATTTTTTCCTTGTTGTCCTATTAACTCTTCAAGTTTAAATTCCTCTTTTAGTTGCGTATTTTTGAGTTTCTTTCAAGGGGTTAACTTTCCTCAGGTGATTCTTAGTTGAGAGCTTAACTTCCTGGTCTGTTAAAGTCACTTGCTCGAAGTGATTGTTTATTGGTGTGATGGTGGCATTACCACTTTGGCTTCTATTTTCCTTCTTTAGGCACTTCTTCAGTCACTGGTCTAGAAAATGCTTCCATTCTCATTTTCACACACAGATATATCTACAAGTCATTTCTTGGCCCTTATCTTACTTTACCTTTCTCCAGCATTTGACACAGGTGATTGCTCCCTCTTCTTTGCAGATTTTCTTCAGATTCAGTCTTCACTATTACTTACTAGACAGTGTATGATCTCTCCTTCCTTTATCTTCTGCTACATTCTTCCTTGTTCACTCCAGCCTCTCTGATTTCATTGCTTGTCCTCAAACTGGCTAGGCACTCCTCTACTATTTTCTCAATAAGTCTATCTGTACTTTTAATAAACTCACTGTTAAATGAAAATATTGATTGAAAGCTGCTCTGTGGTTTTAAAAATATTAAAGTGGAGAGAACTACATGTCTTAGAATTTTAAAACTTTAATATTTGTTGAGTTGTTTAACAGTGTCCCCCAACCCTCATCTTTTAGTAAAAGTAATGTTTCACTCATATGTGGGATATAAAACAGAAATCAACAAATGACCAAGACATAGATACAGACAGTAGTTCAGGGGCTACTGGAGGAAAGGAGGGGAGGAGGAGATAGTTAAGGGTAAAGTGGATCAATATGTGGTGACGGAAGATCTGACTGTGGATGGTGAACACAGTGCAAAATACAGATGACATATTATTGAATTATACACTTGAAAGCTATATAACTTTATTAAGCAATGTCACCCTAATAAATTGAATAAAACAAAAAAAAATGTAATGAGTTAGGAACACATATTTCCCCTATAGTTTAACATGTCTCAGGCACAATACTGGTGTATACCCAAGGTTACTTTTATTAGATATAGCTATTTCTTCTAGAGCTTTTGAGCAATTTTTGACTCTCTCCATAAAAAAGACTTCAGAATACTTTTTAGGTTTTAGAATCTACTTTTAGTGCTCGCTTGTATGCTTGCTCTCTGTCAGCGCACTGTCAGCTGACACTTCTATGATATGTTACTCCGTCTGGTTCTAAAAGCTCTTTTATAATTATGGTGGCTTGCTTTTAATTTCATAAGGCCTCTGTCTTCTTGTGCCTTGACTAATGTTACCTGTTTCTCATATGTATAATTTTTTTTGCATTTCATCTTCTATATTTCCAGAATAATCTTTTTAAAAACAAAATCTCTTTCAGCCATTTTCTTACTTAAAACTCTCTGGTAGCTTTTTTTCTAGTACAAGAGATCTAAGCACCTGAGAATGGTACATCTGGCCTTTCATATCCTGTATCTTCCTATATTCATCTCTTTCTGAACTATGCTGATTTGCTTACTGTTTCCTGAATGCTCATTCAAATCTCTGGCCTAACATATTGTTCAACAGAAATATAATGTGAACCACATGCAATTTTAAACCTTTTGGTAGCCACATTAAAAACAAAGTTGGGATAAAATTAATGTAATAATATATCTAGTAAGTTTTTTTTAACAAGTAATAAAAATGTAGTAATTATTGAGTTTTTTTAACTAAATTATAATTTGTATTTTATAAATACAACATGTCTCAATTTGACTAGCTGCACTTCATGTGCTCAGTAGCCGTGTGTAACTAGGACTGCCAAATTGTACACTTGCAGTTCTAGGTGTCTGTCAGTCCTGTTCAGTACATTTAGTCTTGATTGTCCCCAGGACTCATTGCAAACTACTCTCCCTGCTCTCTGCCCTCAGTGAGAATGAGGTCTTTCTACATTGCATTTGTTATTTTAGTATTTTACTTGTCTTTTTTGATCTCCCAACTTTATGACTTTCTATCATTGTTATTATGACTAGTATCAGGTATACACTATATGCTCCTTGTTCAGTAAATAGGAAATTAGACCAGCATGTTTGTTAGAAATTTATATTTACAAGAAATGAGTATAGAGTTCTGAAATGTCTTCTTATGAGTAGCACACAACTCACAGACTTTGTGATATGCACAAGAATCATTTTTATTTTTTGGTCTTTTTAAGGGTAGTAGATAAGTGATTTGTGGGTAGGCACATGCTTCTATGTCAGGTAGCTGCTATACTTTAAAAAGCAAGTGCTAACAATGCAGCTTGGAATTTAACAGTGGGTCTTTGAGGAATGCTGTTTTGTTGGGGAACTGCAATTATAAAACATTTTTAGGGTTAAACATAAATGTTATTTCATACTTAGAGAACCCTTTGAATGCCCTTCTCTTAAATGAACTAACGCTTGAGTATGATTTGTAAGAGGCAAAAAGTTTCAGATAGTAAAGTTTCTTATTAAAGTTTCTTCATTTTCCTATTATCATTCTAAGTTGTGGAGGGTTTATTTTTGAAGGCTAAGTTTATAAACATGAAGTGGAATCTTCACCTACAGCACCTGGTATTCCTAAGTGGTCTCCCATCCAAGTACTAACTAGGCCCAACCCTGCTTAGCTTCTGAGATCAGATGAGATTGAGCACATTCAAGGTGGCATGGCTATAGGAGATTTTTTTCTTTGTATCTAAACTATTGAAATGAAATGGGAGGAAGATATTTGAGCTGAGATATACTTCTGTCAATGTTTCTTTGTTACTGTACTCAGTTATTGTAAACAGTTGTAGTAAGCTCATTGATTTTCTGCTGTCTTTTTTAATACACATAATAGAGCTATAAAATGGTTTCTAAGATGGCTTTAGCTTATTCCACAGGTTTTGATATATAGCATTTTAATTTTTATTGTTTAAAGATTTTCTAATTTCAAACATTATGAAATGTCCCTTTTGTCTCTACTGATTCTTTTGCCTCACAGCCTACCTTATCTAACATTAATATAACTACACAAACTTTTTTTGGTTTGTATTTTCATGGAAATTTTTATCATCCTTTCATTATTTAATATTTCTCTCTTTTTAAGTTGGTAGTTACCCACTTTTTTTAACTTTTTTTTTTTTTTTTAACTGGAGATTACAACAATGCATTCTTCACCTATCAGGTCTTTTGCTGCTGTTTCATGGAGAGTGCAAAGAATTTAGATCACTTTAATAACTTTGCTTACCCTTCTTCATACTTACATTGTTTTATAATGTAGTTTGCATTGGTTTTCCTTCTTACCTGCATCTAGAAACTTCCATGTGGAATCATTTCTTTCTTCCAGTGAATCTCCTTCATTGTAGGTCTGCTGGGCCATGTTTCATTTTTATTTCTCTAAGAATGACTTTATCCTTTTCAAGAGCTATTTTTGCTAGGTATAGAATTCAGGCTCTTGGAGTTTTTACTCCATTGTCTTCAGACTTCCATATTTATGTCAGAATGTCAGGCATCACTTTAATTTTGCTCTTGTAGAAGTAATCTTTTTCCTGACTGCTTTAAGACTTTGGCTTTTTTTTTTTTTTCAAGTCTTACCCTGCTTTGCACAGCAGTGGTTTTGTTTTTATTTATCTTACTGATAATTTTTTAAGCTGCTTGTTCTATGACTTTGTATCTTTTGTCAGTTTTGGAAATTCTCAGCTATCATCTACTATGCCTTAAATACTCCGTTTTTTTCAGTGACTCTGGTTATTCAGGTGTTACCTTCCCACTGTATCTCTTGTGGTTCCTGCCCCTTCTCATCTTGCTTCGTTCTTTCTATTCTCCATGCTTCATTCTGGGTATTTTTTCCAACCAACCTTTACTTTTGATTTTCTTACTAGCTCTGTCAAATCTGTTATTGAGTTCATATGTTGACTTTTAATTTTCATAATTTTATTTTTCAATTGTAGATTTTTTATTTTATATTTATTAGTTTTCTTTCTTTGCTAAAATTTTTAGTCTTGCCTCAGTAAATCTATGTGTAACATGGATTGCTAAACTGGACCAAATATGGCCAGTGAGCTGCATGACCTGTAAGCGAAGAAAAAACAAAGAGAAGTATACCACAGAGACTGTGTGTGGCCTGCAAAAAGTAAAAGTATATAATCTTTGGTTCTTTAAAGCAGGGGTCCCCAGCCCCTGGGCCACGGACCAGTTCTTATCTGTGGCCTGTTAGGAACTAGGCCTCACAGCAGGAGATGAGTGACACTAATCACAGCCGCTCCCCAGCAGTAGCATCACCGCTTCAGCTCCACCTCAGATAATCATCAGGAATTAGATTCTCATAGGAGCACCAGTCCTGGTGCCAAGAAGGTAGAGGACCACTGCTTTAAAGAAAATGTTTGCCAATCCCTGGCATACAGTTTTTTTTTTTTTTAATCTGTATCTGATAAATCCATTATTTGAAAGTTCTTCATTTGTTTCTAGAGTTTATTATTTCTCCTAGTTTTCATTATTGCCATTCTGTCTCTTAATATGTGCCTGGTTTTATTTGAGCAATGGATGTTGTGTATGCAAAATTGTTTAAATAATTTGAGGCCTAGGATGATTTTTCTGATGATATTTTTTTCACTGTAATTCGGTATAACCTTTATACAACATCAGTTGAAATGATTCTAAAATGGGTGTCAGTTCACTTTTGGATCACACTTCACTCACAGAGTGTAATGCACTCTTCAGGGTCTCAATTCAAAGTGTGACTTTTCTTTGCTAGGATTTGGAATATAGCTTTTGTCTTTTTGACCAGTGACTATCAGAAGTCCTTCTCAGTCTATTGGCTTCCTCTTTAGAAATAAGAAAATACACTCAGAAGAAAAACAACCTCAAAAGCCAGGTCATATGTGTGTGTGCCATTTTTTTTTTTTTCTGTTCATCTTGGTTATAAAATTCATCTGCATTGCAACCCACCATTATCACTGAGGAAAGTTCTTAATGTAATTTCTTTGAGTGTAGTTTTTATGATTATAGTGACTCCTCTTCAGATAACATAATTCAGATCTGGCCATTTTCTCTTTTAGAGTATGGTTTCTACTATTATGTGTGTTTTATTAGTTTTCCTATATTAAAGCAATGGAAACACCCTCTTTAAAAAAGTAAATAGATTTCTCTTGATGGTCCTGAATAAATGGAAATTATTTGTAAAATATATCACCATGCCATCTATGTAAAGCTTTTTTTTTAGTACTGTGGAGCACAATTGTTTATTTTTATCTTAACTCCTATAGCATTCACTTTGTGAGTTTATTTTCATGGTATGAAATATATTGTACACCCTGCATTCCTGATAATGTGTGACCATATTAAAGATGAGGCGGCAGAATCATTTCCTTCTGTGTATTTCATCCCCGCACCTAGCACAGACATTCGTTAAATCATATGATTACTAACAAATTTGTTAGAGGCCAACTACAAACTAATACAATATTAAGTGAAAATAAGCTTAGTAAGTTTTGGGAATATTGAATGCAGTCAGCTGTTACTATTCTTAAGTCTTGCTACAAGGTGCTGTACTTTAATCCAAGGTATTGTTTTATTCTGGTGTTAGTGACCATTTTGTATTAGTGATGTATGTGCATGCACATATATGTTTGTGTGTAATAACATTCTAACCCTTTACAGTGGAAATAGCTGATATGTTTATCTGGGAATCATAGGGGCCAAGTTTTTCCTCTGAAAAGCCGTTACTAATGGTAATCTCTTTTGAAAACTGTTTGCTGTGCTTCCACTGTAGGCTTACCTAATAGTGTCAGAGTACTAATTTGGTTCTTATAATTTCTTATAATTTTCTTATAGTTTCCTAAGAGTTTTACTAAGAAGAAAGAATTTAGGTTAGAAATGAGGTTGCACAGTAATGTACATAAAACAAAAATTTGTTGCAGAAGTTACAGTATATCAAAAACGCTTATAAAGGTGAAAGTTGATATTTAGAATATCTTTAATTATTTTTCTTCTTCAGCTTCCAGCCGATCTTACGAAGATGCATATCACAGACAACCCTCATCCACAGGTGACTCATGTTTCTTCTAGTCAATCTGGCTGTAGCATTGCCAGCGACTCTGGGAGCAGCAGTTTATCTGATATCTATCAGGTAAATGCCCTAGGAGTTTGTGTGTTGTACATCTTGTTTTTTTCTGTCAAGTATCTTATGCTTGTTCCTTAGGTGATCATGTGTCTTTTAAGTAGGGTGTGAAATGCAAGCATAATGTCTTTGGGAAAATATGCTTTATTTATTGTTCCAAATATGCAAGCCTAATTAAAGAGGTTATCTATCTTTTGAGAGTGATTACATATGGCACAACCACGTGTGGATATAGTGTTCTTTTTAATTTCTTTTATCCAGGTGATTTCATATTAATATATAATGCTTATTTTGGTAAAAAAAAAAAAAAGTTTTTGAAACAACTGAACTTAAACTTACAAAAAGGTCAATTTTTATTATGACAAAATCAGTCTTCTATAAATGTCAAGTCATGAAGAAAATTAGAGTTGCTTTTATATTGTAAAGGCTCTATTAAATTTTCTAGTAGCCACATTAAAAAGTAAAAGGAAATAGGTAGAATCTTAATAATATATTTTATTTAGCACAATGTATCCAAATATCATTTCAATATGTAATCAGTTTTTAAAAATTATAAATGAATTACTTTATTTTTTCATACTAAGTCTTCAAAAGCCAGAGTTTATTATAAACCTAGAGCACATCTCTGTTCAGACTAGCCACATCTCAGGGGCTCAACAGCCACATGTCATTAGTGGCTATCATATAGTACTAATCTTTTGAGATAGAATTATTGTTACCTGAGAAAAACATTTTAGATTGTGCTTCTACTGAGTTACCCAGATTAGGATATTTTAAGAAAATCAGTATTCCTCTGTTAAGGGAAGTTCGTAGGCAGATGCAAATGGAAAAATGCCTTTGTATTTGGTTTATGTGTGATTTGTCTCCACAAAAGTTATTGCTCCAGCCATCAACATCTTGTTTTTGGCATTTTATAGTAGAAAGAACAAGGAATCCTTTCTGTTCACCATTTTATAGTAGACAGAACAAAAAACTTTTAAAAAGTAAAGTTATAAACAGTGGGCCACCTACTGTGTTTGTGTATTTCTTGGGCTCTGTGCTTTCTGCCCCTCACCAAAGGAAGTATCATAGTAAGAGTTGTTGCCCACCTAAACAACAAAGTAGAGCTATGGCTTCTCTTGACTCTTTTTTCTAGAGAACCTTGAGGAAGATTGACCCTGGATTTATGAAGTTAAGGGATGTGGCTGTAGATTTCTTTAAAATAAGTAGGAATGTCTGGACCTTGCTAGGAGGGACTGTACAGCAGAGTTTTGGTGTTGACAACTATAGATAACCTAGTCTCACTGGTACATCCATTTCTTAGCCACATATGGTCACCTTCCTGGAGCAAGGAACAGAGCCCTAGCTGGTTGTGAGAGAAGGGACAAGAGAATAGTGCACAGATTGATTCAAGGTCATTTGGAAAAACCAGTGCTTTACTATGAACTAGAAGATGGCCTGCACACAGTGGAGTTCTGTATCTTTGGCAAGAATCTGGAGGAGATTGTTGAGCATTGCACTTACTTTAGCACTTATATGATGTTCACCTACTGGCTGGCCAACTTGAGGCTGAGGCTAGAGTATACCTACTGGTGTGGTTATAGGTCTTCTGCTATAAGACCATGGCTTTGGCAATGGTTGTCTTGCTCCAACCATCCATATGTTTTCTTTCCTCAGAAGCACTCTCTACAGCTCATTCTAGCTGTTAAGAGATTCATTTTAAGATTGAATATACTATAGTCAGGTATTCTTGCCAGCTGTCCTGCATGTCAAAGGAGTGTCTACATTACAGAGTGAAGAAGACACCTTTTCATACCCAGAAACCTGAACGTTACTGTTGGCTCACATCCTTTGATCATCACATTCAACCAAATCATATCAGTTCTGCTTCTTGCATCATTTATTGTGTTTGTGTATGTGTGTATATATATATATGTTTAGTGTTAACTGAGATATAATTTACGTATAATAAAATTCATAGTATAGCTGATATAAAGACTTAGCACATTTCCATCACCTCTGAAAGTACTTTATGCCCTTTAGTCAGTCCCTTTATCTGACTCCTAGTCCCTGGCAGTCACCAATCTGTTTTCTGCCCTTATAGTTTTGCATTTTTGTGAAGGTCATATCAATTGAATCATAGTTAAATGATGACTCAGTGAAACTTATAAAATATCCAATAACATAAAAGTAAGTTCTAATGAGTTTAGGGAGAATGGACAGATGAAAGGAGCAGAAATAATGAAATTCTAGAACTAAAACAGGAATTCAGAAATTTAAAGGAGAAAAAAATCATAATATTAAAGTCAAATATGCATATATATGAAGATAAGATCTTTTAAGAGTGGCCAAAACAGGTAAAATTTCAAAATTGAACCTAAGTTTAGGGTAGTAGCCAAAGGATACAAACAGTATAAAGGTTAAAACAAACTAATAAAGATTAAAAACAGAAGGAAAAGAAATCAGAACCTTTAAATAAATATATTGCATATATATATATTTAGTATTTGCATGGAATATAAATCTGAATTCAAATGGACTAAATGATATTAGTGTTTTTCTACTAATGGTAGGTTTGCAGATAGTTTTTGTTATGTTCCTTATCCTTTTAGTTTTTCTCAATGAACATTTATATTTCTACATTTAATAAATTTTAGAGTGTATATGAATAGAGTGTACAGTTAAAAATAAAAGTTGAATAAATTGTGAGAGAAGATTAAAGGAATAAATAGTAGAGATTAAAAGAAATAATAACACAATAGATTGATAAAACATATCCCCCAAATGCAAAATTTCTAGATGACAATTTAAAAAATGTGCATAGGGAAAATAACGTATTTTGTTATAGTCAAATTTTGTATATGCAGTCAGATCCTTTGGACTAAAGGGGAAATAAAAGAGAGCTTAGAGCACCTGTAAAGCTGTGAATACACACTTCGGTTACAGGTGTACGTTCCCATTGTATATACGTTGGCCAGTGGCAGTTGAAGTTTGTCTGGTTATCCAAGTCTTGGCATTTGGGAGATTTTAAAAGTGAACACCTAACCCAGTCACGGCTTGTAACGGTATAAGCAAAGCCTTGTGAAATCATGCGAGTATTTTTAATTTGGGAGGAAGAGAGAAGAGAGTCATCTTAACAGCATTTCTTAACAGGCAAATGGTTTACTCTGTTTTATATGGCCATACATGTGGCTATGCTACTGTATAATTTCTTCTGAGAATTTTTGTCTTCTGGTTTAAAAACAAAAGCCCTTGGCTTTCAAAGTAATATCAAAATAAAGCAGTTACCATGGTCTGGGAGAAAACACAAGTAATGGTTTCAAGTGTAAATATGTTTTTAATCTGATTAGCTTAACATTTAACTAAAAGTATGCATTAAGATGCTAGAATGTTTTAGGATAGAATATTTTACATATCCTCAAAGACTACTCAAAAGAAGTAGGAGTGCTTCTTTCTAGGGCCTTTTCTATTTATTTCAGTCTTTTCCAGGGGCTAGAACATTGTGAACTTTGATTCTTGAGTTAAAGCACTTGTCTTTTCTTTAATTTCCAGTCCTGTGCCACATAACGATGTTTCTTTCAGTCAGTGGTGGACCACTGATTCAACGGTGGCCCACCGTTGAAATTTAATGGATTATAAGCAAAAAAGTTTATTTGCGATGTTGAAAAGCTGGACCTAGTTAAGATGTTGAATTTATTGCTAGCTCTGAGGGATTTAAAGAGACTCAGCATACTGGTCATCCACCTGTGCCCACCCAGAGTTGGCTGAGGCCTGGAGTTGGCCAGGGTGAAAGGAGTGAAGCCTGAGGAGGAGGTCAGCCCTACAGCCTGCCCCCCACCACACACATTCCTGTGCACACACTCACTGCTTATCCCTCCCACTCCGTCTCTTCGTCTTTCTTTCCCTCCCCTCTCCTGTCTGTTATTTCCCCTCTCAAGCTTTATATCCTGGTTCTCTTTCCATCTCTGTTTCCCCTGTCTCTCCCATTCTCTTTCTTCCCTTTTTCCTTTCCTTTCCTTCCTTCCTCCCTTCTCCTGATGACTACTCTCTCTCCAGTGGTGCTTCCATCCACAGCCTGCCCCTAACGCATGACTATACTTTTAAGTAACCTGAGACACACATTCATCCCCCACCTATCTTTTTTTAGCTTCTCTGTAGGAACTAAACATGTTCTTAAAAATCCCAGCACTTTAGTTCCTACCTCTTGCCATGTGATACCTTAATTCAGAGCTCTCCTGCCAACCTCTCCAGATTCCTGGCACCACGTTTCCACTGGGTTCTTCTTCTGACACCTCAACTGGTTCTGCCCTACCACATTTTCTTCCTTTGTCTTTAATGTTTCTGCTAATAATATCATCTATGTCCTAGTCAAAATCTGTTATCTTTGACAACTTCTTTTTTAAACTCCCACTGAAATAATTGCAAAAACAATTATAAAGTTACTCCTCTACTTAAAAAGCTTCAATGCTTCACCATTACTTCATTTACACTCTTTATTTTAAATTTATATTTAAATACCAAGCCTTTCCTTTCTAACCACAATTTGCAAATCTGATTTTATAATCTACTATTCTCTGTTTACCCACTGTAGATTCTGGTCTATGACTGATACATATGACTGTTCCCTGAACATTTTTGCCTTGTCCTAGCTCTGTGTTTGGTAATGCTGTTCTGCCTGCAGCTCCACCTAGATGACATTTTTGTATTGTGTCTCATATCTGGGAACTGCTGTGGAGCAGTTTTTCTGAGGGTCATAATTCTATTTCTATTTTGTTTTTAGTGTAGTTACATGTACACTTGACATTTTTCGTCATCATAGTAAATTTGTGGAGGGCAGAGTTTGTTTCTTACTTGTATATACAGTGATGAATTAAGCACAGTTTTGGAAGTTAGGAAGCAATCTAGAAATTTTTAGTTGAATTATGTTTGTAAGTAGAATCCAGTACTGTTTCCAGGGCTCACTACTAACTACAGCTTGATCATCCGGGACAGAGGAGGCTTTACTTTGCCCACCTACCCTGTCATAGAGATTTTAATAGGCTAGCCTGGACAGCACTGCTGAGAAGAATTAATCTCACAGGATTCTTGCCCTGACTAGAAAGACAAAGAAGAAACATAAGGACTAAGTGGTCCTTGAAAAAGGTTGAGCGAAATATTAAAAGTGGGAATGCAGAAAAAAATGAAGTACTGAAAGCCGAAGATTCTGGCTTAGTATTTGCTCTAAGTTTGAAAATATGGTTTTTGTAAGTTTGTGTAACTGTTTTCATTTTAACCTGTAGTTCCTCTTATTGTGGCTTCATGTTTATCTGGATGCAAACAGGAAAAGGATATCCTCTAGTGGTTTATTTAGGAAAGGCCAAGTCATCAGAAAATCACCTCAGACTGTCTGCCTCACCAAATTTTGTTTACACATAAACATAGTGACACATTCTTACTGCGGGAAAGGAAAAACAAAAGAAGTTTAATATTTGTCTTACTAGCTCTTTCACCAATATACTTTTTTGTTTTTACTTAATTCCTTTCTCATAGTCTTGATGGTCTGCTGTATTCCAGATGCCAGAATAAAGTAGTCACAAGGCCAGGGCTCTGATCTGTTGTGTACCCTATCTTAATGAATATAGTATATCTTTTGACCTACATTTTTTATAGCAACTTTTGATATCATATGAGCCTCTGAGGCTCTTAAATATTATTTTGTGGGGGCTTTTTCCCTCTCTGCCTCAGTGTGAGTAGTTTTTCTTGCCCTTCTTCAAATGTACTCTACTTACAGTTTACATTTTTTTATTGAGATTTGTCATTTTCTTTCTCGTTGTATTTTCTTTTAAATCCTTGAACTTATTGATAATGATTGTTGAAAGTTCATGTCTTCTAATTCCATCAATTCTGTCATTCCTAGGTGTCTTTATACTGACTGATTTTTCTCATAGTTATAGATCACATTTTCCTGCTTCTTCACAAATCTATTTTTTGTATTCTATGCTGGACATTGTGGATAAATTTTTTGAAATTCTTATCTAGTTATTAGGGAATTAAACTTTATGCCCAGGAACTGCAGAGAGGGAGGAATATTTATTAAGGAGGGATAGTTTTGATTACTGTATGACATTATAACATGAAATGATAAGTGATCAAGATTTCTTTCTGTAGGCTACAGAAAGTGAGGTAGGAGATGTAGATTTAACACGTCTTCCCGAAGGACCTGTTGATTCTGAAGATGAAGAAGAAGAGGATGACGAGATTGATCGAACAGATCCACTGCAGGGGCGAGATCTTGTTCGAGAATGTCTTGAAAAAGAACCTGCCGACAAAACTGATGACGACATTGGTAAGAAATACATCTGTTTACTTTAAGAATTTTATAGTTTAATTTAGATACAGTTATCTGTTGCTACATAACAAATTTTCTCTACATTTAGTGATTTAAAACAACACATGTTTTTTCATACTTTTTGTGTGTCAGGAATTCAGGAGTGGCTTAGCTAAGTGGTTCTAGTTCAGTATCATGAGACTGTAATCAGAATATTCGCAATCATCTGAGGTTTGGCTGGGCTAAGCTAGAGCACCGGCATCCAAGATGTCTACTCACATGGCTTTTGGTCCAAGACCTCTGTTCCTTACCATGTGGGCCTCTCCAGAGGCTGCTTAAATGTCCTCACAACATAGCAGCCAGCTTCCCCCAGACAATACAAAGGAGAATGAGGCAGATGCCACAATGTCTTTTATGATCTGGCTTCAGGAGTGACATATCACTTTTTTCAACTTCCATTTGTCACGCAGAGCACCCCTCATACAATATGAGAGAGGGCTGCACAAGGACATAAATATCAGGAGGCAGGGATCATTTAGGGCCATCTTTGAAGTTGCCTGCCTAATTCAAGAGCTTGTTTGGAGGGCCTAGCAGGGAAGAACAGCTACTCGTTATGCCCTTGACAACAGGATGGTCCTTCTATATATGGTGACGGTCCTTCTCAACCAAGCACACAGCTTTGGAAGGGGATGCTCATGGAGCTGTGAGGGAGGAGGGAACACCCACCTAGCCAACCAGATCAACTGAATTCTGGCAATCAGTAGGGTGACAGATGTCACAGCCAGATCACCCTCACATTCTGGCTGCTCAGATTTATAAAAAAAAGCTTGATTCCATTATAGTAATGTCCCCTTCATGTCCATAAGACATTTAAAACATAGTGCATCAGTGTCTAATGTCTACAGATTAGCCTTTTAATTTTTTTTTTGTTATCAAAAATATTTTTGCTTCTCTACCTTGAATAAATGTTTCTGTATATAATTTTTGGTTAAAACTAAAAATTTTCTTTTATGTGATTTTTTTACAGAAGTAGTTACAATACTTTGGGAAGTTGAATAATACTAAAGTTACTAATGTTATTTTTAAGGACAAAGAGTACTTAGTACCATTACATGTTGTTATGATTCAGATAAGATTTTACCCTAGATTTCTCTTTTATAATAGTCATATTGCTGTCCTTCAAATCAGAAGCTGCTCTGCTACTACTACTACTACTACTACTACTACTACTACTACTACTACTAATTATAACCTATGTGAGTAGAGATCAGTACATTTGAGCCACTCTAATGACAGAATATAGTTAAGTGACAGTTTAGATTCCTGTTGTAAACATTATCTGGACAGAAACTGAAAGCGCATTTTTAATGATAAAGAATTGTATACTATGCTATTTTCACAAAGCTTTAAGAAACTGAAATATAATTAACTCCCAATTATCTATGGGTGGATAGCACCTTATAGTTATTTCTATTTCAGGTCTTAGTTGACTGCTTATATGTATTTCTCCCTTACATTTATTTTTATATTTGTATATCTATACCAGTGAATGGCTTAAGGCAGGCACTCATAAACATTTGTTGGTTAAAGTGAGTGAATTGCCTATGTTACTATGACAGATTTTGAACTAGAATTTCACATTGGTTAACTGTAATTATTGGAATTTGTTAATATTTTTTTAAAAAACTCTAGCCCAATAAAAACTAGACAACTTTTTCACTAATCTATTAGATCAAAGGACATCATCCTAGTTAACCTCCATGGATTGGCATTTTAGGCTAGAAAAATTAGATAAATACTCCAGCCTCATCTGAATCTGCAGTTTCCTGGTTCTGCATGTAGGTTGCGAGTTCTTATATCTTATAATATACTTATATTTTCTTGTGAGTTTAAATATGTGTATTAACCAAGTAACTGATTTTTTTTAAACCAGCAGTCATTTTGCATCTTGGTTTCTCTGTTTCAGCAGCATAAATTTATAAGTTGATTATGAAATTGGGCATTGAATTCCAGGTTTTATTGTATCTTTAAAGTGTAGTTTTTGATGGTGTCTATACTACAATTTCTCTTTTTTTAATAGAACAATTACTGGAGTTTATGCACCAGCTCCCTGCTTTTGCAAATATGACCATGTCTGTAAGGAGAGAACTCTGTTCAGTGATGATTTTCGAAGTAGTAGAGCAGGCTGGAGCTATTATTCTTGAAGATGGACAAGAGGTAGGTTAGCAAGAAATGTTATACATTATTTAGTATGGGAGTTAATTTTTAGAATAATTTAATTTCCGTGAATTTGTGTAAATCCTGACATAAAGTTTATACAGTTTTTAAAATGAATGCTGGGTTTGGGGTAGTTACAATTTCTTAAGAGGTAAGTTTTGATTTTAGTTTTTGTTTTATGTACTTTGTCTTAATTTTGATTTCCTAGCAGTGGACCTTCCACAGAATAAAAGTTTAATAGATAATATTCATTAAACCATGTTTGTTTTTACTCCTTAAATTAAATTGTAAGACGTGTTATAAATTCTTTATTCTATTTGTGTAGTTCTGTCATTGTTGTTTAAAATGTTTGTCAAGTATTTGCTCAACTTCCCTTATTCTTTTTGTATATTATATATTATTAAAAAAAAAGAATGAGGGAACTGTATTAAGATCTATGCCTCCTAGTGGACTGCCATCATTTGAGGCATTTATGTGGCCATTCTGTGTTCAGAAATGCTTGATGACAACTTGTAGATAGGTGAAGGGAGAATGCAGAGGAATTAAAAGGTGATATTGCTGTTTGGAAGTACGTCACTATTTTTTTTTATTAGACTGATAAAATTAATGCTGAGATGAAAGGGAACATTGCCATATACTGCTAGTTGTGTTTCTGGAAAGTCATTTAGGAGTTTTTAATATGGGCCTCAAAGTATTAACAGTTTCTAACTTCTTATTCCACTTAGGTGTGTTTTCCCCTCAGGTTATAAGATAAAACTCAAAGAGTTATGCCTAAAAATGTTCATTGCAGTATATTTACAATAGTAAAAATTGGAAATGACCAAAATACAGTCCAGTTATAAGTGGTGGTTAACTAAATTATTTTACAGTCACAGGATATAATATTATATAGGTATTCGAGTTATTTTAAGGTTTGATGGAAAATCTTTGAGGACCGAGATCTGATCCCTAGCTTTCTTTACATGTTTTCTCCCCATGTCCTAGAAAACATCTGGCACATAGGATATGCGCCAAAAAAAAACCTTGATAAACACATGAATTTAGTATTAATTTTTTAAAAGGGAGGATAGGCTAAATATTTCAACTAAATATTTAAATTAAATATGAAAACATAAACATAGGAGAGAAATAAACTTTTAACTGTATAAACAGTGAAATTTTTGAGGAACTTTTATTTTTCACAGATTTTTCTAATCTCTTAATTTTCCACAGTTCTGTCAGCAAAAATTTGTTTAACCTTCATGTTCATAAAATACACCATTCATTTTATTGGAGGAGTAATTCCATCCAAAAATGTTGTCTACAGCTATGACTTAAAAATGTCTGTACCGTGTATAGCTTTTATTTTTTAAAATCACAGGTAGGGCATATATATAAATTATAAATATGTAAATAACAGTTTTGTATTAAAAGTTTTGAAGTTTATGGTAGGCTAATAAGTACAGTTCCTGTGAAGGAATGTTTGTGGCTCATTTCAGTCTGTGAATGCAAAGATAATTTGATGTTTTTGATGTATATATGTGATATTTATCTTGAGCATTGCAATCTCACCCCCAAGGGAATTCAGTGGTAATGTTTGTCATGATTTTGTTGCATTTTAAAGTTATTTCCTATAATTTATTTTTATAACAATTAAAAATTTATCGTCTACATATTAAAAAATACTATAAAAATATTAGGTACTAAGTAGACACAGGTAGTACAGTGATGGAAAAACCAGACACAATATCTGCCCTTGAGTAATTTATGTATCCATGTATACCTCAATGAGTATGTTTTATTTTTGAAATAACCAAAAACACACTTTTGAAAAAATATTTCTTACTGCCACTGATTGTTTTTCAGAACTGATCATTCAGATTTCCCTTAAAGTATATTAAAACTGTTCTAAGTTCAGGCTAATAAGAGGGATACTAAATGAGAATAAGTGGTCTTTCATTGCTACACAGTAGGCATTTAGAATAGTCTCCTTGGAGTATTAAATGCCTTTGTATAAATGAAGGCAGTGTTAACATTAGAAGAAATTTTGAATACTGTATTTATTAGATATGCTTTAAAATTTGAGCTGTTAGTAGTTATTCTGAATTAATCACTAGCTACCTTTTATTTTAATTTTATTTTTGAGTGCTTGCTATGTGCCAGGCACTGTTCTAAGCACTTAGTATATATAAACTCATTTAATTAACACAAAAGTTCTGTTATAGGTACTATTATGCCCATTTTAGCAATAGAGAAACTGAACCCCAGAGAGGTTCAGTAACATAGCCTAAAGTTAGTAGTCAATGTCAGGGTTTGGATTCAAATTTCAAGAGCTTATCGTCTTAACCCATTGCATCATTTAGTCAATAATGAAAGTCCCTGAATTCATTTGATGACTAAAAGAAGAAAGAGTACAGTAAGCATCAGTGATTTGCATAGACCGACACAGGATGTTACTGACAGAGTATTTGGTAATGTAATCTTTTTTTTAAATTGTACAAGTTCTATTTATTATTTTTTCAAAGTTAATATATAACTTTTTCATAAGAGTCTTAAAATCTGTCTTTTTTTCTGTAGCTTGACTCGTGGTATGTTATTTTAAATGGCACTGTGGAAATCAGTCATTCAGATGGAAAAGTTGAAAATCTCTTTATGGGAAATAGTTTTGGGATTACTCCCACTCTGGATAAGCAGTACATGCATGGAGTTGTTAAGACTAAAGTAGACGATTGTCAGGTAAGCTTATTTCTTTGGTCATATACTCTCATTTGTTGATTTAAAATGCCTGAGCCTGTTTTCCCCTCAAAATAAAATAGCTTTATTTGAAAATTACGAGTTTCAAAAGTTCACAATTGATAAAGGAAACTAGATTTTATATCTAACTCAATTGTTTGTAGTTGAACAAACCGTAAACTTGTAAAAGAGAACATACCAAATAAATGTTGGTTTGTTAAATCTGATATTAGCCAGCTCATTCCTTTTTTTTACATAAAGGAAAGAAATAGGAACTTCTGAGTTGTTTCTAACTTACTCCTGCTTCATGTTTTCTTTGCAAAGTGTCAGTTTTGAGAGGAGTGGCTGTTCACTTCTCCTTTTAGAGCAGAGTTGAAATTCAAAAACTTCTTTGGTCTCTTTTTGCGTGAATTATTTATTTCACCTTGATTTTTGTTAAGGGTTAAAGTAATTGAATAAAGAGAACCAATGCCACTTGATTTCTTACCTTTCTGCTCTGCTTTGGTGCATAGTGATATATTTATGTATTATAGGTTTATTAATTGTCCCCATGTTGTTCTCGGACAGTTCGTCTGCATAGCCCAGCAGGATTACTGGAGAATTTTAAATCATGTGGAAAAAAATACCCATAAAGTTGAGGAAGAGGGAGAAATTGTTATGGTGCATGAGCACCGTGAACTAGATCGGAGTGGAACCAGGAAAGGACACATTGTAATCAAGGTGGGTGTTTTTACTTGTTATTCTAGTGACTGGTAGAATAAAGCTTTCATCTTGATTAAATGGGTTTGAACCACTTTTTGAGTAGTGCAAGATAATTTACTGACTTTGAAATCTAATTTAAATAAATGTATCAGTTCTTTCGCCTTTTTCTAAGTTGGTTTTTACACATTTTAATGATGAAGGGTGACATTGCCATTTAATATCAGTATGGAAAGGATACTTTTTAGAATCTACTGGTCAGAGTTTTCCTTTTTAAATTTATTTTATGATCCATTGATAACTGAAGTTAATTTCATCAAAAACAGCAATATGTCGAAACAAAACAGAAAGTGAAAGAACCAACCATAAGGGCATAAGGAATCCTATGAAGATGCAGTGTTACTGGATCGCTGTGACACTGAATGAAGTAGGCATTAACTTCTCTGAACTTTAATTATTGTATTTGAAAATGGGGATAGTACAGCAAGGCTTTTTAGGACCAAATGAGATAAATCAAAAGCATTAACACATTGTAGAGTCTGAACATTGATTTCCATACTGTTTTCTCTAACTCCCTCTGTTCCCTACTCCTTGCCACCCCGTCCCCTCACTCTCTTGTCTCTTTAAAGACCTCTGGATGTAAAATAGAGCAATTATCAGTTGCCTTACTATTTGGCAAAACAGGATGTTCTAGATTTGTCTTAACTTTTCCTCTTCCAGCTTTAGAATCAGCCATTTCTCCAGATATACCTGGATTTTTCTAGTGGGGAATAGTATTTTGAAAACCAAGATCTGGACACTCACTCTATTCATTTCTACTTAGGTATCGTTGTTTGTAGAGCTTCTCCTTGGACAGAAATACGTGTGTATTAAATATAAATACATTTCTATAACTTTGGATATCGATCCATCCATCTGTAACAATCATAAGTTCATACCAGCACTCCCAATTCCGGTGCTATACAACAGAGGATTTTTAGCCTTTCCTTTCCATATTTGTAAATACCTTTTCCAACAGTGGCTTTTTTTATGCTCTGTATAGTTATTTATTTGATCATCATAACCAATCTCGACCATGTCAGTGTAACAATGCTAGCCATCTCCTTCACCTGCCAGTTCTTCACAGCCTGTCTCCCAGCATCTCACCATGTTGGATGCTAATGAGCACCCTAGGGACATGCCTCTGCATGACTGTGGGACTCATCTTTAAATATGTGGCCTGGTCTCACAGCTGTCCTGCCTTAGTGATTTAGCCAATCAGAACAATGGCCTCTCCTTACCTGTTGGTCAGTTCCACTCCTGGCTTAGCCATACATGATCTAAGAACCAGGTATAAATGGCCTCAAATCCTCATTGGCCTAAATGTTAAGCCAAATTTGATTCTCTTAGAACGTTTTGGAGGGTGGGAGAAGATTAGGGATGATGTATGGTTGCGTTTTTTCCTTAAATAGCTTATATAAAGAAGCTTCTGACTTTCTTCTAGAGATAAGATTTACATACATTGTTAGAAGTGGGTACTTTAAAAAAAAAGTTCTTAGATAAGAACACTGTTAATATTAGCATATATTTACCATACAGTAATTCTGACCAGTTAGATTATTTAGATGAATGCAACAAATTGAAATTTGAGGTTATGGGCAGCAGTTAGTTTTTGTATTTGGCTCAGCAGCTTCATATTTGTTCTGTGTACCTACTGTTGAAAAGGCTGCGAAATAAGTTTTAACGTTGATTTAGAAGTTCAAAGATGAGTAGTAGATAAATGTTTGTTTCTTTTTATGAATTTTGAGAAAGGCAAGCAGTTAAAACTATGAATTAATGTAAAACTATCTATAGAACTTCTGGTCCCTCTCAAGATGATGAATTAGCATGGAGAATCAGGAAGAGGAAAATTCTATTTGTGGAAAGTTACAATGAAACATGCTATCTTAAACTGGTGTGTTGTTTCTATAGCCTGAGGCAGAAGAGATTTTTGAGTATGATTAAATTTGGAGGAAAGTATTTTTAGAGTGTGTGTGGTGGTTTTTTTAAGTTTAACTCTTATCTCCTGTTGCCTTGAGACAGTCACTATGATATCACCCATTGCAGTTTAATTGGCAGTAAAGGTTCACACCAGGGGTAAATCAGTGATGGTCAAAAGCCCTGCTGTGATGAAATGCCAATATAAACAGCTACGCTGAGTAAATTTTTATTCCTCTGCTTTCTCTCTCTAAACATCTGGGTGCTGATGGATTACAACTTACGGAGACTACCTGCACCCTGTGCTAAGGGTTTTAAAGGTGAAACTCTTCTTTGAGGACTTGTCTAATGAAGTGGCTACAAAGGGAAATAATTAATAATTCTTTTGAGTTGTTTATTTATTTTCTGATCTTTTCTATCCTTGTTTTTTTAGGCAACACCTGAGCGTCTCATCATGCATTTAATAGAAGAGCATTCCATTGTGGACCCAACTTATATAGAAGATTTTCTATTAACCTATAGGACATTTCTTGAAAATCCTTTGGATGTTGGGATCAAACTATTGGAATGGTTTAAAATTGACAGCTTAAGAGATAAGGTTTGTTTTATAAAGGGCATGAAAGTGATAATAACCTTTAAATTTTATTCATTAAACCTTTTGCTGTTGATAAATTGAATGTTTATTTTGATAAGATTTAATTCACCTAAAAAATGAGTCAGTATTGATGTGTCTCAGTGTAGTTGCTTTTATGACCAAATAGCATGTTAAAAGTGTATATGAGCCTTAAAAGTAAAACTGAAGTAAGGCTATAAATTCAGAAAATATGATAGTCACATGAGACTATTATTTAACTTTATCAAAATATTTAGTTGTTCTGAAGGAGATGAATAGAACATTTAAAAGTTGATTAATAGTTTAGAAAGAATATGCACCTTTTTTCAAGGCTCATATTGTTTGTAAGCCCCAAAATAGAATACATTGATTTTTCTTATTTACAGACTTTATAAACGTTTGGAAATAATTTGTCTTTTGACTTTAAGTTATATCTGCTGTGACTTATTTAAATCTACCTTTGAGAATTTTTTGCATTAAATGTTGTTTGCAATTTAGATTATCTCACCTTATTTTATAAAGACTTACTAGTCTTTCTATTATATTTACAAATACCCATAAAATAAGTAAGTAAAAACCTTGCAAATTAGTAGGAAGTCATTTATAAGGAAAATAAAAGTAGGGCCATAAATGCCTATTGTGTCTGAGTTATATTTTAAATGAAATAAGTTAAATGCAGCTGGACTGTGAAATTCTATTGTTTAGGAAACTCAAGTGTCCAAAACCACAGGCTTGCCTCCCTCCTCCCTCTGGAATTATATATAGTTACTTTGGTGCTGAGGAAATAAAGGATGCTGAGAATGAACAAAAATTTAGAGACAGCTAGATAGCTGCATGCAATAGAATAAAGTTGGACCCTTACCTTACACCAT
This sequence comes from Macroglossus sobrinus, assembly GCA_004027375.1. NCBI lineage: Eukaryota > Metazoa > Chordata > Mammalia > Chiroptera > Pteropodidae > Macroglossus > Macroglossus sobrinus. Next base: position 543,356 of record PVKZ01000498.1, read on the forward strand.
ATATCAAATTAACTCAAATGGATCGGAGGCCTAAATATAACAGCTAAACCCATAAAACTCTTAGAAGAAAAGAATGTGTAAAAAATCATGACATTGGATTTGACAATGGTTTCTTAGGTGTGATACCCTAAGTATAAACAACAAAGGGAAAAAATAGGTCAATTCCATCAAAATTAAAACATTTTCTACATCAAAGGACACTATCAACAAAGTCAGGACAACACATGGGAGAATATATTTGCAAATCATGTATCTGGTAAGTGTTTGGTATCTAGAATATAAAAACTAATGACTCAACAACAAAAAAAAATTTAAAAATGGATAAAGGACTTGAATAGACATGTTTTTGAAGAGAATACACAAATGGCCAACAAATTCATGAAAAAGATGTTCAACATCATTAGTCACAGGGAAATGCAAATCCAGAACACAGTGAGATTCTGCTTCACATCTACTAGGATGACTTTAAAAGGAAAGGAACTAGCAAGTGTTGCCAAGGATATGGATATAGAGAAAATGGAATTCACATACATCGCTGGTAGTAATGTAAATGGTATAGCTACTGTGGAAAATAGTTTGGTTGTTCTTCAAAAAGTTAAGCATAAATTTATCATATAACCCAGTAATTCTGTTCCTAAGTATATATCCAAAAGAACTGTAAAAGGGTATGCAAAAAAATATATATATCGATATGCATAGCAGCACTATTGACAGTAGCCAAAAGGCGGAAACAATCCAGGTATTCATCAGCTGACAAATGGATAAACAAAATGTGGTATAGCCAGATAATGAAATATGCAGCCATAAAAAGGAATAAAATATTGATACATGCTGCAACATTTATGAATCTTTAAAACATTATGCTAAGAAGCCAGACAGAGAAGGTCACATATTCTATAAAATACCCAAAGTAGGCAAATTCATAGAGACAAAAAAGCAAATTGATGGCTGCTAGAGGTGGGGGAGAGGACAGAATGGGAGGTAACTGCTTAATCAGAATAAGATGTGAAAATGTTCTGGAATTAGATAGGGGTGACTTGCAAACTACTGTAAATGTGCTAAATGCCACTGAATTGTACATTTAAAGTGGTTTAAATGGTGGATTTTATGTGTATTCCACAGTTTTGAAAATGTGTGAGTTACATTGGTAGCTTGGCACATTATTCATTAACTTCCATTGTTTTTTAATTTTTTCTTAATCCAAGGCACAAAGTAAACATCCATAACTGAAAATTCACAGTATCCGTAAGTGAAGGAAGTTTTAGATTTATTTTTTTAAGTAATTTTGGTTAAATATATTTTTAGCTATAGAAATACTTTCTGTTTGCCTGCACTTAGAAGCTTACTTTTTCAGATACTGTCTGAAATAACACCTCCCATGTATGTACTTATATTTTAGCATACAGGCTTGTGTTTTCTCACTGAGGATACAGAGCCTTAGCTCTCTCTGTTTGTTGTGTACCCAAGGAAATAAAAGCTCAAACTAAACCGCATCTCTTTTAGAATGAACCTTTTGTGTGCAGGAAAGGGGGCACGGGGTTAGCTATAAAAGGCAGTTTCCCCTCAGTTTTGGATGTGCTTTGGGAATCTACTTTTGTGAAAAAAAATGCCTCTCATAACCGTATGCTGCTCTATGTTTCCACAGGTAACACGGATTGTATTATTATGGGTAAATAATCATTTTAGTGATTTTGAAGGTGATCCTGCTATGACGCGATTTCTGGAAGAATTTGAAAAAAATCTGGAAGATACGGTAAAGCTCAAAGAATTTATTTTTTTATTATTTAGAGATTTTTTTCCCTACCCAACCCCCCCCCCAAGAACAGCAATTCAGAAAAGTTTTCATACTCTCCTGTCTTCAATGTATGTCTGAGAACTTCCAAGTACATATTTTATTCCTTTTCTCATTCTCTGCCACTCCAGACCAAACATAAATCATGCCACTTTCTGACTCCTACTAATGACAGTGTTATCTCCAAGTCACCCATGTTTATAAATTCTGGTGCCCATGTGGGCCCCTCTCTTCCTTGAATTCACTGGCCTAAATGTCTAGTCAATTGCTAAAGTCACCTAGGTCACTGGTTTAGGCATACACATTTCCTGTGGTCTCTCTCTCAGCTGTTTCTTTCTCCCTAGTTTTGGGCCTCATTTCCTGATGCCTAATCTGTTATAATAGCCTGCTAATTTTAGTTCTAGTTTCTCTTCCTTCTGGTTCATTCTGTGTGGCGAAAAGATTGTTTTTAAATCATAAATGAAATGAATATTACTCTTTGTCAATAAACCAAAGTATTTACCAAAGTAATTCGTCATACATATATTCAGGTCCCTTATCTACACTTTCAGCCATTTTTCTATGCATCCTTGATTATAACCAACCAGATTATTTTATATTCTTTGCTAGTTCTCTCAAACTGGAATTCTCTTTTTCCAGTCTTGCTATTTGATACTCTTTGCAACCTTCAAGGCCTATCTTGTATATCAGATCTACTTTAGAATTTGTAATTCTCCTTCCTACATGTGATTTCATTTGTTCTAAATAAACAACACCAAAAGTAATCCCCTAAAGGTCCTCTTAACTTTCACAGCAGCTCTTTATAATTTTGTTTTATTCTCCCTGTTTGATATAAAACTTTGAACTGTAACTGGGTTGTCTTCTTCAAGCAGCTTGAAATTTTAGGTCGTAAATAATTAGCTCAGGAGTCAAATTGCCTAAATTAACATTCAGACTCCACTACTGGAAGTTGCCCAACCTTTTGTGCCTCAGTTTTATTTCTTACATGGTTGTCCCTTGTTTATTGGAATTGCTATGAGAACTATAATGAGCTAATGAATGTAACAATCTGATAATAAAAGCTGACATATAGCAAATGCTCAAGAATTATTATTACTCTTAGAGTGAGTATAAGTGGATTGAGTTGCATAATTGAGTGCAGTTGGCAGATTTTTGTTCCTTTTCCTGCCTCTTGGTTCCTGTGTCTTTTCAGTAGCACATGTGCATTATGCAAAATGGAGAGAATGAATGGAACTGGGAAACTTGATTAAGAGGCCCTAGAGGCTCACCACCAGCTTGAGTCTTCCAGGGCTGACTGTAGATATTCAAGGTGCTAATGAACAGTGGAAGCTGCCTTATAATTGTGGAAATTTTTTTTTTTTTTTTTTTTTTTTTTACTAATAGTTGGTCATCAGGTATTTATTGAATTCTTTTTTTATATTCCAAGGTATTAAATAGGATCAGAACAGCTATAAGACTTGGTTCCTACCCTGGAAAAACTTTAGCTTCTTATTTTGGACTGGAAATTTATACATATTGCACTATTTGAGAATAGTTTAATATTAAACTGATCTTAGAACCTGGAAGTTAGAATATTAGTAAGTTTAAGGAAGATCTAAATTAATATAGGAGTAACATTCCTGGACTCTGTCTTTGAATATTAGACAGTATTTGCAAAAATAGTTCAAATCCTTTAAAGTTGTAAATAAAGATTTTAAAAGATTCTGGTTTTAAAATTCAGCCAGGAGATATGCAGGAGAGTAGTAGAGTATATATTAGGAAGGTTCAGGAATGAGACATAAATTTTTTGTCATCCCTCTCTAAATGAGACATCGCTTTGAAATCTTTCTAACCTGTGATCATCTGGAAGTTTCTAAAAGTCATATTAAGAGATATTCTTGAGAATGCTCTGGGATGGAAGTTTTCCCTTCTTCAGTTTTATTTATCCTGGCTTATATGTTCTTTACTCTGTATTTCAAATATACCTCTAATTCTAAAAGTTTTAGATGATTTTTTTAAAAGCCGATAAGGGTAGATACTTTTTTTTGTATACATCTTACCCTTTTCTACTTTCTAGAAAATGAATGGTCATCTCCGGTTATTGAATATTGCATGCGCTGCAAAGGCCAAGTGGAGACAGGTGGTGCTGCAGAAGGCTTCCCGGGAATCACCTCTGCATTTCAGCCTTAATGGGGGAAGTGAGAAGGGATTTGGTATTTTTGTCGAAGGAGTAGAACCTGGTAGCAAAGCTGCTGATGCGGGACTGAAACGTGGTGATCAGGTAAGTAAATAACCAGCCACTTAAATGAGAGCCTTCTTACAAGTAACATGCCTGCTACTTTTTTTCTCATCTGATGTTTCTTCAAGTAAGCATGATCAGTTTAAGGAAATACTGTTTGAGCTTCTTTGTTAGACGTGGTATTTTAAAATAGTTTATTTTAAAAATATATATGTTGATAGCTATTACTTTTAATGTAAAGTTTGGCCAGAAACAGCATGGTCGGGCACTATCAGCATGGTCCTACCCATTCTCCAAAGATTAAGAAACTGTGTATCAGGCAACTTCAGAATAATTCAGAAAGATGAATATGTGAATTAGCTTTAAAAGAGCAAGCACTTCCACTCATAGTACTCTAAAATGTAGGTGGCCTAAGATTACCATAAATAATAATTTGAGCTTCAATAATATTCATATGATAACAGAACTATATCCATAAGCAAAGTGAGCCAGGTTAGGAACTAAGAAAAAGGAGATACTGGGAGTAAGTTGGTAGGGGTTTATTCTCTCCTTATAGACATTAGGTAACTGTAAAGCAGCGTATTTCAGAATGTGATTACTGACAACCTTATTACTAAAAATGCAATTCCTAGGTTCACATCAGTTTTATTAAACACATTAATCACGTTCTCCAGAGAGGAAGTCGAGGAATCTATATTTCTAACAAAGCTCTCTAGATGATTCTCACAGATGCCAAAGAGTGTTTTCCCAAATCTAGCTGAATCTCTTGGGAAGCTTACTTTTTCCCATTCAGAAATTTTTGTTTGTTCTTTTCATTCATTTAGAATGTGATGATGTTTTATGTATAATTGAACCATACTATTTTTTAAAAAATAGTAAGGCATTCAGTTAGAAGAAGTTCTATACTTCAGAACAGTCTTTCTCAACTAATTGTGATTTTGCCACCACCCCACTCCCTCCCGAAGACATTTGGCAATGTCTGGAGATATTTATAATTGTCATGACTTAGCACTTTAATTGACATGACTTATGCATCTTGTGGGTAGAGGCCAAGGATACTGCTAAATAGCCTTTAATACTTTACAACAGCATAGAGTTATCCAGCCCAATATCAATGTAATGCAAGTAAGAAACTAATACAAAGTTGTAATGATCCCCTTCTTACTTTAAGGGGGCTTTTTAAAAATAGAGCTTTCTGGATCTTACCCCAGATAGGACTCTCTAGCAGCTGGGATCCTAGAGTCAGTATATTTATTGTTCCAGCATTTTATTATCAACACATTTAAGAATCTCCTTTTTCACCAAAAAAAAAACACAAACAGTGAAATCCAATGATTTCATTCCTAAGCGAGGAAAGAAATTTATGTTTTTTACTTCTTCCTTCAGTCTTCCCAAGTGTCCTTTAAATTATCTGAAATTTTAGATCTATTTCATTCAAATTTGTATATCACACAGGCAATTATTTTTATGAATTGATCTGACATGATTAAAAGTTTTTCTTGATTTATAAACTATCCTGAGTTTTGTTTTGTTTTTTAATTTCTTAATATGATCTTGGAGTGAACATAAAAACATGTTTATAGTAGAGATTTGGGGAAATACAAAATATAGAGAATAAAAATCAAATAGTAATTTCTCTTCTCACAGAGATAACCTTTGTTTACTTATGGGTGCATTCAAGTTTTATTTTTTTACTGTTAAGGTTGCAGAAGTAACTAATACTGTTTATGTCTTAATTTGTATTTTTCAAACATTTTTCTGAAGATAATGGAAGTAAATGGACAAAACTTTGAGAATATTACATTTGTGAAGGCACTTGAAATTTTGAGGAATAATACTCATCTTGCACTTACCGTAAAGACCAACATTTTTGGTGAGTTATGTTGTGAAAACTGAGCTTTTTTTTTTTTTTTTTTTTGGTAATAGAAAAGAGAAAAGTCATTACACTGAAAAGGAGGACAGTAAAATAAAATATAAACATGTTTCTACTTTTGCTGTTGAGATATATGTTATATATTCTAAAATTTTAATTACTTGCATTTAGTTACTTTGATATTTTAAAAAACATTTTCTTAAATATGTGTGCAACTACATTCAGTCAGTCATTTGTGAAATGTCTTCTGAATATTATGTACTGTATTTTTGTTCAGAGATACTTAGAATGGCCTGAATGAAACTGAATGTGCAAATCAGTCTGCTTCTGATGTTTTAGCTATCTTTCTGAAATAATAATATGAATTCCAGATTAGCTGTTTCATGGAAACAAATTGAGTAAAACATTGATTTAAGCAGTACATTACAGATTTTTAATAACATTACACTCTACCTTTACATTAAAAGGTTGATTGCTGTGCCTGAGTGTGTTTTGATCATGTTTATATTCAAATGACGCAAGGACTAAGCCTGTACTTTTAACTTTATCTACTATTTTTTTTTAAACAATTTAGGAAACACTTATTGTAATTTGATTTTATTATATACCATAGGATTTCCTCTAAAACTCTGAGAAGGGCAACACTATAACAGTTAAAAACTATCAAAGAAAATTTGAGTCCCTATGAAGTAGGGGGGAAAAAATTTCACTAGGTCATTTAGGTTACAGTTTGAGAAGAGTTGAATTTAAAAGCTAAGTCTGTGGAAAAGGAAGTGTGTTCTATTTTTTTTCTACTTTGCCTCCTCCTTATACTGCACTTAGTCATAATGAAAAATGAAACGTTTGGTATTTTTTTTACCATTTCATTTGAGTTCCTTTTACTGAATTATATTATGTTAAATCTGGTAAATAGCTGTCTATGGGCAATTTCCTAATATTAAATTAATTAAACATCGAATAAGTAAGCCCTTCTAGTGTTTTAATTTTCTGAAGTTTGGACTTGTATCTAGAAACATCAACTTTGGGATTTAACTAAAAGGGTTCTGATTCTGAAAAATGTGAAAGCAGAGTTTGCTCTGTCACCTAGAGCACATTATTTAGCCTCTGCAAGCTTCAGTGTCTCCATCTCTATTTCATAGGGTTCTTTTAAATGTCAAATACCTTTAACTTTTTTTTAACCTTGCACATACTAATTGTTAACTGCTATCAAATATTATGTAAAAAATACAGAAATAGTATAACGTGGACCTTGGGAGACAGAAAAAGTATATCTGAAGGATGCAACACTACTAACATGGAAAAAAGTGACACCACTTTGGTCTTTGCTGTATTCCAGTTTTCACACCTGTACTCACATCAAAAATTTTCTTTCCTCTAGTACCATCCCTCTACCTGATCCACACCTCATGTTTAGACTCAGCAAATGCTCCCAAAGGAGAAAACAGTTAGCAATCGCAGTTCACCCTCTCCCTCTATTCCCTTTGGCTTTCACAGTGTTCTAACATCTTTTACAATCCCACCACTCAGATAATTTATTATTAACATTTTAATTTTTGGATAAAAGTAATACATGCATATATTTTGAAAATTAAAGTATTAAAGAAAGATAAAGGGTAGAACCATACTGTGCAATATTCTGTACCTTTCCACATCAGCTCATACAGATTTACTTTTTATAGAATTGTTACTGTGTAGAATTCCATTGCATTATCATCATAATCTATTGTGCTGATGTCATACCAATGAATGCTTTAGGTTATTAACAGTTTTCACTATTTACAATGACGTAATAAAAATTATTTGTACTGATCTTTTATGGTTATATAGACACTTATAAGATGAATTTCTCAAAGTGATATTACTTTTGACAATTACTAGAGTTTTACTTTCCAAAAATTGAGTTACTCATCTTTTGGTTTGTTTGAATGTCCTATAAAGAACAGTATCTTCTTGTTCTAAGGGTTATAAATGTTTTCCCTAAGTTTGACTTTCCTTAATTGTGTTTGTAGAGAGTGAGAAATTTTTAATTAAATGTAGTAGACTTTTCTTTTATTAATTCTTGGGCACTTTCATTTCTGATTAATATATCTGATATTGCTGTTTAATGGTATTGTAATTACATTTGCTCACCATTTGTTCATTTTTGTCCTTAACTAATTTTTTAAAATTCAGTACAATCATTTCTTTATCTACAAATTACAAGCTCCACAGATTTTTACTTATAATTACATATGTAAATCCAGTGACGATATAAACTACTTGTGCCCTGTTAAGTCATTGTACATACACACCACAACCAGGGATATCTGCTGTCCATTCAAAGATCTGTTGCTCTTAACAGAAAATTTAAACACCTACTGTAGCATTATCAGGCTGTTTTCTCTACCTGGATCTCCAGTCATCTTCATTTTCTTGAACGTTCCTTTACCACAGAGACTTTGAACTTGAGATTCTTCTACCTAGAATCATTCCCCCTTGCTCTCCCTTTGCCTAGGTAAAATCTACTTGCCTTACTGATCTCTTTTTACACCGTGACTTAATTAAGGGAATATTTTCTTTTGCCTGCTATCTGAATTAGCTCCTCTTGTAATGGTCTCTCTACCATTTGTCTTAGACTGGCTGATTGTTACACAGCAGGAAGAATCTGCAGACATTAGTATAATGTCTGATGTCTGGATTTGATTTTTAGCTCAGAAAAGCATTTTTACCCTTGCCACATAGCTTAAAGTAAAACTTAAAAATAAAAATCGAAAGGAATTTATTGTATTTTAATCAAGCAGAGTATTTTTGAAAGGTGACACCTAAATATTTTCATTGTTTTGAAGGCAAAAAATGTGCTTTTCATAAGCTTGCAATATGCTTTGGTAATATGACATCATTCTGGTTGAAATTTTCAGAATGGTCCAGTTTTATCACTGACAACCAAATTTATGTTGTAATGTATTGATTCTTAAGATGTCCATTTGAATCTTGTTGCTCCTTTGATGTTGTAGGAAATTATTAATTTTTCCCCCAAAATAACGGAAAAGATAACAATTCTATGTAGTTGGGGTTTCAGTGGATACATTTATGCAATTTACAGCTTTTCTACTATAAAGATACAGATTAATACTTTTCAAAGCTACTCTTACTGATAAGCTGAAGTTGAAGAATATGCAGCCACCATTTTTTTTTTATTCAGACCCCCACAGACCCCATAAGTTTTTAGGAAAGTTACCTTCTGCTTTAATATTAATCTTTCTAGTGTTTTTTCCATATAGCACATCATATATCTTATTTAAGAACACATATTAAAAACAACCAAAAAATTTTTTATGATATTAATGAAAAATAGGTAATACACATTTTTTCAACTGCAAATGAGTCACTAATAGCTTCTAGATATATAGCCTTACACAGACTTATCTTTCTTTCACCTGATCCCAGGGAGATATAGACCCTCTCACAAGGTGAAAAAACAGATCTAGGCAAAGAGATTGCTAGACAGGCAAGTCCCCCAGTGCACTTGTACCTTCCTTGAGGATGAAGTAACTCACCAGACCGGGTTGATAGAAAGTTATCTAAGAATGATTCATTGTTTACATCAGATCACTGTAGTGAATGTTTACTAGCTGCTTTACTAAGTACTGTAAGTTTCCTGAATGTGACCTTGAGGAAATTTTCATTTATTACCAAATTTAGTATTATTTATTTCTGTTAAAAACAGGTTAAGCAAAGCTCTTCACATTTTTTTAATCGCTAAATTTTGCAAAGCTGACTCTGGCTCTAGTGCTTATATCTTATCTTAAATGATATATGTTATCATAAGGAATAACCAATAATGGGATCTAAAAATGTTTCACTAAAGTCTGAGTTGATTATCAGTTACATTATTTGTTACCTAAAAAGGAACCCATGGACTTTTCAAACATGCTGCAAGCCTGCCCACTTCCTTTCCATTTTCCCCAGTATTTTTTTTTAATCACTCTTAGACAACGTTAGAAATATAGTTATGTATAAAAATTGAAGGGAAAAGTAGATATAGCTGATTAATAAAGGAGGGTGTAAATTTCATAATGGTTAATTAATAGGCTTTAAAAGGCCAAGTGATAGTGATTGTATTTATCCTTAAAATTTGTTGATGATATAAAATCTTCCTACTGTGAAAAAATAATAAGTTTATTTATTTCCACAGTGTTCAAAGAGTTACTTAGTAGGACTGAACAAGAGAAATCTGGTGTTCCTCACATTCCCAAAATTGCTGAAAAAAAGAGTAATCGCCATTCAATCCAGGATGTACCAGGAGACATTGAACAGACATCACAGGAGAAAGGAAATAAGAAAGTGAAAGCAAATACTGTTTCAGGTGGAAGAAACAAAATCAGGAAAATTTTGGATAAAACACGATTTAGTATTTTGCCTCCAAAACTATTTAGGTATGTAACACTAATCTCAGTCATGTGGGCATTTTCCTGTTGACTAAAATTTTTATTTCAGGGAAGAGATGTTCAGGTCAGTTTAGTTTTTTATACCACTAATGTGTCATTAAATCCACAAGCAGTCCATAAATAAGAAAAAATAAATTGGGTATGTTTTTCCATTTTTTCTATTGACGTTACCACTGCTAATTACGTATTCTTCCATTTGCCTTTTTGAATTTTAGAAAAGATTGCACATTTTATTTTATAAATTTTTTTTCACATATTTTTGGTATAAATTTAGTCCCTCGAGCTACAAGTTTGGACACCTTAAATCTTGGGAATAATTTACTGATCCTAGGGGTTTTTTTTCTTTCTTTTTAGTATTTTAAATCATCTTTATTTTAATTTGCACTGTTTATTTCCTCTTAAATTCTAATGCTGACCTTTTTAATCTATTTTCATTTCCAAAATAAGATGTCACCAAAACTGAGTCAAATATAAAATGTTAAATGTAAATTAAGGTAAAATCAACCCATGGAAGTGTCGTGACTGGAAAGGCCTCTAGTATGTTATATCTGTGCATATTTTGCATTATCTATTTCCTTAGGTGATCACAAAAAAAGTTCTAATCAAATCCAGTATTTAGCACATAATAGGCATGCACAATCAATGAAAAAAAGAGAGAAAGAAAGCATATTCAAACAAAACATGTTCAAAGGAAATACAGATTTGGCTTCTGATAATTCCTGACACAGTGCCACATAATTATAGCCCTGAAAAGAGGTAGTCTCTACTTCTAAGGAACTTTATTCTCCACACATTTATTATAAGGCACAATGTCCAGAGATAGAAATGTGGGAAAATAAGTAAAGCAAGTTTTTTGTCCCTAAGGAGCTGATTATCTAAAAGGGAAAGCAGGCAAATTGTGCAGTAAAGAGTGATAAGTACAAAGGCAGGAACAAGCTTGGTAGGTTTGATATATACAAAGGCAGGAACAAGCTTGGTAGGTTTGAGTAAACTGTGTGAGTATACTACTAAAGATGAAGCAAAAGAGAGGTAAGTGCCAGATGATGAAGGACTTTGAATATGCCAGAGATATTTACTTTATCATGTCAGAATAGGGAGCCAGAGAAAGCATATGATGTAATAACTTTTAGGAATATATTTCTCAGTGTGCTAGTAGTTTGGTGTTGAAGGTGTAGCAGTAGCAGCTGGGAGACTTGTTAGGAGACTACTTGGAAATAGGTAAATGTTAGCTCTCAGCTTTTACATGAAGATCTCAAAAGATTTCCGAATCAGAAAACATTCTTTTTGAGATCTTATTTCCGGTCAGTAAAACAAATTTGCTCTTCATTTAAGTTGGTGCTCACAGAGGTTTGAAAATTCCTGGGCTTTGGTCTTAATGTCACTTATTTCTAGAAAGTTTATTACTCATTCTTTTCCAAGTGACAGCTCTCATTGAGTGGTTTATAAAAACCACTTTTATTTTAGAATAAAAAAATTCTTACAGTATTGAGTGTATTGTAACAGCACAGTAAACACTGTAAGAAAAGGCTTGCTCTCTTACAAATGAGCATCGAGTAGGAATATAAGAGGGGCCAGCCCACACTGAAGAGATTGGGGACAGTTTTACAGGACAAGAAGTCTGCACGAAGGCACTGAGGAAAGGAAAAAGAATGGAAGACCAGAAAGCAGAAGAGAGTGCACAAGGGATAATGCCCTGAGTTCCACTTCCAGAAACCTTGGTGGGTTTGGTCTGGAATATAAATATTTCCTTTAACTGGTTCTCATTTTAAAGAGTGGCACAGTTGTGCTTGTCATCATCAAAAGCTAGAGAACACTGGTTGTAACTGATGTTTGCTTGTTGGTTCACAATCCAACTGTGTTCAGGGCTCAGGCAGCTGAATCCATGTCTTCTCTGCGGTACCTCCTTCTGGAGGAGGGGATGGGTTGCTCCCCTTGGGTTCCTTGCAGAACATTTGGGCCCATACAAAACGTCCGTGCTTGGGGAATGTCCCTGAGTTCAAATATCCCAGAACATATACTTATACTTTTGATTTATAAGATCAATACATAAAAAATAGTATTGTATTTTATTGGTCCAAAAACTCTTGTGGCTGTATTGCCAATAATAACTCTTCTTGCTTCAGTAGCCTGCATGGATCGGGGTTCAGATCTTGCAGAAGGTTGGATAAATACCAACCTTCTAAATACCAAGGACCATTTGGCATGGACCATATACACTCATGGATGTTTTGACAGGACCAGATTTCAAGACCTTTCAGGGTGAACCAAATGGCTCCATGGATTTTTGGGTAGGACCAAGTGTCTGCTAGTTCTTGGGATTCTGTCTTGGTTGCAGCAGAAGGCATGGAAATTGAAGTGTTTAAGAGTAATTATTTGAATATTTCAAGCATTATTTCTTTATATTAGTACCAAAAAAGAAAAATCTAGTAGAAGTAGTTTGACTTAAACTCAGAAGGGATTTTTTTTCCTGTTAATCAACAAACATTTATTGAGTCTCTTGCTTGCCCTTCAGGAGTTAATATTAAACTAGCTATCACTTCTAAATATGTTTTGATTAAGTAAAATGTTAATAATTTCAGCTGTATAAATACCCCAAAAATAGTTTAGTAAAAATGGTAAAGTTTTTCTACTTGAGTCTATTTTGCAGAGAAAACTGATTTGTCATTTGGCTACTTTGCATTTTTGAGAATGTATATCATTTTTCTTGGCACTTAATTCTTACAAATGAATTCAGACAACCTCTTTTGCTATGCACAGAAAAAATCACTAAAACTTCAATAGAAAAATCAGCAGATAACATGAACTACATGTTCTGCATCAGTAATAATCAAAGATATACAATTTAAAACAGGGAACTTTCATTAAAGAATGACAGATTAGGGCCGGAATTAATAAGCTCATACTGCTGTGGGAATATAAAATGATGTGATCTTCTGTTTTCCTAATGTTCCTAGGAGTATTATCTGTAGTAAAACTAAATTGGAAATGCTCTAAATGTTCAACTACAGGAATTGGTTAAATAAGTTGTGCTATTTAAACTGCAAAAATGACGAGAAGAAAAACATTGATTGTAGTTTTAGCTAAGATGGTTTTGTAGGTAATTTTTCTTATTCTTCCTTTATTGTTTTTGGTACTTTTTAAGTTTTCTACTTTGAGTATTTTTTAATTAAAAGAATTTGTAATGAGTTTAATTCCACAATTTATGAACATCTGTGTGCCAGGGCTCTTTGGAAGGGATGCTTCATCTCTGCCTCTGCAGCACTCAGTTTTCTAAGAGGAGGCAATGAGTTGTCATAGAAATTCTGTAAGAAAGAATGTCTGCATCTGTGAGAGGAGCAAATAAAATGAGTGTAAGGAAGGAACAAATAGTTAAGAATACATCATTCTCAAAATCTTTAACTGTGACATAACTTTTAAATGAAAGAATGCTCTTGAAAATTAGAAATGAGAAAAAAGTTAATAATTTTGGATAACGTCTATAAATCAAGTCATAGTAATGTGGCTTCTATTGACTGAGAATTCGGGAAATCTGAGCTCCTATTTTTTAAATCATTAGGCTTTTAATTTATTTTCTTTAATCACAGATTGCCTAACATCTTTATAATTATTTATTGTAATGGTCTCAGAAGTAGATAGCCTTGTTTCCTTATCAGAAATTATTTTTCTCTCCCTATTTCTTTTGGGCATACATTTTTTTGTGTGTGTGTGTTGAGTTCATTTTTTATTTGCATATCAGTGATATTTACATAGCCTTTTTAGTTTCATAATGTGAAACTAAAATATACTTTAAGTTTTAAATATACTTTTAGTGTTGGGGAATTATTGAGGAATTTTTCAAAACTGTCTTGTTTCTGTTACTGCATCACCTTCTCAGGAGACTGTTTTGGTAAGAAATTACATAACTATTTGCAAATAGGCATTATCAATTCAGCTTCCAAACAAGCATGGATATTTTGCCAATCAGATTCCGTTTCATTCATGTCATAGCATGGGTTGTACATAACATTAGTATAGTTTTCATTTATACATGCTCACCTTGATTACCATGAATTTATAAGCTTTACATTATTGTAACTATATAGTGTCGTATTTATTGCCTATTAAAAAGCAGAAGTAATATAAGATCAATTAGATAAATAAGGGCTTTCAATATTTCATTCACTTAGTCTTTAAATTTCAATTTGCTGCAGCTAATCAGCTAATTCTCTTTAGTAGAAAATTGTAACATTTTAACATTGTTAAAGTTGCTTCTACGGTGGTTATTTGTAGGACTGACTAATCTCTTAACAGTTTATTTCCTTGGATTCAGTTACCTGACCCTGTGGGTCCAAAAATTGCAGATTTGTTTTCAAAAATCAGAAAAAGAGTGTTGTATAAAAAAATCTTTATTTTCTACAATATTTAAATGGTTGCCAAATTACTTACAAAGCTATAAATAAAATGTCTGTGAAAGCACCCTCCTTTTTTTTCCTTTCACCTAATCTTAAAACATTTAGCTCTGATCTTCAAGAATACATACACAATTATAAGGAGCCAATTTAGCATAAACAAAAGTTGCTTATTTCATAAGATACTTCCATTCCCTTGTTTGTCAAATTAGACTGCCTTCTCTCTCCAGGAAAGCATTTCCGATTTCTTTAGTGCCTTTAACTTGTTGTACCCACCCTGCCCTCTTCTCTTTTTCAATATGAATTAGTTAAAATTCTTTCTAGGTTTATACCATTTTGTTTTAATTTTGGTAAAAAGTACTTCATTAATCTTAAAAACAGGAATCTTATTGTCCTTTGTGCCAGAATGTTTACCTGCACTACCTAGTTTAATCCTTAGAGTAGTCCTGGGGAGTAGATAGTATTACATACATTTGTAGATGAGGAATCCAAGGTCCAGAAATAAAGAAATTTCCCTGAGGCCACACAGCTAATAACCCAGGCCAGTCTGATGTATAGCTTGCTCTTGAAATGCTTATGTTTGCCCTCTTCCATGTCTTTATGCTTTTTCCTGACTTCTCTGCGCACTCTCTTGCCCTGGCTTTCTCTTTCTTGTCTGGCTATTAACAGTCCTTTAGCTGTTACCTAATAGTCCTTTATGCTTCACCTTGCATAGTTTCCTAATTTTCCTAAATCTGGTTTTTCACCCTTAACATATTCTAGATGTACCTCATATCACTCATTTCTAAGACAGACTTTAATCCTTTCTATATAGTAATAGGTAAGTATTCTGTGATACCTGTATTTGTATATGTAGCAAGTACTGGTTAGAAAGCTGCATTGAATAAAATTTAGATGAGACTTAATATTAACCTAAAGCATTGGTTTTACAGTAAGCATAACCCTTAGAAATAAGTGGCATTTTGGTTGCTGATGGGAATTCTTTTTTCACTCTCTGTGTTTGTGTTTTATATTTGCTTTTTCTGTTTTATATTTTATATTTTTGAGTTATCTAAAACTTAGAGATAGTTATGTTTCTTTGGTTTTATTTTTTAGATGGATTCAGAGTTGCCTATGTAACACTTCTAAATATTTTCAAGGAAAAGTATTTCATTTGCTAAAATATGGTCATTTAATTGATACGTGTTTTTGAAACATTTAAAGGGAATTAACTTTGGATGATTTGCTTTCTACTCTGGTTCTGATGTTCTCATCTAGAGAACAGCCAAATAGATTTGAGAGTTGAGAGATCACACAAGAAATAATGTGCCCTTGGAATAAATTTTAGAGACTATCAAATTCTTTTTCTTCCATTTTTGTTTCTGGTTCTCCTTTTCCTTCTCCTTTCTATTTGTCACATATTTTCATTGTCTGTTGCTATTCTCTGTGCCATCTTCCTACTACCTTTTCTCTATTGTTGATGGTTTGGACATTTCTCAGATTGCTGATATGTTTAAAAACTTCTTATTTTGTTTTCTACAATGTGCCATATTTTTGATTTGGGTTTAGACCCAACTCTATCCTTTGCCTAGAAGGTTGTGTAGGTTGCCTAGAAGATTTTCTGTTGAGAGAACCTTGCTGTGGTGTTGGCTGTGCATTGGTGGATACACATGTTAGTGTCCACTGAAACTGGCAGATCTCAAGAGTTCTCTAAACACTCAAGTTCAATTATCTACCAAAACTAGCAGAAACTAAATGTGACTATTTCTTTCTGATGTAGTAAATTACTTAGATGTATAAGTTAAGTTTTACTTGAGGGTGATTGTTAAAAACATTTTATTGCCCTTTTCACTATTACAGTTGTCCCTTTTTAAAAAAATTGCTATATATAATTTTTAAAATAACCACTTTGAATTGGTTCTGTTATGTTACTGCTCAGAGAACAGAAATGTTTACTATTAAGAACCCTCAAATACTTTAAAGTGATATCTGACATTCTTTTGAAGTGATGGTGGCCTGAGCCAGTCACAAGACGACAGCATTGTGGGAACGAGACACTGTCGACACAGTTTGGCTATAATGCCTATTCCTGGAACACTGTCGTCCAGCAGCCCGGATCTCCTTCAGCCTACTGCTAGCATGTTGGATTTCTCCAATCCTTCAGGTGATTTTTATTTGTGATTTTTATAGCCATGTTGGTAACAAATGGACAAGTGGATGGTTAGGCCTCGGGCAACAAATACTAGATTTGCTTACAGCTCTTTTCCTACGTTTAGATTATGACAATGCAAAAAGCTAAAGAAAACATTGTCTTTCAGTCTTAGCTGCAGCAGTACTTCCTCCAGTATGAAATAGAAGCACATAGAAAAGAGATTACATTTGGGTTTCTTTTGGTAACCCCAGCCTGAGGTGTGGAACAAGAGCACTGATGCTTCTCAGCCAAGAAACATGTTATTCAGGGTGTGGAGGAGAATAAGGCAGATTAATTTAATCTAAGTGGTCTCACTTTTATTCCTCTGTGATGTACAGAAATAAGTTAGTAATTTTCTAGAAACACTGCTTTACTCTTCAACACCTGAAGTTAAAGTTGTTTTTTCTGCATTTATTGATACACAGAGGCAGAAATTGTTATTTAACTATATAACCTAAATTTTTATTATGAGGAAGAAAAACACTTTGACTTGGAAGAATTATTTATATCCATCACTTGAAAAAATTTTAGATGGCTTTTTTTAAGAAAAGACATACACAGTTAAAAATGAAAATATGTGGGGGTGGTTCCATAGAGTAGTGGTTAGCATATCTGCTTCACACGCAGAAGGTCCTGGGTTCAAGCCGCAGCTGAGCCACGGCCCATACCTTGGGTACACTGGGCCCAGGTGTGCACCGTGAGCACATGGGGGGAGACACCGTGCCTTCAGAGATCCAGTTCTTAACGGGAGACAGCAGCATCTGTAGGTCAGGGGTCGAAGTGGGCGGGGGAGGGTTAAAAAAAATGAAAATATGGAACTGGTTCCAAGGAGAGAAAGAAAAATACAACAGGGATACTCAACCCCTGGGCCATGGACCTGTACCAGTCCATGACCTGTTAGGAACTGGGCCGAGGAGGTGAGCAGTGGATGAGTAAGCGAAGCTTCATCTGTATTCGCAGCTGCTCCCCAGCCCTAGCATCACCACCTCAGCTCCACCTCAGATCATCAGGCATTAGATTCTCATATGAGCACCGGTTCCTGGTGCCACAAAGGCTGGGAACCACTGCTCTACAAAGATTGATATAGTTGTGATTTGTAGTTTTGACACTGAAATTTCTAGTAGCTATTGTAAAAAGGATACTTAATTACATAAATCTCAGTATTAGAAAGGAGGAAATAGAAGTATAGTGGTAAAGTTTGTTTTATTATAGCAATATAAATATAAAAATTATAGGACAGCATAAAAACACAGTTTAGTGAATGTCATTCTGCACATTGTTTCTTTCTTTTTATTTCACTTGCCTCTTAACCACTAGATATATAACTAAACCCAGCAATCTGTCTCTGACACATTGTACTATGTATCTACCAGTGTTCTTTCTAAAACAGAAATTTTAATGAATCGTTACTTAGCTTAGAGATTTCTAGTAATTTCTACTTCAGTCAAGTTTCAGTCATGAGATAAAACCCCTTCAGATGTTTGATCAGAAAATATAAAGAGTTATTAGCAAGATATAAAGTAAACTGTTTATCTGAAAGGGTAAGAAAGGAAGCACTAAGGTATCACAGAGGTAGGAAGACTGCAAGTTGGATTCAGCTCTGGTATGTAAGAGAAATGCCACAAGCAGGATGAAGAAGTGTTGCTGGGGTAGTACAGGGACAGAAGCTGACAAGAAACGACATAAGGCTGCAAGTGTCTCCTTCCTGTAACCCTGCAGTCTATCCCTGGTGCTCCCTTTGGCAGAACCTAAGAGGGAGCCACTTAGCAAAGAAGTAGTCTGATTTGCAGAGTCTCAGCCCCATCATGACTGGCAGGGTGGGTTTGGAGCCTAAAGACAGTAACTTAACTATTGTCCAGTTTCACAGCATCACTAGAAACCCTTTCTTTTAGCCTCCTATTCTGCCATTCTACCCACTGTCAACTCATTTATCTTCCCTGAGTATGGCATATACTTTCAGAACTCTCTTTGCCTGTGCTGTTTGCCACCTGTGTGTTCTCTCTGTGTATCCTGTGGACTTTTCCTCTTCCTCAATGCTGAACTCAAATGTTACCTCGTCTGGGAAGCCCAGGTCTCTCTGCTATAGTGTCAGTCTGTCTTCTTTCAGAAATCTCTAGCATATTCTCACTGTCTCTCAGTTGCTTGTCATGAAAATTTATTTCCACATCAGTGTGTGTTCCACAGCAGTAATTCTTACACTGCATTCACAAAGTATTTTCACACTACCAAAGCAAGTTAAATGTACATACAAGCATACCTCAGAGGTATTGTGGGTTCGGCTCCAGAAAGCAAGTATCAATCATAAAGTGAGTCGTAACCATTTTACTGGTGGAGGGTCTTGTCTTCAGTTTGTAAAAAATACATCTGTGTAGCTCAATAAAGTAAGGTCTGCCTGTACAATCATAAGTAAGTATTTAGGGACATATGATTTATAGATTGAATAATTTTTATGGCTGCATTTTTGCCACTGGAATATGTACAAGTAGGCTGAGGGAGTTAGGGGTGGGTTGTAAGGAGAGAAGTTAGAGAAGAGTTAAGTTGGGGATTTAGCTAGGGGAACAAAGAGAGGGGTTGGAATTGTTAAAATTTAGAAATTGCAAGCCTCGTAACACTGAAATTAAGACCTCTGAAGAGGAATTGCTACTCAACTTTGATTTCAGATTGATTACATAATTCCCTCATTGAAAACATAGTGTAAAGGCAGAAGATGTCCTTTTAAAATTTAGTCAGAGAAAGTCTGCAAAGCTTAGTCTGCAGCCTGTTTCCATACCTGCAACATAAATGAACACATACAGAATAGATATTTTACTTGTAAATACCTATTTTAAACCCTAAAATGTTCAACTTTATGAAAGACCTTTTGCAATGCTATTTATATTTATGTTTAATAAAATATTCATTATCAATTAATTTTAAATTCAGCTTCTTAAATTATATACAACAGCACTGAATTTTAGTTGAGCTGTGCACATCACAAATGTATATTGCAGTACATGTGTGTCATCAGCTGAGTTAGATTAACTTTTGTCAGTCTTGATCTCATCTATGGTTATATTGCATGTTTAAAGTTATTAGAAAACGGGGACAAAGTTACGGAACTGCTGAATAGTGTGCTTTTGATTGCTCACTTTTTTTATGGTTTTGCCTTGTTTTTGCTGCCTACAGCTGTTGGTTTTTACTGTAAGTATCTTGAAGATTCAATGGTTTCTACTATGTTTGTATGTAGTAGTTTTTTAAAGTCAATGATAAAGAAATGAAGTAGGAGGCAGAACTTTTCTATCAACTTATAAGGTTGCCAGTGTAAACTGGCATGTGTTCTTTTAGTCATTTTCTTTGAATATGTTTTTATTTTCATAGCGTCAGAGTATATACATGCCATTCTATTACTTGTGAAAAGTTTTTTTGGAATTTTTGACCTAATGAGAAGAGGCCTAAAAGAATTCAGAGAGTGACTGAAAGGATTTTGAAACTCCAGAATTTTAGTTTCTGAGTTTTCAAAACTCTTTTTTGATTCCTTTAATATTTAGTAAACTTCAGATTTCTTAAAATTGGAAGTAGTTATTTTAACTGATTTAATTATGAAAGAACATATAGCTTAAAAAATATCAACTGCAGAGAAGGGATAGAATATAAAATCATTCACTCCCCAAAATGAACAGTTGTTCATTTACTTGTATATCTTCCAGAAATTGTAGTGTGCATAAAATGTATGTATCATTCCCTTTCCCCCTAATGACATGCTATACTTTTCCTCTACTTAGCTCATTTCAGTTAGCAACATACCTTGAATACTTTTATGTATCAGGATGTATTGTTCTACCAAAAATTTTTAAATAACTAGTAATATTCCATTTAACCAGTGTACATTTACAGTGTTGCCTAAACCTCTGTGTTTACATATCTTTACATGTTTTGCGTTTGCATTTTTTAATTTTAAATTTTGTTAAAAATCTTGTGGAAATTTGTTATATAAGAACCTACAAAATATCATCTCTTTTTCCTCTTGGCTTGCCAACTTAAAATATTTATTATCTGGCTCTTTATAGAACGTTTGACAGTCCTCGATCACCTATACCATTGTACCACTACTCAATATTTTCTTTGTGGCACTTTTCACAATCTGGATTATCTGATTTACTTGATTGTTGTCTGTCTTTCCTTGCTACCACTTATACTCTTGAATGCAAGCAAATCCCTGAGAACAGAGGTTTCGTCCATCTTTGTCCATTTATTACTGTATCTTCATCACCTGAACACTGTTGACACATAACAGACACTCCATAAATATTTGTTAGCAATTAACAATTTAAAGCAGAATGAATAGTCATTGTTTGGTTGTTTTTTCCATCTCAAATATGTAAAAATTCCTTCCATTTTTAGTGTAACTTCTGCATCAATACATGCATCCTTCACGTATCTCATTTTTTAATTTCACTCATGTAAGATTATAGTGAGCACTCCAGAAATTTTGCCTTTGGTTTGGAGGTCCAGCTATCTGAGAATTCTTTAATTTAGTTACCTATTATATAAGAATTTTATTAATGAAATAAGAATCATGAGATTAATAAAGACTGAACTCTTCAAAGATTCTTTTTAAATGTCTGCTTTGCCCTTACAGGATTATATTTTCATCTGTATTCTTGCTTCAAGTCTAAAATTTGAACTATTAGATCATTTTTCTTCCTGATTCAACTTTATTCTAACCTCATATATACCATTAATCTAATCAATTAATATTTCATAGTCTGCCACATGCCAAGTATTATATGTGGTATATATTATTTACTCTCACTAACATGTTTGTAAAGGATATATATTATACATGTAGCAGTTTTGAAATAGAAAAAAAGGTTTACACTGACACTAATATTACTGCAGGGAATTTTTCCTCTGTGTCTCTCAAATGTTTTTCAGATTGGCATTTTTATTACCTTGGCAAATTCATCAGGGTTTGGGTTAATGGATGCCCTTTGGATAATCCCAATAGTAGGTCTGTTCTAGAGGTCCGTATTTATGATTCCTGAATCCCTCTTATGTGACTAGATAATGGTTTGTTGCATGGGGAAAAATGACTTTAACAGAGTATGACCTTTTTACACTATTTACCAAGATATGCAACTCTGTGTTCCTTCTCAGAAGATGTTATAGTATGTTAGCAGGAAGATAAGAGAAATTGATATGTGCCTATCATTAAGGGTTTGGATAATTTAAAATTTTTAAAATGACAATAAAATGTTTATAAATAAAATTGTGGCTTCCAAATTATATGTATAGCATGACCCTAATTTCTATCTTTCTTGTGTGTTTTTCTTTGAATATTTATTAGTATTTTGTTACCTGATAAGATACATTTGTGTATCAGTAAATGCAGAGGTGATTTCTGTTAACCTCTTGAAATAGAAATACATATATTTCACTGTTTAGAGTGTTCATTGTGTTCCAAATTACTTTTGGAAGAGTTTTAAAGTAATTTTCTTGAAAATAACAAGACACATTTTTGTGTTTATATAGATATTCCTGATCAAGTTATAAGAGTTTTCAAAGCAGATCAGCAAAGTTGCTACATTATTATCAGTAAAGACACTACAGCTAAAGAAGTCGTTTGTCATGCTGTTCATGAATTTGGTTTGACTGGCGCATCCGACACATATTCTCTCTGTGAAGTTTCTGTCACTCCTGAGGGTGTCATAAAACAGAGAAGACTTCCGGACCAATTCTCCAAATTAGCTGATAGAATTCAGCTCAATGGAAGGTGAATGTACTTTTTAGTGAATGTGCTTATTTCTAGACATGTTCTTTGAAGATTCCTTGATAACAGATATTTAAAAATATCTTTAGAGTTTTCTCTAAAATTAAAGTAATATTTCCCTTTTTTCAGCTTTTCTTTTCTCCATAATTATGTAGGACTCATAAAGACCACTCAGAAGTGGGAAAGAGAAAGGGAGGACAACTTGCTAAAATATTCTAGCCCCCATCTAAAATGAAGTCTTAGAACCAATGAAGTAGTCCAATCCCTGTTTGTTACAGAGAAAAAAAAACTAAATGATATATATCATTATATGTATCTGAGTGTATATGTATTTTATAAATTTGTTTTTAGTATGACCAGTATATATTTTGGGCAAAACAAGCCATGGTTTTCACAATTCTTTTTCTAAGTAGTTTTCTTTTTATAAATATGCAGAAATTTTTTTTTTAATTTTTAAAGTTGTGCTCTGAAAATTATTTGATCAACGAGAACATCATTTCAATAGTACATTTGTTCTTTGGTGATATTCTCTGAGAGTAATGTAATCTTCTGGTGAGCCTAGGTTCACATGTGGAATGCGACTCTCAAAGCCTTAGACGACTGCCTCTCATGGTCGCTGTTGATAGAGGCCTAACTCTGCCCAAATTCTAACCCTGACACTGGCTGTGTCACTTAGGACAAGCTTATTTAGTTTCTCTGTGCCTGAATTTTGTCATGAATAAAATAAGGTTGTTAGTAATAGCATATCCCTCATAGGAATGTTATAAGAAATTAGATAATTTAATAAATGTACTCTATGTATGTTAGATATAATTTTGTTATCTATAGTACAATGAGTCTCAGCACTGTTACTTAGGCCTGTGAGCAGTGAAAAGGTTACTTCTTTGACTGTAAAAAGTAGATGGACTTAGATCAAGTTATATATGAAAAAGAATAAAGTAAAAGCTACCTGTGATATACTGCGTTCCCTCTTTTCCCTAGCAACATCTCTGTACAAGTTATTTTCCAAACTGGCATAGAATTGTTGATCTAAAAAGAAGAGAAAATGAAGGTCTTTTTTATGATTGCTTACCGATTTCATTTGATAGAGTGAATTTGTATTTAATAAGGAAATCATTAGTGAAAGCATTTCCCCTCCTTTTTATGGGTTTTATCCTTTGCTTCTCTTGGAAATTTAGAAATGAAGAGAATGAGTGCATCAGCAACTTCTCAATAGAAATATAAATAGTCTTGATTTGGGTGTTTATTCATGCTATCCCAGAACAAATACTTACTTATACAGTACCTATATCATACCACCTGTGTGTTAGATACCCTCATAGAGCTCTCATCCTCAAGGATATATGCAAGATCATTCACACAGCGTTTGAGTAGTTTCATAAAATAACGTTCACAGCACAATCAACATTGTTTTTACTCTTTAATATAATAGATGTCGCATAACATTTTGTCATTTAAAAGTTTTCTCATTTAAAATGGTAATTTTCTATTTCATCTGTAAGTAAATAGTCTGCAAACATTTTTGACAAAAAGTTCTTAGCAGTATAATGATATTTTGCCAGTAATAAAGAAAGTGCTCTTCTAAATACAAAATCGCTTATAAAAACGATTGTTTTTCCTTTTAGGTATTATTTAAAAAATAACATGGAAACAGAAACCTTATGTTCTGATGAAGATGCTCAAGAACTAGTTAAGGAAAGCCAGCTATCCATGCTGCAACTCAGTACTATCGAGCTGGCCACTCAGCTGTCAATGAGGGACTTTGATTTGTTTCGTAATATTGAGCCTACTGAATATATTGGTGACCTTTTTAAGTTAGAGTCCAAAACAGGAAATACTCACTTGAAAGAATTTGAGGACATTGTAAACCAAGAGACGTTCTGGATTGCCTCAGAGATTTTAACTGAATCAAATCAGCTTAAACGAATGAAGATTATTAAGCATTTTATTAAAATTGCACTTCATTGTCGTGAATGTAAGAACTTCAATTCCATGTTTGCAATAATAAGGTAAGTTTGTACAATATTTGTGTATGGTTTTATCATATTAGACATGAAGCTGATTTAAAGTATTAAATTTAATATATTTTTCATTCTGGTGATACTGGCTTTTTCTCTTTTTGTTTCTTTTACCATTCTGTTACTTAAACTTTTTCCTTTCTCCCCCTTTGATGGATTACGCCCTCTTTGGGTTTGTGCCCAACAACTGATCTTTATCATCAGACTTCTGTACTGTGCATCTTACAGTTCCTGCCTCACTGTGATTTGGTAGTGAAAAATCACAGTGTGGTATTTATGCTCTAACAAAAACTGCTGTTTTCAAATAACAGCAACAGTCATTTTCATTTGGTGAGCTCTTCCTATTTCCTGGGCACTGCATGAGGTATCACTGGATGTGTTGCCGCTCAAGCAAGGTAGGTCATTAGAATTATAAAAATCCTTCAAAGTTTATAAGTCCAAAGAGTGTGGGTGACTACACAAGCTCTCAAAAATCTTCTTCCTTACCCCTGCTCAAAGCCAAACTAGATAATTTGTTTTCTGACCCTTATCCAGCACATTGCTCTTAAAGCAAGTCTAATTTTAAAGGATGGTGAGAGTTGTAGTTTGAGCCATTCATAAGGCCATGTGCTTACTATAGCAGCATAATTCCACCATGACCTGTGTGCACACTACAGAATTTAATTGTAATTTGTTCCTACTACTCACATGAGATAAAATTGGATTTTTTACAGGGACTTTTTAATCAAAAATCTTTCATGGTTTTAGACACTCATTAATAAATTAAACGAGTGGCTGCAAATGAACTAGACACTGTAGGAGTATTGAACAGAGATTAACAGACTGACCTTTAGAATCAACTGCACCTGTTTTTGAATCTTGCCTCTCCTGTGTAGTAGCAGTGTGTCAATGGAAAATTGAAGACCAGTTTTCTCATCTGTAAAATGCAGGAATTACACCACCCTCACGGTTTGTAACAACTGGGTCTGCAACGGGAACAGATGTGACTGATAAACACATGAAAGGCAAGAAATTTAAACTGTACAAGAAGCATGGAGTAAAGAATTTGACTCCATTTTGGAGTACTCCATGAAGAAAACAGATTGGCACCAAGGAGATCTCTCTGTAAAAAGAAAGTGTGGAAGGAAAATGGTAGTGATGTAAAAACCACACCCCAGTGACCCTCCTCAGTGTGGGGGTAAAGAAGAGAGTCCTGCCAGAGAAAGGGGGATCAATGCAAGAAATAATAGAATAGCACAATTATGATAGTGTCATTAAAGCCAAGGAAAGACAGTAGCCCCCAGATGAATATAAGGCAGACCTGGGATTTGGTTAAAAGGCTTTGCTTTTTGTATAAAAGTTTCATTTTGTTATAAAGAACATTTTATTATACATATTTGCAATACTTGATGTAAAGTTAATTGCTTCGTATTATATTAAAGAATATCAGAGAACATAAAAGATATTAAATTTTTAGCAGAGATGCCACAGGTAAATCAGTTCTGAAATAAAAGAAATTTTATTTCTTTCTGCTCTGATACTTTCTTTTCTAACTTTGGGCTAAATTTCTTTTTCTAGTTCTTTGATGTGTAAAGTTAGGTAATTTATTTGAAATATTTCTATTATGTAATATGGGAATTTGTCACTATAAACTTTACTCTTGGAAGTGTTTTTTACAGCATCCCATAGGTTTTGTTATATTGTGTATCCATTTTCCTTTATTCTGAAATTTTTTCCCTTTTTGTTTGCCTCTTCGACACAGTGGTTGTTCAGGAATGTATTGTTTAATTTCCACATATTTGTAAATTTTTTAGTTTTCCTCTTGTAAATACGTAATTTCACAACATGGTGGTTAGAGGATACTTGGTATGATATCAACCTCAGATTTGCTAAGACTTGTTTTGTGGCTTATCTAATGATCTATCCTGGAGAATGTTCCATATATGCTCAAAAAGAATGTGTGTTCTGCTAATGTTGGTGGAATGTTCTATATATATCTATTAGGTCCATTTGGCCCAAAGAATGGTTCCAGCCCAGTATTTTCCTTGTTCATTTTCTGTCTCGATGATCTATTCATTGTTCAAAGTGGAGTATTGAAATCCCTTGCTATTTTCTTATTGTCTGTTTCTTCCTTCTGATCTGTCTGTTAGTACTAGCTTAACATGTTCAGGTGCTCCGATGTTGCATGTGTATATATTTACAATTATTATGCCTTCATGATACCTTGACCCCTTTATCATAATATAATGACCTTTTTGTCTCTTGTTATACTTTTTGGCTTAACGTCTATTTTGTCTGATGTAAATATAGCTACCCCTGCTCTCTTTTGGTTTCTACTTGTGTAGAATGATTTTTTTTTCTATCCCTTCACTTTGAGCCTATATGTATCCTTTAAATTGAAGTGAGTCTTAAAAGCATTGTATATTTGGGTATTGTTTTTTATCTATCTGGCCATTCTGTGCCTCTTGATTGGAAAATTCAGTCCATTTACATTTAGAGTAATTATTGATATGTAAAGGCTTATTACTTCCACCTTATTTATTTATTTGTTTGTTTTCTGGCTGTTTTGTAATTTTTTTGGTTCAGTTTTTACTATCTTGCTGCATTCTTTGTGAATTGGTGACATTCATGGTATTATACTTGAGACACATCATGAGAAGGCAAAGTTCTTTGGAAAAGACAATAATGCTGGAAACAGGAGAAAGCAGCAGGAAAAGAAGACAGAATATGAGATGGACTGACTCCATAAAAAAAGCCATACGCATGATTCTACAGGAGCTGAGCAGGGCTACTGAGACTAGGACGTTGTGGACATCACGCATTCCTAGGGTTGCCAGGTGTCAGAGCCGACTCAATGACATGTAACACACACGTGCTCTGATTTCCTTTTATCTCTTGCGAGGCTACTATAGGTTTTTCTTTATGGTTACCATAAGACTTACATAAATAGCAGTCTATTTGATACTGATAACTTCAACCACATACACAACTTTACTTTTTTACTCCCCCCTTTTATATTTTTAATGTCACAGTTTGCCTTTTTATATTATGTATTCATTAACAAATTATAGTAGCTATAGTTAATTTGATACTCTTATACTTTAACCTTTGTACTCTAGTTAAGTGGTTAACACTCTATCATATTAGAATATTCAGATTTTTCTGAATTTATATATCTACCTCTATTATTGTTACGTATTTTTATATGCTTCATGCAGGTCTAGAGCTAATGAGTTTTCTTTTGTTTTTCTAGCAGGTCCCCCTTCATTTCTCTAGGATAATTTTGCCAGATAGAGTATTCTCACTTGGCAGTTTTTTTCTTTCAGCATTTTGAATATATCATCTCACTCTCTCCTTGCCTATTTGGTTTCCACTGAGAAATCTGATAGCCTAGTGAGGGTTCCTTTGTAACCATGCAATCTTTTTTTCTCTTTCTGCCTTTAGAAGTTTTTCTCTCTCTTTTTGATTTTTGGCAGTTTTTTATAATGCGTTTCAGAGAAAGTTGTTTTGTATTGAAATAATGGGGTGATGTGTTAGCTTCATAGATGTGGATGTCCAGATCTCTTCTCTGGTTTGAAAGTTCTTGGCCATATTTCTTTAAATAGGCTTTTTACCCTGCTTCCTCCCTCTGTTCTCCTCCTGGAACTCTAGTGACTCAGATATTGGCTTTTTTTTTTATGCTTTCTCATAGATCACATAGGATTTCTTCATTCTTTTTCATTCTTTTTTCTCTTCAAATTGGGTTATTTCAAAGTTCGCATCCTCTAGCTCACTGATTCTTCTCTTTGATCTACTCTGATATTGATGCTTTCTATTATATTTTTCATTTCTGTCATTGACTTCTTCAGCTCCAGAATATTCATTTGGCACTTTTTGTGATTTATATATCATTGTTAAATTTCTCATTTTGATTATGTTTTTTCCTGATTTCATTGAATTGTCTCTCTGTGTTTTCTAATAGCTCATTGAGTTTCCTTAAAACACCTAATTTGAATTCTTTGTCAGGTAAATCATAGATCCCCATGTCTTTGGGTTTTATACTTTACTGTCTCCAGAAAGAAAAAAAAAACTTGTCAGCCTTGCTATAGATTCTGAGGCTTTCTCAGATGTATCAATATACCTCCTCTGTGCTTTATTGCTCTTTTTCATGGCAGAATTATGAACTTGTATATGTTGTCAGTCTTATAAGGCACTGTATTATTGGCAGCTTCTCTTTTGTTTTTCTGAAGGTGGCCCTATAGATCAAGTTTGTGGTTTCTCCTTTGCCCTCAGACTCTGGGTTGTTTTTCATCTGTGCTCCCTTTAACAGGGCTTGCTGTAAGGAAGCCAGCAGTAGAGTGATTGAGGTGGGTGAGGTTTTCCCCTGTCTTGTGGGCAGGCTTCCTGTTGGAGTCAGCAGGAAGTGCATCCCTTTAATACCCTCGGGGAATTTTATATCCTACTCCCCCCACCTGCTCTCTCCACCCAGTCATAGAGCTTTCACTTTAATGCTCTGAGTGCTGCAAGAGAGAAATTAGTATCTTTGGCTGCATGCCACACAGCTAGGGAAACCAAGCGTTCACTCATTAGCTTTGCCTTTCCCCCATGGGAGAAATCACAGGCCATCTAGTTTAGCTCTAAGCTATGCCACCTGAGGGGAGCAGAGTAGTGATGCCCGCAAAGTTAAACTATTCCTTTTACTTAATTTAGTGCATCCAGACTGCATTTCGTTTTGTTTTTTACTCCAGCGGAATGGTGGAATTTCTCTGGACACCTGGACTTTTACTAAGGCTCTCTTGTCTGTAGGTGACAGCCCAAGTCAGTGTTCTGCAAGTGTTCCCAGAACAGTTGACAGGGCCAGGAACCACTTCACAGTCTTGTGTAGGTTCCATAACCCGTGTCAAAGTCTTTCTGCCTATTACCTGATACACCAGTGGGCAAGGCCCCTCCCAGATCCTTTGGAGTATGGGGCTGGGTCCCACAACTCCCACAGAGGCACTTTTTTATTTGTGGGTAGATATCAAATTTTTGTTGGGGTGTTGGGATGAAATGTGAGATGTCTTATACTGCCATGATGTTGACATCACTCTCTCCAATTATCTCTTGGTTGAAGTTTGTGTTTTAGTCATTTCTTAAAGAAGGGCTTATGGGAATTATATTTCCAGAGCATATTCAAAATGTCTTTCTTTTGTCTTTGAACTTGAGTGACAGTTTGTCTGACATTAAAATTCTCATCTTAGTTGTTATTTCTTGGAAATTTCATAGACATTGGCTCCGTAGCTAACATTTTGTGTAGCTGTTCAAGTTTCAGAGATTACTTCCCAGATTCTTTTCTTATCTCTGAGGATATTTATCTTTACATGGTTGTTTCTACATCATTTTTAGTTCTATATCAGGTACTTTGGAACTATGGTACCTATTCAGTCTGCAGATTCAGTTCTTCTTTTGTTTTGGAAAGTTTTCTCAGATTTTACCTTTCAATATTTTTTCAATTTCATTATTTTTATTTCCCTGAAGGATACCATTTATGCAGGTTTTAGATCTCCTTTGTGTTCCATATCCATTATTTCTTTCAACTCTGTCCATTTCCATTGATTGCCATTGTTAATCCTTACCTCCATCATTTGCATGAGGTTTTAGCAGTTTCCTTTTTTGTTTATGTAGGTTCCAATGTGGCCTTCATTTCTCTGTTGGTTTTATTTTTTCTTCCATTTTTTTTCTGAACTCTACTAATTTTTTTAAATCAACTTCTAATCCACCTGATATTACCATATTTTCTCTATGTTCTTATATACTGCATTAACCTCTTTTTTATTTTATTAGAAATCATGGCTAGGTTGTAGATTAGTCTCAGTTTTTATTTAATTGTTGGCAACATTTTTCTGATTTATGTCATTTCACTATTTGTTTTTCCTTATAGCAACCTGTTACAGATCCTGTGTTCATTCCTTCTTTTTAAATGACATGAGTTTTCCTGTTCCAACTGTTTGCAGGAGGTTTCACATAGATAGGAGCCAGCGCAATATTCCAGGATAGCAGGAATTGCGCTTGAATGTGAATTGTTTTATCCTTTACTTCTTTTCAGCAAATGGAGAGGGCAGCTTTAGGCTGCTTACAAACTCAGAGTTTCTCCCTTCTATCCTGCTTCTCTCCAAGATGTTCTCTCACCATGTTTACTTTTTAAATCTTACTTTCCCTTGCACTCCCTGCTAAAGAACAGAGTCCAGCCTGTTTTTGCCTTCAGGTTGAGTTACCTGCTTTCATTGAGATCTTCAGCTGTGGACATCCTTTTTCAGCATTTTGCATACAATACAATGGTGTGGGTAAAATCTGATGGCTTAGAATAGAAAAGCGATTACTATTAAGAAAATTGAGATTCTATTTATATGCTCTTCATTTGGCAGCCTACCTATAGATGGTAGTGTAGAGAGAAGTAAAGGGGTAGGAAGATGTTGCAGCCTGGTTGGCATGAATTATTTTTCAAGTTAGGACTGTCAGAGTGTGTTTAAAATCCTATAAAAAGGAGACAATGAATAAATGTAGGCCCGGAGGATATGATTAAACCTAGGGATATGGGAGTATTGCAGTCAGGGATGTGAGTGGACAAAATGTCAAAGAAAGAAGTCTGCCACAGCCCCAGAACTTGCCTCAATTATTATATAACAGTTGTGCTTAGATTACTTAAACCATTCACAAATACATAATGTCTCCATAAAGTTATTCATAACTAAAACAAAAATATTGTGATACTTGAATATTTTTAAAGTTAAATGTATGTGTTATGGAATTGTTATTTGCAAACTACAAAATAAAGGTTATAAATATACAATTAAAGGCAATTAATATAGTTCCTCTGAAAGAAGTTTTTCTTATTTTAAGATCAAGGAGTCTTTTTTTATTTATTATTCTTTGATTCTACTCTGTTTATTTCAACACACTGACATATATCCCTGCCTATTTTAGCTTTATTAGAGAAACTTGGTATATGCGCTTTACTAACCTGAGTCCTCTCTCATTCCCAAGTCCCTATTTAATGTTTCTTATTCTCATCTTTGGCAGTGGCTTGAACCTGGCATCTGTAGCACGACTCAGAGGTACTTGGGAAAAGTTACCAAGCAAGTATGAGAAACACCTGCAAGATCTACAAGACCTTTTTGATCCATCTAGAAACATGGCAAAGTATAGAAATATTCTTAGTAGTCAAAGCATGCAGCCTCCAATTATTCCTCTCTTCCCCGTTGTCAAGAAAGATATGACATTTCTACATGAAGGTACTTAAAAGTTATTTGAAAATTAGCATGTTTAGCTTCAGCTAATTCTACAGAATTGTGATTTATTATATTTAATGTACCTTTTAAGCCTAATTGTATATCACTAAAACTTTACCCTTAAATGCAACAAATTTTGGGAATCCAAAACCCACATTACTAACAACAAATTTAGATGTTTACCAATTTCATTTAAACATAAACTTGACTTATACCAAAATCAGACTGTTCGATCATATTTGTTTTGTTTAGTAATATTTTTTTAACTTTTTTTATTGAACTACTCAATGCATACAGAAAAGTGCCCAAAATAAGTAAATAATAAATTCGTAGAGACTCCCATGAAACCAACATCCAGGCCAAAAATAAAACATTGCCAGTATTTCAGGAGCCCCATTCATTCCCCTTCCGAAATACCATCCTCATCCTCTTCCCCAAAGGCAGCTACTGTCCTGATTTCTAATACTGTGGTTTAGTTTTACCTGTTCTTGAACTTTATATAAACAGAACCATGTTTGTCTTCTTATGTATTGTTCTGGTTTGATTTCTGGCTTATTTTGGTCAACATGAGTTTTGTGTGATCTTTCCATGTTTTTGAATGTAATTATATTTCATTTTCAAAACTATGTAGTACTCTGTTACATGAATGCAATACAATGGATATATTCATTTTGTTGATGAGCATTTGATAGTTTTCACTGTTCACCTATTATGAATAATGTTGCTATTAATGTTCTTGCACATATCTCTTAGTGCACATGCATTTTTATTTGATATAATTTAGGGTGGAGTTTATGAGTCCTGATATTTATATAACCAATTTTAGAAAACATTTTGGTGTTATCTTCTAGAGTGGGACACTGGCAGTATTGTTAGAGTTCTCATTGTTCCTCATCCTTACCAACACCTGGTAAATTCTTTTTTATTTATTTTTTTTAATTCATTCCAGTAGTGGTATGGCTTAATTTGCATTTACCTTATACTAATGAGGTATAGCACTCTTTTATATATTTATTTGTCTTGTCAATTTTAAATTCAGGTTTGTCACCTATTTTTTATTAGGTTGTTTCTTGTTTAATAAAATTCTAAGATCTTTTTATAAATTCTGAGTATAAAGCCACTTGCCTTTGACTCTCTAAGGTTCTTTTGATGAACAGCAAGTTTTTAGTTTTAAAAGCCTAATTTATTGATCTTTTACCATATGTTTTATCTACAGTCTCCCTGAATTGATTTTTTTGGTATGGTATTTGTTCTCTAATAACTTGCTAGCTATATACACCATTTTACTTTTGTCTGGTGTTCTACTAGACCCTATAATATTACAATACTTGTTGATACTAGTTTTATATTTATTAGTACTTTTATGTATAGCAGGCAATGCAAGGAACGTAGACCATTTACATTTTATTTACTCACCTCCCAATTTGTATGCAGTTGTTGCCATGCCTTTAAAATCCCACATGATACTATCATTGTTCAGTAGCGTTTATTTAGCTTTACGTATATGATGATGATGTTACTGTTTTTTATTCCTTTCTGCATATTAAAGCTTCCAAATTGTTGGGGTGGAGTTCCCTACAGAATACTATTTATTATTCCCTTAAGTGCAAATCTGCTGGTGACAAAATCTCTTAGTTTTTGTTTATCTGAAAATATCTTCACATTCATTCTTAAGGCATAATTTTGGCAACTATCATTCCATTGTCTCCTGGCTTCCACTGTGAATGTTAAGAAGTCTGCTGTCTTATTTGCTGTCCCTTTGCCTGTATTCTGCCCTTTTCTCCATAGCTGCTTTATAATCTTCACCTCTTTATCTGTGACCCAGTGTGGCATTCTGGTTTTTGTTTTAATTCTGATTTTTTATAGAATATCCGAAAACCTGTGTTTTGATATTTTTCATCAGTTTTGAAAAATTCTCTTATTAAGTTTTTAAGTTTTTTATCTGCCCTCTTCTGAGCTTTTCTTCAGGGGTTTTGTTTCACCTCTATTAGACCTGATCACTACCCCAATTGTCTCATATACTCTTTTCCATATTTCTCACAGTTTTCTCTCACCATGCTCCATTCTCGATATCTCTTCCAAACTGTGATTCAATTTATTCTCTTTTCAACTATGCTTTAATTTACTGTTAAATTTTACCAGTGAGTTTCTAATTGCAGTTATGGTGGGGTTTTTTTGTCCAGTTTTAAAGTTTAGATTTGTTTATTTTTCTACCTTCGTGTTCTCAGTGTTGGTTTTATATCTTTGCACATATGCAACAGAAAGTCTTCTAATAACCCCATAATCTGGATTCTTTGTCAGTCCCTCTCTGTTGTCTTTTTTTTTTCTTTGCATTTTAATCATGTTTTCTCTTGATGGCCCTGGTTATTTTTGACTAAATGGATATTGTGTATAAAAAATTACAGAAATAATCTGAGGTTTCAGATGATGTTCTGTTCCTCCAGAGAGAATTAAAGCTTGCTTCTGTCAGGCAGTTAAGAGTACTAGCAATCCAAAATTACTTTAATCCACTTTCACATTTTGAGATAATTTAATGTCTTTTATCCCAGCCTACATTCAGTTCATTCTTAGTCCCGGTATATAGCCCTTAAGGCTCCCAACCCAAAGCATTGGAGATTTACCTAAACTTGAAAGTATTTTTGTTGATTTTGTTTCCAAATCATATTGAGACCATGAACAATTCATATATCCAGTATATAGGTGCTGTTTACTATGAGGAGGGAGAACACCATTTGCTGTAGGCCCATATGGTTCTCAGACTTGTCTTTAGGGACTTGGAGTTCCACAGAGGCACATAAGGGATACCATGAGAGATAAGTGAGGTCATGTTAACTAGAAGAGACAGGTGTGGGGAAAAAAACCCATGCTGTCCTAGATAATCAGATTGCCCTTTGAACATACGATTTTTTGCCCTGTGGTTTGAACTGGGTAAGTCAACACATGGGCTAAGTCTGGTCTCCTACCTACTCTCTTCAGAGAAAGACAGTTTTGAAAGTTGTGTGAATTTTTCCTCAGAGAACTACTTAATAGAAACAAAAATTATGAAATTTATAAACAAGCAAATTTGTGTTAAATGATTAAAGTCTTAATTTTAATTAATTATGGAAAATAGACCTATTATTTAAACCTCCAACAGTCCTTCCCTTTTTTTCTTCAAAAGAAGTCAGGAATTCTTATTTTCATGAGATATCTTCTACTTCTTAAATGTTGACAACTCATTTAATGTTTTAAATATTGTAAATCAAAGAAAACATACTGAGATAATTAAGTACAAAGCTCACTCTTCATGATCTCTGGCTATACCCTAAGTTTTCAAGTGCTGTACCCTGCTACCCAAAAGAACAGAGGCCGGAAGAGTGGACTGCCCAAGAGTGGGTAGAGCATCTGGAAAGTTAGATATGAGGAGCTGCACATTTTACAGATGAGCCTGTAACATAATGAAATTGGTTTTAAAAGCTATACCTCCCTAGGAATAGAATTCCTCCCAATAGCTCATTCCCTAGGAGCAGGGTTGAACCATATACATACAAGTTTATCAATTCTTAAAAACAAAAGTGGCAGTTTGAGAAAGAAGATTCTTATTTATACCTCCCCAAGAACTATAACTTGACTTCTGTTGCCTTTATACAGAGACTTTAATTTTAAAAACTAAAAAAAAATTATTTTGTAGGAAATGACTCCAAAGTAGATGGTTTAGTAAATTTTGAGAAGCTAAGAATGATTGCCAAGGAAATCCGTCAAGTCGTTCGAATGACTTCTGCTAACATGGACCCAGCTATGATGTTCCGACAGAGGTATGGCATTGAAGTGTGTAAAAGTCTTAGAGCCAGCATCAGGAGTGATAGAATTAAAATCACAATAATTTTCATTTTTTGAACATCTACCAGTTGTTACGTGCTGTACAAAGTGCTTTACACATTCTCAAAGTAATCATTTATCACAAAAACCCTTAAAAAGGTAGGTGATATTGGCCTTCCTTTTACCTGTGAAGAAACTGAAGCTTAGAGAAGTTAGGTAATGTGCCCAGGATTACATAACTTGCTAAGATATGAACACTAGTTCTGCATTACTTTTTTGAGTACATGGATAGGTTCTGTATTGTTACTGTTATTTAAAGTATCAGCTAACTTAAGTATAAGAAAATTTCTGATCTTTACTGAAGGTATTGCAGAAGACAGATGCTTTTATCTGAGTTCTTACCTAATTTGTAAAGTATTAGTGTCTTTTATTTTTACTGAATGTTTTAAGTTCTATTTCCATCTAATGATACTTTATTCTTCTGAAGTATATTCTTTTCTAAGTCATGGTACTGCTGTTTATTTGTGTAACTACTTTAACAAAACTTAGAAAGCACTAATGTTAACATATTCCATTTTTAATAAAAATGAAAGTATTATTTGTATTCCATATTAACCTGGTTTTCTAAGATTGCTTTTTAAAATGCATTTTAAATGTAATAGCAAAAGCTTCCTCAAATTATTTGAAACTTATGGAAAGTATGTTGGGAAGCTGTTTCCAGTAACTTTTATAATTTTCAGGGTAAATAAAATGTTAGGACTTTAATTTTTGGTCTGGTTTTCTTCTGGGCCAGTTTGTATAGGTTCAGTACATAGAGCTTTATAAATGAAATATTTGTACAAAGGCATACACAATTCCTTTGGCTTAAAAAATATAGTCTACCAAGGAAACAAAAATACTTAGTTCTTTAAAAACTGGAGATGGAGTTTTTATAACCAAACAGAATCTGTGTGTCACAACTGATTTTTTTGTTTTTGTTTTATTTTGTCTAAATCGCTGTTCAAGAGTCTTTGTTTTTGTAAGTTGATCTGATGGTTGCTCTAGTTCAGAGATCCTCAAAGTGTGGAGGAAAGGGGTATGTCACATTTCCTCCTCTCTGCCCAGTTCCTTCTGCCCCCAAAGATCACCTCATATAATGAGATGTCATTGTTTGGGTGTGGGAGCAGAAGGCAATGAGAACCAGGGACCAAGGCAAAGCCAGAGGAGGATTGTTTGTTTCTTCATTTTTTTTTTAAGTTTTCGTTTTTGCCACATGTTCCTATACAGTGCCCCTCCACTCCCTGTTGTCTTATATGGACCTTCATTTACTTGTGTGTGTTAGCACTCTGGTTCCTGAAGCCATAATGAATCTGTGACTTTGCCAACCTAGAAAACAGAATCTTGGGCAACCTGCACTGGAGCTCGATGGGTATAGATCTGGGGTGGAGTTGGGGGCGGTGCAAAAAAAAAAAATAAGAATAAAAATTAAGAACAGAATCTTTATTCAGTCTAATTGTACTGTAAGGCTATACAGTATTATAAAAATGTTAATGTTTACTTTTTTAAGTCGAATTTGCTCTTTGAAATTTTTTATAAAATACATTGTCAGAGAAATTTCTGTACTTAAAAGTGAAATGACAAATCTTTATGTTTCTTGTACTTTCATCCTATCACTTAAATAAGTGGCTCAAAATTCTTTCCAAGAAATGCTTAAAAGTTCTATTCCTCAATTTGAGGTTTCCGTCTCTAAAAACGTTGAATTCACAATTCATAGTAAATAAATGTTTTTCCTTAAGCTTCTTGTTAACATAAGCCTCCAGATGAATTAGCTCTTAAAAATATAATTGATCTAAAAGCATATTTTTAAAAATATTACAGGGTTTTTGGCCTTCAGTACCTATCATAGTTCATTTTATCCCTCTGCATTTCATTAAAGTAATTTTACTGTTAAGCTACCACTTTTTCCTAGTAAAATTTTTCTATTCTATTCTGTCTCCATAGTTTTTCTGGCTCTCAACTGTTGTCTTTTTTTTTTCTGTGCTTTCCTATTCAAATACATGTTTCAATGTTTGTGGCTCTTGCTTACAGGAAGAAGAGGTGGCGGAGTCTGGGGTAAGTGTAGAGGTGAATGCAACTGGAATGAAGGTCGTGCAACTCTTAACATGTACTGCATCCTTTTCATTAATGCACGCACAAAAAATAGCATGCATTCTATTAACCCTGTCAACCTACATTCCTGACAAATGCCTTTTGCTAACAAAGTGAAAGTAATGATAGAACTAGCTTTTTTTTTCTTTACTTTTCCATTATTGATGTCCCATAAGTCCCTTTTACATTTTAATTTAGCAGTGTCAGTTGCTAAATGATGGTGGTGATAGGAATTATTAGTTGTGTGCTTGCTATGTGCCATGTACTGTTCCAAGCACTTTATATGGATTATTTAATTCTCCAAACCATCCTTTGTGATACTGTTAACTTCCATGGTACAGCTAGGGAAGATGGAGTTATCTAAATTCTTACAACTCACTAATGATAGATCCAAACATAGGTAGTCTGATTTCAGAGTCCACATCATTTTTTTTATTTAAATGCCATATTTTATTAAAATATGTAAGCATAAAAATAGATAAGAAGTTTGTTTATAAAGATTACATTTTTCCATCAATTTTCCAAAGAGGCAGCCCTTATCCAAACTATACTGTAAAATTGAGTTACTTTAATGGCAACTATATGTGATTATAATTTAAAATTTGAGTTAGTAAAAATTGAAATAGATGATTTTAATTCCTCATATCCACCATGAGACTTACAACATTGATTAAATTTTATTTTAAATTTCTTTTTCTAAAGACTTCCTTATCTCTTTTAAAACTGTAATAGAATCAGAAACTGCCACCTTTTGTTATTCAGATAGGTTCAGACCTCTGCTTCTACATAGCTAGATATCTATTTAGAATTATAGAGTTTTTAGGATCTTATAAATCATCTGTGTAGTTCTTTCATTTTTTGTTGAAAGAGATGGATGAAGGGATTGCATTAAGAAGAATTTTGTTACTTTAAGGCTATAGTGAATCATGAGGTTAGAAGCTTTTTTATATTTAAGAGGGATTTTTTTGTGAGCCACTTATTTTAACTTTAGTCCTGTCTTATTTGTGGTCCTGTTTTCTGTTTAAGCTTGGTGAACTTGAATTTCCTTCTGTATTTTTCCTTCTTTGTGTGTTTCTCATGTGTCTTCTTCTATATTATACATTTATGCCTTGGTCTTTTCTGGTTCTTCTCACTGAAAACAGAAATTGATTCTTGGCATTACTATTAATGAAGACTGCTTAGTCACTATATCTTAGTGCGAATTTGGGGTGTTTGAATGACTTATGTCAGTCACTGATTATCAGCCTTAGGTTGCATTGTGTGATGCCAGCAAACACTAGGTATTTTCATTTTCACATCTGAGTGTTTTCTGTTTTGGAAATAAAAGACATTTTATTGTCATTTATCAGTGTTTTTACTTATTAGAAATTTTGTATGTATCTTAGATCTGTGGTCTTTTCGAATATCAACTAAGATAAAATTATTAAATATTTGTATTAAAATTTGCTTCTAAATTTTGAAACTTGATTTTACTTCATTTCTTTGAATCTAAGACTTCAGTTGTTGGACACACAAATATTTTAGGTACCAAATAAGGAAACTTAGGCATACATTTTTATCACATAGCACCCTTTTGCTTTCATAAAAAGAAAAATATAAGCAAATTGAATTGGTTCGGTCTTTCTAAAACTTATAAATAACCAAAATATGAATCTTCTAAATCACTATTAGAGTTATTAGTTTCTGGGTTTCTTATTTTGCAAACAGTACTGCCTTATATTCCATCAGATGTGTTGGTAATGAAACATTTCTTAAAACAAACCATAAAAGAAGTAAAAACTGCTGGTGGCTTGGCTCTGAGGTTGGCTTTGCAAACATTTACAGCTAGCCTCCTTTTAACACCTATTTTGGGAATATTTTTGAACTTACCAGATTTACTACCTTCTTATAATCACTTGGTTCCCAGAAGTTAAAAGAGTAATTCACTAATGTCATTGGATTTTCTTCTAACTCATTCTGCAAGTTTTGAAATTTCTGCATGTGTAAGCATTGACAACCATGTCACAGTTTCTGCCTGACTAATAGCAATTGAAAGTTGCCAGGCAATGTAAAACACACCGTCTCAATGATCTTAAAATTGTAAAAGAACAACAAAACCATAATACTTTTACAACTTTGTTTCACTTAATTTACAATGCAAACATTGGAATTTTAGTATCTATTTTGAACTGGGTATATGAACACTGAAGAACAAATTGTATGGTTGTGGTCTATGTATTTAGAATATTTTTGTGTAAATATTAGGGTAATTTAGAAACCCAATGGATATCTATTATTTTGAAATGGCAACTGCCTTTAAAATAAAAATCATCTTAGAAGCTTGTGTTTGCTAATCATGTTAGAAAGGACAAATGGCATTGCATTTCCAATTTTCCTTTGGTTCTAGATATAGTCATTGTAGAAGGGGGTTTACCAAAAAAGGAAGAGTTAGGTGAAGCTATATCTTGTGTGGTTATTTCTACCCAGCTTACAGTGCCATCACATCAGAGTCACAGCAAAAAGAAGGTCCCAGGTCCCAGATCCCCAATCCTAGGACCCACATATAGCCTAACCATTCCATATGTGAGTGGAAGCATCAAGTAGCTTTTTATTGCATTTCTGATCTCTGACTATATTGAATTGAATATAAATTCTGTTATTTTTCTTATTGTTGTTTTCTTTGAATTTTGGCCAAAATCTGGTTACTGGTGAAATTGGTAAGCATGCTGAGAAAGGGCTTCTATAG
The DNA here is from genome assembly GCA_004027375.1 of Macroglossus sobrinus. Classification (NCBI taxonomy): domain Eukaryota; kingdom Metazoa; phylum Chordata; class Mammalia; order Chiroptera; family Pteropodidae; genus Macroglossus; species Macroglossus sobrinus. The sequence goes on from PVKZ01000498.1 coordinate 583,867, forward strand.
ACAAGAATGGTGATGGCTATAGCGTGTCCAAAGCAGTGTAGACGAGCAGAGCTGCTCTAGAAAATCCTGTGCTGAAGAACCCTGGTGAAGATCTGGCTGAGGATGGACTTGTCTTGACTCAGGCTCTTGCCATATATGCAGAGCATGGCTGACCACCAGGGCCAGAGGACTGCTTTTACTTGTCACAGTTGTGTCATGGTTACATAGGCACAGACACAAGTCTGATGGAATTTGTTGCCCAAGGGGGGGATTATGCTTTTGAACTCTGCACTTTTCCAAATCTTAAAACTTAGAACATTGCCGTGTGTGCCATATTACTTTGCATTAATGCTCTTCATCTTTTAACTCATTTGCATCAGCATGCAATAGCATTAACAGAACAAAATTCTTTTAATCTTTGATCTGCTATGCTTGATGCTCATCTTCACGGCCCCTTACTGTAATCTCCATCTTCTTACAGGTCGTTGAGCCAAGGCAGCACAAGCTCAAACATGCTAGACGTTCAGGGAGGTGCTCACAAAAAAAGAGCACGCCGCAGCTCTCTGCTTAACGCTAAGAAGCTCTATGAGGATGCCCAAATGGCAAGGAAAGTAAAGCAGTATCTTTCCAGTCTGGATATAGAGGCAGATGAGGAGAAGTTCCAGATGATGTCATTGCAGCTGGAGCCAGCATATGGTACCTGTGAGTATAAGTTCTCTCTTATGTGACACTAAATAGCACAATAAAATAGAAATTTATTTCTCAAGAGTTATGCCAACGTCCCGAGAAACTTAACTTGGCTCACAGAAGACCACTGATGTAGCCCATACATCACGCTGTCCTGTTAGTCAGGTACTGAATCCCACTTAATCTTGAGAGATATGTAGTTCATCTTTAAAAAGCATTATAAAGTCAGAAAAATTGTAACATTAGACTGGAGCCCTTCTGTTTAAGAACATTTTTACCTTTATCCCTAAATTAAGAATATAAATGAGTGAAATTTTTACCTTTTTAAAAATTTCACAAATGTACAGGACAAATAAACAAACTCATGGACATGGAATATAGACTAGTGGTTACCAGAGGGTAGGCTATGGGGGAGGAGGGAGTAGGTAGATGGTTAAAAAGGATCAAATGTAGGGGGCTGGGGGAGTGCGAATGGGTAAAGAGGATCAAATATATGGTAGCTGAAGGAAACTGGACTTTGAGTGGTAAACACACAATAGAATATACAGATTTCAAATTATAATGTACACCTGAAAATTATATAATTTTATTAACCAGTGTTACCCCAATAAACTTATAAATAAATAAACAGAAAAATTTCACAGATAGTATTTACCAATTAGAAAATACAAGAAATGTAATTAAAACACTGTTAGAGATAATAGCTATATTAAGGTATCAGTGAATAAGTTAAAACAAGAAAAATTAAGAACATTCTGATTTGTTAACATAAAAAATATGCTGGGCAAAAGAGAACCTATTAATATTAACTTTTTAAAATTAAATAAAAAACAAAACGTATGTGTGTCTGAGTTAAGGAAATGATGAGTTATAAAAGCAAAACTCAGAGACAGTAAAATGTATTGTTATAACAAAATAAAGATGGTTATTCTTAAATTATAAGTGAATGATACATGTGTATACCAATAGGAAGCATAGAACTTGATAAAATGTTGACAGAATAAAGAAGGAGAAGGTTTAGATTTACTATTTCTGTAAATGGTAACCATCATAGGTTTAACCTGAGATTGATAAATGGCATGGTATTTGCATAGGAATAGAAAAAGTATGTCAATGAAATATAAAAAAGAAAGTGGAAATACAACCAAATACAGATTTTAAAATTTCAGATATGATAATGAATTTTAAAATATAGGGTAACAAACCACTTAGTAAAGCTAGTTTTAAAAACGATATCTTAAACACGTCTACCAACAGGAAATGGAATGGTGTGTAATGGAAGGAGCACCTATGAGGGATGGAGACACAGTTTGTGTCTCAATTATTGCCACTTGAACAAGGTTCTCTTCATCTGAGATCTGTTTTCCCAAATGTAAAATGCAAGCAAGGGTCTGGGGTAGGTTTTATCCCTGAGATTCTTTCTACATCAAACCTATTAAATTAGGAGAAAGAAATAAAATAATAAAAGCTAACAATTAATGGGAGCTTTTGTTATGCCAGCAACCATGCTAAGCACTTTATAAATAATGTCATTTACTCCTCACAGTAGTCCAGTGAAATAATGCAGCCAAAAAAACTGCTTGTACAAAGATGTTACAGTGAAAAAGAAATCTCACGGATACTAGGATGCTGGAGAATACTTGAGTTCATTGTTTCCATCAAAACGAGGAATAGTATATGTCCAGTAAAAATAATAAATGTATGTAGACTTGGAAGATGTCTGGGAAAATTTCTTACCACACATGGACTATCAAGAATAGTGTCAGAAGCAAGAAAAAAATTACATAGATGATAGAGGCTGTTCATTCCTCTGGTGACCAAATCAAAGTTGTGAAAGAAGGAGCAGCAGCAAGGGAAAATCACCTGGGATCTAGATGAATAAGCCATACAACTACAGAGAAGTCCAAAAAAGCGCCCTGCAACGGCAGAAGGTTGTATGAGGTGAGGACGTGGGGCTGCGGCAGCAGCAGACGCCTCTTAAAGGAGCTGCATCAAGGAGCAGATTTTTGCCGTGACAGACCTGCTCACTCTGAGCACCAGTGCCCATTTGACTGCACACAGGGGATACCAGGGACTTACAGGTGGACATTGTTGGAGTGAGGACCGAGGTGAGACTCAGTACAGAAGTGCTGTGGTATCCATTTTTTCCTGTTGAGCTCTTCCCCCTACCAGTGTACCCGACACAGTGCCATCTTAGCTGTGACGTTATCAAACTGGATAACAGAAGTCGCTACACCCAGAGGATTCCCTGAAACCCCACCTATCTCAACTTGCAGCCCCACTCAAGCCACATTCAGGTATATCCTCAGCGACTCAGGTTCTCTTTGTTGAGATGCACACTAGTGGAGGCAGCTGACCTTGGTTTCTGGTGTGGCCTTTTGAGGCAACTATAAGCACAGCATCTGTGGATTGCTTGCTGAATCTTAACAGGTGGCCCCGGAGGGGTAGAGGCTTGGGCTAAATTTGGCTTGCAGCTGAACTCATCTCAAGACTGTGCCACTGGACACCTACTTCACAAATTCACATTAATAAGGCCAGGAGACTTAAGAGCTTTGCTTCGTACATAGACAGGGAAAGGCAGCCAAAATAGGAAGACAAAGAGGCAGAAACCATATGACAGAACAGAACAGAGATCCAGATATAATGGAGTCAAGTAATCTAACAGGTGCAGAGTTGAAAACACTGGTTATAAAGATGCTCAATGAACTTTTGGAAAGTGTAGATAAATTCATTGAGAACTTCAACAAAGAGATAAACATAAAAATGGAAGTGGAAATTATAAAAGGGCACCAGTCTGAAATGAAGAACATATTATCTGAGATGAGAAGTATATTAAATGGAATAAACAAAGGAATAAACAAAGTGAATAAAGAAGAGGATCACATGCCCTATCTAGAGGACAGGACAGCCAATCAGGACATTCAGTCAGAATGGCAAGAAAAAAGATACCAAGACTATAAAAATAATTTAAGGAGGATATGGGACACTATTAAGGCTCCAAATATCTGTCTGATCAGCGTAACAAGAAAATCAAGATGTTGAACAGCTGTTTGAAGTAATAATGATGGAAATTTTCCCTAATCTGGTGAAGGAAATGGACATAAAACCCCAAGAAGCTCAGAGAATTCCAAAAATCAGGGATCCAAAGAGACCCACACCAAGACACATAATGAAAATGCCAAAGGTTAAATACAAAGAAAATATTAAAAGCAGCAAAAGAAAAATTAAGGGAATACCCATACACTGGCAGATGATTTCTCGAAAGAAACTATACAAGACAGAAGGGCTTAGCAAAAAATATTCAGAAGGATGAAGACCCAGGATATACAACCAAGAATAATTTATTCAGCATAGCTATCATTTAAAGTTGATGGACAGATAAAGAGCTCCCTAGACAACAATAAACTAAAGGTGTTTATCACCACCAAGCCAGAATTACAGGAAATGTTGAAGGGATTCTTTAAGAAGAAAAAACAAATATCAAAAAGAGGAATAAAGAATGATAACAACTACATTCCTATCAGTAAGTACCTTAAATGGAAAAGAAGTCAAGTCAAGTAATTTAAGGAGTGCAGAATTCAAAACAAGCAAAAGATAGAGTGGCTGAAAGGATAAGAAAATAAGACCCCTACATATGAAAAGGGAATAAAAAAAGATATTGCTTTGATGAACCTAGGAGGTATTTAAGTCAAATAGAAAGATAAACACTATATGATTTCACTTATATGCAGAATTTAAGGAATAAAAAGAACAATCAAATACAGACTCAAATATAGTGGACAATCTGGTGATGGACAGTGGGGAGGGGGATTGAGGGGCTGGGAGAATGGGATGAAGGGTTAAAGAAGTACAAATTAGTAGCCGATGGATGGTCACAGGGATGGAGAGCACAGCATAGGGAATGCAATTAGCATTAATACATTGGCTAGGTGGAGGGTCAGGGGAGGGAGGAAGCAGTTGGAATCGTTTTACTAAGTATATAGATGTCTAACCAATGTATGGTATACTTGAAACTAATTAAAATTTAAAATTAAAAAATTATGAATGAAAAAAAGAATAATGTCAGCTATGTGACAGTGGTACATGTCAAAAGTAAAGGCTGAAAAAGTATGTAGAATCTTTAACATTTAATCATGTTTTAAAGTTCAAAGCCATATACATATGTAACTTATTAAAGCACTCTGACCCTGCTTTGAGTGATCATCAAAATAAATTTTCCCAAGTAACTCAATATAGACTTTATCTTATGGTTACGTAGCACAGTTTGTCACCTATGTAACTCTGTGTCCTCCCTCTCCCCACCCCACACGCACATTCCTGTATACCTTTGTCTTCTCACACCCACCCTGGACTTGTCTCTTTTTTCATAGCACTAAATGGTGTCCTTCACTACATATTTAATATTGACTTAAAATGAGAAAACCTATGGGTCTTTCTTAAACTAAGTTTTGTAAAGATTTAATTCAGCGCATGTTTTTTTAAATTGGTTTGCGAGTCTTTTATTTGATTTCTGTTGCATAATTATTATTTAAATGTTTAAATAATGACTTTCCCAAACTCAAACAACAGTTGTAGAATTTGGTTCTTCCTAATAGGTCAGTATATATGTGGGCTTTGGCATTCATCTGTGAACTCTTTCTTTATATTTCAAGTAGTCTCAATATTTTTCTTTGTATTGTAGCTATTAATAAAATAAAATGTCAGTAGAGAATTCATTAGTGTTGACAGAAGGGGGGGAATGTGTTTCATGGCTGTAACCAAAAGATGGTAACATCTTGGATTCACTTAGTTGATGATTCACTGCATATTATCCCCCAGGAGTCCGTGTGTTTCGATTTTCTGAGATGTTCCCTAATTCTTACCACTTAAAATATACTCTAGGCTCTCATAATAAAAGCATAATAGCTAACGATTATAGCTGTGCTGTGACAGGGTGAACTTGCTAATTTTGATTTTATCTTGGTGTTGAAAATAAATACATCATGGAGTTCTGAAGTTGGACCTGCCTTAAAACCATTCCGAATAACCGAAGAAATAAAAGTGCTACCTGAAAGAAGTCCCCCCGCCACCCTTAGTAGTACAGTATTTATTTTATACAAGGGAGCAGCTTGTATAAACAGAGTTCTCAGTTTTTAATTCAGACATTCAATTCCAGATATTCTAACTCTATCTCTGGTATTTCTGTGTATGACTGTTGAAATAGTTATTCATTCAGCAAATACCTGTTAAGCATCTGTTTTCTATTGGTCACTGGACACATAGCGAGATAATAGTAGACAAGATGTACAATACTCTCACAATAGTTAATCTAGTGAGGGGATGAGATATTAATTGATTAATCACACAGATAATTGATTTCTTACAAACAGTTATCAGTGCTGTGAAGGGAAGATACAGGATGCCTTGAGAAAGTCAAACAGATCGGATCTAGTTGGTGCAGAGTGTGGGATCTTACGCTACCAACGGGTCAGTGCTAGGTCATGCGGGGCCTCTTGAGCCTTGTTTCAGGGATTTGGATCTTTATCCTAAGAATAATGGCAAGCCACCTAAAGGTTTGTGCAGGACATTTGGAGAAGGAAAGTGATATGATCAGCTTTTCATGTTGGAAAAGTCATGTAGCTCTCATATGGACACTGGCTCGAAGGCATGCTAGAAGTAACACAGTGAAGGGAGTGTTTAGCAGTATAGGTGAGAGGATGTTCACTTTTCCAGACACAGGTGCTTTGAGAGCTGCAGGCTTTGGTACAGACATGGCCCAGTCCTAAAACACACAATGCACAGCCAGTTCCAAAAATGACATCAAGAAACCCCAGTCACAAAGATAGGAGTCTCTTAAGGGAGTGGACCCCAAGTTCTTGAGGAATATGTGCTGTGCCAGATAGCATAACGGTAAGGGCCTGAAGAAGATGGAGGCCAACACCACCAAGGCCATGAGTGCACTGTCAAGGCCTCTGTAAACCCAAGATCCCAAAGGGCAGAAGCTGCTAGCTCAGTTGACCTGCCTGTTTTGATCACCCCAAGCACAGAAAACATGCTCATGCCTGCATTGCCAAGGGTCTAAGGCTCTGCCAGCTAAAGGCCAAGGCTGCAGCTGTGGCTCCCTGGGTGCCCAGGCCCCCACGAAGGCTCCAGAAAAGGGGAGGATGGGTGTGAGCCCTGGGCTGCTCTCTGTGGTGTTGGTGTCCTTCTGTGCTGTTTGTACAAATCTGAAGCAGGAACTGTCCCACAAAAGCGTAGATGAGAGGATGTTAACTTGGCCTTCAGGATGATGGTAGAGATGGAGCTAATTAAGTTAATGGAGTCAAAAAGTATTTAGGAAGGAAAATCAACTTAATTCTATAAATATCTTAGAGATAACATTTTGTAATACTTATGTGAAGTTATATTTTAGGAAATTAACCTATTTTTTGTGTTTAAAAAGGTGTTTTTTATGCAACCTTTTAAAGTATTTTTTGTCTTTCAATTACAGTGACATACAATATTAGTTTCAGGTATACAACATAGTAATTAAAATAACTTACAAAGTGATCACCCCAATAAGTCTACTACCCTTCTGACACCATACATAGTTATTATAATTTTATTAACTATATAATGTTATACTTTACATCTCTGTAATTGTTTTGTAACTACCAATTTGTATCTCTTAATCTCTTCCCCTTTTTCACCTACCCCCTAACCACCCCTCCCCCCAATCTGGCAGCTGTCAAAATGTTCTCTGCATCTGTGAATCTGTTTCTCTTTTTGTTTTTGTTTATGGTATACGTCTTTGACTTATTTTACTTAGCATAATATCCTCTAGGTCCATCCATGTTATTGCAGATGGCAAAATTTCATTTTTTTTTTTTTACTAATACTCCATTGTATATTTTGTACCATTTCTTTATTCATCTGTTGATGGACTCTTAGTTTAATTCTATATTTTGGTTATTGTAAATAATGCTGCAGTGAACATGGGGATACATATGTACTTTTGAATTAGTTTTTTGGGTTTCTTCAGATAAATATTCAGAAGTGGAATTTCTGGGTCCTTCTGTGTCTCTTGTTATAGCCTTTTTTTTTAAAGTCTGTTTTGTCTCATATAAGTATTGCTACCCCAGCTTTTTTTGTTTCCATTTTCATGAAATTTTCTATCCTTTTATGTTTATTCTGTGTGTGTCTTTCAGTCTGAAGTGGGTTTCTTATAGGCAGCATATATATGAGCCTTGTTTTCTTATCCATTCAGCCACTCTTTATCTTTTCATTGCAGCATTTACTCCATTTACATTTAAAGTAATTGTTATAGGTATGTAATTATTGCTATTTTATTAATTTTTTAACCTTTTTTTTCTTCTTTTTAAAGAAATCCCTTTAACCTATCTTGTAACACTAGTTTGGTGATGCTGAACTCCTTTAGCTTTTTCTTGTCTGCCATAATGCAACCATGAATTATTGCAGCAGTAATAACTTTGCCTAAAAAAGTGCAGAATAAAGTGTGCTTTTTTTTTTTTTTTTTTTTTTTTTTTTTTTTTTTTTTTTTTTTTTTTTTTTTTTTTTTTTTTTTTTTTTTTTTTTTTTTTTTTTTTTTAGTGACCAAGAATTTAACAGAGAAAAAATCCGCCAAATTATCAGAAATGTCTCCAGTACCTGTGCGGTCAGCTGGCCCAACAGCTAAAGCCCATTCACAGCAGCCCCATAGAGTGAGCCAGGTACTACAGGTGCCAGCTGTTAATTTGCACCCCATCAGGAAGAAAGGACAAGCAAAAGACCCTGGCACACTGAGTGAGTAGTCACAATTAATATCACATTCATTTAATTGAAATGAATTAGAATTAGAATGAAAAATAAATTGTAAATGTAAATGTTTAGATTAGCTGTTATAGTTTGTATAATATAATCATCACTCATGAATCAAAAATGATTTTGTATGTAGGTATTTGATGATGCATACATATTTTAAATACTGACATTGGAATTCATATAACTGTGTCAACCAAAAACCTAATGGCAATACACTTGAGTACCAAGGGCTTACTGTAGTCAAAGGTACATCTAATGCAACCCATGAGAACGAAGTTGCTTATTCTAAAGTGACTGTATGTTGGTTTTCATTAATGACCACTTCTAAAAACCTGGTTAGGAGACAGGGAGAAAGTGTAAAGTATAATAAAGTACAGAAAATACTTTTTTTCCTATGTTAGGCCATGCAGACATTATCAAAATTTTATTTGTTGTTTTAACTGTGTCACTATTTCAGTTTTCAGATGGGAAGCCAAATTAGATGGTTCTTAGCATTATTACTTAGCTCATGCATTATACATAGGGCATATTCAACAGAACTTTGTGAAATGTGAATTTAATTTGATTTTGTTTTGAGATCCAGAGTTGAAAAGAAATTCCTGCTCCTGTCTCTCTGGTGATAAAAACACACACAGATAACTGTAGTGTAATGAGTTTGCTGTTATGCCAGGGGTTTGTACAGAACATATAAAAGAACAGAATGGAGGACAGCTTTTAGGTTAGGCAGAGGGAAGGTAGGGAAAGCTTCAGAGGAGGTTTTTTGGAGATAACACTTAAGCAGAGTCTCAAAGGTTGATCAGGAAAGAAGTAATTAGGCAAAGATTCCAGAGAAAGAGCTCCAGGCAGTTTGCTGCCTCTGAGTACAACACGGTAGGAATAGTGCTGAGACAGTAATTAAAGCTAACCTTATAGAGCACTTCCTGAGTGCCATACAGTTCTAATTTCTTTACTATCTTTATATATTATATCCATTTAATCTTCATAATAACCTTATAAGATAGGAACTGTTCTCACTCAACAGAAGAAGCACAGAGGGTCTAAGTAAGTGACATTACCAGTAAGTGTTGGAGCTTGAAGTTGAACCCAGGCTAACTGGCTCAAAGTCTTTTCTTTTAACCACTATACTAAACAGCCATCCAGGATGAAGAGAAGTGAAGTCATAGACATGCTGAAATTTTAACATGACATGCTAAAGAAAGTTGTCAGTAGGAGCAATTGAAGAGATTTGAACAAGGGAAGGTTATGATCTAGTTTATGTTGGAGAAGGGCTGTAGCAGGGAGGGTAGGAAAACTGGAGAGAGAGCACGAATGGGAAGCTGGTGTAAGGAGTAACTGGAAGTTGCTCAGAGCTTGAACTAGTTTGGTGGCTGGTGAAAATGAAGAGAGAATTGAATGCAAAGTTGGTGAAGTTGAAAAATATGCCCATGGGAGTGAGAAATGGGATGAGTCCAGCTCTGGTTTCTTACTTGGATGTCATCACCCAAGCAAGATACAGTATTACTTGTACCAGGTAGCCCTCTTACCTCTTTTTGTAAGATGGCTGTTATCTATATGATAAATACATTTATATTAACATGGCACTTAATTAAAAGTAGTGTGAGTATGCTGTGATTTAAATTTTTTCACTGTCAAAGGACTGATTGTTACTATGCCAAATCTTCATTAGACTTGGGCTTGCTTTAGTGGTGTCAGTTACCCTCACATTTCTTAGAGGAGATATATGTAAAACTATATATTGAAACCATTGCTAAGTTTGGTCTGTGTTAAACGAGACCAGTTGTTGGACAAGAGTAGTACTAGAACTTTGTAGAAGGTTTCCAGTGGGCTCCATACTATTTTTCTATAAATTCATGATTCTTTTTTGTTGTCTACTTCTCTCCTGTAGTGTGAATTTAGTGCTCTTGAAAAGGGCTGGACTGGCAGCCCTGCAACCTCTTCTGTATTCCCACAGCACAGATGCACCACAGGTAGTGACAGTGCCAACATCTGTACACTGCCCCTGCCACATGCCTCACCCTGACTTGGAGAGGCCACCTCTAGAGGGGAGAGAAGAGTTTGAATCCATGACCAATGTGTCAATTGTGGGGGGTACAACACTATCCTCAGACTGTTAAATCTATTTCCCTTATGCTACAAAACAAACAAAAAACTATTATAATCTGGTCTGTGCTGACTGGCTGAATTTGAACAAATAACCTAGAGGTGAGAATCTCTGTATGCCATTACCCAGTCATTTAGTCCCCGTTTGTCATTGATACATTTCAGTTGACTACACTAGCCATTTGCATCATGGCTTTAGTTATGTAGTAATTTAGGCAACTACAGACCTTTTCATTGTAAAGTGATGTGTGTCTCTGGTTTTATTTTTAGGTGCAAGTTTACCTCAGAAAGTTATAGGAGCAACTGAAGAAATAAGTGGTAAGAAAAATACTGAAGACACTATTTCTGTGGCATCCTCCTTGCATTTTAGTCCTCCCGCATCTCCTCAAGGCTCCCCTCGCAAAGGTAGGACAGAACAGTTCAAGCTAGTTCTGGTTTTACCAAACAACACTTTGTAACACTTATATTGCTTTTAAAGTATTAATAGAAAGTGTGAGGAAAGCATAACTCCTAATACTTTTCAAACTTTCATGTTTTGGATTGAATTATTCAGATGCTTTCCAGGATTGCTCATCATGTTGCTGGGACTCCTGTGTTCAAAGTGTGGTCCTTCTTTGACAGATGACAAGCATAGATATGAGTGAAGGCAGAGCTTTGTTCTGTGCAGATTCTTGATATTCAAATTTCCAATTATTTAAACATTTCTGTGGACTATTTTAAAAGAAGAATTTCACAAGGAATTGTTTTTAACCAACAACAAAAATTAGGGGGAAAGCAAATATTTAGGTTGATGCATTTTTTTCTTCAATAATTGAGTATTGCCTTTTTATTAATCAGTATTTAAAATAATCTATACTCTTACAGATTTTTACATTTCTGCTTACATATAACCTCTTTAGGTGAAAAATATTAATTTACCCTTGTTCATTTATGTTTGATTCCATAATTCAGACTGAAGCTTTTCCGTAATCCAGACTGACTCACCTGTGCAGTATGCACAGAGCTGCCATTTATGTTAGCTGCAGAGGTGGCTTTCTAAATGATGTATTGCTTACATTGGCCTGAGCACACTTTGTGTGTTCCTTGTGGGAAAAGGCCCCTGAGTCCTGGCATTGTCTTCATACATGTAAAAGAGTTGCATCTTTAAATAATCACCTTACAGGGTGGTACATGGTCAAAGGGAAGATAAACTTCAGAATTCTAACAGGAAGGGAAAGCTTTCAGAGCTTCCCTCAGCTATCATGTCCTAAGTTTCAACTCACTTTTGAGTACTCTTATTTTAGCCACCTATGTGGCAGCAATGTGGTATAGAGATGTCAGACCTAATTTGGATCCCAACTCTGTCCCCTCCTATAGCTGTGTTATTACAAGCCACTCATTTATAAGGTCAAGTTTTCTGTCTGTAAATTGTGGAGGAAACCACCTATTTTAGGGGCCTTATGAATTAAACAAAATAAGATGTATAAAGCCTGATACATGGTAAGTGTTTAGTAAATGGGGATGTCCCTTCTCCTTTCCCATTGCCACCCCAGGGCAATGTAACTGCATTACTGGACTGCCCTCTCTCCCTTGTAGCTGAGACTGGCTACAATTTTCATTCAGACTTTACTAAGAAAAGCATTGTGAAAATCAAACAGGACTTACGAATAACATGTATAAATAGGTGTGTTTATAAAACTCAAGTCTGATCCTGTTGTATGTCGCTTATGCGTGTCTTGTGAGGCACACAGACCTGTTTTCATCTCTTTACTGTCTCGATGGTCCTATCCGGAGTATCCCTTATCGGGTTTGAGGAGTGGGACTGGGAACAGCGCCCAGTCACAGAGGCCGTCCCAGTGCACAGTGCCATATACTGTTGGTGCTCTCTCCAGAACACCATTACACTTTCCACCCCTTTTGAAGGCTCCATTCAAAAGAGGTTCCATTATAAATCGTTCTCTAACCAGGAACCTACTTGAATCAGATTTGGTGTTTTATGCCTGAGTGTGATTTTGTGAAAAGGTTATTTGGAACAGGGATTTCCCTGCTCTTACTCCCAACAGAAAACCCACTCCCCACACTGGTTAGAGAAGGCTTCTCTGGTGTGTCTTTTGGTGTGTGGCTAACAGACATCAGACATGATGTTTATAGACTTGTGAGCCTGTCCTAGTCATGTTGGGAATCCTTAAAAACCTGAAGATGTTTTTTCTTCAGACTATTTCAAGTTGTTTTTACATATGTTCTTTCAAAACCACAGTTGAATATTATATTTATTTCCATAGACAGATTTGTCTGACAGAAATGTCATTAAACTAAGAGTACGTAATTAAGATCTGGTCCTAGTTCTTACTAGACTTTGGAATTAGCTCTTTGCTTTCTAACAAGAAAATAAGCCTATTGTCATATTTTCACAGGGAGAATTTAAACAAGTAAGAGCTTTTTCTTTTTTGTGTTTAAGTGTACTTAGTATACAAAATTATATTAATTTCAGGTGTACAGTAGTGATTTGACATTTATATACCTTAGAATGTGATCACCATTCTAATTCTAATAATTATCTGTCATCATGCAAACTTATCACAATATTATTGGCTATATTCCCCTTCATCCTCACACCCTAAACAAGTAAGAACTTTTAAAAAGTGAGAAGGCAAGAGGCCTTAACTCTTTTATCTTCCCCAGTTCCCTAACCTTTTTACTTTGGAGATACAACAGGATTGGAAATTGTACTTTATAAATACATTTATTGTGTATATTGTATATATATTCTATCTAGTTTTTGCTAAGCCTTTTCTTAGTAGACTGTCTGAAAAGTCTAGAGATAGTTACTATTTAGAAATACTCTTATCAAATTTTTGCTTATGATTTCACTATCTTGGCTCAATTTCAACAGTTTAATACCTGCTTATTCTGATCAAGGTAATCTTTCTCCTGTGTTCTGTCTTACAATGACTGCTGTGTTTATGCTATATATATTAGGTTCTCCAGTGCATTAAAATATACATTGCTAGATTTCAATTTTTCAGATATTGAAAAGAATTTTTTAAATAGTGAAATGTTTTATAAACCAGACTAATTGTGATTTATTTGAAAGAATTAATTGACCATGACAGGGTTTTTGCATCTCTCCCTCCAGTTGGCAGTATCATATCTGATCACAGCATCCAGCTGCAGCTCTCAGGGTCTACCTCATCCCCTCCCCGTGAGTCCAGCACCAAGATCAGTGGCCACAGCTGCCCCGGCATAGGTGGGGTTTACTTGCAAAAGAAAATCCTTCAAATTACCAGGAGCACAGCCAAAAGAACAGACAGGACCGAGAAGGCCACTGAGGAGAATAGAGACAGGACAAGTTGTGAGAACGCAGCCAAAAAAAGAATGACATCCCCGTTTAGAAGATTTAGGGAAAGAGCTCTTTCAAGGGAGAGACTAGCCAACAGCAAAAAAGAGGACGCAGATCACAATCAAGCTACAGGAAGCTGTGAGAAAGTGAAAGATGTTGGAAGCAACATCAGAGATGATGAGAAAGGGAGTGACATCTTCAATTCAAATAGCCGAGGCACCAGTAACGCTTTAAACTGCTTCTATGCACGATTCAAGTCTAAAAGGAGGAAGACAATCTGATGAAGTTCCTTAATTTTAGTGTTAAATTTGTTTTTATTTATTAATGTAAATGTAGCTTAAATTAAGTCATTTGTCAAATAAAGCTTAGGCAGACAACTTAGTAAAATATTATAAGTAGTTTATGACTAGTGTTACAGGTCCTCTAGCAACAAAGTCCTGTTGATTTAAAGTGCCTTATTTTTACATATGTTATTTCACTAATGTTAGTAAATGTTATACTCTGATTTCTGTGGTTGGCTTTATTTCCTACTGGTAGCTGCTGGGTCTGTGAGTGAAATAAATAAAGGAGGCTTTTTAGGAACAGGTATTTGCTTTCACATTAAAACCTCCAATAATGATCTGATCAGAAACTTCACTTCAGAGAATTTTAGTGCTGTCTTATTACTGCAGCTACTTTACAGGCTAAAGGAAGAACTGTTGGGAAGCAATAAACTGCATCTTGTCCACATGTACTTTTTTATTTTTATCATCCACTTTTCATATACCTCTGATCAGAAAAGGAGGAGATAGTCTAACCTCGCAGGTTCAAAATCATCTGAGAAACTTGTTTAAAAAATACAGTTACTGTGTCCCACTGCAGACCTCGTAAATTTGAATTTCCAGAAGTGGGCCTAAGAATGTGTATTTTAATAGCTTTCCAGAGGATTGTTAGAATTGATTGTATTTTTGAAATACTGATCTAACAGGCATTTTTTAAAAAAGTAAAGCAGATCCATAACCCTAAGATAAAAGAGCAATGATTTTTTTTCTTTTGGGAATTTTTTAATTTAAATTGTTTTTATTTACCATATCTTTTTTCTTGGTCTTTATGAAAATGATCAATTAATTCCTGAAGAGCGCTGAGAAATAGTAGTGATCTCAAGATCAGAGAACTGGGGTAGGAGCCAAGACACTATCTTGGCTTATCTTTAGCCCCATAAGCCAACTAGAAGTCACACATTTCTGGGTCTTAATTTTTCTGTTTGAAATTAAACTATTTAAGAAGGTTACTGTTCAATAAATATTTCTTTTAATGACCTGAGTTACATGTGAGTATGTAACGTATTCTTCAGATTTTTACAATTGAACCAAAGATTATGTACTTAGTGAACTCTGTTCTCTCAGGGAGCAAGAAGATAGTTGTTGCTTTGAGGCCTATCCCCTGGTGGGATTACTGTGGCATTTTCTTTTATTTCTAGGCAAAAGAAGTTTGGTTACTTTTCTAATAATTATCAAAACTGACTCATTACATTTAACTACCTCATGCTGCAGATTTGTTTTGGGATCCTTCCACATTACTCCATCTCCACCCCTTTATTTGAAAGAATACAAAAGAAAATCTCTCTAGCTATATCTGCTGTGCAGTAAGTCTTAGAACAATTTAAAACAGGTAGATGCTGTTTTTTTCATAACACACTTGTTTGTCAGTTTGGCTATTTAATATTCTGCAAAGTTGGTGAAGAAAAAAGAAACTAGGTATAGGATTAAATCCAGATCTAAGACTGTTTACTTAAAAATACTAAAACAATGACTTTCAACCTGGGGCAAGACTTCTTAGGTGACATAAGCAGACTCTCTGGGGTAAGTACATGTAGTTTGAAAAAGCGAAAGTATAATTTTTCCCCTTGAGTCCTGACTCCCCTCTCCCATCCTAACCTCAAGATAGTATTTTGGACATGAAATATGTATGTTAATCAAAGGGGAGGGATATAGGCATAAAAAGAAGCTGAGAAACTCAGGATGTCTAATTTTTAATGTTTTATAATATACTTAAAGCCTTCTTGTTTATTAAATGTTTATAGCTGTGAGAATCTGGGGCCGATAGACCTTTCGACTAGTTTCTCATTGATACTTGAATTTGGAATTGAATTGGTATGGGTAGATAAGTGAATGGAAGTGTAAGGGACTGCCCTCCACCTGCCCACAAACCCCCAACTGTTTCTTTGTTTTATAGTTTGATCACTTGTCTTCTCTCATTCAGGTTATACACTTATGCCATCAGCTAAATCT